>OZ005742.1:20974711-21630251 GCA_963930735.1 Dioctria linearis | reverse complement strand
AGCTATGATATGTGTATTTGTCATAAGGATATAGAAAATATCAATGCTATTAGGTCCTTCCAATTTGGAGCGAAAGGCTGTTTGATGATGAACTGCGATCCTATCCTGAAAAATTCTCTGGATATTTGCGTATGGGTGTTGAAAGCTTTGATGGTGTATACTATAGATTTTTAGACCTGCTATAACTTATCAAAGTACCAATATGCGCGATCGTCATGTATACCCGAAGAGAGACTTGCTGTAACTGGAATGTTTGTAAACACTTTCATGGATATTTCCCCCCCAACTTTTTATACCCTAGATACTATCAAATAATGAAAAAATAATGGTAAAAAAAAATGGATTGGACACCCAAGCATAATATTAAAATTTATTTTTATTGTTGCATGTTTGTTTGTCCGTCCGTCTGTCTATCCGAGAACGCGTGTACTTAGAGAACTGAAACTTTGCACATGGGCTATTAAAAAACAAAAATACGTTCGAAAATGGGACAAATCGGGTAACTCCTTCGTAGGGTTGCCATACAAATATTTCGTTTTTCATTACATGTTTGGACACTACCTGAGAACGGGTTAATGTATAACACACAGTTCATAACAATGGTAAACTTAATCCTAGATGTTTTTAATGTACTGAAAAATTTCTTCAGAATATGAAATCCTATAAAATTAGTTATATTTTTTTTCTGTCTGACGAACCGTTTTGGAAATTTATGCGAAACACCACTTCAAGAATCAAACTTGCACTGATGGGTACCATACGAAATTTCATACGGGCAGTCATCTAGGGCAGCGGCTCCCAAACAGTGGTACGCCTACCACTAGTAGTACCTTAACCTTAGGTGAGTGGTACGCATCGAAACAAAAAATTTAAACTTTCAATCGAAGATAGCCATTTATCACCAGAACAATAATATGCAGGACAGGACAAATACTGCAGTTATATTCAGTTGTTTGGCAAGTGAGTGTAGTTTTATATTCATAAAATTAACGAAAATTAACAAAAAGTCCAAGATTAACCAAAAGTAAACTTTTTTCGTAAGTATTAAAATTATTGATAAAAGTAATTTTACTTTAAATTAAAAATTCACAAAAGTTTTAAGCATAATGGATCAATGGCTTAGAACTGGATATTTGAAGAACAAGGCTTAGAACTAGATATTTGAAAAAAAAGGTGCCTGTTGATGACAGTGGAAAAGTAAATGATAATAATTCATCAGAAAAAGAAGTTGAAGAGTCTACTGGAGATAATGTTGTCATCAACACTGACAAGAATTTAGCAAAAACATCAAATTCGAAAGCTGTGAAGCAGAAATATTGTGAAGACTATCGGATTTTTTTTTTTTTTGGTGTGGTAATAAAAATGAACTAATCGCACAATGTGTAATATGGCATGAAAAATTATCAAACGGCTCTATGAAACCATCACTGCTAAAACGATATTTTGAATGTAAGCACGAAAATTTGAAGAGAGAGCCACTTGTTTTTTTTAAGAAAAAGAAAATAGAATTAAATTCTAACAAAAAAAGCATGGCGTCTTTTAAAACGTTTTAAAACAACAAACGCCCAAGCAACATAAGCTTCATATTTTGTTATTCTTCGAATTGCTAAAACAGCAAAACCGCGTACAATTGGCGAAACACTATTACATCCTGCAGCCAAGGATATGGTAAAAGTTTTACTCAGTTCAGAAGCAGCTGAGAAATTAAATACTGTATTTTTGTGAAATAATACTGTCTCAAATGTAAAAGAAAAACTAATTGAATATATTAAAAAGAGCACATTTTTTGCCATTCAGTTAGATGAAAGCTCAAATCTGACAGATTTTGCACAATTACTGGCATACGTTCGATATGAAAAAGATCAATTTAATTGATGAAGAGTTTTTATTGTGTGAACCACTTCCAAATAATTCAACTGCAGTAGAAATATTGAGAAAACTTAATGAGTTTTTCTCAAAAATTAATATTGTTTAGAAACACTGTGTTGGGTTATATTCTGATGGTGCTCGAGCAATGACTAGTGTACATGGAGGAGTTGTTGCAAAGGTAAAATTTGTTTCATCGGATGCAAAGTTCGCACATTGTAGTATTCATCGTAAGGCATTAGCTACCAAAGCAATGCCAAAGGAACTTAAAACAATATTAGAGCAATCTATAAAGTAGGTCAATTTTATAAAATCCAGAGCTTATTTTCAATTTTATGCAATGAGATGGGTAGTGAGCACAAAAACTTCTTTTCCATACAGAAGTTAGGTTGCTGTCCAGAGGAAAAGTGTTAATTCGTTTGTTTGAATTACGTTCAGAAGTTCAATTATTTTTAAGAGAGCATAAATTTAACCTTGCAGACTGTTTTACTCATGAGCTTTGGTTAGCACAATTGGGGTATTTAGCAGATATTTTTGGACGATTAAAAAATGACTTAAGTTTAAGTCTACAAGGTACAAATGATCAGAGCTGGGCACAAGACCGTTAATCCGTTAATCGTTAATTAACGAAGTTGACTTTTCGAGTAACGGATTAACTTTTAAGAATATTAACAGACTCTTTAACTTCCGTTAACTTCCATAAGTCCGTTAACCGTTAATTAGGTACCTACCTACTCGTTATGACGAAAATTACGTCACGCCGCGGAAATAATCCTCTGACTAGTTTGGATCGTATATGTGTGTGGCTTCGCGTAGGTTCCGTGCATAGAAGCAAAACCCTCGAGAATACTTCCCAAGCCATGAAACAGAAATCTATATGTGTGCGTTCGGAGTCCGTACTCTAAAATGCTCTATATCGATGCTTATGGAAAAGTGCCAAACATTGACTTTATATATGCCATAGAGCCTAAACTACTATCCATACAGGAAAATAGTCATCTAGTAATTTAAAGCTTGATTCCTTACCTTACCAAAGGCTACACTTACTATATACCTTACTTAACAAAATAATTAAATAGTTTTGATTACAAAGTAACCTTACCATTTTACGCTCATATACATCTCAGCTGAGTGATAATTGCATGTGTGTATGTGCAGCCGTAGTCCGAATCTGTAGGCAGCTACATTCGATATCATCAGCCCACGGCATCCCATGACGGCAGAGCAACATTACAATGATTACTCAGCTGAGAATTTTTGTTTGAGGAATCGTAGTCATTTGGTTAAGATAATTTTTTTTAAATAACTTTGTTAGGAAAGGTATGCAAATTTTATTACGGTTCGGAAGATAAGAAAGCAAGCTTAAGCTTATCACAACACCATTTTTCTGTATGAATAGTAGTTTAGGGCGGAGGAGCTATTCAAATCAAACTTTTGACAATTTTACATAAGAACACTGCAAATATTTTAGAATGTAAGGACTACGCTAAGCCTCGCATGTGGTAGGTAGGGAGTCTGTTTCATGGCTTGTGAAGTATTCTCGAGGGTTTTGATAGAAGCCATCACACTTTAAGGAGAAGCTCAAGCATATCTCGGTTCACTCCTACCAATAATTGCAGCAACTGTATTTAAATTAAAGAATATCAAGGCTAGGGGTCTTGTGAATTCAACAGATTCACCCAATACTTTATTAAAGGGCATAGATAAAAGGTTTTCACATCTTCTGGACGATGAACAATGCCAACTTGCTGCGGCTTTTCACCAGTGATCTCTAGTATTTTGATTCTCCCGTAATTTTAATTTGATTCCGAAATATTTATTATAGCAAACTAAGATTTTATACTATTTTTATTTATTTATCGTCCATGTCCTACCTAAACTTCTCCAACCAAAACATTTTTTTTATAAGCAAGGGGATTACACCCTAGGCACATTACGCGCTAGAATGATAATTGATCCAATTACGTTAATTGATCGAATGATCATCGCCGGTAAGGCAAGCGCACGATATCTTGACAGAAATTCGATTACAAATGACAGTTCTCAATTTTGTAAATTAATAACTGTGAATTGTGAAGTAATTTCTGAAAAATTGAATCGGGCCGATATATAATGTGAGAATTGTTTTGAAAAATTAGCTTTTGAAAATATTCAAAAATTTACCTTGAAGAATGTATCCGCAAATTTCACAGTAGACATCTGACAGTGATGGCTGAAAAATCAGCTGAGTTTACCAATAACTTGCAGTTCCTCACCACTAAAAGCGCACTTATCGACAAAAGGAATCACAAATAATGCATACTTCCAAACGAATGAGCTTACCCAGTGAAGGAATCGTCTGGAGTAAGATGTCTGCACGGTGTCTTCAATGAGACAATGAGTACGTTTAGATCGTAGCTATTTAGGACTAGTTTTACGTAAGTCGAATTACGTAGTACTAATCCTGCTGCTGTTTAGTCCGCTCGTATTAACGCTTTGACAGTTGTCAAAATTGTCAGATCTGCCTGCTATTTCAGGAGAAAAATGAAAATAATATATTGAGTTTGTTTGTACACCGCATGCACAAGAAAATGGAGCATAGAAGAAAATTTAAAATCAGAATGAGGAAATACTGCTATTTATATTACTAAATACCCAAGATAAAACATGCAAATTGTCAGGCTAATGGCAAAACATTATAAGATAATCTGCAACAATTATTTATTAATTATGTATAAGGGCGTCACTATTTACAAACAGCCTCGTATTACCTTATGTGACGTAATGTCTCCATTTAATACTAATTTTTGTAGGTCAATACCGCATCAGAAACCGAATTAAAGTAGGACTAGTTTTTCGTAATACGGCATGTTTAGACCACTTAATATTAGTACTACGTAAGTCGAACTACGTAATACTAGTCATACTACATACTACATGCGAAAGAAAGAGAATCAATTTCTGGCTTGGCGACAGCTATTAGTGAAGTAAATAAAAATCGTCCAATATGTAAAATATTGAGGACGCGTCTTTAGTTGTGTCTTGTTTGCGTGAACTTTCGGTGTATTTTAAGGGAAACCACTACAGTCATGCTTTACTTTTATATGAAGAAAGTGTGATTCATCTTGTAGAAGTAATTGCGAAGATACTCACAATAATGTGAACCCACAATTTACAGTCTTATGCCTAAACCACAATGTGCATAACCTTGCATATGCAAGCCTTGAAAATATCACGAATGCTTCCTTATGCATCACTAACATTTGTGAGCATTTACACAAACTGTCAAATTTGCTTATGCAAAGTACGATCGCGAGCGTACAGACAGAAGTTGACGAAAGGAATTAAAACTTGACGAACGGCTTCTTATTACTATTGTGGGTTGTTATTATGAAAAGCAATTGCTCGTGGCTTTGCATATGCTAGCATATGCACATTGTGGTTAGCCCTTTAGATGCTAGGGTTTCTCAAAGTAAAATAAATTAAAACTTAAATGAATTAACGGAATATCTGGAACTCAGGCCTTAAAGTAAAATTACAGTGAACGTTGCGCATTCATCGCTGTACAGTTCTATTGTTATAAACAGAAGAAAAAAAAGCAAAATCATGGAAACGAAGCTATACCGATGCGTGTGCTGAGTTCACTGTAATTATAATATTAAATACACATCTGAAACCTTTTTTATAAACTCATATGAAGACTTGTCTTGAAGACATTCATGAAGACTTGTCTTAAGGCACTTTCACATCAAAAACAAGAACAGAAAAATGTATAGCGAAAAACTCAATTTATTCCACTTTAAAACAAGATTTTTGTTCCAATGATTAATAAAATCCAGAGAAATAGGATAAACTAAGAATTTTACTGAGAAAATAGTTATATTTATTTCAGATTCTTAAGAAAAAGACAACTTTTATGTTTTATCGGTCGAAAAACTTTTCGGCGGAAAAATTCGTCCTATAAATCATAAAATTTGTGTTTTCTTAAAAATTCTAAGATAAATATACTATTTTATTAGTAAAATTATTAGTTTACCCTATTTTCCATGATTTTATTAATCATTGGAGCAAAAATCTTGTTTTAAAGTGAAATAAATTGAGATTTTCGGTTTACATTTTTTCGATTCTTGTGTTTGATGTGAAAATGCCTTTAAAGTCATTTATGAAGACAAATGTTTAGTGAATACTTAGTCAGCGCCATCTAGTTTTGACATAAAACACAATAAAAGACAAAGTTAAGACATGTCTTAAAGATAGAAGCGGACATGCCATAAGCAATTGTCTTTTGAGTGTGGGCAATTCGTCTTTAATACTGGTCTTTAAACCTTTATTGGTAAGTCTTTGGTAACACCGTCACTGGGTATGGAGGCGTAATTGGTGCAATGACGAAACGAATGATCATTGCGCCAATGATATGTTTCGTGTGTCTAGGGTATAAAACATACGTTTAATATATGTACTTGCTCATTACACTAATCCAATAACATAAAGATTACAATTACTATTAGGAGTTAACGATTAACGATAAATTTTAAAGAAGTTAACTTTTTTACTAACGGATTAACGATAAACGAATTTTTTTAATTTTTTTATTAACGGTGCCCAACACTGCAAATGATAATGCTTTTACCGTAACTGACAAAATTAATACAACAGTGCTTAAATTACAATTAACGATATAAAAAAGAAAAAGTATCATCTTTGCTAACTTTGGATGAATTTTTAAAGGAAAATAAATTAATATTACAAAAAGAGCTGATGAAAGACACTGAAGAACCTTATAACGGACTAGTAAACAGTTTTCGCTCATATTTTCCGGAAAATTTGGAAAACAAAAGTTGGATTCGTGATCCATTTTCTCTTTCTGATAAAAATTTGGATGCGTTTTCAATGGTAGAAGAGATCAGTTAGCGGAAATTTCTTGTAATAGTGATTTAAAATATGAATTTAAACAGCAAATCTTAAGTGATATTTCTGATAAAGCTTTGAAATTTTTGTTTCCATTTATTTCGTTATATTTAATTGAAGTAGGATTTTCGGATATTAAAAATAAATACAGAACACGTTTAAACCTTGAGCCTAGTTTACGTTTAAAATTAACTAAAATAGAACTTAATATTACATATTTAACCCTTGTGGGCACACCCCGGTACCCAGGTAACTATTTGAACTTTCTTCTGCGAATTCATTATGAAAAAATAATTTCTCGAAGTTGATCCTCTAGTTAATCCTAAATCATGTAATTTTAAGACAATTAACGCATTTTCCTACTAAAAATGTAAAGTCAAGTGGACGAAAAACGCCAGTTATAAATTTTCTCCTCAAAGGCACACCCATGGTACCCGGGTACCTTTATAAATATTTGGTATCAAATAGCACGAGTTGAGTCAAAATTGTACATAATTAGGGCCAAATTTACTAAAAATAAAATAAATTATTTTATAAATAATGTATTTATTGATATTTTGCATATAAGTATGAATGTAAATTTAATTTGGAACTCGATTGGCTGGCCTTGTTCTTAATAGATCTGTAATTATAAAAAATCAATTAGTATATTATTATTTTCAGAAAATATTTGACAAAAATTACTTTTCAGTTGCATCCGCTACATTTACTCAGTGGTACTGCATGGACGTTGCAAATTGGACGGTTGGATATTATGCATGACTTTCGCGATTTGCGATACCTCCTTTTTAGTGATGACATGCATACATAGCAGTTGCCAACTACTGCCAGACGCACTGAAGTATCCCGTGCAGGAACTGCCGCTCCTGTTGTTGTCGAAATTGGGATGTTTATAGGATGACCCAGAACGCTCCCGATCCCATTTCTCATACTAAAATTTCGATACACATTTGGTGTTTCTGAGCGCATGTTCATAGCCGGTCATGCCAGTTGCTTCCCCAATTCTTTCAAAAAAGATCGCCGGGAATCAATTGGTTTGTGGCATCTTGGATTATTTTCCATAAAACAATGCAATGCATGCAGCCAGCGCTGTTACATCTAGGATATTGTAGAAGAAGACCAATGGCCACCGCAGAGCTCTCGCTTAGTAGAATAGGTGGCCAGCATCTTGTCCATTATATCTACTCCACCTTTCATCCTATTATAGTATTCAATTATTTCAGGTTTTTTTAGTGCACCTGATACTTCATCAGTGCGGTGCAGCGTGGACAACATAAAGCCCGCTTTATTTTTTCCTGGAACGTAGGAATATATAGTTATGTTGTCCTTAAATCCAAAAATGGTGGAATGTAATTCACGTGTTTTAGATGGCAGCATCTGCGGTGGAATATAGCCTTTGTTTTTCTTCAGTGTCCCCACTAAAGATAACTCCCATGCCATTAGAAATATAAATAAATCCGAGATTGCAGCTGCTTTATCGTCCTTTATTCGTTCTGGCCTCGAGTTCGGGTTGTCGAAGCGAATAATTCTGATAATAGCTTTGAACCGATTTAGACACATGGCTGCTCTGTAGATTGGATATGCATCTGACTTCCACAGCTCCCTTATGTGTTCACTGTTCGAATGATGAACTCCAGCCGTAATTAATATTCCCAAGTACGCGTCAAATTCTTCTACCGTTAATTCTTTCCAATTTTTTTTATTTTCGGGATTTTTAACATTTTGAGCAGCATGGACAGATCTTACTTTGCGATTTGTTTCCGGCGGAATAATTATATCGCACATGTTACTGTCAAGAAAACACTGGTTTCATCACTTCTAGTTCAAGAAAAGCCGTAGAATTTTCTCCAACTTCGTCTTCTTTACAATCTTTCAAGGCATTTCTAACGTACTTTTATTTTGTACGCTAAAGCAACTCAATAAATTAACAACAGAAATACTTACCGAAAATTAAATCAAAATTCAAAGATTCTTTCACAATTTTTCTCATGTGCCCACAAGGGTTAATGGGCAACAAACAATTTCATCCTTCACAATAACTACTATACATACAGTATTTTCTCTATATATTTTTTTATTTGTAATATGAAAATAAAAATAAGAGTAAAAAAATTTAGCTTATTATTTAAAAAAGTATTGATGTTTTTATACTGTGATACGAATATTCAAGAAAAGTATATTGATGGTACAATAAAGTAAAAGTTTGGGAATCGTTGATCTAGGGTATCATCAAAATTTTTCTTAGACCAACTGTAGTTTTTTTAATTGTTATTCATATCCTCCTCTCACACTATCGTTGCATCAGCCAGTTTTCAAAGAAAGATGCGTAAGTTTCTTCCTTGCATCTCCCAAAACAATTGCAGTCAAGTGACGACAAAAATGTTACCAGTGGTTGCACATTCATACAAAAGGCACGGCGATAGTTTCGTCACCCAAAAGTTGCTAGCCAGAGGAACCAAAAAGTCACCTTACTATCATGCGCGCATTTATATTAGAGACTATGGAAATGACGGTGGTGACAAAACAGTCACGTGAGTGGAGACTTTTTGCCCAGTGCGCGATAGTGCTTAACATACTTTATGTTATTATTCCTGTTGAAAACCCAAAGTATTTTAGAAAATAATCTCTGTCAGGGGGCCACATATCCTAATGTGCCCAGAGCCCCCACTTGGCTAAAGACGGCCATGGGTGGTAGGTTTAATAATACCTCTTGATCTGCAGTAAGAATATTTTTTATAGCACAAAATACTCCCACACAGGTCAATCATTGTAATTTTTTGGGTTTTGCCTGTGTTGCTTTCTATGTAGTTTTGTGCCACTATACCAATGATGAATATGTGAAGACTGACTGCATATTTCAACGTACATAACAGTAGGCTATTTTAGACTTCAGGGAACTTTCGGGGAAGTAAATATCTGTTTAAACGTATATATTTGGGGGTAAGGACATTTGGCCCTCTTTTACCCTTTTTTGCAGATAGTACAGGGTAATGATTGAAGCTTTCTACAAAGTACCCACAAGATCCTAACTGGGTTCGCGGTATACACACAATCGGTAGAAGAAGAACAAACTACAGATATTACTGTTGTTTTTTTTTTTTTCAGAAATTGCAAATTTTGTTAAGGAAACCCGAGGTTTTTGTAGAACTTTTTTGAGGGAAAGAAGGTGTCTATCAAATCTGTAGTTTCTAGGATTATGTGCTACCATGTTATTTTGGATAACTTGCTTTGATTGCCAAAATTCTAAAAATACTCTACTTGGGAGAATAATTTGTTACTTGCCTGATGGAAAAAGCTCAAAAATTTAAATCAGCCGCAAATACTAAGGCATACAAAAAGCTCTACCCTCAAAAATTGTGTATTTCTGATGTCTCAAAAATAAGACATTATTTATGAAATCCTTAAATGTCAACTACCACTTAAATAAACTAATTAATACTATTGATTACTATCAATGCACCATCCATAGTAACACAAAAACAAAAAAGAACAAGGCAACACATAATAAACTTCAATCTGTAGGTACTTTCACAATTTTCGAGGTGCAATAGGATATACCTACGATGTACTTACATAAATTTTGCATAGAAAGCATAGACTCGCGAAACAATCAAAAACATCAAAATAAAAACACGAACATTTTTTAATAATTCTCAAGAGATTCCGAATGCTCTCAACAAACCGCATATCATCTTTTATGTAGATCGTAAAAATATTCTGGGTTTGTTTCAAATAGCTGCTCGAGGTGGGATCATAAATCTGTCAATCGATTGCATTTCATGAGGTGTAAAAAACTTTACGATCCCCAAATAATGTCGATCACGACTGAGCAAAGTTTTTGCTCTAAATTCGAACTCAGCGTCACAGTTCTCTAATAGCAGTTAATAATAATAATATTTCCCTCTCGAATGAAAAAGCAACCGCAAAGTGATATTTTCCATGTTTTATTATTAGTGACTTAAAACTGTAACCGCAACCCGCTCCGCTTATATTATTCCCATCCGAAAGGGTAGAAAATTTGCAGAAGGTTCAATTGCACTATGGATGAAGTCTTCGACACTTTTTTGCTGGAATAAAAGTATGTAAGTACACGATATAAAAATAGATAGATAGAAAGAATAAAAAAAGCACAAAGGAAAGTTCAAATCACAGTATTGAGATAATAATTTAACCTTTGTGTAGTTATAGTTATATCACCTGATTAAAGTCACAGTTGTGCTATTATAATATAGCATAGAAAGTACTTCACCGCAAGGTGATTGCTATAGGAGGCTGACTATATCTAGATAGTATATTTGTGTGTACACTATATCTAATGCCTGCCTGCAGCCTTCAATGGATAATTCGATATCTCTTCGGTTTAAGATGTCAGAGCAATTATTCGGTCCAATGGTGACACAACATTCCTACTTTACTGCGCTTTGTTTCAATTAAATAAAATTACATTTACTACGTCTCCACGGGGTGTTTGGTAATCTAAATATCTGAGCGCATGTTATTTGAAGCCTAAGTCATTGCAGACATGTTTATAGAAAATGCATAAATTTCTGAATTTATAGATCTCGACTATAAGAACAAGAGAAAAATAACATAAGAAAAATGATAGGTAAGGTACTGCAGAGCACAGTTGCAATCCTTCCTACTGCGGTTTGTTCAGCATAAAAAAGTCTTGAATGACTTGGGAAAAAATTCTTTAAATTATAGATAAATATGAAGGTGAGCTAGTTCATTTCGTCAATCATCGTTCATCGGTTTGAATTTAGGAGTTCATTCATGTCGTAAGAATAAGGCTAGAATAAAAGATATTTTATTATCGTATAGAGAGCTTTTTTTTCAATCATCTTAAATTATGAGTCTAAATGAAGGCAATTTATCGATACAAGCAAAAAAATAATTAGCTTTTTAGTATGTAATCTGATCAAAATTTCCAAACTTTTGTTTATAGCATCCACCATAGTAGAACTCGCATCCAAGCCAAACAAATAGAAAAATTAGCCTCTGTTATTCAGTGATGTCTATCGACGTTTTTTTAGAGCCCATACACAAAATCTAAATTTCACCCATATTCAGGGAACTATTAGGTAAGTAGGTGGAAGCAAATATGCGCAAAATATAAATAGTTGCTTAAAGGTAAAGCCCCCGAGAGATACTTCTCAAGCCATGAAACAGGCGCTCTCTCTATTTCATGATAACCTTAACGTACTCTTACTTAAGTTATATACCGTGCTCCTATAATTGCTGTAATGCCTAAACTATCAATCATATTGAAAAATGGTCTCTCAGTAATTTTGGTTTTCAGCTTCTGAAATGTAATCATATTTATTTGCCTTTGTTCACAAAATTATAAAAAAGTTTTAGTTAAAGCGAAATACTACAAGCTGCCGAGCAAAATTTCTCAGCTCGATGACAATGAAGGCATTTTAACTTTTTTTATATAACGATTACATTACATGCAGCAATTCCATACCAAAACGATCAAAATAATCAATTTTCAGTCCCGAACCCCTCCGATTTAGATGAAACTTTCAGAATTACTTATAAGTAGGTATTAAAAAATATTCGAACCATATTTTTTTGTTTAGCCTGCCGATCTGAGGTCTTACATACAGGGTGACTCAAATTTTAATGTTTGCACTGTGGTCGTGTTTTTATACTCCAGATGAAATCATAGGGTATACTAAGTTTGTAATTCCGTTTGTAACGCACAGAAATAATGCTAGTAGAGTTAAATGGATTGAAGATCCATGCATAAATTAGGAACTTATTTTGAATTTTACATGTCCGTCCGACCGTCCGTCCGTCCTCACGATAACTAGAGAACGCGTTGACTTAGACAACTGAAATTTTACACCCGGACTTTTTACAAAAAGAAAGTAAATTCAAGTTCAAAAATGGGACCAATCGGGCATCACCTTCGTAGGATTGCCAACAAGAATTTCGTTTTTAACTATATACATATTTGGACACTGCCTGAGAATGCGTCAACGTAGAGAACTGAAATTTGTAGCATGATGTTTTCATAGCAATAGTAAATGAAATTTTTAAAATGGACTAAGTCGAGCTACCCCTTCTTGGTGTTGCTATATAAAAATTTTGGTTTTTTACGTATACTCTGAAAACGATCAGTCCTAGTCATTTTTATTATACTGGGAAAGTTCTAATATGAAATCATATGAAATTGGTTATAATTATTTTACTGTCCGACGAACCGTTCTAAAAATATATGTGAAAAACCACTTCAACGATCAAACTTGCAGGTATTCATCTATTAGGTCATCAGAACATAAGAATTGGTCTTAGATCAATTCTAGCTTTTTCACTTGATTAATATACTTGGGATATTTCAAATTAATGGTATTAAATGAGGCTTTCCAAAGAAATAAAAAAAAAATTAAAAATTAAAAAATATTGAAAAAATAAACTAAATTTTTATTAATTTTGGATTCTTGACGCCGTTAGCTAATAACAATCACACATAGTACGTAAGACTCTGGGATTTCGAAATTTTGTATCAAAAATGTATGTTAGTTGGCATTTTTAAAGAAATAACGGATAAAAAGGCAAAGTTTAAAAACCGAAATTTTGAATTTAATGCTAGTGGAGAAGGGTGCGGGGTGGTTGGACATTCATAGGAAAGACTTTAAGGTTCTGCATGCAATGCCGTCTTAAAATAGACCGTATACCCTGTACTTTTCAAGACATGAGAAGTTAAATGAAAAAAAGGCATATTTTAGTAATCACCCTGTAATTCGGTAGGATGACATTTTGCCCCCTCCTCCATACAATTTACTTGTCTGAATGAGAGGAATCATGTGGCAAAATATAGTCATGTTAGTCTGGGACACCCTGTATATTTCTTTCATAATCTTTAATTGTCGAAATATGTGCGAGTCTGTGACAAACAGACAGACAGACGGATGCAAGATCGATCTTATAAAAGTTCCGGTTTTTCCTTTTGATATAGGTACGGAGCCCTAAAAATGAATATTTTTGAGTTTTTTCAGAATAAAGGAATTTTTAGCATTTAGTTTTACATTCCTACTTCTTTAGTTAGATGAAACCATTTAGGGAAAATACTCAAGCGCATTCGCAACATGCCGGGTTTAAGCGCTTATACATATTTCCTTTAACGATAATTGAGAATTGAATTTATGGAAAGTAATGTTAATGTTAAGAGTAGGGGCGACTAGGCCTCCAGGACCTTGCGGACACCGCGATCATAGTTGATCTATTGTACCTTCCCCTAGAGTGGTTAGGCAAACTCTTGCCTTTTAACGAGCTTGATTATTGCTTTTGGGGTTCAGACATTATCCGGAGAGACAAGTGGTCCTCCAGTGATTTGCAGCATTAGACTTGCAAGTGATGGGTACTCACATAGTGTAACATACATCGAGTCTTCATCTTCCTCTTCGCACAGTCGACACAGTTCACTATCGGATTTGCCTATCTTCTTCAGGAAATGATGGAAGGGGCCATGACCAGTGACTACGTTAGCAAATAGTCTGAGCGACTATCATGTCCGCTAAGTCCAATAAGTTGGCGCTTCTGGAGATGAGAGGGGTTGAAGAATTTCTTCGCCTGTCTCATACCCGGCGCGCTACGCCACAGAAGATCCAATTGCCTGTTTTCCCACTTAAGCAGTTCCCCCCTAAAGTGGCTGGCTTGTTGGTAGGCCAAATATCGGGTAGGGACCACTATACGGGCATTCAGCCCTTATTTAGGCTTTCCTGAGCTCCAACCTCTATAGCATAGACTTCCGCCTGCAAAATAGAATGTGAGGCTTAAAGCAAAATGGATAGTTCCACTTCTGGACCAACCACCCCTGCACCTGTTTTCCCGTCCCTCTGGGATCCGTCAGTATACCAGACTTGGGCCCGTTGCGGAAGCTGGAGTCCTCTGTCTAGTATCGGCTTCTCTTCATTAAGGGTTACCTTGTAACCTCTTTCAAAAGAAAGTCTCTTGGCCATAGTATCTGTTGGAGCTTCTAGGTCGTTAATGTTGACCTGCTCGAAGATACTGGGATGACCCATCCTGGAGGAAGTTATGGAAAGTAAGTATTAGAGCTTCTTTTAAATTTACCACCCAATCAGGAAATCTATGGATCCCTTAACATTAAATATACCACTATAATTTCATTCACTGGTGGCAACCGTAACTCCTATATCTATTCAGTGAATTGAATTAAGCAGGCAGAAAGGTTTGGGAGACTAGGTACATTGAAATCGGTTAGCACAGTTCGTAAGCCATGCCAGATAGTTTAGAAACTCCAACGTATAGATGCAAATTTTTCATGTATTGAATGACACTCTAAAGTAATGTAAGTGGAGGGTAGTTCGAAACAAGCGAACCATCAATTCTCCAAGTGAAGTGTGCATTTGAAGGACACATGAAATGGCCCATAGCCTTGCGGGAGAAATATAAAATTATGAATAGCGGAAAATTTCGACATGGGAAACCTCGAAATGAAGAATTAGTCAAATTAAATAAGTAGCTACGAACAGCCCGATGAGTATTTCTATGCACCGTAGATATAATTTCCAAAGGCATTTTTGTATGGCCGTAAAAGCCAATCCATATGATTTTAGTCCCAAGAATAGTTTTTATGACTATTTCAGCAGTGAAATTAATGGGAATTCAATCTGGGGCTTGGTTTAGTCTAAATGAATTTTTCTAAAAGTGTTTGTACATAATACGGCTACTGTGATTTAACAACAGCAAGTGGTTCACCTCCTGTCACGTTGGGTCCAACATATTTTTAGAGAACAGAGAATGGTCGCTACAAAAGGTTTCCGTAAATGTCTACATGCAGCAAGGGTTCGTGCCCGTTTCTTCGAGAAAAGTACAGTCGTGAAGTTATATTTATTTATATTTAGTTAATTACGTTAAATAAAAAACGTAATATATATTAACAAAAACGTGTAATCACATTAGGTAAAAAACATAGTCACATTTCGTAATTTCACTGTAATTCTACCTTTACCTGCGCAAACTAATTTTAAATACAAAACTTGTTTTTCTATACTTAAATAGTTTATTGCATTTTCCAAATTTATTGTTTTTTCTTTCGTGAATCGTTTTCTTTGTACGTTACCTAATTACTTACCATATGTTTTTCACTTACGTGTAAACTCTCGTTTTACCCACCATAATAATATTTGTCTGATCAAGTCATTAAATTATGGAGATGGGATATGGAATGTGCGCAGATGTTCTGTTATATGAATATCCGTAAATATAATCGCCCTTTGTGCTCGTTCCGCCATTAATAATGTTTTCGCCATTTATTTCCTAATATAATCCGACAGATAGTAAAAATATCCATAGCCAATTTCATAGCCTTTTACATTTTGTATGGCAACCCTATTTAGTCCATTGTTAACTAAATAAAGCCGTTCTAGAGCTATCGTGCAGACAAATAGAAGAGTATATAAAAATTTAAACACAATCGGATTGACAAAACTTGTATACACGCTCTATTGATTTCAAATATGTATGGTGTAAAAAATAAGAACAAATCGGTCCACCTATCTGCGTAATGCTTGATTTTAAAAGTGCTTCCCGTTTGTGGAACAGTTTCCTACAATATAGCAGAATTTAGCAACTTTTAATGGAAATTATTAAATTTAGTTTTAATGCATTTTCCGGTAGTTTAGATGTACCGAAATTTTTAATAAAATATATTAAAAAGAAACTTTTACAATAAATAACTCTCGTAAATAAATTGCACTAAAGCGTAAAAAATATTTTTTTCTTTCTCAGTGATATACACAAGGAAAGTTTCATTGCAAGATAAGAAATTCTAGAACTCAGATTAAAAGTTTGGGCATGAGTCGCAATTAGACAATTGTAATTATAGTTATGGATGCGCAAACTTTTAATAAAATTTAATCTGAGTTGTAGCATTTCTTATTTTGCAATGAAACTTTTCTGGTGTATATGTATCACTGAGAAAGAAAAAAATCTTGCGATCGTTGCGGGGTAATTATCTTTTCTCTGTAATCAGTAGTTTAGAAGATTATCGCACTTTAATGTAAGTACTTCCATGTCAAAAAAAGTTTACATGAAAAAACTGGAAAAATTTATTTCACATCAAAACACATATAACGGTTAAACATATGGGAAATTGAAATGCTCCCATGAAATATGTTAAACATTATGCTAAAACATTTGAAAAAAAATCAGGCGCCACACTAACCTATACGCCCCCGAAAATGAAAATCACGCAGTTTAACGATATTTGGGTTAGAAAAGTCTGTTATAAAGCTGCTTACAGAAGAAAAGCAGAATGCCATTTAATATCACTCAGCAAGAGCTTTAATTTGATATCGCGGCCCAAATTGGGCAACCTCAAGGGGTGTAGTTACCCCCCCCCCCCAAGCAAAAAAAATGTTTATACCCCCTCGGAAAGCTCTCCATTCACTCATTCCAAATAAAAAACAACCCATGTAAATCCATCCACGTTTACTAGCTTAAAACTCTTTCCTCACGAACGTCGCTCTGGACATATAAAGTTATTTAGTCAAGGGTTAGTGAAAGTTATTTAAAAAGTAAAACAAGTAAAAAAACTAGAATTGGCCTGTTGACCAAATCTTATGATACCCTAGCTAGATGAATGCTCGTATGTATTTCGTATGGTCACCTCTCTGTGCAAGTTTGATTGTTGAAGTGATTCTTCGGATATATTACTAATTGGTTCGTCGAACAGTAAAAGTTACTAAAACCCATTTTCATAATAGGATTTCATATTCTGAAGAACTTTTCGGGACAATAAAAACGTTTAGGACTGATAATTTTACGTAAAGAAACCTAAATATTTATATGGCAACACCAAGAAGAAGGGCCCGATTTGTCCCATTTTCGAACTTAAATTTACTTTTTATTTTTTCAAAATGCCGTCTGCAAAATTTCAGCTCTCTCAGTGAGTACATTCTCGAGCTATCGTCATTCGTCAGGACGCACGGCCAGACAGACAGACAGACAGGAGAACAGATAGGAGAACAGATGGACATGCAAAAATTAAAAGAACTTTTAATGATGCTATATCATCATTATTTCTATGCATTACAAACGGAATGACAAAATTAATATAACTATTGATTTCATCTAATAATAACAACCGAAATAAAGATAAAACAAATGTCAGCTGTGCTCTTTTTGCACGCTATCCAGTTCATTGCACTGCTGCTACAAAAAAACGCCTCACATAACCAATGAACTTTATTTTTAAAACTTAGTAGCTTCCACACAGATATGTATGTCAAAATGTTATCTCGGATCTATGAAAGGTGGAGGATTAACACAGGTAATGGTATCTAAAACGTTAATTAAAAAGAAAATATATTAATTTGAGTAAGTTTGAAAAAAGGTCATATAAAGAGACCAACGCTTTTTTTAGTGATTTTAGTGACCCATTTTGACGAATAGATCTATATTCAGTCGTGCAGTGCAATATTGCACTACATACACATTCTACAGTGTAGCTTGCACTTTTAAATATATAATTGCACCAGTGCACGAGACACAAAAGAATACAGCTCATTCTAACCTGTGTATCTACTGCATATAAAGCACATATTTATGTAGGTATATATTATGTAAATTTCACATTTTTCACATAAAGGAAAAACAAATAGCTAATAATAAAATCATTACAGTTTACGATAGAAAATACATTATTCTCTAAAAAAAGAACTCAAAATGCACTTTTATTACCTGCAAGAGAAACGATATATTTCCATAGCTAATATAGCTTCGGAAGGATGCCACAAAACCAAACCCATTGAAAGGCCCCAACTTAACCGCAATATGAGTTTGGCCGCAGACAATTCCAGCCGCAAAATTCATGTACCTACTGAAAATTTTGAGACACTTCATTTAATGGATGCCCCGATGCAATGCGAATTCTTTTTGCTGTTTAGTTATTGTTTTTTTATAGGAATAGGGATGTTATAAAAGCTTTTTCTATATTGTGTTACTTAATTTATTTTTAAGGAGTCCTTAGAATACCTTTTGATAATATAATTGGGTGTGAGTGTAACGTTTCTGCGAACAATTGAAACAGATAAAGAAATCATTCCCAATCGGCTTCTTTGCCTGCATGGAACCAATATGCAATTGCGGGTAGATAGCAACTATAAATTATATGTGGTTAGGTATAGGTAGTCATATGGGAAATTTGGTCGCCATTTTAGTGGATTGCTCAAATAAAGAGCCAAGGATCCGTAAAATAAAGTGAGATTTGAAAGAACAATTTAAGTTATGACACGAAATTACAAAAGTGCACCTGGATGCTATAAATTTTTCCGAGTTTTCAAATTCATCATCCTTAAGGATGAAAACTGTTTCTATATTTATTGTAATAAAGAGCTAAAACTGGATTATATACCGCCCTATCGCCCATGTAATCAGGGAGAAAATTCAATTTTTTGGAATTGTAGGTAATTACCGGAAATTAATCTTTAAGAGCTGCATTTTACTCATGTAGTATTGTAAGTCTAACTAAATCAGAAACTTGAAGCATTATATTCTTAAATCCTCGTTTCCACTTATACAAATTGTGCCAACTTGTTCGGCAACATGTTGTGTACTTGTTGGGAGCCGACATGTTAGCTTAAACTTACAAGTGTTTCCATTTAAATAAATTCTCGCGAACTTGTTGGCTTAACTTCTTACATTCTACTCCATTGCCTTCCACTAGTTTAGCCAACACAACAAATGAGCGTTTCCACTTAAATGAAAAAATCCACCCAACAAATTCTGCGAGTTTTTACAGCCAACATCGAACAAGTTGCCAACATGTGTCTGAATTTTCATATAGCGTTTACACTTAGACAAAATGTTGCCAACTTGTTTCAAAACTTGTCGGGTAAGAAAATTTGTATAAGTGGAAACGAGGCTTAATAAATAGCAATATTGTGATATAAGTAGGTACATATAGATAATATTTCACAAAAATGTATTTTTGGTAAATTTTGAAGGTTATGATAAAAATCCTGAAATTTCGATTTTAGAGAATTTCAAATAAGGAGTGAGGAAGTTGAGGCAGTCTTTGAAAATACCGCAAAATTGTTGCCAACAGTATCTAGAAGTGAAAAAAGCAGCATCAGCAACGTTAGCACTAATTCGAAATATGCTGTTGCTGTTCCATTGATGCCAAAATTTTAATGTAATTATACTTAGGGGAGTGCTTGAAGAAATTAATATTTATTTTTAATTAAAATAAATGCAATTAATAAACTAAATTTTTGCATGTAGTCGAAAGGCAAAATCCTTTTAATGGCTACTTTTAAGCTTTAAAAATTAAAATTCTTCATTAATTTATTAACATTGTACTACATATTTATCAAAAAAAATTGTAAAGGCATCTTGGAACTTACATGGCGTTTCATAAATTCTGAACGAAGATTCTCAGATACTTATTGCTTACGGTCTAGGGAACATACAGTATGTTTACATGAATACTTGAATACTTAACTTGAAATCTACTTGAAGCTCAGGTAGGACGGTTGGTTGAATTAATTGCAATTACTTGAATTTAATTTTCCAATTACTTAAGTTGAAATTTACGCGTTGAATGAGCGGTTTCATGATATTTTGATTATTTCAAGCATACTTCAAGTATTCATGTATGTAAACCAAAGAAATATATACAAAAGTCTAAGTTTCTTAGCAATTGTCCTCCAAATTATGTATTTATAACAGGTTGCTAACGCATTTCATTAGTAGAGAATAAAGTATGGACTATCAAAAGGGAGTATTGCGCAATGACTTAGTGTAGGAATTTCCGAAGTTATAAATCCTAACGTGAGGTCTACACACTTTTCAGAAATTATTATATCTCAGGTGTTATTGCTGCAATATTGCCAGTATTTGTGAGATATAAACTACCCAGAACTTCGTATTTTTATGCGTTTATCCGTTTCTAACGGTAACTAATGCTCAAATCCTAATGGCAGTTTTCTTGGATCTTGACAACGCCCCATACGCCAATCATATTAAGCAACAGAGAAATCATTTTGAACTGAAATGTATTTATTTATTTTCCTTTCCTTTTAGTTCAGAAATTTTCTTTCTTTATTAATAAGTAGTTTCATTGACATGAGTTTCAAAGGGTGAATTGATTCAATCAGGTAGAAATTCACTGTGGCACCCCCACTCAAAATATTCAAAAACAGGACATAGGTACCTACAATTTTGTCGAAAAACTTTTCTTCACGGCTGTACTATACGCTTATAATGTTTTAATCTAAAATGAAACGGCAAACTACAATTCGCCCATTCGAAAAAACTTTATTTCTACGAAATATTTTCTTATGGTATTGCGATAAAATATAAGAAATTTTTAGTGGAAAGTGTATAAGTAGAGTCTAACAAAAGTCTTCCCATTCTGGAAGTAATGCTAAAAAACAGTCATATCTCCGTTGAATGGAGGATGGGAGCGCACCTCCGTACGTCCTTTTTTGCTTGGATTGGTACCCGCAACCATAGCCCCAGAAGAATCAATAAAAGCCATTAAGTACGGCCAGCATTTCATGTAACGAAATCAACTGATTAGACAGTCGAAATTATATTGAAGCTCTTTATAAAGGACTAAAATCTTATTTTAAACTAGTTATGGAGACAAAACTATTGCTTGCAAAGTGAATTGAAATGAGAAAAGTGTATGTAGGTATGCACTTACAAAAATTATTGAATTTTCCGGAACGAGCTGTACAAAACGAACTTCTTACTTTGATTTATATATACTTACTCTCCGGTGCTTTGTTATAAAAGTAGCTTGGATCTCGTTCAAACATCACAACTTCTATAGATTTGTTGCGATTATTTTTAACATAATTCAAATTTTTAAATTACTAAACGAAGCGAATAAAGAAATTATATTCTTAGGTATACCAGCGCCGCCATATTCTCATATGGAAAGGAAACTGCATTATCACTCGCCATTTTCTTTTTCAAGCAACAATCATCTATCAAATATCAATCAGTCAACTGTCAAAGACGCAAACGAAGTTTTTAGAATTGCGTATAAAATTCGCTTAAGATATTGAGAATTCTTAAAAAAAGTTAAAAGATTTCATAACTCACAACAAAAATGACAACAGCAGCTAGGCCAACATTTGATCCAGCACGTGGTGGAAGTGGAAGAGGAGAAAAAGATTTGAGTGCATTGAGTAAACAATACTCGAGTCGAGATTTGCCAGGCCACACAAAGTTAAAATACAGGTAAGTTTTACAATTTTTCTTTTTCCTTTCCCCAATATTATTTTTTTTGTCATATTTAAAGGGAACCAGGTCAGGGAACAACAGATGAACTAAGAAGCCGTGATTTCCGTAAAGAATTAGAGGAACGTGAACGCGAAGTTCGACCAAGTAAAACTCTTCCACCAATTGTTCGAAAAGCAATTGAAGCCAATAACAGCAGTAACAAAAGACCAAAAGTAGATCAGGTAAATGCACTGCGTTTATTGCCTTATACATAAATAAATATAATTCTCTTGATACAGATTCCTGCCGCTAATTTAGATGCTGATGATGCAGCTGATGCTGAGACTTCAGAAGATGATGATTCTGATGACGATACTGCGGCTCTTTTGGCAGAATTGAATAAAATTAAACATGAACGGGCACAAGACGCAGCTAAAAAGGATAAAGAAAAGAAGCAGGAAGAAGAAAGGATTCGAATGGAGAACATTCTTTCAGGAAATCCACTTTTGAATTATACTTCCAATGCGAAAAGTGACTTAAAGGTAAAACGGAATCAGGCCTATTTTTAATTCTGTCAAATTAAATAGAATGGTATTTCGACAGAGTTGGGAGAAGGCTTTATTTTAAAATGTACAGATTATGTTTAAAGTAAAATTTACATTTTTAGGTTAAAAGACGATGGGATGACGATGTTGTCTTCAAGAATTGTGCTCGTACTGAACCAGAGAAAAAATCGCATTTTATAAATGATTCATTGCGATCCGAGTTTCATAAGAAATTTATGGAAAAATATATTAAGTAGATTTAAGAATAATTCTCAATAAAATTGTCCCAATACATTCGAAAAATTTGGAATTTTTTAACTCTTCCAAACAAAGTTGTAAACTGGCCAATTTTCAAAAAAATTAAAAAGTCATAAGAATGTGATAGATTAAAATACCACCCAATTAATCTTGGTTTCTTCAATGGGAATTTTCTTATTAGTAGTTTACGTAATTCGTGTTATAAATTCACTCATTATTGAGATGTTGAAAGTTGGGTCTTGCTGCGTTTCCTGGGAAACAATGGTTTTATTACATTTCTCAAGGTGAGGTCATTCTTCGTTTTTAGGAAAAGCAATGTCGCGACGTTAAATTCTTTTGAAACAAATCTACCTCAATATTTAAAAAAAAAACTGAATTAAAATGTCGAAATTTTTACTTTGCTGAGCAATAATTTTAAAACACAGGTGATAAGGAGAAAAATTGTTGACAATTAGAAAGGTCCAATCTTAGATCATATAACGATCTATATATGATCATATATGATCTAAGGGTCCAATGCTTAGAATATAGAGAGTACAGGAAGTGTTATAAGTCAAATTTCGTGTAGTCAAATTCTGGTTGTGTTAGTATCTGTTGCTCCTGTAGTGAACGCTCAGTACAGCCGTGTAGTAGAATCAATATAGAGAGCGGGGCAACAAGATATATGGTTGAAAATATTACGTTTGCTTCCATGGAAAATGTTCTTATTCACTGTCACTACGCCATCATACTCAGGGAATTTCGCAGCTGTCACAAACGTAAACAAAACTCGGTGGAGGAAGGATTTTTTCGATATTTCGACAGCTAAACATAGAGTTGTCTCTTTCTTGAATATAATGCTGAGCTACTTCATGATACTCTGAAAAATCCACGCTCCTGCACACGAATTTTATAGGTATCAACACTTCCTGTTGCCTCTATATTCTAAGGTCCAATGATTATCTATCTGCAGATTTTTTGTTCATTTACTAAATGACTTACTCCCCTCCACTGACATATATATATGTCAGTGCTCCCCTCTCACAAACAAGTTTTTGTTGCTCTTGACATTCCCTATCATCCTACGCAAAATTTATCCAGTATACCCCGTATGATACACTGACATATATAAAAGTATGATAATGATAACGTTAATTCAATTTCAGAATATCGTGAACACGTAATTTTTCAGAATTTTGCAAATTTGATCAAAAATTCACACATTGTACAAACAAAAAATTTTTAATTTATTTTTCTTAGACTAAGAAGCAACATGCAGCAAATAAAAATTATTGTGCAACAGTAACGACTGAGTAGAAATTTTCAAAACTACACAAAAACTTTCTCACTTCTACTTTTAGATTTAATTGTTTTATAATTTATTTTATAAGAGCTTTCAGTACTTTCGCAGACATCTAAAATATTTTAAAATTAGTTTACATCTGTAAATAAGCAGTCTGATTTCAAAGGTTTCAAATAGACCGCCATAATTTTTCCTAACAAAATAAATAATTTGTTTGTAAATACGCTCTATCGCCAAGAAAAAAAGCATAATTTTCCGTTGATGGCCTTGGCCTGACCAGAATGTTAATAAAGTTGTTTGTGTTTGGAGGATATGTATATTTATATCACAACTAATTTTAATATTTTTTAAATCGAAATTAAAGAAAGCAACATCCCTTCATATAACCAAGGTTTTGACTTTCAATATTGTTTATATATGGCACTACCATATTTCCGTTTATGGCATTTTATGCTGACTGACTGACAGCCAGCAACGCACATACAATACGCAGCTGACTGTTTGCTTTTAATCGAATAATAACAAACACTTTAAATAACTATTTGAGACAAAACGTGTACATTTGGGTTTCAAAGTTTCCACCTACAAATTAGTATTTTTTTGTCTTTGTCAGGAAATCTGTTCGTTTTGGTAAAAAAAATTTCCAATGGTTATTAGTGCATAAGAAGTGATACAATAATGGAACAAATTGGAGATAAAAATTCTACTCTGGAAGGTAAAGAAATTTATATTCGACATTATTATGCCTCTTTTTCTTGATTTACAGTAATCTTAATTTCACAATTTCTAAAATTTTACTCATATTCACCAAAGATGGACAAAAGTCCATCCCATCCTATCTTATCAGCAGAAGTCACTAATTTATGAACAGGCAGGATAAGACAATTTTGTGTAACCTTTTTACGTGTAAAAGCTAATTAATTTGTGCTTAAAATAGATGGAAAAGGATATTGTATTAAATGTCTATGGAAAAATTGGATTGAGAGGGAAAATTTAGGTCAAAGTGAATGTGCACCTTATTAAATTTCACAATTGCTAGTTGCGCACTTGAGCGTGTTAAGAAGATTGAATTTTATCTCTTCGGATCATTTAGCAAAATGAATCATTTCTTTGTAATTACCGCAAAAAAATATGCAAACAAGTGATCGCCAATAGTTGCTTTATATTTGCCGAGCTCTTTAAATGTGCTGATTATTTTTAATATATGAGAAAAGGTTTGGTTTGATCTGAAATCGTGCAATGCGATAATTCATGTGATAATTAAATAATTGATTATATCACAGTTATTAAGATTGGAGTCATTATCAAATAGTATTGTGGATTATAGCTGTGATTATAATATTTCCCTTGGTCACCAGGGAAACAGATGAAATAATTAATGTCGAAGCACAAAATAAATTCAAATTTAAAGCATTTTTTTATGTATACTCCTAAAAGCCGCGTATAGCTATACAGAAACAAACGGAAGATTATAACAAAGACAATTCCAACAAAACAAAAAATTTTAACATAGTGAAATAATGAGCTAAATGGATAATTATAGTGTTCTTTGGAGTTGTGTGAATTTAAATAAACATTATTTCTTGAATTGAATTATCAAAAAGGTAGAAGTTAGGTTACAACGTGAAGACATCAGATTCTATCTATACGCGGTCCATTTTATACTTTTCTCACTGGTTCACTTACAGGACCTTGCTGTACAGCTTGATGAACCGTAAAGATCAGCGATCTCCTTTTTTATTTTGTCCAAGATGTATTTAAAAAGTATAGTGTTATCTCCAGCAGATGTTGGAAATCGTGATCATTCATAAATGGGCGTAAAAATTGCTATCCAGTAATAATGCCAGTTATATTTTTGCCTTGTGTGTTGATCCTCCAAAAAATCTTAAAAACATTCTATGTCTGTCTCAAATAAATGTTGAATGCATGTGTAATAACATTCTAGTGAAGTGACCATCTTTAGTTGGAAAAAAAGAAATCAGTTTTAGACCGGAAGTATGTATACTTCTAATTGAATCGTTAATGACAAATTATTTAAAAGGGGAAAGATCATTCTTTCGACTATTGTTTTCCATTGTAGTAGATAAATGCCATGTGGATTGATGACACTTTAATATAAAAAAGCGCTCTGTTTAATCATTGTTCGCATTCACTGCCACTTTGCGTAGCGTAACCGTTGTTGACTACACTCGACTATTCTCCTGGCCGTACTCGAATGTAGTCGACTATTTGGTACATTCGAAGTGCGGAGTGAACGATATCCATAGTCAGGCCTGAAACACTGAAACACAATTGGAGCTTTTCAGCCAGCTTGAGATTTGTAGGCAATGTAAATTAATGTAGAAAATCACAATTGGAGCTTTAACTTTTTTGCCAGCTTCAAGCTGGCTTGGGATTTGATCAAATTGCAAATTTCAAGCCCAATGACTGCAAACTTGAGGTAATTTTTAATGTTGCCAACTCTGCGAATGTCGAATATCAGATGAGAATGACTTCTGTTGACATATTTAAGAAGTAAACAGCTACCAAAAATATTAAAATGGAAGAAAACTTATCTAGTGAGAAAAAAATAAACAGTTCCTGTGGGACATAAAAAAAAACTCGGTATTATTTTTACATATAATTGGTACATCTCGGAACTATCCAAAAAAGCACGAATTTATCGTAATTTTGGAAAATCGGATGCATTAAAATAAAACACAAAATGTTAATCAGCTGTGAAATGTCAACGCAGGATAATTGCGCTAAACTTGAAAGTCGACCAACTTTTGCGTGGTGGCTACGATGCCTATACGTTCATTGCAGTCACTGAATGCCATTGCCTTATAACTTACTGCTGCGTGACATTTTCCTGCGTGGTGGCTACATTCATTCTGTTTCAAGGGTAAACATGTCAAAAACGCCAGTTGTGCTCAATTTGGCTTTTTCAGTCAGCTTTAGCATAAAGCTGGCGATAAAGTTGGCTGAAAAGCTCCAATTGTGTTTCAGGCTTAGAATATAGAGCAAACAGGAATGGTGATAAGCCAGATTTTGCGTAATGAATTTTTGGTTGTGTTGGTAGTCCATTTTTACCTGGTTTTACACGCCATCCCTATTCTAAACAACTTGTCAATTTGCAAAAAGTAAACAAAGGTTTTGTGCGAAGCATCTGTGGTAAAAAATGTTCTTTTTCTACTTTATTCCGAATCAATTCACATAATTAATTTATATAAATCTTTGCTTCTATTAACAAAAAAGATAATTTAGATAGTGCAGTTGCCTCAAACAGCATTTCCCCTAGTTTATAATCCAATTTATATTTGCAAGTATTGACCGAACACTTCATTTGTTTTTTAATTGATATGAATATTTTAACAGGCACTAGTGGCACTATAAAACTTTGCACTAAATAAAGTTCAAAGATAAATAGTTTTGAAAAGAATTGATTCGGTATTTTTGTTAAATTTCACAAAAGAATGTTAAGTTGACCAAATCGCTCACAAAACAAAAGCACATTTGACAATTATGCTACAGCTTTGACAACCTCTCCATCCAGCATCTCACTTACTCCTATGTATAGTCTCCTGCTCTTGACAAATTACGCTCATGTACACGAATTTTACACGATTCAACCATTCCTGTTTGCTATATATTTTAAAGGCGAAAACCCAATGAACGCGGCAGGCGTCGCGTCGCTTTGACAGTTCAATAGAATATACGTGTTTAAGTTCGTGCTGGCCATATGGCTGCCGCGCTTGCTGGATTCGACGCGAAAGTAGAGCAATGTTCTACTGTTAACGCGCGGCAGACGCTTTGACAGTTCTTTTGATTGATTTTAAACTGTTTATATGCTTGGTAAGCTGCAAATTCAAGAACTGCCACATCTAATAACTCTGATATATCCACTATTTCACTTTTAAATAATAACACAAGCTTTTCTACCACTTTGTCTTTTTATAAATAAATCTTATGAGTACCAACGCGACGCGTCCATTGGGCCTTGCTCAAATCCTACACGCGTCTGCCGCGGAGAACTGTCAAAGCGACGCGACGCCTGCCGCGTTCATTGGGTTTTCACCTTAAGGTTTCAGGCCTCAAGCGTAGTCGTTAACTGTCAAAATTTGGTGGAGTGAACGCTGATCTTCAAAAAGTCACTATTTCGCTTGCAGTGAGCGCGCCCAGTGTAATTTTAACGTTTTTCGAGATAACTGCACTAACATTTTTTAGACTTATTTTTTTAATCAACATGTTACTTACTTTAACTAGCCCTCAACTCAACCACCTACTTTCCCTCGTATTTACGATCTAAATTTTAATCTCGATTTTATTTTTGTAGATTTTTATTCTTGATATATTGGTATGAAATTCATAAACTTCAGAGCGGAAGAAATGTGATGACTTATTTATTTTTTCTTCTTTTCCATTTAATTTTTTTCTTTTATCAGCAATAGTGCGTCCAGTGATGCCAGATTAGCCGCTTTTCCGCAAATTGGGCTATCTTTTTACAAAATCTGCGCTTCGATTTTCATGAAATGCGCCCAACGCCCAATTGGGCGCGACAGTATTTTTTCTGCGCTTTTTGGGCTGTAAAGATATAAAATAGAATGGAAAATGGGTTTTATTCACTTTAAATGATTCTTGGATATCTCATTCTAACTAAATAGAAGAGGGTGTTAAGTATTTCGAAACCCGTATAATATACAAGTATACAGGCAATTTTCCGTCTACCGAGGTACTGGTCAGTTACTGGCTTTGAAGCCGAAAATCAAAATATCGTAAAGAAATTTTGAGAGCATACTGGATGTTTCGATTAGCAGTGCAGGACGATCTCATCAGGACAGCAATGAAGCTCTGAACTGCCTGCTGTCTACACTACAGTGAACTCAGATGTCCAAAAGCTGGTGGTGGATATATAAAGATTTATTTAAAAATCTAAATATGAAAAATATGGAAAATGGGTTTTATTCACATTAAATGATTCTTGCACATGTCATTCTAACTAAACTACACAAGCTTTTCTTATAAGTTTTTGAGGTAGGATAGCATAGGGCCGCCGTACACGTAGCTAGCGCGTAAATTGGTGCACTTGTGCCTAGACATGCCATTACAATAATTTTGCTACGCTGTAGTTCCTTATCTGAATACCGAGGTTAATTGCGTGCGTGTTGAATAAAGTTACAGTTTTTGATATAAATAATAACTATCACAAATTCACAGCATGTAATGAGAATTAAATTATTATAATATTACCTCAAATTACAGGTAAACAACTGCACAACCGTCCAATCAGAAATTTCAAAATGCCCGAAACTATTTTCTTGCGTTAGTATTGTCATGTTGCTCTTGTCGATGGTTGAAACTTGGTATTACGGAAGTTTTCCTCCCCCAAGTGCCTTTCATCAGTAAAAAGTGCAGCGTGTGTCCCCAGCCACTACCAATGTCTCTTATCTATCTACATACAAATATACTCGATGTTAGTACGGTATCGATACTTTTTGCGTATCGCTAGCAGTAGTTAGTATTTTTGTGGCTCTTTCATAAGTTTTTTTTTTAACGAAATATATATGGTGTCTCGACTTAAAGCGATTAACTGGGTGTCAAGAGATAAAGTCTCTATGGGCCATCCCATACGAGTATTCTTGATGCAGTATGCATACCGGTTTTCTAGGAAAAAGTTGAGAAGAAGCAAAGAGATATCTCTACACTTTGGAAGATATCTCTTTGCTTCTTCTCACCTCTTGCATAGAGAACCTGTTTGCATACTGCATCAGAAATACTCATGTGAGATGGCCCTACAAGCATGAGTATAGATGATGAAGTATGCAAACCGGTTTTCTGGTAAAGGAAGCAAAATAATATCTCCACATTTTGTATAGATATTTTTTTGCTTACCTTTTCCCAAGAAAACCTACTCATGTGGGATGGCCCAAACTCTACAATTGTGTTGCACTTTGGAGAGAAATTTTGCGTAAAAAATCAAACCTATTCCACGTGTTGTGTATTACTAATACACCTATAGTAAGATGTTTGTTGTGTAGTTGGGAATACTTATTAATACCAAGAGCTCTTTCCACAGTTGTGCTGTCCTCTCCTGAAGAAAAATAAAATGATTCACAGAAATAATACGATGGGCTTCTTTTGATATATGCGGCAAAACGTACTGCTGGTAACACTTGAACCATCTTTGCTTTTGGTTTAATGAATAACGGTAGTGCAAGACCATAGCAGTTATTCCAATCCAGATTATTAACCTTTTTGGGTTGGACACGTGCGTAAAAACGGCAACGTGACTTAGTTTTTCGTTATACGAAATATATTGAATATATCCGGCCCCATTTTTATTGTCAAGATAGAATAATACTTCATCGCTTGTGAGGAATATCATCCTATTGTCGTTCTTTAAACGGTGATATAATTAACATAAGCATAATAGAACAGCTAAACTCACACAGAACGCCAGTCACCCACAAAAAGATGAACGTAATTACAGCACAGGCTGTTTGTCGCATACAATTAAAAACACATACATTTAGAAGACACCAAAATCCTACATAAAGAGCTAAATTGGAGGAAGAGGAAAACATAGAGGCCCTCTATATACAGTCAAGGAAGCCCAACACAACGAATTTTAAGGCTGACACGCAATACATTCACGCACACTATAAAAACTTAATTAACGCATGCACATACTCAATCTGATATTTCAGCCCCCATTAGCGGGATACACTTAACACTCTTCCACATGTCTCGTTAGTCGCTTAAGCTCCCTTTTCCAAATGTTAATCGGGGGTTTTTTCTCTCAGCTCTCTAACTTATTGCAATTTTTGGTCACTTAATTGTATAATTATTTATTCATATTTATTTATTTAATCTTTTTAATGATTGTTGTATATTATTTATTGTGATAGATATTTTTTCGGAATGTGTTTTTTGTTGTTTTTATATCGGATCTTTCTAGTCAGTTTTACCTATTTATGTTGTCTCTTTATCAATTTTTAAAGAATTTTAAATGTTTGACGAGGATTTTCAATAATCCATTGATGCTTTCTTCCATTTTTTTAACATACCAAATTCTCAGGTAAAATCACTTTTATCATATTAGTTTTGCATAATTAATTTTGATTTATGGCTTTAACTTTGTTTAGCCTTGATAATGGTATACACCCAAGACCGAGATATTGGAATTTTGAGAAAATAAAATATGCCTTAAAAACAGAATGAGTTTTCTTTGAAATCAGCTGGAACACCGGATCATTAACCCTATTTACACCACATTCTATGAATAATAATTAATTCTCTTGCTGCTCTCAAAAGTACTAAAAATCAGTTAAAATTTGCTAATGTATATAAAACAAATCCAACCAATATTTTTGTGAGAAAAACGCCAACACAATTTTCAAATTTAAGAATCACAAAACTCTCGTTCAAAAATTATCTATAATGCTCTACCCACAATGTATTATTTTTTACCATTTTTTAAACATATCCAACACTATCCAGAGTAATTTTGGTAACCATAATTTTAAGCGAATACAATGTAGCTAGCGTGCACTGTTTAAATTTTACACTTCACACATCATTATTATAACTTTATCTCTTCATACTCGCTGTAGTTTTGAGTCTATCTACACACAATCATCATGTCTTCTTCAGTTTCAAAGTTCATTCTACATTTTCGAAAGAGTTCGTACAAGGTCCAGAATATTGGAGTGCCTTTAACTGGTCTATAAACAAAAATTTTATGGTTTTTTCTATTAGAAACTTATAAGACTTACTTTGTATTACAGATGCCATAAATCATCTCTTTGAATGCATCAATGACAAAGATGAGCATGTTAGAAATGCTATAGAAGGATCCTTGATAAAAATAGTGGAAAAAAGACCTGATGAAGCACTTTTAGTGATAACTGATTACAGATCAAAACATTCAAAATTAAATGAGCAGGCGATGTCAATGCTGCTTAGGTAAGTTATACACAAAATAAATTTCTTAAAATTCTCTCTTAATTATGCTATTTCACTCCAGAGTGATTGAAAGTGTTGTAAAAAGTGCTGATATTAAAAGAGATACACTTGAAAAAGTCATCAGTTTAGTAATCGATGAATTGACGAGATCAAATGATCACTCACCTGGAATTCAAACTCCTGCTCTTGAAGCTTTGGTAGCAATTGGTAGACATCATTGCGATATGGTAATTGTATATTCCTCATTCATACATACTCGTAAACTTACATAAGAAAGATAAAAGTGAATTATTTTAATTTTAAGGTAATGGAAGCTTTAATTAATCACACTAAAGAAGGTGCAGTTACTCATTTTATGATTATGCACTGCATGGGAACGTTGGCTGTAACAAACGTACCAGGCGGTACACCTTATATAAAAACTATACTAGGAACGCTTCTGCCCAATTTGGGTTCTATAAAATTAGATCATGTAAAACAGGCGCATGCTTTTGGTGATTAAAAGTTCTATCATAATTTTAAATTTATAATTTTATTTAATTTTTTTTTTTTATATTTTGCAGCTATCGGTAAATTTTGTGAGGCTTTATTAGAAACAGGCACCGACACTGCACTGTCACCAGACATTGACCAATCATGTACCACTGAAATTTCGGTTGCTTATGATGTTTTTCTAAATCAGTGGTTACATAACCGTGAACCTAAAGTTTGTGTAGATATTTTACAGGCCTTATCTAACATGTATCCCTTGCTGCCACTAGATAAAATTCAGGATCAAACCTCAAAGTTAATAGCAACAATTATGAGCCTGAATCGACGTTCTATTGATCGGAATTCAGTAACGCAGTTTCTAGCATCAGTGCTTAAGACTAATGTTCATTTACAGCCATCATCCTTGGATCATATTGCAGATGCTCTTATAACAAGTCTTTTTGACTTGGTATGTGTATACCCTGACTATGAGAAACCACAAACTGTTAAAGGACACTATGAAGTTCTCAGATGTTTTCATTTACTGGCTGAAATATATGCAGGGAAAATTATGGAAATGCTTTTGATTCATTTGAAGAATAACAATGAAAGAGAACGTATTAAAGCTTTGCTAGTACTCGCCCATTTAACGAATACATCATGTGAATTTATTGGACCTAATTTAGAAGGAGATATCCTTAATGTCCTTAAGCAAATGATTTTAATTGAGAAGTCTATAAAAATGAAGTGTACACTACTTAAGACGGTCGTGGCTCTTGCTCAGAAATCATATATCAAAGAGAAAGAGTTCGTTTGGTTTATAATGCGATATTCATGCAAATATAGTAAACCGAATAGTGAACATGGAACAGCTGAGGATTATAATAATTTTATGCAAACATGTCAGAAATCTTTGTTTATGTTATCTTCAACCGTCGGCACAATGGATGAACTACTTAAAAGGGAACTATTAAATTATTTTGTTCTTCTTGATTATACCGACGTTTGCAGCATTATAATGAAATGTTTAGGCAGTCTATTTGCGAAGAATTCACAAATTGAATTTGAATGTAATCCAACAGGAGGTGGGGACGACGATGAAAACAAGTCCAAACTTTATGTTCCTAGCCCAGAAGCAATTTACGCTCGTTGCATAACTCTTATGGGTAATTATAAAGAAGTTGAGAGAATATCGAATATTTTATTGTTCTTAAAATATTACTATCCGAATATAAGTGCCGACTTGGATGAACAATGGGAACAAAAAATATCCGAATTGCTTATCTGTAATGGTAAAGATGATAAAGAGAAACTTTTTCTGGACAATCTACTCGAGTTTATAACACAAACTATTGAATGTATAAAGGATGACAGTTTCACTGATAAACTCATCGAGAAGTTAACAGAACATTTTGTTTTGTATCCTGTCCAATTACCACCACATGAATTTACTATACCGTCACTCACCACCGAAAGAGGAATGCTTTTGAAAACTTTAGGATTGAGCTTGTGTCACATTTCTGACGTTCAGATAATTGAGGCGAAAATTGATTTGATTATTAATATCGCTAAGCATGAAAAATTAGATAAGCACGCTCCAAATTCTGATTACGAACACAAACTAGTGGATGCATCAAAAGCTTTGGGATACACTTCAAGAAGCCATTTAAATATTGTTCTAAAGAAACTTCAAGCTTTAGCATTATTGGGAGTTCGCAAAAGTCATGGTGGTTTCTTTAGTAATTTACACTTTATTAAGGACTCTGCCAAAGAGAGTGAACATTACAAAATTAATTTGCTCGTATTTGAAGCCTATGGTCATATGATTGAGAATGCAAATGCATCAGAATCTCTAAGAGAAATCGATGATACTATGATAAATTTTCTATTGCGGCAATTGACTGATACCAAGGACCAAACAATGAAGAAAGTTATTTTAAATACCTTACTTAATATTTGCAATCAATTTATCAAATCAAAAGACTTACAATGTGAATTAAAATCAAGGAATGAAATTTTGAAGCAAATTTTAGCAATTCCAATTGAGCATCCATTTGATAATTTACCACTTTTTCCCAACATTCTTAAACTTGCTACGAATTTAATTAAAATAGAAAGTGACGAGACAATGGCATTTTCTAGCCTCTTGGATCTATCATCAAGAAATTTATTTTGTTGTGCTCAGAATTTAAAAGCTAAATTCGATTCTCACGAAGAAGATGAACGAAATAGTTTTTTGGCACAGTATATAAATCTATCTTTGCCAGAGCTTAATCATTTTGTTAAAGTAATAATTGAAAGTGATCCAAGTCCTGCATGCCTAGATGATGTTATATCAATAGTTGAATGCTGGATTAAGGATAATAACAGTGAGGTTCGAATATGTGCTGGACATGTAATAAATAGTGCTCTCGAAGTTTACATTAAATCCATGAAAATTGGCTGTGAAGCTCCTTCGAAATTTAATCAAACCGGTCAAATGTTGGGAAAAATTGTTCCCAGGTAAGTTAAAATAGTTTTATAGACGGATAATAGAAAGATAATTACCCTAAAATTAATATATTCTAGATGCATAGATTCAAATGCAACTGTACGACAGACATCAGTGGATATCCTACAAAAAGTATTAGAAATCTCAAATATCTACGAAACTCTTACTATAGCTGACAACAGTGTAGATTGGGTTAAAGACATGGAACGTGTTCGTGATGATATTATCACAGATGATCCAAAGGAAATTTATAAATTGGCTGGAGAAATAGCTCGGATAATTGCTTTGCGTGTTTCTAATTTTCAGTATTTGCAATTTTGGTAAACTGTTTTTTTTTTAAATGGTAATTTAGTAATTAATTTTGTTTTGTTTAGTAAGACGCTTTTATTTTGTTTAAATGATCCTGAACATAGTTCTGCGATTGGTGCATCAGTCGTCTTGAAATTCTTTGTGCAGCAAAAAGGTGCAGAGCTATTTCATGCAATTCCTGAATTAGTTAAGGACAGTTTAGAGGTGAGAAGTAGTTTGATGTTCTTTTTAATAGAGAAGAATTAAGGAGACGAGAATGCTACTTAAAGATTTTGAATGCAAACCGTATGTGCCTAGGTTTTACCACATCATTAACGTATTGTGATTATTATGTACCATTTGTCTCGCATTACGCGAGAATTTAACTCTTTTGTGATATAAAACTAAATTTATGAAACACTCACTCTAAATTAAGTTTTTATGATCGAATCGTGTCAATAAAACTCATTCCTGGGAATGAATCAATGTCAAGATAGCATGAGATAAAAGTCCGCGTAAAATTCTTAGGAACAAATCCAATACAAAAATATGAATACTTAACGAGACATAGGCAATATTCAAATTAAAAATAGAACTCAAGCCCAAACTCCTGCACGAAAGGAGTGATGATCTGGAGGGTGATTCTGATCTTTTGTCGTACTATTTAGAAGTGTTTTTTGACATATTTTGTCGTACATTTTTTTCAACACAGTTCATTTTGTATCTACTATTATCTACCACAAAATGTACTATAATGAATTTCCGGTGAACAAATTTGAAAAAAACACGCCTAAATATACGACAAATTAGTCAACTGCTCAATAGCTTGTGATAAAAATTTTACACTGTGGTAAATGGATATTCTACACCTAATTAGAGCATTACAAGTGCTTAAATTCGAAATATTATTTTGAATTTGTTATGTGAAGTGTCATTTTCAGTTCATTCTACGTCATGCAAGCGTTGCTGACGTGAATAAAACCACGAAAAAATTAGTAGAAAAGTTTATTTATTTTAGGCGTATATTTTGGCATTCAAGTACGACAAAAGATCAGAATCAGGAGGGTGACGTTTATTCATTGCATATTCATTTTAGTTCATTTTAGTTCATTTTGTAATTGATGAAAAGGATAAATCAAAATGAATATGGTGAAAATATAATTACGACAAATTTGTGGTGCAATGTCAAAATATGTGACAAATATATGCGCCTAAGCTACGACAAAAGATCATAATTACCATCCAGATCACTGAAAACTCTGGTTGTTATGCGCCAACAGTCGGTAACAACCCAAATAGGATGAAGAAAATTAAAATGGATAGTCCTACACTCGAGGGCACTATATTGGAACCATAAAGGAAAAATGAAGACAAATTGTTCATAATCATCTACATTTGGCCTACTCCTACCTAAAAAAAAAAAAAACTAGAAAGAATGTAGCGGTACCGTATTAGTGTCAGAGCTATACGAATGGCATTTTTTTTTTATTTAGGTCTACTAGTGGAGCTTTGCAGCACATCAGCCGATGCTGTTTAGGTATGCTGCGCTTCCGTCACTTCGTCAGAAGAAACTCTATCGATTCAAACTAACCGCAGGGAAATTAGTAACGATTTTTTTCGGAGCTAACGAGCTTAGAATTGATCATTTTGTTTGTATTCGCATGTACTTATTAAATGTTGCCATAGAACGGGATTATTTACTGCTCTATTTTTTTAACATTATCTATGCTTTCAACTAACCGCAGCATCGGCACACCTGAAAAAAATCGAATTTGAGCTTTCAGCGATGTTGAATACTTCAAGCCAACAAGTTCACGTTAAAAACGTTTTCCAAACAAAAGTGCATGCAATAGAGCATTGCGATTTGTTTGGAGTGGAAAGCGGGGTCAGTTGGCTTTAAAGGTACTTCTTTTACTGTCTGACTAATTAAGTAATTAGTGAAAAGTAAAAACAAGATTGTCTTTATTAAAGGTAATAGATGAGTGTATAATCCGCCTGGCAAAAAGATAAAAATGAAACCTCCTTTATTTCCCAGCTAACGAGCTTAGAATCGATCATTTTATTTGTATTCGCCTGTGCTTCTTAAATGTTGCCAGAGCGGGAATATTTACTGCTCTATTTTTTTAACCTTATTTATGTTTTCAAGTAATCATAGCCACACCGGAAAAAAATCGAATTTGAGCTTCCAGCGATGCTGAAAACTTCAAGCTAACAAGCTTACTTTAAAACCGTTTTCCAAACAAAAGTGTATGCAATAGAGCATTGCGATTTGTGTGGAGTGAAGAGCAGAGTCAGTTGGCTTTATAGGTACGTCTTTTGGTGTCTGACTGTAATTAAATAATTAGTGGAAAGTAAAAACAAGATTGTCCTTATTAAAGGCAATAGATGGACCTAACCCGTTTTGTGGTACTTCAAAAAGGTGACCATCAGACTATAGGACGACATGTTAATGCCCTCGCATTAATATGATAATTTTCCGTGAAAGAGATAGAAATCAACAACAAATTTCATAATTTATTCGCAATTGTTCTCTCAGATTGCAGAAGTTATTGAGGACTTGAATAAGTTTTTCGTGAAAATGAATACTTTATTTAAAGAATTTAATACAGAACATGTAATTGAAAGTTTTGCCCATAGATAGCCACTACTTTTCCCATGTTTCTGGTAGCATATGCCTGCTGCTCAGCCAGGCCATGAGTTCATCGAAATGAATAAAGTGGTAATCGAAAGAGCAATACCTGATGAATACGGCATGTGGTAGGGACTTCCCATTTGAGCCTTTCCAAGTAAGTTTTGACCGGACTTGAAGCATGTGGCCGAGCGTTTTCATGTAGCAAAATCATTTTGTCGTGCCTCTCGTCGTAATGCGGCCATTTTTCCGTCAATGCCCAACTCAAACGCATCTATTGTAGTCAATAGCGCTCTCCCGCGATAGTTTCGTTAGCTTTGAGCAGCTCATAAGACACTACACCCAGCTGATCCTACCAACTACATGTCATGATCTTGGAACCATGGATATTCGACTTTCCGGTCGATCCGGCCTTATCCCACGATTTTCTACGCATCGCGTTATCGTACTGTATCGACTTTTCGTCGCCAGTCACGATATAATGCAATAAACCTTTCCTTTTCTGCCAATGGAGCAGCTTTTCGCACGTGAAAAAACGCCGTTTGACATCTCTCAGCTGCGATTCGTACGGCAGCCAATTTCCTTGCTTTTAAGTTATTCCTAATGCTTTTAATCATTTGGCAACTGTTGTGAGATCAACTCTTAATGATTCTGTAAGTTCATTTTGCGACTGACACGGGTCTTCATCGAGTGATGTTTCGAGTTCTTCTTCTGCAAACCTTTTGGAGCGCCAGAGCGTTCTGCATCTTTAACATAAAAATCGTTATTTTTTAAGTGTCTAAACCAATCTGCATGTTTTTCCGACAGAGCATGGTCGCCGTAAGTCTCCACAAGACTTCTATCTGCTGCAGATTTTTTCGAAAAAATAATACAGTAAAACTCCCCGCAAATACTCTTATTTGGAACAAAATTCGAACTATGAAAAAATTTGTTGTTTGCAGTTCCGCGGAAGGATATATATACTATATTTCGAGTCTAATGGCGGATGAAGTTGGCTGTAGTTTTGCCCCATGCAGAAAGACTAAGATAAAGCCATCTGTCAAGAAATAGCGAGAATTTATTAAGCCCCCAATAATTAAAAGTTCAGCTTACAATAAAATTTTCGGAGTGACAATATTAGTGCTGAATATTATAAACTAGCACCTCCCAGACAGTAATTTCGTTGGCATCTTGAAACTGTATTCTAATAGTTGAAAATAAAATCTTATCACCAAAGATTATCATTGAATGTCCTAGTAGCTACTAGTAATGGAAGCATTCGTATTAAAATTATATAATTTTTTTAGGCAGTGAGCCACTGCGATATTGCAAGGGCTAAAACAGGAGTTATAAAGGCATTGGTTGCATTGACAAAACATCATCCCAAATTAGTTTGTAGTGAAATGCTGGCTCAACCTATACCTTTTGATGAGTATGAACACAACATTTCCCTATATTTTTAATTTTATTTCAACATTTTTCTATATTTAGCTCCGTCATTGAATATTGGCAAACAATTTGCATTGATTTGGAATTAATTGGAACTATTTTAGACAATTTCTTAGGAATATTGTCAGCATCTTGTTTATACGAGCCGAGTGATGTGAAAGATGACAGACAAAAAATTGCAACTGCACAGCCTTTTACTATATTCTGTGCTCTTAAAGAAATTTTTCCTTGTCAGGATATTAAAACTGTATGTAAAAACAAACAAACAATAAAATTAGATTTATTTAATGATATTTATATTAATAACTACCAACAGGAATTAAAGCATAAGTTTCCTGAACTATTCACAATGCTTCTAACATCATTGGCAACATACACTAATCTGGCGCCTCCAATGCTAACGTCGAAACAATCTTCCAACAATAAGACACAAGGTTCGAATGGGAAAACAAAATACGGATTCGTTCCAAACAAGGATGCTGTTAAATTAATTCCTTGTCAAATTGTTTTGGATACATTCAAAGCATTCCTAAATAATTTGGAAATGGAGCAAATAGAGACCGTTCTTTCTGTATGTCCACAATTGGCTTTAAGTACAGATTTACTAAATTTCATAGACATTTTGACTCCAATGGCAGTTGGAATTGTTAATCAATTCACGATTTCCTCAAGCGTAATGAAACAAATTGTTACTGCCTTGAGTAAATATGTTGCAAGCCCATATGATGGACAGAGAATAGCTGCAATTGGATTATATTCGCAGGTAAGTGTATAGTGAAAATTTACAAATTTATAATTTTATCATTTTTGTACTTTTTGTTTTTTATAGTTGGTACCTCTAAAACCGTCTGGAGAAATTTCTTCAGTTATCATGTTACATCTAAGTTCAGCTTTAAGTGATCCAAATGCTGTTGTTCGTGGACTGTGCATTAGAGGCTTAGCATTTGTTGGAAATTTGACTGAGCATGATATTGACAAATATTCAGAAACAGCTATTACATCTCTTTTAAAAGGTATAGATGATTACAATAGGTGAGTTTTATTGGTATACTCAAAAATCATGTTGTTTTTAATGATAATTTTGGTTGTCGTTTTTTTATTCATTTACAGTGAATGTCTGATAAATATACCACTAGAAAGTAAACGTGGTCTCTCTAGAGTACTGCAATCACTTCCCAGTGATCGTGTTGAATCTTTTCACATTTCTCTGGCAATAAGAATTCGTCCATTCTTTGAGAACCCCTCTACAGAGATCAGAGAAGCTGCCATCCTACTTTTTGGAGATTTATGTGAATCAAAAATGGAAAGCCTTTCTGATGGTAGTCTTTCTCCAATGTGCTCTTCAGAAGCTCTTCGAGAACAACTATTTGCGAATTTTTTTTCTTTACTTTTGCATTTAAGTGAAACCGATGTAGTTATTGTTCGGGTAAGTAGCGTTTTTATTTTTAGATTAATTAAGATCATGTCAAATTCTGCATCCAAGTCTTTGTATTTAGCTACTTGAGTTATAACTGCCAACACTGCACACTGCACTGACATGTATAAATATATAAATGGACTGTTCGTTGAACCAAAAATTCATGAAAGCAAATGGCACCACCTTCATATTCCTGTCTCTTTCCGTGAAAGCATACTTTCCCACTGAACTATAACGATTGGGAACGAGAGATTGCTTAAGGTTCAGCGGTATTTCCAGAACTGGCAACTTGGTAATCAAAACTTTGCTACCGAAAGTTCCTTGTAAAAAACACTTCCTTCAACTCATAATTAAAATTTAACAATACAAATAGTCCCAAATATTTTTGTGATAAATTCGGTAAATCCCACTGACATGCATATTAGTAAATTCCCAAATAATTTAAATATAGCGCCAGTTTACGACAGTTGGTAGCATTGACAATGAGACCCAATAAGCAAAAATTCCAGACGTGGAATTTTCGCACGGAATTCCAGCGGAAAAAAGTGACGGCATTTTCACACACACGGCTGTTTTTACACGCTACAGTGATCGCCATTTTCAGCTTTACAGATGTGTTGAGGTATACGAAAAATTGTTAATAGCTTATATTAGCTGTGTTCTTTTGATTCCGTGTAGTGTTCTGCAAAGCACAGGCGATTGCGAATTGAATTGATTTGTAGAGTGCATAGCAGGAGAAAAAGTTTTGAAAGTATAGCGAAAATAATCAAGGTGCCATGACATTAGGTCTGTTCGCGTACTTTTTCAAGTAAAAACATAAAAACGTCAAAATGTATGCTAAAGAGAGAAATTGAGAGTGACACTCACAAAGTACGCGAACGGCTTCGAGTAAAAACTTGTGAAAACTTGCAATTATTCGGAATCTGTAATAACGACGTGAAATTTTTCTAGCACATAGTACAATAAACAAATTTAATTTACCACTATGAATACGTTGAAATGTTCTTGGAGAACATTCTACTTCTACTGGAGGAGGAGTAACAGGTTTTTCCATTTTTTTAAAACTAAAAAATTGAAAAATAACAGAAAACTTTAAAAATAACGGAAACCGGTGACGATCTGTCAAAACTGACACTTTCGAAGTTTTTACTCGACGATTTTTCTCGAGTAATAAATAAGTAATAAATTGTAAATAAGTAATAAATTGAACGGAGGGGAATGTGACGTCAATAATTTCTCTCTCAATTTTCGAGTACGCGAACGCCTTCGAGTAAAAACTTACAAAAAGTTTTACAAGTTTGTACTTTCAAGCTAGTACGCGAACAGACCTATTAATTCTTACAAAACGCTAAATCTGTCAAACTTTGCTCCAAATTTATCAAGCTCTATTTTAGCATTTTGCAAGGATTCAAGTAATGGCAGTTTGACTATTTTCTCTATACTTTCGAAACTTTTTCTACAGCTTTGCATCTTCCAATTATTTATGTTGTTGTTATTTTATGTCATATTTGATTTTTCACAACAGGCTACTTATTTTTTATCGTATCACTGTATTTCTTCTTTCTTTCTTTCTTTATAAGCCCCATGAACTTAGGATTTTACTTCTGCTGAAGTGCGTCTTCTTGACCACAACTAAGTCGTCTATACTTATAGTCACGAGCTCCATTTACACTAATTACTTGCGATTTTTTTGCAAGTAGTTTTGACCTTTAACATACCTCTGTATTGCTTTTCTGTGTTCCTCCATTTCTATGGTAAATATGATTCCCGAACAATGAGCAACTTAGCAATCATATTCCTTTAAAATTAATTTCCATCTTACGAATCGACTACAAAGTCCCCATTTCCTGAATAAATTGGTACCCTTTACTATCCGCCAAAGTTTTAAATCCAACAATCATCTTAACTTTGATAACGCCTTTATTATAAACAAACCGAGATAATAGATTGAATACTTTTCTTCATGTCTTCATCAAGTCGCCCATAAACTGAATTATTCTTTGTAAGAATTTAAAAAAAAAACGCTGGAGAAGTTATGTTTTTCAGTTGGATTTCATTATATCTACATACGTGAAAATCCGCTTCAGAGGATATTAGTTGTAGAAAATCGTTAAGAGTTATACAGAATATCTAAGACCTCTTCAATAAATGGGCAAAGGATAACGATCCTTAATTATTTTCTAATTCAGCTTCATAATGGTCTGCAATGTCTGCTGTGAAGCCCATGCCTTTTTTTAGCAACTGCAGGACAACTTTTTGCTTTTATTTTATTGGCAAGGCGTTGTGGTTAGATTCAGTGAGATTCATATTTTTTGGAACTTTCACCAGTCGCGTGTAATCCCTCGGGAAGGTACAGGTATTCCATATTTTTTCAAAATTGTTTGGAATATACATATCTGCTGATAAATGCGAATCTGTTTTTAAAAGGATGAGATGAGTGGCATGTTTAAACCCTTGTGTACATACCCGGCTTTGATTCCGCGTAAAAACTGTTGGTAGAAATATACTGAGTCGAAGATCCATGCCATCCCAAAGTTACTTGGTATATGTCGATCTATGAAAAAAAAATGTATAATAGGTAGGCTTTTTGGATCCAAACTTTTTATCCGTGGTCAACACACCCAGGCTACCCGGGTAGCCAGAGATTTTTAATGAGAAACGTTATCACGTAGTTAGTTAATAAACTTAAGTTGGAGAAATTTTATATAAAATAAGGAAATATAATGAAAACGAACATGTAAATTTATAAAAAACTATTTTTTTACATATATGAAAAATATTTACAATATTATAAACTAGTTACATGAATGCAATTATTGACGGTTATTGGTTCGCTACATACGGGCTTGTTACAGGCGCAACAGGATTTCCTGGTGGCAAATTGTGTTTTTGGGTTTGTCGTAAGACAGACATAATATTTTCTTGTCTGTGGTACGTCCACTGCTGTCTCGAGAAGTTCTTGCGGCCGAATCTTCAGCTGGTTGCCGCAAAATTGGCCTTCACAACATACATTCAATTCCAATTCTGCTTTCGAAGTTCCATATAATATTTACATTTGTAGACCGCATAGTAATATGTTGTAACGCGTTGCCTTCTCAATTCTTCTAAGAAAATCCGTCGTTGGTACGTCCAATTTGAACCAGCAGGATGATTTTCGTAATAAATCTTGTAAGCAGCTAGACATGCAATATCAAGAATATTATAAAAACAAGTAAAAAAGCTAGAATTGGTCTGAAACCAATTCTTATGATACTCTAGATGATACTCGTATGTCATTTTGTATGGCCACCCATCTGTGCAAGTTTGATTTTTGAAGTGGGTTTTCGCATATATTTCTACAACGGTTTGTCGGACAGAAAAAAATAACCAATTTTATAGGATTTCATATTCTGAAGAACTTTTCAGTACATTAAAACCGTATAGCACTTATCGTTTTCACAGTAGTATACGTAAGAATCCTAAATTTTTATATGGCAAAACAAGGAGGGATTGCCCGATTTAATCACAAAATTTCAGCTCCCTACGTTGACGCGTTCTCAGGTAGCCTTCAAATTTTTTTTTCTCTACTAGCATAATTTCTAGGTTTTACAAACGGAATGACAAATTTAATATACCTTTTAGATTTCATGTAGGGTATAAAAAGCCACAGGCCATCTCTGTGTCCGCCTTGAGTAAAATAGTGTCCAAGCAATTTATCCATGTTATCTACTCCACTTTTCGTGCCGTTATGATAATGTATTACTTCCGCTTTTCTTTTATTTCCGGACACATGTTCTTCTTTGGAACGTATGAACATATGGTAATGTTGTCATCGCTGAATGAAACTCGTGACTTAGGTGGTAGCATTTCTTTAGGTATATACGGCTTGTTTTTTTGTAACGTACCGACAATAGAAAGAATCCACGACTTCAGCAAACGTGCAGTGAGAGTGATGTAAAACAGTTCTCAGCTACAATGTTCCTGCCGCTTCCTTTGAATCTCATGCACAAGTCTTCCGCCACGCGCTCTCCTTGATTTACTTCTCTGCCTGATAACTGCTTCCCTGTATATATTTGGCCAGTAATTGGGTATGAATTTGAAGCATCGCAACCCACCAAACTTTTAGATGGCGTGTATTGTGTGAATCGTGCTCTTCCTGTATATGAAGAGTTGCTCATCAACAACAACACATTCTGATGGCACGTTTTGGAACGCAAGTTCTTACTCAAGAGCAGAAATATTTCTGATATTACGGCCGCTTTATCATTTTCCAGACGAAGTCCTCGGACTGCAGGAATCTAAAGGAGCATGTTATTGAACAAAAACGATTCACTCGCATACTGACGCGATATAAAGGATAGACTGTAGTTTTCCATAGCTCCCTTATATGCTCGTCATTAGAATGACATGGGGACACTTGCAGTTCTAAGAATCCCTAAATAGAAATAAATTTCTTCTGCAGTTACAATCTTCCAAATGGCATTTCTGGATGTTCACTATTGTGCTGATCATAAACGCTGCTTGCCTTCCTATTCGTCTCCTTTATAATTATGTTGTACATTGCGTCATTAAAAATACATTTGAAGATGTCGTAAGCAGAAATTAGGGTCGTTGAGCGAATTTGGTTTGCTGTTTGTCGAATAATATTATGGCTTAAAGTTTTGACGTTGGTAAGGTTTGGATGCCATATATGGCCATCTTTACCACGTAAAACGTTGTCTGAGTGCTCGATCCTTCCGTAGCATTGTCATGTCGGCTACATTGTTTACTGGAAATTTCCTAATCGGTCATACAAATTATACCTGACTACCAGGGTAGCTGGGTGGGTATGCATGAATGCAATTTTTTTTTCTTTTTTTTTTTTTGTATACAAGGGTTAATCCATCTGTTTTACCGTTGGGCACCAATCGAATTGCAGTGATTACTTCTGTCTGGGATTGAGCACGCGTATATATCAGCAAAAGTTACATATTCTCATAGTTTTCTTCAAGTTGCCCTACTGTTTTTTACATGTTTACGGAGTGTGCACCACTCTACAACTTTCGAGATTGACGCAGACCATGATACAAAAATTACAAGGTATGGCCGATTTATCTGTTTGGATTGATGACAAATGTCACAAATTTGTTCGTTTCAATGTCAATCATCCTCGTCAAAGTGAAAAAAAATTTCTCTTTTAAAATTTCTTTGCTTTCCCACTAACACATAATAGTCCGCAGAACAGAGCAGAACAAAAGATACACAAAAGAACGCCTCATACATTTTCATAGAAAGATTTAAATGAAGCGAGCAGTACAAATAATTCGCTTCAATTGGCAGAACAATTTGTTCTATCCAGTATATGGGAGTTCTAGAACAATTTGTTCTCTGCAGTATATGGGAGTTCTAGAATAAGGTACACAAAAGAGCACAGCTAGTTATTTTTCCCGAAGTGATTTAAACGTAACAACTAATATTTTGTTAAATATTTTTATATATCCAAAACGTATTTCAGTCAATATAATACGAAAAACTCAAAACGAGTTCGCTGGAAATGACATTCGTGTCCAAATGACGTAGTAACGCAAAAAGCTCCTCTCGAATCGGGCATACTGTTTATCTATGTATCATGGGCACACACCATGATTTGTCCGACTTGTATATTCTACAGAGAAACGTTATATTTTTGGCGCTACCATGTGGAACAAATGTTCACTAGCTCCTAGACTATATAATTACTTTTGTTTAGTAAAACCAGAGCCGTAAATATTAGGGAGATAATCAAAATTGTTATTCACCCATTATTTGTCAAAAGATGAACAAATTTATGAGTAACAAGCTTTTAAAGGAGAAAAATCATTCACGCAAAAATCTCTATCAGATACGATTTTAAATACTATTTACGGCTCTGGTCAAACTATTTTATGGATTTTAGGGTCTGTCTTGGATTTTAATTTAAATCGATGTGTTCGAATTGTCTGCTGGTAAGGATGCCATTATATTAAGTGAAAGAATTCGAATGCAAACTCTTTAAATATTGATATCATTTGTGTTGAGGTCTTAGCAAATAAAAAAAAATCCCTACAATAACCTGTGTGATTTATATAATACAAGGAAAGCATATGTATTTAAAATAAAAAATTTCTTAATTTTCAGGCATGTAAAGTAACATTAAGAAAAGTTTGCGCCTTAATGAATGCACCAAAAGTGAATGAAATGGCACAGAAGCATTTATTGGAACATGGGCAGCTCAATTACAGTGTGTTTGTTGTCGATTTTGTTAAATTAATTGTAAGTCTTCAATGAATTTTTCGAATTTGGTAAAGTTAAATTTAATTGCAGGGCGATGAGCTTTCTGAACATGTACAGGATTTTATTGAATCTTGCATACCATTCCTAAAAAGTCACTGGCCTGAGATTCGTGGTAATGCGGCTGTAATAATTGGTAAGTGTTAATTTTTTTGAATTTTTTTTTAAATTTATATATTTTTTTTTCTATTCAGGAATTTTACATAATTTTCTACAAGTACATAATCAACATGCAGAAGCTGTCGGTCATAAATTAGCAATTTTACTAAAAGATGAACAAGCTTCTGTAAGACTTAAGGCTGCTTTAGCTCTGGGCTACTTTTTTGGAGATCTATAATAATATACACGTGGACGTTAGAAAATATTTTATGTTCATTCTCACAGCTTTGTTAAATTGTTGTTGCTATATTACCCACGTAAAATTTATTTGTTGTTTTGTAAAATTGTATATGTGATAAAAATTCTGTATAAAAAGTGAAAAGAGAAATTATAAATCTACTTGTAATGGAAGTCTTGTTGGAAAATTGGCAGGGTATGAATAAAAATATCAGTGTTAGGCAATTGCGATTCTTTTTACATGTTTTTTATAGACTTGCGTTTAAGTGAATTTAAGAATGACCATGTAAGTCTTATAACAATATCTCAGGCGTATACTGTAGGTAGATACTCAAAGCTCTTAGCAATCAATTTCAGGAGAAAAGATTACGTAATGACCTAGATGAATGCCCGTATGTAATTTCGTACGGTCACCCATCTATGCAAGTTTGATTTTTGAAGTGGTTTTTCGTATATATTTCTAGAAAGGTTCGACGGACAGTAAAATTGATTAAAAGCAATTTTATATTCTGAAGAATTTTTCAGTACAATAAAAGCGTCTAGGACTGATCGTTTTCACAGTATACGTAAAAAACTTTTATATGGCAACACCAAGAAGCGGCTGCCCGATTTAGCCCTTCTTTCAAATTATATTTACTATTTTTATGAAAACGCTGTGTACAAAATGTAAACTCTACTTTGACGCAGTGTCCAAATATATAGGAAAACGAAATTTTTATATGGCAATTTATCCCATTTTCGAACTTAAATTTTTTTTTAAAGACCGTGTGTAAGTACACGCGTTCTCGAGATATCGTGAGAACTGATATGCAAAAAACAAAATAACTATTAATATTATCTGTGTGTGTCCAATCCATTTTGCTCTGCCATTATTATTTCTATGTGTTACAAACGGGAAGATAAATTTATTATACCCTATAATTTCATCATCTAGGGTATAAAAAGAGAAGTCTCTGCACATTGTTTCAAAAGGTAAGTCAATAAACCGTATCAATTCGTCAAATATCTTGCGAGGCAAATTTGAATTGAAGACTTAAGATTATATAACAAAAGGGATAGGCTATGAGGAAGAAAAATTTTAGCATTTCTCTTCATGTAGTAGAACCACATCGATGTGTTCGTTTAGTCATAGAAGTAGTAACCTACGAAAATTTTAGATGGGCTGTTATGTAGGCATGACAGTAGCATCTCAAGTTATGGAGTTAATCGATTTGTGCAGTGGGAGGTTCACATAGTTAATTAGTGAACTTACCGAGTCTTATCCCATCAGAGGACCACCTGAATGAATTAATATAAAAAGTTGTGTTTATTAGTGTTGTCGAATAAAATATACTTCGAGGTTGACTTTTCACTTTATCGAGTGTTGACCTATCGGAGGAATACATGAACAAGATAAAATGAAGTATTAGTGCCTATTGATTATGTCGAATAAAATATAAATTCCTATTGAACGTACCGAGTGTTATTCTATCGGAGGAGCACCTGAAAGAAATAAAATGGAATATAAGTGAACATCATTTTTGTTAAATAGAATATAATTCGCATAGAACTTACCATGAGTTATCATATGGGAGGAACGTTGTCTTATTGTTTGAGCTCCAAGGACATTGACGTTATCACACGTACTCTTCTTTGAACTAATCAACGCATATCTCGAGTGTTGCCGAGTCGTGACCATTGGATGAGTCTACTTACTTCCGAACGCAGCATATAACCTGCCCAAACTGCAAGGGCAACATTGTTCCACCCAGCACTCTCCGCCAATTTTCAAGGTGCTAGCGTGCCGACCCGGTTAACAAGCTATCACGGAGTGAACTATCAGCTCAAGCTGCTAACAGATAGGACTTCACGTCCTCCATCCCTCACTTAAAGTCAAGTTCCATAATAGGGCACATAATTTAGTTGTTGAAACTTTAGTAAGTATTGAGGAAATTTGAATAGAAGAAATTCCATTATATCGCAAAATATTTAAATTTATAATTTTTTAAATCGTTGAGAATTTTTCTAGTGCACCATTTGTTTTCTTACAATATTTCTTGGCGTTGCCTTTGTATCGCTGACATAATTTAGTCAAGTAAATAAACAATGCCAATTAAATGAAGCAGAAATGTCGAACAGACTCCAAGTAAGTCATTGCCCTCTTGTCGTCGAATTTTGTGATCGGTGCCCGGATGATGATAAAATACTCGTAAATCCAATTGTATGAGCTGCGGGTCATATAAATAGAATAATCCAAAAACAAAATAGAAGAAAAAGGAAAAGAATTCACTAAATGTTGATAGGTATTTAGCAACTGTAAAGAACACTAAACTACGGGTCATCGAATATTAACGTAAAATACTTAAGATATGCATAAAAACACATCAAAAAGAAGAACAGAAAAATGTAAGCCGAAAAACTCAATTTATTCCACTTTAAAACAATATTTTTTGCTCCAATGATTACTAAAATCATGAGAAATAGGATAAACTAATAATTTTACTAATAAAGTAGTATATTTATTTCAGATTTTTAAGAAAAACAAAACCTTTATATTTTATCAGCCGAAAAACTTTTTCGGAGGAAAAATTCGACTGATAAAACATAAAAGTTGTGCTTTTCTTAAAAATCTGAAATAAATATAGTATTTTCTCAGTAAAATTCTTAGTTTATCCGATTTCCCATAATTTTATTAATCATTGGAGCAAAACTCTTGAGTTTTTCTGTTCGTGTTTTTGATGTTAAAGTGCCTTTATATCGAAATATTAATACTCCGCGAGCTTCAACTTTTTAATCAAATTCACTCGATTTTTTATTCTTATCACCTAGATCTATCTCCGATACATCCAATTATCTATTGCATGCAAATCAATCTGGGCTAATATACATTAAACGCTATTTTTCAGCAAAAAAATTAAATTTAAAAAAAATAAGCTTTTAAGGAAATTAAATAGTTCTCCTCGACAAACACGCACAATTACTTGTGAATGCGGAAAGGGCACTAGTTAAAATGAAAATGTCGTGGAGTGCTCATAAAATATCTCTTAAGATAATTTTCTTATTCTATTTCTTTGCAAAAGTGTTTGGTATTATACGTTTCACATATGATCGAAAACTCAATACAGTTTGCAAATCTCGCACTCGCATAAAATTTTATCTACTTTCTGGAATTTTCATTCTAACGAGTCCATTTGCTGTTTGGAAATACTATCGCCCTGAATTGTTGTCCAACAATATGGAAATTATCATAGGAAAGATACATAGCATAAATATAGATTTAATATTTATCTCAAGTATAATCGTACTAACAATTAAAGAAAAACAATTTATCGCAATCGTTAATCAAGTTTTAAGTATTTCCCGTGAATTGTGCAAAAAAATGAATGACAATAATATCTTTGATAAAAGATTTGTAACGTTAATGGTCATTAAAGTAGGCATGACTCTTTACAACATCGTTGGAGACTTTCCCACTCTCTACCATTATTGCCGTAATGAAACAATTATTTATTACTTATCCTGGATTATATTGTTTTATGGTTGGGTGGTGAATAACTTAGTATTGAGCATATTCTTTATTGGATTCATGTCAATAAGTGCATTATATGAAAATAATTCATTGTATTTAGCACATTTGCTTAGAGAAGCTGAAGCAATTGCCACACAGGAACCAGTAAAAACAAGTAATGTGATGCAATTAAAAACTATCATCGACAAGATTGAAGATTCTTCTATGCTGTATACAAAAATATATCAAACTGCAATCGCATTCAGGAGTGTTTTTCAAATTCAATTAGCTTTTATCATTTACTTCAATCTAGCAACTTTTGTGCCGTTCGCATATTTCGCTTATATAAACTACACAACTTCTTTATATTATTTGTCAAATACTTTTATATATTTAGTCAATAACGCTCTTGATATAATCTTTCTTCTATTAGCGGCAGACGTTGCAATTAAAAGATCACAAATGTTTAAAATATACTTGTGTGCAAGTCTCCAAGCTAATAAGAGATTCGTACAAGTCGTGAGTATATTTTTGATTATTTTTTAAGATGCATAGGTATTAATGCGTGTTTTTCAGGTGGAGTCTATACAAAGTAAAATGTTATTTGAGGAATTAAGGATAAACGTGTTCGGTTTATTCGAATTAAATAATCAATTCAGTTGTATATTTTTTTCTATGGCACTTGAAATGATCATCATTTTGATACAGTTTAGACTTTAGAACAACAGATTTTTGAATACACATACTATACTTTGAGATCTTACGAATTAAGATTATCCAAGAAGTGTAGAGAACACATTATATTACTTACAATCATTAAAACTATTTCAATAATAAAATCATTTTACAAAACTATTTTAATTAAATCACCAAAATTTTTCTGAATTATACTTGTAACAAGAGAAAAAGTTATTATTTGTCTAACACCAATAATATTATACCCTAGATGAAAATAAAAGTTAACTAAAGTAAAGGTAAGATAATTACCTACTAGTACAAATAATACTTTTATTAACGTAATTCTTAAGTTACATTCCAATTCCTTAAACAGCGCTATCCTTTTCATATTGCACACATTTTCTCTTAAAAATCTTAAAATTACTTTCTTTTTATTTCTAATGGTAGTTCGTTAAATTTTTGAAATTCTTTATATATGTGAATTTTGTATCCTTCTATTAAATAAGCCTAATCGAATATTCACATCTGGTATCATCCTAATTCTCTCCTGTAGATATATCGGTAGGCACCCTTTTCTAATTTTAAAAATAAAAATATATTTTATGTATTACTTTTATGAAAATGCTGTGTACAAAATTTCAGCTCTGGCAGTGTCCAAATATATAGTGAAAAACGAAATTTTTGTATGGCAACCCTACGAAGCAGTTGCCCGATTTGTGTCATTTTCGAGCTTAAATAATATTTTTTTTTAGAAGGCCCTTGAGCTAAATTTCAGCACTCTAAGTGAACGCTTTCTCGAGTTATCGTGAAGATGGGCAGACAGGGAGACGGAAATCCAAAAATCAAAATAACTTTTAATATTGTGCATGTGTGGTCTACCAGCATTGTTTCTGTGCGTTACAAACGGAATGGCAAAGTTGGTATACCTTATGATTTCATCTAGGATATCAAAAGAAACATTCCAATCCAATTAGTACCTGCGATCATTTCACTGATTTGAGTTCAAAGCTGCGAGTAAAATAATTTATATACTCTCCTCTCATTAAATACGCAATTAAATGAGTAAAATTACCAGTGATGAGCGTAATTACTATATTTCATTGTATTTACGAAAAAAACAGTTTCGTAACACAGAAACAAAAAATTTGATCGTATTCTCTTTCTCCGTGTAATGAGATACTCGTCCTATCTGTACAAGGTCAAAACGAGATAAGCTGAAATGAAAAGGCAGACGAGATTTCTCGCCTTGGTGCAGCGGAGGCATCCCTAAAAGTAATCGGGATTGCACCAAAACACCTTATGTACTTCTAACATTTCGGCTTGGGCCAACAGTCCGGCTAGACCTACAAGGGACCCTCTCCCGTAAGTGTTTTAGATTCCTTGGCACACCGTCCTAGATGAACTGTGTGAAGCGGGAAGGGAAAATTGAAAGCCAATCCTAAATTGTAGGTTAGAGCGTCCGTCTGGGATTTATGAGCAATTGCATATAAATCTGGATGGTGAACAATGAGCCTATTCGCGAAGAGGAAAAATATCACACCAAATCGCAGTTCTTAAATGACCGAAATAAAACTGCTCCAGGAAAACATTGCAAAATGGGGTAAATACAAGTTTTTCTATTTCAGAAAAGTTTTAGTTCGTTCTTACTATCTTACAGGTAAACCAGGTTTCTTTACAAAACAATTAAAAACATTTATTAATTATCAACTACATATTTACGAAGGGGAAATATTGAATTCGCCCACTTGACCATCCTATTGTAAGAACACTATCGGCATTCCTGCGATTTTTACTTTGGAAACTTATGTATGACGGATACTCAGTACCAATTCCAGTAAGAAAGCATGACGGTGATATGCTTAAGCAGTGTTTATTAATCGATGTGCCAAAAATAGCAACACATGGACTATCTTTGAAAATTATTGCCAAGTAATGACCATTTGGATCCCATGAAACAGCTTGTGGACTGCCACCCACTTCTCTGTAGCCTATGCATACCTTCGATAGATCCGCAATTGGTAAGGCTTGTTTCGATAAACTAGAAGCTGAAAGTATAATATTATTAATACGTACATAAAATTAATAAAAATTTTATGAAAAATGTTGGCAGCATTATACAAAATGAGAAGAATCTTAATTACCATTTCACCTGTAGCTTGCCATAAATTTTTTTTAGGCAATTTATACGCTTGTGACGTTCTTAAATATTGAAAAACGCACAAATAGCGTGAAATGCCTGAAAAATACATTGCAAAAGAAAACCAATACTTACTAGCAAAAAGTTGTTCTTCCACAAATTGTAACTTGTACAGAAATGTTTCCTCTGATGTAACGAATAAAAGAAAGGTACCACAAGGTGACCAGGTTGCAGACTGTATGTAACCACGAAGAATTGTCCATCGTTCGGCAGTCCAACCATTTGTTGTCCAAACACGAAATACATTTCCCACTGTCGCCGAAAATAAATATGATCCGTCTGGTGACCACTTAAGGAACGAACAAGTAGGTCCAACACGTCTAAGCGGTGTAGATTCACACTGATCTACGTCCCAAATAAGGATGTCTGTGTCACTGATGCTTGAAGTAGCCAATAAGCATCCACTTGGGCTCCATTGAACTGATGTTACTGGACTGTGATTTGGACTGAAAAAATTTATTCTTAATGTCTTAAGTTTATCTTTTTTTTTTATTAGTTTTGTAAGCTAAGGAATCTTATTAGCTGGGAATTAAATCCAACATTACAATATTAAAAGTATTAGGGAACAAGCGAATAATTAAAAACTTATCTGAACACATTGTTATCATCGGGAAAAAGTGGCTATTAATAAACGATCTAACCTGAGCCTTCTGACCATATTCAGAAGATAAGATTAGTAGAAAAGTCACTCGCTCAAAATATCGGCAGTTCGCGGCTTTAACTTGGACAAGAATTGTACCAGGGAGTAGCATACAACTCTGCAGAATTTTTTATAGAAAATGACTTTCTCTTATCTGGGAACTAAGGTTCATACTCTTCAATAAAAATTACAATCAAAGGTAGAAAGCCATCCTATAAATCCATGAAGGAAAAAATATAACTGGCCAATAGAGTCAAATTTCATGTTTGAATGCAGAAAATTGTGACCCCGAACAGGCATTAAAATCTTTTCTTTGATGTACTCACAATTTCAATAGTGATTATGAGATATTTCCTTGGGGAAATGTCGAAGTACCACGGGATTAAAAAAACCGACTCCATTATCATACGTATCTTCAATCTTGAATATCTGCAGGGCAGAATGCAAGTTATCTTTAAAGAACCTGGGCTCGAAAATTTTGCTGCTACAGCATCGAATAGAAGATATAACTCTGAATTGTTCCCTTTCAGAAAAAAAACCTATTATTTGTAATTAAATCAACTTCAACCTTATTCTCTAAGTGGCCAGATAGATGGGTGGCAGAGAAAGTAAAATGTCAAGAGCTGCAGTAGCTGTAAAGAGAAGAAGCTGATAGTACATAGGCTATCTAGTATTTAAAAACACTCAAAACTTCAGTACGAAACCTCAAATTATCATACAAAATTGGTTTAGATAAGCATTGGTCTTACTATTGACGTCTTTCAAAAAGCTGCCTTGCACTAAGATTTATGTCTGGCCCTCTTAAATGTTTATTTCCTAGGAAGGACCCCTCCAACAAGCCACGAAACAAATTATTGTCAAAAACAGTACGTAGCTTACGATTTGATATGTGGCAACTTGTTTATTGTTCAGTTCATTTTAGCTTATGAAGCTCAAATGCAAACATGATTTGGGTAACTACTAGTATATTATACTTACTGCTTCAGTAAAGCTGCTTGTGAGAGGGGCCGAGTAATATGCAAATTATTATCCATAGTCCAAAGACAAACTCCACTCTGACATCCAACAGCTATTTCTCCTGCAGTGAATGGTCTCCAGGCCATAGAAGTAATACACTTCTGTTCTGCACACTAAAAATTATTAAAGCTAATAAACTATCTACCATAAATCAGAAAAATCATAAATTACCTTTAAAATTGGAACAATAGCTGGTTCATCTGTGTAGATCCTGATAACATCATCAGAACCAGCAACAGCAATCTTAAAACAGTTTGGATGCCATTCTAAGCATCTTATGTAGCTCTTTGTCCAATCTCTTAAAAATGTCAATAAGTTTCATAAAAACTAGTAAAATTAATCACAGTACCTACCTTATCTCAGAGTACTTAGCAATACTGGCTACTCCTTCCTCCTTTAGATGTGGCATAACCATAAATTTAAGTTTTTTAATAAATTCTACAGTTCGAAACATGTATTCGGCTAAAGAACTAATGAAAATATTACGAGCTGCAGTTTGAGGATTTCGTGCCTCATTCAATGCTTCTGTAAGTCCACTCTCAAAGAAGGTCCTTGTTATCCTCTTGATTACATGCTCATCTACAGGAACCATAACCGTTCTCCAGTGATCAACTGATCTTGATGTGGATGAACCAAACATTTCTCTATTTACATTGATTTCTGGGTAGAATTCCAACTGAAATTGAGATACTTTTCTCATGGCTATTTTTAATTAGGCTTATGAAATTTTTTTAATTAAAATTATTTGCAACTCACAACATAAGTGTTTCCTGTGATTTCTCGCATTGGAACTGTACACAACCTTCCATCCTTCTCACAGACTGGAACTTTTCCGGGTGCCGGGTAACTTGATAAATTTTGAAGGGAAACCATCGTATTTATAAAAACGTGGAGATGTTCGTTTTGTTGTTGGAAAAATATATAACAGAAGATGCTACTGTAACTAAAACTATTTGATCGCTAATATTCGAAAGTTTAACATGCTTTCATGCTTCAAAACTATGTTAATGACTTTTTTACATTCAATTTATTTTAGGAAAACATTTAAATTTTTTATAAAAAGGTTAATTTAACTGTAGTGGCATTCGCAATCGAATATGACACAGAAGACGGGACGACAAAACCGCGCTTCGTGAAAAGTCAAAAATTAAAGCAAGGAGAAGGATTCTATAAGACAATTGAAAATTGGAATCCTGCATTACCAGCATCATAGAAATACGCTTATAACTATAGCCAATTTAGACCAACATAACAATAGTTTAATAAAAATAAAACACTTAATGATAGTAAATTTTAGTCGGAAAAATTTAAATTAATTAAATATTTTTTTAAAACATTTTGAAATCGTTTATTTAAAATTGAGAAGCAACATGAATAGAGATAAAATAATATGATAAGGTAGAGCTGTTTATAATTTGCTTGCGTTCGCCTCCCCTCCTTGCTTTTTTATTTTCATCTTTCATTCTTCTGTTCAATTTTCAAATAATCAATTTGATCTTGTCAACGCGAACGTCACGTTTTCATAGAGGAGTGCTCGCTCAAGCTTTCCTTTTTTTCCGGATTGATAAAAATTTTTGTGATAAGAGAAATTCTTGACCCTCAAAAACAATACAGATAACGCGTCTACAACTGTTTATATACTTTAAATTAACGCATGGGTGGATGTCGATCATTTGTTTACGTTTGACACACATTTTGTCTTTGGAATAAATCTAGGCCATATGAGCTCAATAGAATTTTGGATCTGAACGCTTTGTTTTCATTTTGTTTATGCAAACGTAGAAAAGGATTTTCCTGTACTTAAAGGATAATGCTAGTTATATAGTCCCTAACACCAATTGACTTTCTTTATTTAAAAGCCAATTTGAGCTGAAACTGAAGTGAAGATGACTGGGGGTGGTCTTGAGTGGACAATTCTACCGTCAAATCCAAATACTCACTTTGAATCTTTGGCTCATTCCAGCGTTTTGCTAAATGGTTTGAATGAGCTAAGATGTTGTGATAAACTGTTGGACATTTCTTTGGTAGTTGAAGGACAAACATTTAAGGTAAGAACAGGTTATTATAGTGCGTGATCTAAAATTTGAGTAGCAAGAATTAGATTACAAAATGAACATTGGCTATTTGTAAATTAGAACTTTATAATTCGGTAAAGATGAGATGGGCTTGGATACATAGTTAAGAAGAGCCAGCAATTCCAGAGAAAAGATTGCCTGCATGTTCTGATTCTTTGTTCAGTTTCTTTCTCCATCTGTATGAAGTTAGTGTGAGTTCTACAATTGGAGTTTGCGGTAGTGATTTGCTTATATTTATACATTGAACAAACGATTCATTATTATATAGAACAACATTTTAGAAAAACAAGTAAAAATTATAGAAGTAGCCACCTAGAGATTTACGTGGTCTGAGTTAGCTCACCAACTTAGTTGAACCCCCATATGTGAATAGGAAAAATGATCATGATTACCGAAGAGATTTCAACCACCCTACTTTCTATTTCTACTCCTTTGCACTATCAATGGGTTACCAGCTCATCTTCCTAATCTTCACTCAATGGAGAAGTCTCGATCCAGCATATATGTAATTCACGTATAGTTCGATATCGAAGGAACAGAATGAAAAGCGTTTATTAAACAATCTCTGCTTGTGGTACATTACAACGTTACATCGAGCAGGAAATAGATAATTGGAAATATCAACTTATCTCATTGCGGCAGTAATCATACTGGTAATAGAGATAATGACGAGGTAGACAAATTTTAGAGAGCTTAAAGTAAAATAAGATGAGCAAAATAAAATAAAATACGGTATCATAGAATAACTACAGGAAGTATTATATATGTATAGTAACATAAATTGAATGACCTAAGCAGAAAATGATATTAAAGTAAAAATTATAAAATTAGGCATTAATTTGAGTGAGTATGGAATAGAAGTAAGGATAATTATAAAGTAGCTTCACTAAATAAGAGCTTAAACTAAAACGGTAGCAGTTAGTTGGAACTTGGTTATTAACTATGAGATCTTAGAGAATAAGGAAAGAGACATAATAAGAGATTAAACTAAACATTGTAGCTTGATGGCTCTAAGTGGCCCTCGGATAACATCGTAAGTTACTGTGGAATTGCAGATCGTCTGTGGATAAGTTGTATATCAACTACAAGGTGTGCCTTCAGTGGGTTCCTTGTTACATGGGGATTATGGGAAATGACAGGGCTGACCTTTTAGCTAGCGCTGGCTCTAATTCTCCGTTCCTTGGATCGGAACCCGCCGTAGGCGTTGCCACCTAGAGTATAGGGTCTCTCAGCAAAGCAGATGTTCATAGGAAGCATCAGCAGAGATGAGAGAACTTGAGTACCTGTAGGTGCACAAAACTATTTCTTGATGAGCCCAATAGAAATATCTCAGATTTTCTTATAGGACTCGGAAGGAAACAATGTAGAACTGTAGTTGGCATCATCACCGGCCTCAGCTCACTTTACACTTATCTAACAAGGATGGGACCCTGAGTGTCTGCCCTGGCTAGAAGGAGAGCCTGAGACAACCAAAACTTTGTGTGCTTGTCCGGCCTTTACACGGAGCAGACTGGATGCTCTAGGTTTTGCCCTTCTATCTATAGATGAACTGAAAAACCTTCCTCACCAAGACCTGATGCGCTTCATTGAGAGGACAGGAAGGTTTTGGTGAAAGGGATTTTAGCAGGGTAGCACAATGGGCGGATCTGGCCTCCGTGTTTGGGTTGGGATGTCGTGTCCCACTGCCTAAATAAAAAAAACTGTAGCTTTAGATAGAATTTTAATATACTCTTTAGAGAAACTTATAGAGCAAGAAAAGGATGGAATGGAATAGAGGAACAAGAAACATAAATGAAAATATCGGTTGGAATAGACTATTAATTGCACATTTTGTTGCTCGGAAAACTTTCTTTATTGGAAAAAAACACGGGAAAAGATTGCGCGCGTTTTATGTGGTGACAACAAGAGTGTATGAAAAAGGATTAAATGAAGTAAAAACATGATCATAAGTACAGAACTGGACAGCAAAATAAGCCTCAAAATCAGAATTATAGAATTAAACTTAACACTAAACAATAAAGATTATGAACTAGAAAGACCAGAATAAGATTAGAATGAGACTAGAGTTAGAAAACCTTATGGGTAAATGACATGCAGCCGAGTATCCTTCAACTGTTTAGAAGATTACGTTTTCCTGGTGCATTCCGGCAGGGGAATCCAAAGGGAGGTTTCCTGACCAAATATACCATTGGAACCAAATCGGGTGAGCGTTCGGTGAAGGACCAATCTGGAATTGTTGAAATTACTTCATGACAGCATTTGGCTGAAGGCTCAGGCTCAGGAAGTAAGTTCCACCTATCTTGTGGATGGATAAAGTATAAGACTGAGTTCGAAGAGTTTTGTAAGGGACCGTAACACCTGGGAAACGCCAGAGTGCCGGCAAAGCAGATAGAAGTAACGCCCGCAGACTTTGAGCGCTCTATTAGGTTTATCATTTCAGTGGCATGTAGAGGATACATTGCAGCGTTAGCATAAAAGAAGTGTGGCATGATAAGGGATGATATGAACGAAGGCCATAGTAAATCTTGGAGCAGATTTTGCTCACCAAGTTGAGAAAGCCAAGATTCCTAACATGACTGATTGTAAGAGGGATGAACTGGTTGTGGAGAAGCCAATTTGGGAGCGAGTCGTTAATAATAATAATAATTTATTAGCAAGATTTACTCTATACAACACCGCCATCTATCATTTACAAGCTTACAAATATGTGAAACCTCTTATCCGGAATCCTCGGAACCGAGCTCTTTCCGAATAAATGATTTTTTCGGTTAATAGATTCGTCCGATTAACCAGAATATTCTATCAAAACTTTATTTTGTTCGGATTAAAGGGGTAAAGTAAAAATCTTCTCAATTTCATTTCAATTACTTTTTCATTATCTTCAGCGAATACCATTATGTGGTATGTATGAAATTAAAAAAAAATAATAACCATATCCATTATAGTATTATAAACCCTATGTATACATATCAAAAAATGATACATATTTTAATTGAAAAGATAAGAAAAGTACAATAACGAAAACTAAAAAAATATGTTTTTGTGTTCACTTCTCAAAGTATTTATCCAAAGTTGTTTGTTTTTGCCAATTTGGTTTCTAATTCATTAATTTGTCTTGAATTCCATAAAGAGTCATAATTTCTTGCTGGGTTATAAAAGCTTTTGTTTCTGAAAATGTGATTAATTTTCCACAAGTGTCAATGGCTTCCGTTATTGTAATACTGTTTGCAACAATTTCTAGGTCATCAGTTTCACTTGCACTTTCTTCGTCGTCATTCGGTTCAATCAAACACTTAGTAATAATTTCGTCGTCTGTAAGGGCAGCGTGTACTCCTACATTAGTATCACAATTAATCCATTCGTTGAGACTTTCTTGGCTTATTTCTACGTTCAACCCGGGCGTATCAATGGAAGTACTCATCTGTTCTAACATATCTTGCTCTTCCAAGGCTAATTGGTCATTATCTTTCCTAGGTTAATTTTCAAGAGGCCAAATATTGTTCCATATTTTTCAATACAGTAGATTGTACTCTATCCCAGGCACGATACATACACCAAATGGAATCTTTGATGTTAAATTCCTTTTGAAATTGCCCAATAGTTTTGTCATCCATATTTATAAAACTTCACATTAATTCTTTCCTGTAGTGACATTTAAAACTCCTTATAATACTCTGGTCCAATGGTTGAAGTAGCGATGTACAATTGGGCGGTATATATTTAACAATCACATTTTTCTTTTTGAATTTTGAAACATCTGGATGGGCAGGACAATTATCAAGCAATAAAATAATTTTACTGCTTTCAGGAAGACCAATATTTCTTAAGTGTTCCTGTTTTTTATGGCACGTGGACGAGCGCTTTTCCCAATAGCTGCGTTTGAACAAGCAAGGGTTGTTATTCTCTCCTTAGAGACTTTGGATCCATCAACAGAAACTTCATTGCTACAGACCAAGTGCTACGAGGTAAAGCTCTCCAAAACAGTCCTGTCTCATCTGCATTGTAGACCTCCTCTGCCGTTAAGTTTTCCTTTATAACCAGCTCGTCAAGCTCATCAACAAATAAAATTTAAATTACTATTTTTACCTGATGCTACTAGTCCATGCATTCTTGAGAATATTGACATTTTGATTGAAGATTCATTTTCTTATGAAAATCTTTAGCCTTTTCTATTAAAATATTTCCGGATATCGGAATACCCTCACTTCGTCGTTGACGGAACCACTCAAATAGTGCTGCATCCAATTGAGAATTTTCCGCACCTCGTAACGTTTTCCGTTTTTGCATTTCTTTCGTAGAAACACTTTCTGAGAAAACTTTAAAATTTTATCTTTATTTTTGCGAATATCATAAATATTAGATAATCCGACAGTATATTTTTTAGCAAGGCTGCTTATGTCTACATATTTTTCAATACTTTTAATAATTTCAATTTTATCTTTAATAGATAAAACTTTTCGAACCCGTTTATTTGAACCTGAATTCATATTTAAGCAGATATCGTGCACACTAAACTCACAAGCGACAAGTTTCCTTAAAAGCTTTTAACATTGAAGTAGGTACATAACTGAAAATAACGCAAAATAAGAAACTAGTGTAAATAATATTCCAAAACAAAAACCGTCAGTTCTTCCAAGAAATCCCGAACCAAATTTTAGCTGGCAGGACAGTAGAAAGAATTTTTCTAAGAAATCTCGGAATAAATTTTGTCTTGTAGCAGAAAATTATTTTCCGCATATTAGAGGTCTTTCTGGATAAAAGAATAAAACCAAAAATTTAACCCAGAGGGAAAATTTTTCGGGAGTTTAGAGGTTTCCGGATGTTAGAGTTCTGGATAAAAGAGGTTTCACTAAAATTTACTATATTGCACACAGCCTTTCTTAAAACACCTAAAATTAGATCACTTTTTAATTCAGTTAGAAGTTCATTAAATTTCTTGAAACTCATATACTAATGAATTCTGTGTATTCTATTGTATAATTGTAGTCTGAAGTTCTTTAACGCTCCTCTTAGATTATATGGTTGAGCCTCTGCCACCTATGTGATCATATTTCGAAGATATTCCGGAAACAACTTATTTTTCATACGAACCAGATATGTCACCTAGGGTCACATTGAGCGATTCAATTTCTTAATCACCCTGTAACTCCGAAACGGTTGATATACCCCTCCCCTCCTGTCATACACTTTTTTGCTTTGTATTGTAAGAAAATTCTATGAACTTTAGCATTTATTTCGTGTTAAGAACGACTCGATGTACCTCATCATCGCCAAAAAGTATGTCCAAACTTGGATCAAAATTTACTTGTACTTATATTTAGTTGTAATTTAATTAATTTATAACCGGCATCACCCAATTGGCATAACAGTGAAAAGTGAAACATGTGGAAGATGTAGGTACGTAAAAAAGTAACTAGGTAGGTTTAAAATTAAGTGCAATCTACTACCAGAACCAGAGTGCTTAGGTTGCAATAATTCTTATTTGAAGGAAACACAGCCTTAAAGTGGGAAGGTGTAATAAAATCCACACCCATGTCATTGATGTCAGAGGATTGCAGTATTCTAATAGCTCAGCATATGCCAATTAAAAATCAAATTATTTATGTCTTTAAAGTAAAATTACCTGAGTTTATAATAAAAAAGGTAATGCAAGAATTCAGTAGATAATTTAATTATTTAAGATGGTTAATGAGTTTCTTAAACGTACGGCCTATGGTATGCTTTCTCCTTAGATGATTCCAAATAGTTTTTAAACCAGCCTTGTAACTTTACCTGGATTTACTATTAAAATATTTTTGATTCCATTTGAAATTTCCATCAAAATTGCTTGAAATCTAATCAAATATTACACTTTTCAGGCCCACCGAGCAGTACTTGCAGCTTGCAGTGATTACTTTCGTGCAATGTTCACAGATGCCATGAAAGAAGCCAAGCAAAGTGAAATTTACTTAAAAGGTGTTACAGCTAAAGGAATAGAACTGTTGATAAAATACGCGTATACCTCTAGGCTAGAAATAAATCGAAACAATGTCCAAGACATATTGTCCGCTGCCAGTTATGTACAAATGGATGCTGTTGTGGGAGCATGTTCCAATTACTTAGAAAATCAAATAGATTTGGAAAATTGCGTCGATATCGTAACAATAGCAGATATTTACTCTTTAGAAAAGCTTAAGGAAAAAACATACAAATTTATGTGCTCCCGATTGAAGGAGTTTTCTTTGTCCAGTGAAATAAATCGATTTACTTGGGAGCAATTTGAGCATTTACTTGGCTGTGATTATCCAGTAGATTGTTCAGAGGCAACGGTCTTACATATCGTACTGCACTGGATTGTTGCTCGCGATGTTGACATAGAAATTACACAAAAATTATTACAGCGAGTAAGATTTACGAAAATCCAGCCAGCTGAACTTGATCGAGCCATGCGCCCCTTTTGTGCAGTTGGAAATAAGATTTATTATTCCGCAAAGATGATTTTATCAAAGCAAAAATTTTTACTACATCCACAGAACTCAAATGCGCTTATTGAAGAAATGGGAACAGATGAAGATGTCCTGACGAATTCACGTGGCATGGAACTTGCTCTTGTGAAAATTGGAGGATTTGGAATTGAAGGAATCACTAATAAAATTACCTACTATTTGCCAAGTAGAAAAAAATGGCATAATTTAACTGTTATTCCACATGTGGAACAGTGTAACTATGGGTCAACAGTGCTTGGTAATGATCTCTATGTTGTTGGAGGCTGTTATAATGTTTGCTTGAAAGAGTATATTCATCCTTTTGGATTTCGTTATTGTCCAACGAAAAATAGATGGAATACGATAGCACCTATGCAACAAGATCGATGCCGTTTCTCTTTGAATGCGATTGATAATTGCTTGTACGCTGTGGGAGGTGTTAGTGAAATCAATGAAAATGAAGAAGCTTTTTGGCCTCAGGATGTCCACGTTTCTAATTGTGAACGATACAATGCAAACACAGACATGTGGGAATATATTCCCGCTCTTACAGAAAATCGAACACAACATGCTGGTTGTGCATATAAACGTTCCTTATATATCTCTGGTAAGATAAGCATTGCAAGATTTCTCTTATTTTACTTTTTAAACATATTTATTCTTTTCACAGGTGGATTAGACAGACAAAGGATTCTCACATCATTTTGGAGATTCAATATATGCCATGAACAGTGGGAGGAACTTCCATCAATGTTGACTCCTCGAGCAGATCACGTTATGCTAGTTATCTGGGATAAATTGTATGTTTGCGGTGGATGGTATGAAGATCTTAATACGGAAACCCGAAATCTCGCTGAAACGATTGATGTGTTCGATTTCGTTACGAAAACATGGCAAGTGGAAACAACTGTTCCCACAGCCAAATACCATGCAGGGATTGTAGCTGTTAGTGGAAAAATATATGTGATCGGTGGTTTGCATTCAGATGCCATTTTCGACAGAGCTTCATCTGTTATCCAGTGCTATGATTTAGAGACAAAAATGTGGAATAATTTGGAACGATATCCTCAAAACATATGGGAATGTACTTGTGTTACACTATATGTGCCTCGATGTCGTGAAGATTTAGAAGTAATGGTAGACAAGGAAGAATCGTCATCGTAGCGCAAAATTGAGTGATTTATTCTTTTGTACTCTGAATATTTGGATAAAAGTGGACAAGATGGTTGTGCTGATACTGCCCCCTTTGTTTAAGTTTGAATTACTGCCAAACGTTTATGATTCCCATTTTTTTGTCCACTTTTATTAATCTCTGAAATAAATTTATATATTTATTTAAAGCTGAGAAATTTTTGTCTCGTCGTTTTATCAGTTTGAAATTTATTACAACCCTGACAAAACGGGCTGCCAATTGTTTCCATGCAACTCTGAAACTCCTTTGTGGAATCACAAATATAATAAAGTAAAGTATTATGCGCGACGAAGATGCCAGAAATTTGTTCGATTAATAATAAATATAGTATATATACATATACAGGGTGTCCCGTAAGTCGACGTCAAGCCGGAGTCGGGTGATAGTCCAAATCATAACAGTTACCAGAAAAGTATAAAAAAATCTAAGCCGCGTATTTTTCGAGTTATAGACATTTCTTTTGTTTTCGAGAAAATGTACACCCTATGATGGTTTTTTAGCTCCTGTTGCTACAAATCTTTACTTTTTCTTTCTTTCAATTTTATTTTTCTTATGTAATCCCGAATGTAACCTGTTGCTTTAAATATTAAGCCAACTGTCCCAGTTTGGAAGAAAATGTGACATTTTGCCGAACCAAGAAGAGAAAATTAATACTTCACCCAACTTTAACTGACTGTAATGACAAAAAAAATGTACTACGCAAGTTTGGCAAGTAACTGTAAAAGTTGACGCATTTAATAAGGATTCTAAAATGGTATAACACTTTCTACAATATTTCTTATATTACGGAAAAAAAAATTTTTTTCTTCAAGAAACCCAGTTTCAAAAATTTCTTTTCACCTACTAAAAATGAATCTAGTATACCCAAAGTTTGCCATAAGACCGAAACTTTAAGATTCTAAATTGAGTGAGACGGAGAGTCATTGCATGAAATGTGAGTGAGACAGATAGTGACGCTACCTTGTCAAATCATTGAGCTTTTACAAATGTGCATCGTCTAATCTCCACAGAGGGCCGACTTCCACACCAAGTACATGGAAGGAAGAGGTCCTTACCTTTCGAGGACGTAGTACTTCAAACAGTTGAAGAAGACCCAAGTACTTCGGTACGTGAAATCTAGGAAAGCACAGGAGTGCCTAAAATTATAGCTCGCCGAATTATACAAAAACATGAGCGCCAGAATTACGGAAGCAGTTGAATTTGTCAACAATGGAAGATTTTCCCGTCTGATAACCCGATCTTTTTAAGATGTCGAACTTGTATTGCAGCTGAAGAAAGGCAGTTTGAACATCTTTTGTAAATAATAAATCTTAGCATCTAAATAATTGGTGTTTAATTTTAAACTTAAGGAAAATTTGTCCTAAATTCAACAAAAAGTTAGGATGTCTAACTTGAAAGCGTAACTTTCCGTCTCACTCAAACTAGAATATTAAGGTTACGGTCTTACGGCAAGCTTTGGGTACACTAGAATCATTTTTAGTAGGTGAAAAGGAATTTTTTGAAACTGGGTTTCTTGAAGAAAAAAGATTGTTTTTTTCCGTAATCTAAGAAATAATGTAGCAAGTGTTATACCATTTCAGAATTCTTATTAAATGCGTCAACTTTGAAAGTTACTTGCTAAACTGGCGTAGTACAATTTTTTTCATTACAGCCAGTTAAAGTTGGGTGAAATATTAATTTTCTATTCTTGGTTCGACAATATGTGACATTTTCTTCCAAGCTGGAACAGTTGGCTTAGAATTTAAAGCAACAGGTTACTATTGGGATTGCATAAGAAAATTAAAATTGAAAAAAAGTAAAGATTTGTAGCAACAAGAACTAAAAAAACAATCACAGGGTGTACATTTTCTCGTAAACAAAAGAAATGTCTATAATTTGAAAAATACATGACTTAGATTTTTTTATATTTCTCTGGTAACTGTTATGATTTGGTCTATCACCCGATTTCGGCTTGACGTCGACTTGCGGGACACCCTGTATATATGTATATATATAGATTATATCCTTAATTAAACCTGAGATAAGAGTGTTCTAATTTTTTCCCATACAAGCCTCCAAATTGGAGGCAAATTTCATTGTCCGGCACGAGTACTACATAAAAATTATAGAAGACGAAATTTCCAGTAAAGCAGCTAAGACACAAACTGGGTATCAATCTAGCTCTTGAAGCATTCTCGACTACCAATAGCATTTAAATTACGAGAGTTGAACTTTAAATCCCCAAACTTATCTCTAAGTACAAAATCCTCAAATTATTTTAAATTAAAGTGATTTTGAATAACCCGAGCTTTTTAAAATAATTTATTTCAGCATGCTGATGCCCATACGATGTTCCAAATTCAAGTTTCATTCAGAGCAGTAAAGAACAGCATCAAGAAGTAGGCGTAAAAATTAAAATTTTGCTTTCACGTACTATTTTAAATTTCAGATTACATTATTTATACTGCTGGGGAATCAGGCAACAAAATTAGAAATTTCGCAAAAGTGAGCAGCACAAATGATTTAATGGCGATAGCACTGTAGCAGCAGATGTTGCTTGCTTTCACAAATGTTTCAGTCCTCATTGGGATCCTAGGTTTTCATTGCTTTAAACGTGGATTTGCTATTGCTACCTGACGCCTGCCTAGCCTACTTGTTTTCCTGAATCTGCTAACGGCCTTAATACTTATAAGATAGACTCATGACTAAAAAATAAGAATTGCGAAAAGAAATTTACCTGATGCTCTATACTACGTGATTTCATCACAATGGATTGTTTGCTGAATCGTATTCAATTGAAACGTGGCAAATTTAGGAATCGGGTAATTAGGTACTAGATTCTAGTTGATTCCAGGTCACGTGAAGTAATTTATATCCTTCATATGTAAATGGAGGAGAACTACAAAATCACAAAAACAAAACGTAAAAAGTTCAAATGTCGACACAAACAATAACTATATCATTTCTTTCCTACAATATAGCGGAAGATATTTCAGTAAATTCAAAACGAAATGTTCCGATCTTTCAATATAAATGAACACTAATACACGAGTCGAAAATTTAATTCGATTTTATACAATATTGTATGCATACGTCGTAATTATTTATGATGAGATGAGTAAAAAAAAAAAAAAAAAACCCCCGAGAAATACTTTCTGTTGATTTCCTCTGCATTTTCTATATAAGCGATCCAAGAGTACTTCCCTAGAATCTCCCACTTCTGCGCATATGGTTACATTAAAAAGATATTAACGATTATACAGTGGGGAAGAGCTCAGAGCTTCGGAAGAAGCGCTGTTATATTCTTTGAATGCTTCTATTTTCCATTGGGATGAAACACTAATACTAATACATGATAGTCCTAACGTTCTAAAATAAACTGACAAAACTTTGATTTGAATAGGTCCTGCGGTTTAAACTACTATTCATACAGGAAAATGGTCTACTGATAACCTTGAGCTTGCTTTCTTATCCTACCAACCTTAATAGAATTTGTATACCTTTTTTAACATAATTATTTGAAAAATTTATCTTAACCGAATGACTACGATTTCCCAGACAAAACCTCTCAGCCAATTAAATAAAAAATTTTATTTCGTTAAGTAAGGTATATGTCAAGTGAAACCTTTGGGAAGGTAAGGAGCCAGGTTTAAAATTACTGGAAGACTATTATCCTGTATGGATAGTTATTTCGTCTCTATAGCATATACAGGGTGTCCCACGTAACGTGGGTATTTTACTCGAAAATATGTGGAGATATCAGAAAAGTCCTAATAATAAAAGTTATCTAGCATACTACAACGTAGCAAAAGTCCTTGAAAAACAATTTATTTCCGTCCTTATTAAAGATACATTTCAACTACAATTTTGAAATCTGCAAATAAAATTAAAACGAAAGTTATACTGAAAATTACAGTTTATACCTTTATTTTCGAAGTTTGTAATTGTCACCCATACTCTTGCAATTTTGTTCGAAAATGCAGACATCGTTAAAATCTCCTAATAACAAAAGTTACCCGTCATAAGCTGAGCTTGTGGTATAGTAAACATTTCAAAAAAGGATATTTTTGATTACGTCCTTTTCATCCTGATTGAGGCTACATTTTGGTCACAATGCATAATTGCAAATAAAAAGGTACTCTTCCTGGTCACTTGGAAATCTAATCAAAAACTTGGGTTAGTGGAAATCTTTTCGAAGAATGGCTTACGCGAAACTTAAGGCAGAAATAATTCCAAGCATGCCTCAGGCCTGGCCTCTCTCAGGCTTCCTCGCAGCTCGCCTCAAGGCTTGCCTCAGAGAATTGAAAACAAAATGATACCACCGGGCTCATGCTGTCATTGTAATTTTGATAGTATAACTGTTGAAAGAAGTAGGCCTGAGAGAGAAAAATTTCCAACAAACTAAGAGCCTCACTAGATGATTTTATATAGATATTAAAACACGAAAGGTACTACTTAAATAAAGTAGACTTTGACTTATTGACTTATTGGTTTCATTATTTACTACATAGATCACGTATCTTCTGTAAAAATAACATATGGGTAAAGCGTGAAATACAATTACGACTGATCTGTCAACTGCGACTTGATTTTAAGTCGAAGTCGACGCTGAAGTGAAATTTGCAATTAAATTAAAGCTTCAACTGCTTGAACAAACCAGAAGTCCAGACTTCTGCGATTGAACTGAAGTTGGCCGCAGCGAACACCAACTTTGCACTTTGAGCAAAGTTTAATTTCAGTCGGAGTTGCAGTCTAAGTCAAAGTTGCAATTGTATCTTGCGATATGTATTTACCATTTGAGCAAAGTCGAAGCCGAAGTCGTAATTGTAATTCGCGCTTAAAGATTATTCAGTTACTACACTAGCCATTCACATACTTCACCCGGGCACACATCCTTGGGGAAAAGCCAATTATCCTATACCGCGGTGGCGTACACAGACACGGTTAGCCAAAAGGGGTTCTCCTGAGAGGAAGATTCGCCGTGATAAATGAAACTTAATGAATCTACCTCGCGCGCTAGCTCCTGACGCCGTCTAAGCCCTGTTGCACATGATCCCTACTACACATCATCAATTACAGCACTCATTCGATTAATTAAACTAAATTAAGCTAATTAAATCTTAACTAATAAACGCTAGCATCCACTCTGTCTTTAATATCACACTTTAGCTCCTAGTTCCGCTAAATCTCAACTTGGAATGAGTGTTTGCACTATTGTAATTTTCGTGCACAGGCTGGGCCATCCCACTGTACTATATCCCAGCAATTTCTCATTTACCCTTAAGAACTATGTACTAGGTAAACTCTGGCTTAATCTTACCAATTGTTTGACAATATGTATAAAAATAATTCGTTTTACGTCAAATATTTCTGGAACGTAACCTGCCGTAAAAAAAACGAGGACTGCCTGTATTGAAATATTATAGCTTAAATAAATTTAACAATATTTATAAGATCTAACAGCCAAGGTTTTGTGTTTTGTAGTTAAAGATAATGTAAATTTAAGAAGAAGAGACTAAAAATACTATACCCAAATGAACTCACCCTACTTTCAAAATCAACGGGTCATAGCTAAATTGAGTTATAGCTACATAAATCGTGCATCACCAAGTTATTGAATTGAATTAAAACTCATCTCGCATTACTGAATAAATACAATTTTTTTTGTACCTTTATTAAATAAAAGTGTTCTCTAAACAATTTTATAATAATTAAAATGTGTTAAAACATAATCTGGATTCATATAATGAAGCTTATATAGTGTTAAAACATACATATCTGTTCGCCCCCACCGAGGGCCGTATCAAAACAATGTTAATAGAAAAAAATATCACATAAATAAGGGACTAGAACTGAGACTTGAAACGAAATGGGTACACTTTGTGTTTTATCTTTAGCGTTAAGTATAGTTTTTGTTTCATTTATAAATAATAAATACATCTAAATGCTGATTAAAAGCACGAATACATTTTCGAAAAGAAAATTTCTTCGCGGTATTAAGTCACCAAAATATCTTCTGGTAAGCCTTCTGTATCAAGCGATTTGTTCGATTTGAAAAAGTAATTATTGTCTCCTTGGCTGGAGAGTTGTGATTTAGAACTTGAGGTCATTGCATCAAGATCATCTAGATCTTGGCTGCGTCGATAGCTAAATAAGAAAAACAATTAAATTGTTGTTCGTGTATGCAAAATTACATTACGATTTGATAATATAAATCTAGTTTTTAGTACCTGCTTACTGGGCGGCTACAATTTGATGAGGATGGGCTTGCCCTATTGTTACTTTCATTATCTTCTCCAGAATTGTATAATTCACATCGATCTAGATAATCTGATGTTAAATAAGGAGGCAGATCACTATCTTCATCTTCCATATTTCCATAGTCTTGTCCATCGTCTTGATCTTGCTGTGATTCAACCATATTTAGCCATTGAGCGTTGTGATTTCGGAATTTTTCAAGCTTTATTAAAAAAGATAATAACATGAAGAAATAATAGTGGATAACATTTTCTATGATCTTACTTTTATGCGGGAAGCCCATTCAGAATCGGTTATTGCAATTATATCCAAACAATAATCGCAAACTTTTCGTATTTCGGGATTTTTATCGTGCATTAAATCAATCAAGTAAGCTGGTGACTCTAAATGAAAAATGAATTTACTTTTATAGATAAAACATCAGTCCTATAACTAGATCTTACTGATACTACCTGTCTCTCTGATCATATAATCTCGGGTGCTTTCATTTCGAAGGATTTGCTGAAAAACGAAAACAATTTGCAAAACAATTTCATCATCCTCCTGTTTTGCTTTTAGCAGCTCAATTAATGATAGTATCACGTTTGCTCTACACAGGAGCATAGCACAAGATTCGTCACAGCTGCAAGTACCAAGAAATACAACAGTATCCAGAACCATATCATCAGACATATTTCCTGGGATAAGAACGTTTTTCAACCATGGAATTAAATTGAAATTGTGCAGAATCTGTGAGTAATCTAAATCTGGTAGTGAAAGATTTCCAAGAATTCCAATACATTCCACAATAAATTCATCATCTTTTGAGACTGTTATAACTTGAGCCAGGTCACCAACGAAATCAATAAAATAACTTCGTAGATTCTCGTGTTGTGAAATATTTCGAATTAATTTCATAAGAAGCGAGTCTTGATACTTAAACGCTCTATCCATTAAGTTGTGCAGTCGGTTCCTTTCAACCATAATTTGAGCATTACGTTTATTTAGGGCAAGATTTATGCATAGCGCAATTAGATCCAAGTCAACTTTTTTATTAAGATTTAGAATGAGACAATCGGTTACAAGAGGAACACATTCCGTGTACGTAAACATTGATTTGACCTGAAAAAAACAGTTGTTAAGTTAAAGAGAGAGACTATCTATATTCATAATAGGGTGGTTAAAAAATGGGAGGAAAAGTGGGTTTGAAATTAACTGCTTCAATGCAAAATAAAAGTGTTGAATTTCTACAAGTGGCACAAAACGTTATTTTTCTGTAAAAAACAAGTCAAAATCAACAGTAGGCTACAAGTTGTTAAAGAAATAAGACGAATGAAACTAGGCATATTGGAATGAACGCGACAGATACAGATGAAAACGTTAAAAGTCTTATGCCTGTGCTAATTCCAACAGACTAAATCATGAATGAAATTCATTTCATGGGTGTACTATAATCTGCAATCCTTTGTACTGTATATCAAATGGTCTTAAGTGGCCATGTGCAAGGTACAATTAAGTAGGATGCTATCCGTGCCTAGCAATTCGAACCTCAGCTTTAGCATGTGAATATAAATGTCTTGAAACCATTTATATAAACCAATAGCTCATCATAGAAGAACGAGCAACAAGATTACATCCTACCTTGTCATCATAAATTCATCGGTCAGTCAGTCAGTGAGCTATAAAATTGACTACGACTATAGTCTGTGCACGAACACACTATAGATCAGTTGTTGATCCTAAGCCGTTCTGTGGTCCTCCACCTATCGATACAAATCAGGATTTTCGATGACATAAAACAGTCCTTATAAAGGAAAAAGAAAACACTGCGCACAGGTGCAAGTTCGTCTCATATGCTAAGCATGTCATTCTGAACTGAGAAAATGTTTAAGATATTATTGAAATGTTTAATTTGGCTTCATGAGAACTTTGATTGCGGTGGTTTAGGTTAGTCAGAAGATAGCTGTTTCATTGCTATAGTTTAGAATTGTCTTCATCTCTGCAGGGGGGTTATTTCAAGACTAACCAATAATACTATTAGCCATTTCCACGCAAAAGTATGCTCTAATGTTGATTTTTGTCTTGGATAAGGTAGAAGCAGATAATTTTAAGCTCCGAAATTTTTGTTTTGTTTTGTTTTTTAACCACCTCCAAAATTTACAATTTTGAATCTAAATCCTTACCTTATCATCTAAGCTGAAGTGATAAAGAATTTTCACTACAATTCCATGATGTTTTTCATCACTTAAATATGTCACAAGTTTTGGTAGGAAACCGGCTCGAATCATTTTAGATCGTAGCCCACCATCAAAAGAAAGATTAAAAATCAATTTCAATGTGACTTGAATAAGATCTGGGTGGCCGCTTTGTAAAAGTCGTGGCAATTTTTCAATTACATTCAATTCATACATTTCATCTTTGTTATCGTTTACTATTGATAATTTCTTCAGAAATGTTACGATTAATACTAAAAGATCAATATTTTGGCGATCCAGCGCCTTTACGAGCATCTTAACAATATTTTTTCGTCGCATTTTCTCCTCTAATTTGACATTTTCAGCGACATTTAAAAGCAAATAGAATGCAACGCGAAGTAGTTGCTCTTGTTTTTTAGCGAAGATTTTTAATTGTTTATTAAGTCGATCGTATTCCTCTTTTTTAACTTTAGGATCATTGCGATTTAGGGATTCAGCACTATTTGATTTAATATCAGTAGATGTTTCTGCAGATAACTGATCATGGTAGCTGTTGTTTAGGATTTGACTTTTTACCAATGATGCAGACATACTACCATGAAAACTTGACCAATTTCCAGATTTAGGCCGTTGTTTTAATTCTGGAATTCTTCTTCGTGGGGGTTCCATCTAAAGAGAATATAAATTTTATTTATACCTGTAATTAAAAATTTTATTTCACTTACCTCTTTTGGTTTCTCTTCATTCATAATATCTAAAACATCTTCAGAACTTCTATTCAATTTCTCTTTATTATTATCGGTTGGATTCTTTCTAACATCAAGTTCATTCCGCATGCTTTCATAACGTCTTAGTTCATAGTCTATGACGTCCATGCACAAGGAACCTATCTGTTGATGTGAAAATAGGAGAAATATTATATAAGTAAAAAACTTAAAGTATTCGTGTTATTTTTACTTTGTACTGCACGATCACAGGATGAAATTTGGTGTATGTAGAAAAACAAAAAAATATATAAATAATATTTGTGGATAGATCAAGACTTTTTCTCCAATCCTCTCTAAGCACTCTGGATAGGGCACTAAGTGCAGCCTCTGTAATTGTAAAAGAGATTGGGAATAACATTTTTGGTAAAGTAAAAAGACTTATTTTACCATTTTTCTCTAATTCTTCTAAATTGTCAGGATTTCTAGCAACTTTTAAAATTAAAGATGAGCCTCTAATTCGTTCTGCTAAGTCTTCATACAGCAATTCAACGTATTCATCAATATTTCTAATTGATGCATCTGGAGGGCTGGACTTTGCTGAAGTCCTAGAAGCCGACCGTTGACTATTATTATCTGCAATATCTAGAAAAGAAATAAAGAACAACAACGTCACAAGTCATAGGGACTATTTTTAATTGAAAGGTTTCTTACCACTTCCTGTATTGTCTTTTCGATTTTTTAGATAGTAAATAATTTGTTCTACTTCAGACAGTTGAGATCTATGTATTAAGTCGCATTTTTCGACAACCTCTTTTGCCAGCATTGCAGGATCGGTTTTCGAATTTAACGACTTCAGACGAATTATTCTTTGGCATTCCTGAAAAGAATTTTTTTATTACATCTCTCGAAATAGATTAGAGTCTATAAGGTTGTGACGAAGTTACGATGAATTTAAAATAAAATCCCATTCAAATATGGGTACGAATTTCACTGCCCCATGTATGAAAAACATTAGCAACGATAACAACATCACCTCAGCAAAATAAAAACGTTACACACATGGTGACTTTTCGACAATTCTGAAAATTCTAAAAGCTTATAGTAAATAGTATTAAACTCTTGATGACCTTTAAACGACAGCGACCTAAAAATCTTATCAGTGCGTCTCTAACCCATATTCATTGTAACATATTAGATCTGAATTTCTTTCAGTCTTTATCTAGTGGCCCCTTTCCCCTAAGTTAGACAAACATTTTGTAATTATTTGATTATATAAGTAATGCAAAAAAACATCTAAATGAATTGTACCTTGAAGATTTTAGAGACCCTGGTTGGTGATGTCCTCCCTTTTCTTTTGGACCTATCTTAGGATCTTTCTAATACGGATTCCTAATTATTTACACTTTTCATCTACATGCTATTACATTAGGCAATAAGGTTATGTGTATGACGTAACAATCATAGTATCCGCTAAATTCATGTCAACAGTTAGTGAAAGGCTCGAATATGTGTTGGTTAAACTTAATGTGGGCCACTAATAGTGAAATGAGTGTAAATGTAATCTTTCTTAAACTCAAACTACTACGATGGATGTATACAGGAATAGTAAGATCAATCTTGTGCTACGGATCCATAATCTAGTGAACGGCACTCAAGAAGAAATATAATCTGGATGAGTTGTCGAAAATCCAAAGAAGAGCGGCGCGTCAGGGTGCCTTTGGAGGTAATTCTTGATCTGTTGTTAATGGACCTCTACTGTAGGGGTATAGCTGCTGCCGGCGTAGTCAGGTTAAAAGCAATGGGTTAGTGGAAGGCGGGATAGTTTGTACATTCAAATATCCTTCGGATAATCACACCACACATCATTAATACAGTTCTTACCCTAAACTTCAGTGGAGGGTTCAATATATTGATACCCACTAGAATCGGCTGGGAGCGGAACGAGGGATTTGTAACAGCAGGCAAATCTATTTTTACAGATGGATCGAAGACAAGTACAGGTATTGTGAGGCAATTATAGCCTGTGTATAATAAGAAAAAAACAATGGAGCTCCTATGGATGAGCAGAGACGACACCAGGAAATTACTAGGGGTGTTACGGGACAGTGTGCCAGAGGTAATCATGTTTGGAGGCTGCGTCTAGAGTTAAATGGTTTCTGTCGGAGCTGGAAATCTCCTGAGGTAAAGAGCTTACATGCATTCTGAGTTTCCTTAGAGAATTATAGTAGATCCAGGGCTACTCCTAGAGGGATAGATTTCTTTGAATCTGTCACCTGTCAGTGGTCTAAGTGAAGAAAGCAATGTCTTCCTTGGAGGTATCCTTTAACCTAGCTTAGACAAGACAATCTATTGCTTTTCATGCAACGTTTCTTTCTCGTTTTGTGATGTTGCTGCATATCTATCTATCTTATTTATTTATTTAAGTTCATAAATAAAACAGATTAGGTACAAGATTTTCTAAGTGCAAATGTCCAGAATACTGGCTGTTAGATGTGTTATCTCTACCTACTTGAATATCTGCTCAATCACTTTAAGTGTTTGCTAATTACATTCTTTTTTGTTATTTTGCTAATGTATCTACTTATAATTAAGTAATTACTGTCGATATATGTACCCACCATTTATGGACGTGGCCTTGTTCAGGGTTTTTCAATAAAGCGTTTTTGTATTGTATTGTATTGTATTGTACTTAAAAATTATAAAAACAAAATTTAATTCAAATATACAAATTAATTTCAAAGATCAATTGATTCTTGGTTAAATAAAATCGATACATTCAAGGTCAATTCAGAATCGGCGCAGCATGCATCAACACAGCATGCAGCAGGTTTGATGCAAGGTTTGATATCATATGGCGCAATTCGCAATCGACGCATCAGATGCATGATGCGTTCATGCATGCTGCATGAGTTCTGCCAACATACTGAGGTAAAAAATAAATTTCAAATCTTATTTATCTTTCATATTTCCTCCGGATCTATTTTTTTTTTTTAAAGAAAAGTGACTAAATTAAAATTATACACTCGGTATTAAAGCCTAGTACTAAGGTCCGCGCAAAGCTAAATTTTGTATAAAAATTTAGCAAGCTAAAAGATATTGGCGAAAATTTATCCTGAATTTTAGCGAGAGCGGTACTAAGGTCAACGCGCTAAATTTGCCTTTGGGTTTTGATTAGAGATGGCACCACCAGTAAGTCTCCAAAAAATTTAGCTTGAATTTATCCGTCCAGGCCGTTCTTTAGCGCACTAAAAATATTTCTTGTCAGAATTCTAGATTTGATAAATTTATTGACCGGAGTTTTGTAGTTAACGTAGTTTTGTACGTATTTGCTGTAAGTACGGATGAATTGAATTTCTTCTCGTGGCCGTATTTTCAATATCATTCTTAATATTTTTTTATTGTATACATTATACATATTATTTTAATATTTTTAATATTTTTAATATTTCCAAATAATTTCAACTTCCTATTTTAGAAATATTATGACCGCGCGTTGTATTTCCGTAAAAAAATTCTTCTTCTTCTTGTTTTCAATATATTTCTCTGAGTCTCCGCTGTCATATTTTAGCTGCTAAAGAACGGGCCGATATTGGAGACCCGCTAAAATTTAGTTTACCCGACGGCTACACCTGCAAGTACAGCTTGCATGCAAGTCTCCCTTCCAACGCGATTATAAACTTGACAGCAGAAGGCAGTTCGGTTGATGTCTTATCAGCTTGCATGCAAGTTCATATAAAAAAGGGCATTGAGACGTAGAGTCTTGCGTATATTGGAAAATTATAGGAATAAAGGAAGTATCAGAATGATAAGAACCCAAGAAAAAAGGAAGAGGAAGGTGTTGGTAAAGTATGTAATGCAAATGATCCCACAAAATTTCATTTTCCCGGTATAAATTTATGAATTTCTCTCAAGCATTTCTTTTCCTCCATTTTGAAAACTGTATAAATGTTAAATTACTATCTTCCAGCTGCCATGAATTTTCATCATGCAAGTTCGCTGAAAGTTGCATGGCAGTTGGATTACACGTGCAAGAAGTATGGCAGTGCAAGTTGCATGCAAGCTGTACTTGCAGGTGTAACCCCCGGGTTAAGGCTGAACCACATTAGAAGTGTATAACTTTACGAAATTAAACTTACAAAAAATTGATAATTTTAGCCTAAATATATATCTCATTCCGTAAGAGTTATTTAATATTTAATGTTTTAAATTTCGAAAAGTGGTAAAAATGAAAAAATTAACAAATGGAAGTTGATGTAATTGAAGATTTGTGCTTTCTATTAATTCACAGTACCATTTTTATTCCATTTTAAGTTTTACATTGCACTTTTAATCATTTAATAATAATTTAACTGTTTGACACATTGCGTTCTTACGGAATTCTTAACGAAAGTTCCCTTCACAGTCACACGAGTTAAAATTAATTTGTGTACGCCTGTTAAATTGAAGGGCGCGTTCGCTTTGCGTAAGTAAATGTACTTACGTATATTTCTATTGTGGTTCCGCCTTTAAACAGGCTTAATTAATGAATTTCCACACAAGAACTTTTTAGGGAAGGAAGGAATTTCCTTCCCTTGGCTTAGACGTGCCATACTAATAATGTTGCTTCGCGTAGTTCCTTATAAGATTACCCAAATTAATTGTGTGCGTGTGCAATTAAGTAACAGTTTTTGATATAAACAATAACTGTATCACAAATTCACAACACGTAATGATTATTAAATTATTATTACCTCAAATCGCAAATAAACATCTGTACAGCCGTCCGATGGGAAATTTCAGAAATTTCGCAATTTCAAAATGGCCGGCTTGTGTATTATTGGTATGCTGTCCGTACTCCCGAGCGAAACTTGGTAGCACGGACTTTTTCCTACCCCCGAATACTTCTTACCCGTAAAGAGTGCCAATATCTTCCCCTGTGTGGGCTATGACAATCTCTACTCTGGGGTTACACCTGCAAGTACAGCTTCTTGCACAAATGATGTAGTGCAAATATCCCAGAAAAATTTCATTTTCCCGGTATAAATTTATAAATTCCTCTCAAGGACTTCTTTCCCGCCTTTTTAAAAATGTATAAATGTCAAATTACTATATCCCAGCTGCTATTATTTTTCATCATGCAAGTTCCCTGAAAGTTTTTAAGGGAATTCTAGGATTTTTTTCTATCGAAACCCAGGGATTTTCCCAATCGTCTAGTTGGCATCACTGTCTGAATACCGTGTAGAAATGTCATAGCGAAGCGAAGCGAAGCCATTTTCATTTTTCTACTGCGCCGGTGCAATAGGGTTTGTTTACTAATTTTGGATGTGAAATAAGTGCCGTGAAAATCTTTTCTTTTTTATTCTCAAGAAATAGTTCAACTTGCAATAAATCAAGGTATAACAGCTAGCTTGAAACAAAGGAGAAAATCATTACAATTTCGCTATTGTCTTTTTTCAGATCATCAAAATAATGCCGACACCAGTAGAAGAACTATTATCTAATCCTAAACAATCTTTACTGGAAAGTTTCCAAAACAATAAGTCACAGCATCTGAATAAATTGCGTCAAGAGGATAAATTTTGTGATTTAACTTTTAAAAGTGATGATGGCTTCGAAATTAAAGTACACAAAGTTGTTGTATCATCTGCAAGTAACTACTTTGAAGATTTACTAACAACTCCAATGAAAGAGATGTACCAGGACTGCATTTCATTGCCGGATATAACTGGCGTCGTTTTAGAAAAAATAATTTTCTTCATTTACACCAATGAACTTCAGGAGAAAATTGAAGATATTGAAATAATTATTAAATATGCGGTAATATTTCAGCTCCAGGAGTTAATTGAAATCTGTTCATCGATTCTTGTTGAGAATATCAACAATCATACCTGCGTGAGATATTGGCGATTGGCTAGAGACAACTTTATCTATGGTGTAAAAAATAAATGTTTAGCGTACATTGTCGACAAGGCTGATGATCTTTTCCAGAAAGAACTGCTTAATGACTTCACTATCGAAGAGATGAGATGTCTGCTGGCCGAGACTAGTTTACATTTACAATCTGACGAACAAACGATATTTGAAAATGTTTGGAAATGGACTACAGGTAAAGTCTCTGACACAATTACATTTCCTCAAGTGTTTACACAAGTTATCGATTTACTAAGTTTCTCTAAATTGAATCGGGATTTTCTTATTGAAAGAATTTTTGGCAATGAACAATTACTGGAAGATGCTGATGTTTTAAAACAGATTGCGAAACTAATTACAAATAAACAAATATTGCAAGACGATAAAATTGAAACTACAAGTAAACAAATATTGCAGGAAGACAAAGATAAAGCTCATAGCAGTGGAGTTAACACTTCTGAAGCTCGAAGATTACTTGGTTTTGGTTTTAATCAAATGTTCAAAGGGCTTGGAAAAGACAACACTCCAATTACAAAGGAAAAACAACTACCACAATTTTTTGGCTATACAACATTCGAAAATAATTTTTTTATATGCGGAGGAGAAGGTTCTATGTCTTGTGAGTGGCTGGAACCAATTTCAGAGCAGTGGCAAAAGCTTCCATCCATGAAAAGCTCGAAAGAAAATCATGCGTGCTCTTATTTCAATAACAAAATCTATGCGTGCGGTGGAATTAATAGCAACACTGTGGAAATATTTGAAATTGGTAACGAGAAATGGTATAGCGGGCCAGATATGATCTCAAAAATTAGTAACTTTGGATTAACTACAGTGAATGGTTTACTATATGCGATTGGGGATAATAAGATACAAATTTTAGATTCTCGAGAAAACGAATGGAGTGTTATTAACAGTAATTTACCCAAGATCAGTTCATGCTGCAACTGTGTATCAATCGGTCCTAATATCTACTGCTATTTTCCTGATACAAGAAACATCTTTGACACTCGTGTAAACAAATTTATCAATGAAGTTAGTTTCATAAATGATGTTTACATATCTAATTTTTGTGAACTTGATGGTTATATTTATGGTTTTGGATATAATTGGGATTGCTGTACGATGGAACTTATTCAAAATAATCTCGATGGCTCACGAGGTTACTCAAAATTTTTGGAAACATATTATGATTATTATCACGACTCTACTGCTTTGGTAGCTCTTCATTACTAAAATAAGTATTGTTTATAATTATGACAGAAAATAAATTTTTATTATATTCTAAAACCACTTGTTTCAATATTTTTGATGCTAGTTATACGAAATGATAAGCTCTACGGGTCTTTATGCTCACTTCGGCTAAATTAAAAATGCTTTCAAGTGAAAATTTTCGTTACCATTATTAAATTTTTTTCATAAAGTTGCGAGTGGAATAGAAAAGTAAACAAATTACACTCATCTAGCATCTCACAACATCTTTTTTTCTAGTATATATGGGGCAGGTCATTGTTCAAAGATTAACAAGATATGACCTTCCCGAAGGGATCAGCGCAATTCGTTGATCACTTGTTTTGAATTTTTTCGTGTAGTAAGTACGTGAGTAAATGCATCTATTACCAGCCACCTTCAGTGCTCGCTCACACTCTTGAAAAAGCCTTGCAACGATTATGTGTGACACATAAAAGCTCATTTCTTATTTAATTTGCGTTCTTTGAAACATTTTCTATGTGCACACATAACGGATTCATGCACATTCTGCAATGGTATTACAAAATTTGTATGTTCAATGGTCAGTACTGTGGTGGCAAGCATGTGCGTGAAAGATCGAGCATTTCTTAACTAGACGAGGTATACCAAATAGGTAAGTAATAATTGGTTGTAAGGACTTAGACTAGTATGGTTTTCTTTCAGTAATCAAATAGTATTCTAATATTAGACAGATTTTTTTTTTTATTAAAGAAATTTTGGCTGGTCGGTATTTAGATAATAATATTCAGTATTCCGGCCTATGGCCGAAAATGAAGCTTTGTTTCCTTTCGCGGCTAGTTACGGAAAGTTGTATAGCATTTCATAAAAAGGTATCCTAAAACTGATTGTAAAGGAAAGCGTAGGTATTTTTTATTATCTGGCTTAAAATGTTATGTCTATCGAAAAAGGCTAGACAGAGGAAACACGCCAGAAGGGGATTCACGAAAGTAAAAACAAAAAATCATCAATAAGGAAAATCAGCAAAATTTACGGAATTCCCAGATCTAAGCTTGAAGATAAACTTATAGGCAAGTTACCAGAATGTGTAGGAAAATCTGCACCTACAACTGTTCTCTCAGAAGCGGAAGACAAAAGAATTGTTAATAGGTGTACCAAACTGAGCAAATATGGCTTTTTACTTAGTTCTAAAGATTTCGTTAATAAAGCCCAGCAAATTGTAAATGATGACCAAAGAAAAACACCTTTCAAAGAAGGACGGCCAGGTAGAACCTGGTTGTCGTTATTTTTAAAAAGACACCATGAAGTTTCTTTTCGTACTCCAAATGGTATCATAAAAGAAAGAGTCGCAATTACAAAGGAAGTATATAAAAAATGGTTGGACGAATTAGATAGCTATTTTGAAATTTAGTTGAGTGCTTGTTCCGACAGGGAGCAGATACGTATATATGTATTATATAAATAACAGAAACTATGTCTTTCTCAACAAGTGGAAAAACATTACCTTCTGTGGTTGTGTTTTCGGTTTTACGTCCTAAAAGGAATTGGTGCAAAGCGCTTTTTTCTCATTGGTTTATGGGACGTTCGGAAACAGGGTGGATGAAGAGTGATATATTCCATATGTGGAGTCAATAATTGGTTGGTAGAAAGAAAAATAGAAAAGCCAGTTATTATCTTTGTCGATGAGCACAAATCCCATCTAACCCTAAAGTTAAGCGACTTTTGCGATAAAAATGGAATAATTTTGTATGCTCTTCCACCGTATACTAGCCATATACTCCAAGTACGTTTCTTCTAAAGAATAGAGAAAAATTCACGAGTTCAAAGAGCAGCGAAAACAGAATAACATTGAAGTCGTTAGATAACGAAGAGAAGAGCGTTTAAAAAAGATATTACTGATGGTTAAAAAGAAAAATTCCAGAAATAAAAAAAGTAAATCTCCAAGAGATTTATCTTTATCTGCTAAGGTGAAATGTGTTTCATGTCAAGAGGATCTCATAAGGGACGTAGAGGATGACAGATTGAAAAATGTTGGATGTGCTAAATGTACACAATTTTCTTCATTGCAGGCTATTAAAAAAGATTTTGACTGTAAATTTTGTAAGAATCAACTGATTCATAATGTGTTATTGGTATTATGCCTGCCCATCAAATGCTTTGTTTCTTGAGTTTGAAAGACGTAAAGGTATAAACAAGTTTATTCCTACAGCATTTAATAGACCATAAAATACACACATTGGCCACCAGCGTGGTTTTATTGAGACATTTGTGATATAGCTATTATTTTCTATCACAAACTGTAACTTAATTAAACGCGTACACAATTATACTCGGTAATCAGATAAGGAACTACCGCGGACAAAATTTATCGTGCTGGTACGTCTAGGTACAAGGGGAGGAAAATATTCCCGCTTCATCCTGAAGCGTGTAGGTTGGCCCTATGTCTGAAATAGAATTTGTAAAGGAGCGCAAGACTAGACGGACTTAAATGCTTTTTACACCTTTTTAGAAATCAAAAACATTTCATTTTTTTACACAATTAACCGCAATCAATGGAAAAAAATCGAACATGTCAATGAAATTAAATATTTAGGAATAGTCTTCGATAATAAATTAAATTTTAAGAGTCATGTAAATTATATTTATAAGAAAATAGGTAAAAAATAGGATTTTTAAAGAGAATTAGGAATAAGGGAACACTGTTAACTGCAATACAAATTTATAATTCGATTATTAGCTCTCATTTTGAATATTATTCATCTATATTGTTTTTAAGTAACAAGGAAATGATGAGTAGGATGCGAAAATTGCAAAATACAGCTATGAGAATTATATTACTGTGTAACAGATTTACTCTCATAAAGCTAATGTTAAGTGGATTGAAAGGGATGAATGTTGAAGAAAGAATAATTTTTAATGTGTTATTTATTTTTAAGATTAAGAATAAGGTACTACCTGATTATTTATATAGAAATCTGAACTATGTAGGGGACATTCACTCAATAAATTTAAGGAATGCCAATGAATTTAGACTTGACTTTTGCAGTACAAGTAGATATCAAAATTCACTTTTATATAAGGGATTAAAAATGTACAATTCGTTAAAATGTGATAGAGCTGAAAGAAATATATTTAGATTTAAGAAATTATGCATTAAATTTATCAAAACGAAGGTAGATATATTACTATCGTAATGTATTATTATGATTATTAATGGGTAGAATTTATACGCAAACGTTATCCGGTTCGATAGTTATAATAAGAGTATAAAATAAGAAAGAAAGGTATATTATTAATATTATTTATTTATTTATTTATATATTCCGTCTACCGATATACAATCTTACAGACTATTTATATTACGTGCAAAAAAAAATATATACTAAAGTGAATTTATGAGAATGAAATCATAAAGCTACTTACAGATTTTTGAGTAAAGCACCTGTTGTCAACAAAGTCAATCATGCCACTACAAAGATTAAATTGTCGAATACAGCGACTAATTGGACCATTAAGGCAGTAATTAGTTCTGTGAAGGGATTCGTACAGAATGGAGAAGAATCTCAAATTCCTAGATGGAATGTAAAAATGAATGTGCTCGAGCAGGGAAGGAGAAACAATTTTATAAGCTAAATGGAGCTAATAAAGTATTATTATTATTATATTATAAATAGAAAAAAAAAATAAACTAATGTTTTTAACCACAGTTGGATGGAAATTGCGTTTACCAATTATTAGCAATTAAGAAAGGGAGTTAGAGTTAGAATCTTCTGATATCAAAAACAATACTGTACCGTTTTGTTAGATAGTAGATAGTAAATCTAACATAACATGCGGGTCTCTATTAATCGGAGCACTTACATTCATTATACTGACTCCAATTAATACATAATTCAACAGTGCTTTGGAGTTAATAATTCTTACGATTACAGATTGTTTGTTTTCTTAGAACTATATTTTAAATTCTCTTAATGAGTTTCTTTTGTAATAAAATAAATGTAATCATGTAATTATGATTATGGTTACATTTTCCAAAGATTACTCGATGTAATCATGATAAATACAAGGTGTTTCTTTCAAAATGGATTAAATTTCTATCGACTGTATTCTGAAACTTTTACCATGTCACCTAATCATAACTTCCCGATAGAGATATGAGGTCATTACGTTTTTATTTCGAACTAATCTCTTGCTCTTCTTATGTAGTCTTATCATATCATTCACTGAATTGGATCGTGCGCAATGAAATTAATGTAAAGTATCTTTTAAAATATAAGCTATATAGGTACGAATGCCTGGAGTATGGTAGAAAGTTTCCCTAGAACAGCTGATAGGAAGTAAACAAATTTGTGAGTAGAACCAGACTGTATGGAACCATTGATGTTACCATGGCAGTTTCCAATATATATAAATAAATAATTAAATACGCCTAGTGATAAGGAAAAAAATATTGATTATAAGCAAAACCATCTTCTTATGGATAAATTTAAAATGACCTCTAACAAATAAAAGAAATCTGAAGAGGAATGGAACCCCCTGCCGGAAGTGCGTACAGTACACCTTGGAAGTAATGAATTCAACCTCAAACCACAATAGCCAGCCACAGACCTTTGCTTTATAATAAATTGTTGGGTTTTGTAAATATACGCCTAATGGTCTGGCTACGATTGCAAACATGCAGCAATAGACAATCTTGAGAGAGTTCAGTAAACACCTTGAAGGTTGCTTTTATTAATAAAAACCCAAATACGGCGGTAATTTTTACGCAAGTTCTCAATGATGAGTCATAGGCAAACTTTTTGAAAAATCGATAAATACAGAAACCCTGAGAATACGAATTTCTCACCTTTTTTTCCTCAAGCATAGGATTGTCTGGTTCACCGAAAACTGCCGCTTCTAGCTGATAATTAACAATAAGCGCCTTATCTGTTGGATGGGGCTCAATAGTGCCTCCTTTCCATCGCCTGTAAGCAAAAATTCAATTTGTAAACAGTGCGCCCTGATGAGATCACAAATCACAATAATAATAATAACGCACTTTTTAATATACTTGGCATCGTCCGACTGCATTGTATTTCCACTTATTGCACTTATTATATAATAAATATAGTGAATCGCAAATAAAAATAGTGAGATGCCCGCAATGAAATTGAAGAGAGCAGATAACATACAACACACAGCTTCACACTGAATTGACGTTTGTGGCCATTTTTTGTTGATAAGATTTTTGAAGTGGTGTACTCCGTGATACGAACCAAATTTTAGTTGGGTGAGGACTCGCATTTTCTATCGGCTATACTGCGCACGGCCGAAATTTTTTCCAACTTGCAAACCCGCACCATGAGTTTCCATACTTTCCCTTTAGGACGCCCCCATACGGGAAATAGGAAAGCCAAGCGGCCACTAGCGCCTTGGAACGCCCCCGTTCGGGAAAATGGGGCAAATAAATTGATTATTTATTGCACCAACCAACCACATCAACACAAGGAGATTCTGTAAAATGAAAGATATTCGCGTAATTTAATTTTCAAAAGGGGAATCAAGTGAAGAGTGTATGTTTGAATAATTTTCTTATTGTAAAACTACTGGAAACGAATAAAGCAGAGATCAACTTCAAGGGGGTAGGCTGATCTAGATAAAGAGTGATTGCATAAAGCTGTCTGAAGTACTTCCATAAGCAGATCAAGTTTACATGCGGTTTTAAGGCGAGATTATGATCTATGTGCAGAGGAAGATCCTTGATATGCGTGATCGTTAGGGGAAGCTAAAGGAGTGTGAATGTTTTGTAATTGGAATTGGGCATGCTGCTACACATAAAAGAATGGTAAGATGTTGAGATGTCCTTTTAACTCGGTAGCACAATTACTGATTCTGGCTGTGCAGAAGAACTCCAGTATGATAACAGTACGGCTATATGATAAGACGTGGTGACACAGTCACCCAACTGCAAACTGTTTTTTTAAAGGAAAAAGTAGAATTCGATTAGCCACAGCAACGATATGATAAACGTAGCATTGCCAAGCAGGATCTTAGTTGGGCCCAGAAGCAACATCATCTTTCAGAGAGATCCATAGAGACAACTTAAGAACAGAACCAAAGTTAACCTAACAAAACCTTTCTCCATATCAACTGAGAGATCATGGAGTAAACTATAAGGTGTGTACCTACCTGTTAGCACGATTCAGAATTTCGATGTAAAATATAAGAGCTCCTATTACAGTCGAGAATTAATTGAAAATTATTAATTGCGAGTATTGAAACTCGCGTTTTTGACTGCTGCAGCTTCAAGATATGATCGATTTTTGTAACTCACCTCATTTTATTTAGGTTATAAGTAAAGAATTTGGTTTTTGTAGCAAATTAGCAAGGAGAAGACTTCGATATCCCTACGAATTCAGTGTCTAAAATTTGATAGATTTCCACGCTCAGTTCCAACTACCAATACAATCAAAGACTTTGAATCTTGACGCAGTTTCCTACGGCTAAAGAAGCGGAAATCCGTGCGCAAATAGTACAGACTTCCAGGTAAACTCGTCAAAAATGACCGGAATTCCAATCGAATTGCTTAATGAGATGGCAACGTCGACGGAGAGTATTGCAGTCAGTAGCGCGAGTGTCGCGGGTTTGGAAGTTAGAAGACTTTTCGGACTTCGGATGGAAACGGGAATTGAGAATTGAGATGAGTTTTGTGTTTCGTTGAATCCATCAGTACGTTTACATGAATACTTGAAGTATACTTGAAGTATGCTTAAAGTAATCAAAATATCATGAAAATGCTCATTCAACGCGTAAATTCAACTTAAGTAATTGAAAAATTAAATTCAAGAAAAATCCAAGTCAAGTAATTGGAATTAATTCATTCAACCGCATTACCTGAACTTCAAGTCAATTTCAAGTCAAGTACTCAAGTATTCATGTAAACGTACTGCATGTTGACTCCACGAAGCCAGTCGAGTTGAGTTGAGTTTTGTGTAAGTATTTGTTCGAATCACCATAAATCTGGCTACTTTATACGATCATATTTCAGCTGGAGGGAATTCAATTCAGAAGTCCTCCATGGAAACAGCATCGAGTTGACTCCAGCCAACAAGACTTAATGCTAACTGCTAGCTCAACACTAACTCCTCTGACTCATGGAAATATTGTACATTTGGATTTGGAAAATCTGCTTTCCTCCATAACCTTCATTTCGGAGTTAAACGTTGTTTTTCCAGAAAAATGAACCTATTCGGGAATGCAAGCGGAATTTGAATATAGAATGTCTGCTCTTTCCAATAATTAAGTTTGATTTTGATTCATCATTCTAGAATATGGAAAAGGAATTTATTAAGATGTATCGAGGGAAGATGTGAAAACTCTAAGTCTCTCGTGTAAAAGAACATACAAGAAGACTTCAGGGAATTCAACAGGAGTTGGATGTTTGTGGGCTAATCAGAGATATTTATTAAATCACGGTTTATTCGGTGTATTTAGTCCTCAATCCAACCAATTGGACGAGATATAACTGAACATCTTCAGGATACATGTGGATGTTGACGTTGTCAATAATATCAGGGAGATCATTTATGAATAAGCTTAAGATAAGCGGTCGAGAATTGAGCCTTGTGGAACACTACATTTGACGCTAATCGCCGTACTGAGAGCGGTTGGAAAGGAAGTCTGATATTATTCTAGAGGATGAAGGAGCAAATAAAATATTATATTTTTGTAGTTCTGATAAAAGTAAACTGTAATTGACGGAATCAAATGCTTTAGTGAAGTCCAAAACTGTTAATAAATCACTGTGCAGTGAATTGCGTATATCAGTAGATACTTTCAACAAGGCAGTTTCACTGTATGGCCAGAACAGGAGCCGGACTGCCATTTCGTAATGAGCTTATTATTCGACACATACTGGAGAATTTGTGAAATCATTAATTTCTCGAAAATTTTACTAAGATAGCAAAGTAAGCTTATTGACCGATAATCAGAGACTGCCCTTGGGACAGATCTAACAGACATGCATACCTTGAAAACATGTTAAGGAAATGTTACAGGGTGTAGTAAGATAAATAATAAGATTATCAGTATTCAAGTCACATGGTGGCAAACCCTTTCCGTATAAGCCAAAATATTTTAAATTACTTCTATATATCCTCTTCTGAACTTATATCCTAATTCATCTTACTTAGTATCTCCGTAAAAAAACACGTTCATGTACATGGTTTAATTCTGTGTTCGATATAGTTCAAAACCTGCCTCATTACGAGCAGTTTAGTTTTTCAAGAGTAGGTACAGTTATAAATTCTACTGTTTTCACCATTGTTCTTTCTTTAATTTTAGACATCGACTTTTTCGTGCAATTTTTATTCCATCTTTCTCTATCAATCATTGGTATTACATTCGAAATTTTGTACTCAAAGGTTTATCCAATGGCGGCTGAAAAGAATTTAAAATTTGTTCTAATTAATTCTGAATTTATATCGTATCAAAGAAAAGGAAACTTTAATTAAGAAATAGATGTTTGTATATACATCCTTTAGTATGCATTTAAAATTTAAAAACTACTCATCAGATGGTTGATTCACAGTCCACAAAGCGATATCCTTAAATTCTTCAATATCAACTTTCTCTATTACTCGAACATTTTCTTTGTTTTTCCGGTCCTTCAGATGGTCCAATACCATTTGACCTCTTGTGTATGTTCCGTGAATCTCTACCGTGGCATGCCAGAATGTTTCTTTTTTCACCACTCTAACAGGGAAAAGGAAAACTGCAGTGAGAATAGCATCACATGGTATCCAAAGCCTTTCAATCGGTTCATAAACGTTTTTCTCAGCAGGATTCAAGATATTTGTTATTCTGTTGTTTGCTGAGCCCAAAACTTCAAACCTCCAGTCCTTGAAAAACAATTTTTCGGTTAAAATTTTAAGATATTATTAAACTACACTAAATAGCTTGATGATTCATACCAGTGAAATATCAATATTATCGTCCAGACAAGTCTCCCATGGTAGTATCGTGATTGGACATGGGATTTTATTGAGAACAATAAAAGCAGCTTCAGGATCTGAGTAGAAATTAAATTCTGCACTTCTTGTAGCATTTCCAATTCCTACAAAAAGAAAAATACAAAATTTTCAATGTGTGTTTTGATTATAAAAAATGTTGTTGTTTTTGTTGTTGATTGGATTATAACCAGGGATTGTAACGGTTATAAGTTTTATTGTAAAACTCATTGTTCAATGATTTTATATATGATTTTTACTTCAAAGGTCCCAACGACACGGTTAAACTTTACATACATAGGGTTTCCGTCCTTGCGAAATGCTTATGAAAGATTTTTATTTCTTTAAGTCATCAAAAATCGTTATGAGATGATTAATATTTTTCCCATCACAAATAAAAATCATTTGCTGTTTTTAATTTTCCAACAGAATTCAACGCATTTTCTCATTTTTATGTGTAGTGTTATGTTTGAGTAATAAAATATAAACAATTTTCTTAAAGAAAGTACTTAGATTTTTATGCTGGTAAATGCACAAGGAATTACATAACACAATTCCTGAATAAAACTTTAAGTACGGAGGCTTATTTACATTGTGCAGAAGCTTGAAGTTGAAAGTAATGCATTTTTCCATAAGAACAAATGCTAAGAGAGGTACGAAATCGTACCAGTCTAATACTTTTGCAAGTACCAAAATCGTTTCTGTCAAGGCCTGGAACATAAAGACGGCAATGCGTGGACTGATGATATCGAATGTAACTGGCCTACAGATTCGGACTCCGGCTGCACATACACAAATGTAATTATTACTCAGCTGAGAGTTAGGGAGCGTAAAATTGTAAGTTTACTTTGTAATCAAAACTATTTTATTATTTTGTTAAGTAAGGTATATAGGATGTGTAGCCTTTGGGAAGGTAAGGAACCAAGCTTTAAATTACTAGAAGACTATTTTCCTGTATGGATAGTAGTTTAGGCTCTATAGCATATATAAAGACAATGTTTGGCACTTTTCCATAAGTATCAATATAGAATATTTTAGAAAACGGACTAAGCACACACACATATAGATTTCTGTTTCATGGCTTGGGAAGTATTCTCGAGGGCTTTGTCCCAGAACAAAATAATAAAATAGTTTTGATTACAAAATAACCTTACCATTTTACGCTCAATACCTCTCAGCTGAGTAATAAATGCATGTGTGTATATGCAGCCGTAGTCCGAATCTGTAGGCAGCTACATTCGATATCATCAGCCCACGGCATGCCATGGCGGCACAGCGACATTACAATGATTACTCAGCTGAGAATTTTTGTTTGAGGAATCGTAGTCATTTGGTTAAGATAAATTTATTTAAATAATTTTGTTAGGAAAGGTATGAACATTTTATTACCGTTCGGAAGATAAGAAAGCAGGCTCAAGATTATCAGAACACCATTTTTCTGTATGAATAGTAGTTAAGAGCGGGGAGCAATTCAAATCAAACTTTTGTCAGTTTTACATAAGACAACGGCAAATATTTTATAATGTAAGGACTACGTCAGGCCTCGCATGTGGTAGGGAGGGAGTCTGTTTCATGGCTTGTGAAGTATTCTCGGGGGTTTTGCCTGAGAAGTATTCGAGGGTTTTGCCAGTTAGCATACTAGCAGAGCACCCCACACTCGGATGCAATCACTGACTTATAACAATGGACGTATTGTCATTTTCCTATAGGAAAGCATGGCACAAGTTTTATAGTTCTCTCTTTCGCCCTATGGCAGAGTTGGAGCTACCAACACAAAATATTGCATTCTGGAACGTTTGCTTATGCCATTTGATGTCTTTATGTTGGCTACAGATGCAATCACTGCAGAAGGAATAAAGTAAATATAGTGTTTACCATGCTCCGTCTCTCTTGCCCATAAGCAGGATTCAGTTACGAATAACTTTTGAAAATTAAAGTCGGAATGAGTTTAATTCCTTATAATTGATTAAAATATCGCTTGGGCACAAGAAAAAATATTATTTTAATTAAATTCGATTAACGGGTGTAAAATTTCATCTGATTGGCTGAGTTTTACATGTTTTTTATGTAATCGTTTTAAAGGGTGCTCTAACGGTGATATACAGAAACACAATATTTTTTGTGCCACATGAAATAGCAAATCGCTCAGTCCATTGTTATAAGTCAGTGGATGCAATGCACCAGGTGGTATATGAAATATGAGAGAGAATGTAAAAAAGCTTTGAGAGCATTTTGCTATATGAGAAGAAAGCTCTTTGTCAGCTATGGTCTGTCGGCTTGAGGCAAATAGTGGTTCACTTTTTTCCCTTTAGCTTGGAAATCTGTATGCTTATCTGTGGCTTCATGAAATTTTTTTCACAAACCGATACGAACTATTTTTGAATTTGACAAACAGCTGATTTCGAAATTACATGTTTGCATTGAAATATATTGTCTACTTTGATGTTGTCGTTAAATTCTCTATAATAAATAGAGTGTAAATTTTCCACTATTTCATTAATAATGCTCCATAATATCTGTGTTTTCCGCATTTTAAGCAGAGAGAAGTCAGTTTCAAGATGTTCAGACAACAGATCTAATGCATAATTTTGGAATATTTTTCAACACAAGTCTGCTGTTGTAAATTGATAAGTGTCGGCTAATAAACATACAAAGAGGATGCCACCATAATTCATATTAGATCTAAGCATCTAACTTATCTGTAACGAATATACAAACACTAAAGGTAAAGATACACGGTGAGAGACTTTTGCTTTCCAGTCTCCGGTTTACAGAGACTAGAATCTGTGAAATGTTTGTTTACACGGCAAGAGAGCTTTGTCTCTGGAGATCAAAAAATTAGTTCTTCGGGGAGCATAATAAAAAATTCTCTAGAGACACTTCTCCGAAGTGTATACACGAAATTTGAAGTTTGGTCTCTAGAGATCTTCAGAGATCTTTGTTAAGTGTCAAGCAAGAGATTGCTACGGAGAATTATCTCAAAAGTTATTAATATTTTTATGTTATGGAAAAAGTGAAAAAGCTTAAAAAAATATATACTTGGTGTACAAATTTTACGGGATAAACACAAGAAACTTATCTGATTTTTTTTTTATTTTCAAAAATAATTAGAACTCTATTGAGGATACAAATTTTCTGCCCTAAATCCATTTGATTAATTTTTAATTTTTTTATTAATTTCTTTGTAACAATTTGTCACACTCATTCCAATTTATTCCTTTTCCTTTCTGAGCAGTTCTACATTTAACTGACCAGAACACACAAATAGTCTCTGGAGACCTGGAGACGACAATTGTAGATGTAGTGCTTCATGAAGTGGCTAACACTTTCAGATACTTTGTGAAAAATCCATAAAACGCAAACTGTTACACTATCTTTCTACATATTATGAAGTGCCTAGAATTTTCGTGAAGTGCTGAGTTACATCAAGCATCTACGACATATGGTCTCTGGAGGTCAGTCTTTTGCCGTGAAGCTTCACCTTAACGATCATAAAACAATCCTAGTTTGTATAACGACTATGTATTTTTTTTTCTTATTTTCTGTTCGTATACAATCGTATGGCATGTAAATATAAATATTGTTACGTGTAATAGAAAGAGACAACTGGTGACATCTATTTGCCATGGAGAGTAAACAACTTCAGGTTTGGAGAATCGATGATGGAATCTTCGGGAAGGTTCAGGAATAGAATGAATAAAATAGTCAAAAAGCTTCTGGAATAGAACACTCCAGAATAATCTGGAGAGTTTCTAGGGTATAAATATAACAATTGTCACCACCAGGGAAAGAGTTGCAGACAAGAACACAGCTTGACGTCGCGCAACAAACTGTAATAATTTCGAGTAACCTGAAGTTAATAATTATTCGAACATTTAAAGTATAAAGTGAAATCTAGGCCAAAACTAAAGCCTGTACATAAATATTTTCAAATATCCCGGGATATCGGTTCGGTTTATAATTTCGCCATAATAATTCGTTTTTCGTAAATCGCGTGTGTAGAACTCTTGACTCTCTTGCCAGGGAAAGAGTCTTGTCTTAGACGTTGCAGTGTTAACAAGCGAAAGTAATAAACGGACGAAAGTGTTGTAATTGGATTGCGATAATTGAAAGTACAGTATTAGCGATAATTAATGCTGAGTTGATTAATTGAAGGATTGTGAATTTTATAAGATTAGAAGTGGAATAAAGAACTTGTACATTAAATACTTAATATTGTGTTTTAAATAACTATCCAAAGGCTACACTCGCAACAATATATATATATATAAATATAAATCAATTCGATTTTTCAATGATGCTCGTTGTAATGCAAATAGTATACGTACTCGTTTATATATTCCATGACTTATGTTAAGTTTCAACTAAGCTAAAAGCCCTGACAAACTTTTGAGGCAATATCTTTTCATTTAATCTGTATTCGGCTTTAAACAAACAAACAAACCGACACATTAGACAGATATCGTGTAGCTTTAAAGCTACATACATAGATTTACTTACCTTTTGTATTACCGCCCATAATGTAAACATCTTTAACTTTTTGCGCAAAATCTGGATACATATTCAAACAAAGGGCAACATTAGTCAATGGCCCTATAAGAATCAGCGTTACTTTCTTAGGATGCTGAAACCGAATAAATTGAGATTGAATAGATTGAATTTTCAAAAAAAAAAACATAATTTAATTATTTACCTCACACACAAGATCATACATCGCATTTACCGCATGTTTCTTTTGAATCTGATTAGGATCAACTTTTTCTTTATACGCACAATCTCCTAATCCATCTTTTCCATGAAAATGTGATACTCGTCTTTCACAAAATATTGGTCCATGAGCTCCTTTGAAAACTGGAATCTTTTATAAAAAAAAGAAAAAAAAGAAATAATAATACTTTCTTCATTGTCGTCAACTACACTTTATATAGTTTTATTTAAAATTTATTGTAACTTTTGGCAATTATAATACTCACATCAGTGCGATCCACTGTACTCAATATCCGAAGTGTATTAAGCGTTGCATTGTCAACAGTCGTATTACCACTTACACAAGTCACACCAAGAATCTTATAATTTTTTAATTTCTCGGCTTTTATTAACATTAAAAGTGCCCATGCGTCATCGGTTCCAGTATCACAATCTAAAATAACCAAATTATCAACCATTGTGCTCGACTGTCGTGTGCTAAATGCTGATCTGCTATCACTGAAAGTTTGGAGGACTGACTACTGTGTAATCTGTAAATTCTATATGGAAGAATGCCGGTTGATTATTATGCTTAAGTGCGTGAAATTATTTCCATTCATCCGAATCTCTCTGCAGAGAGAGATAGAGAGATCTCAGGAAAGTAGTGTAGCGATTTTTTAATAATCAATCACTACAATTCTACACTATACAAAATACAATTACAAAATATCTCTCTCTTCTCCTCAGCGGTCTCAATCTCAATCTCAATTAAGTATTCGCCTCAATTTTCAAGCCTCTATACATATAACAACACACTTTTGATACTACTCAATTGCACCTTGAATCATCTTAGATCTTTTAGCTTTTAAGCCAACTTTTAGTGCTCTTGTTCGAAAAGTTTATTTTTAGTTAGGTCTGAAGAAAACAAAATGTCTCCATGAAATTATGTTTTCAAATTCTATACCTGCTTACTACTTTATTAATTTTTATTAGCTTAAGCTTTCTCGGGAGTCTGTTGATAAGCCTATGCCAGTAAATCGTATGGTTGCCAATGATTCAGTTAAAAGACATGCGTGCGTAGATTAGTACAATAAATACGACTGCGGCACTAACTGCACTAATGGAAAATTATTTGCTTTTGAAATTATTACACAGTTTGTATACCTGTTGTAGATAGGTAGGTACATTGTAGCCTTTGAAGATTTTGTTTTCAAATATCTCAACATGAATTAAGAACAAAAAGTATCAATTTCATATTAATCTTAGCTGTAATATCATAATTTTAACTAAGGACTTGTAACAGACTTGTGTATAGCAACTGTAAACAAATAAAGTATTCAGTTTCGGAGACATTTTAAGGCTTAACAGTCGCCCACTAAATCCACAATCGTATCTTTGACAAAAAAATAAAAAAATAAAAAATAAAGAATTTTTTTTCAAATGGTTGTCATAACATAACGCCAGGCTATCTTTACTTGCCTGAGCAGATAAGCTCTAGTCATACAAACATATCTATATAGCACAATAGACGCTATATACACTCTTTGGAAGTGTAGGTACATATGTAGATATTTATCTATATTTATGCAAAGATCTTAATTGTTATCAGGGATAACAAGCAGAGCAGAGTATCAATTTCTAAAGCTAGTAATAAATAATATCGTATACAACTTTTACTTATCAAAAATGTTAAAGATGTTTTTTAACAAAATTACTTTTTGGGGGAATTGTTTTACAAAAAAAAAAAAAAATACATAATTAAATAAGATAATTTGGTGAAATAGAGCTCTACTGGTGTTAAGTTGATTCTATTTAATTTATGTAATATTTAAAAATAGTAGATCACAAAAATAAGGAAGAAAATATAGTTCACGCAACAATTATTAGAGTTTGAATTGATTTGAATTTTTGGGTGACATTTTTTAGATTACATTATTTAGATTTAAAACTGTGGTACATATTAATTACTAACGTCATCGAGTTTTCAAGATACTAGCAAGAAGAGGTTCCCTACTCGTCATCACCAATTTGATCCAAATTCACAGTATATATGTATGTATATCTTGGGCTTGACTAGAAATGAAAGTGACGCAAGTAGGAACTCCAGATGGCCAAGCGGAACCAAAAGAATTCATAATGTAGGTGAACCCGGGGTTAAACTTAACACTTTTCGGAAAACTTTGATAACTACCATCTTGCGAGTAAATTCGCAACATTTAAGCCACTTTCTTTTCGTTACAATTATTTTTAATCTGTTATCTTTCATATACAAAAACCAGAAGTCATTACCCCAATTAGTTTAGAGACATTTTCCAAAATAAGATTGCGAGGTTTGTTAAATTACTTTCAACTTATATTAATTAGCTGCATACACTGTAAAGCTACCACCTTTATCTGTAGGCCAAATTCCAACCGATTTTCAAAATTCTTTTTACTAAGTTAATTGCGAGTTTTTATAATTTTTTGAAACTATTACCAGATTCGTACGGCAGTGGGTTACAGAGTGGTACCCGTGGTGGGTTACCTATGTATTATTACAATAAAAAACAAATAAAAAATAAATTATTTTCCCAGGGTCTGGGGTATTTATTTTTTATTGTACGATCTGTGTACAATATTTGTACAAAATCTCATCAAAATCGCATGATAAATTCAATGACACCAATGGGAAAAAGTTTCTCATTTCCCGAGTTCGGGTGTTCTGAAGGAGGTGGGGGTAAATATTATCTGATTCGCAAAATTCCTTTTGCTAGTTTTTTGGTAATTTTTTTTGAACAGACTTTTCTTCCCGTTCTGATTAAGTTGCAAAATTTAATTTTCGACGGTCACAATTTTGGTCTGAAAAATTTATTTCGAAATGTTTTTCTACAACTTATCGATTAATATATTTTTTCGTTCCATCCATTAGATGCTCTTTTAATAAGAGATTATCTGCACAAAATTTCAGGAAGATCCGATGTCATTTACCTATTTAAAAAAAATTAAATCTATTAAAATTTTGAATTCCCGCTTTACGCTATCTACTGGTGATCTTTGAAAACGCACGGAAAATGCCACTTACAGAATCAGATATCTAGATATCTCCTCTGTGGTTGGCATTTCATCCGACAGATTGGGGCACTTTCGTTCAAATTCTGGTGCAATTTCATCACGATAACTCCCGCGAAAATTGGCAAATTTGGGCATTTTCCAAGGAGTAGGCCTACAAAACCCCGGCCTCCTCTACATTATACATTATTTCGGTTTCTTTTCGTCATCTGTAGCTCCCACTGTAGCGTCACTTTTATTTCTAGTCAAGCCCAACATATACTATTAATTTGGACGAAATCGATGATGACGAGTAGGGACCCTCTCCTCGTAAGAATTTTTATGAGCAAATGAATGATTGGATGAGGGTTTCATGATTTTTGACTCCCTGATCTCATTAAGACCTCAAGTTAAAGATTTGATATGTTTTAGTGGATAATGTAAGGTAGAAAAACAAACAATGAATAAAATTAAAAAAATGTCTTTAAGGATATTCAAGATAATCAAGGATGACGGATATAATCCTTATCCTTGGATATAATGCTTATCCTTAATATCCATTTTCGCATATATTTTTGAAATGGAGTTTTTCTTAGATAGCTTGAAATCCAAATTTTCAAATGAGCAATATTTCTTTATTCTAGCTTCACGGGTTCCCAACCTGTTGGTTGCGACCCCGAATGGGGTTGCAATTTGCTTTCTGTGGGGTCGCCAACTTACACAGTATACTAAAAAACATATTCACTATAATGCAATATCAGACATGTCCGTAGACGTTAAAGAGCAGATTTTGAATAAGGTTTCTTTTCAAGTTGACGAATCAACAGATGCTTCTCTTCGTGAAATGTATTCATTCAGATAATTGTAGTGGACTTGAAACTACTAAAATAAGTGAAGATATTATGGAGAAGATGAATACGTTTCTTGAGACTGGAGAATTAAAGTGAAAAATGTCTGTGGGGTTTGTACGGATGGTGCACCATCTATGCTTGGGTCAAAATCGAGCTTTAAGGAAAAAGTAAAAGAACTAGCATCCCAGACAAGAGGACCCACTGCATGATTCACCGGTATGCCCTTGATAAAAAGAATCTTTCAACTTCTCTGCAAGAGGTACTTGATTCGCTGATAAAAACACCTGTCTGTTTAAGGAACCTTGCAAAGACATGGACTCTGATCACGAAGTTCTTCTTTTTTACACTACAGTACGCTGGTTGTCGAAAGAAAATGTTGTGAATCATGTCTTTGAATTGAAAGATGAAATCAAGTCGTTCCTGGGCATGCAAGGGAAACATGACCTTTTGTTATACTTTAACGACAAAGTTTGGTTGACAAGAGTAGCATATCTAGCAGATATATTAGAACAGCAAAATAGGCTTAACCTGAAACATCAGGGAAAGGAAACGAATATTATCGCATTTCTTGATAATCTCGGGGCATTTTTATCTAAGCTACAAAACTGGCGAAGAACCAAATCGAACCGCCATATTTGAGAACCTTTGTTGTAGATGAGTCTGAAGGTGAAATTAATGAAAATTTAAAGGAGAAGGTTACTGGGAATCTCAAACCCCTTGAAAACGAACCTCAGTGTTACTTCCCTAATCTGAAAGAAGAAGAAACTACATTGACACGAAATCCATTCTCTGCTTCCCTTGATGTAACCAGCATTTCCGATAAATTACAAGATGAATTCTTGGATTTGCGAAATGATCGGACACGAAACTTGTTTAATGAAAAATTGCTCACACAATTCTGGGGTGGTATCTAAGTATCATTCATACCGAAATGTGAGGATGCTTGCCTTTCTGCTTTTAGTTCCATTTGTGTCTACATATCTCTGCGAGAATGGCATTTCAACTCTTCTTCGTTTAAAAATAAATTAATTATTTAAAATGACATGAGGTTGGCGTTAACAAAAACTTACCCGCGAATTTTGACGCTGATTAATAACATGCAATTTCAACTATCGCATCAAATTAATTATTAAACATAATTTAAAATATAATTATACTAAAAAACATTATTTTCGTTGTTGTTTTTTAATTACCTTATTAAAAATGGTTTTATAAAAAGGGGTCGCCACCCAAAAAAGGTTGGGAACCTATAATCTAACATGAATAGTAAAATATGTAAATTTTTAAAGAAGACCAGGACAGAATTTTTTTGAAATTAAAATAATGCTATAACTCGCTAAATAAGCAATGTATAGGGAATATTTTTAATTTGTATTTTTGATTTCAAAAACTCTCCCAGGCGACATTGTGGCACCGAACGTCCATATTGCGTCCAGTTTCTGCCGCAGATTCCTACGGCACCGCATCGGTGCCGTACCTACTTGAAGTCTCTCCCTATATAGAATAAAAATAGGATGTTTCAAATGTGTTTGTATGTATTTGTGTGTATTGATTTTTCGTATGCCGCTACATCATCGTAGCCGCACCTCACGGTGTCTGCATCGAGCCTTAGAATTCTTTTCGAAATTTTATAAAAACGGCAGAAATTGCATGGAGTGTAAATAAATAGGTATAATTGTTTAAAAAATTATGATTAATCTATTGAAGATAAAAAAAAACAGTGGCTTTATGGTCTATGTCGAGATATTAGCAAATAAAGCTTGAAATTCAATATCTTCAAAAAAAGGAGTTCTTAAGTGCTCAGATGGGCTCAGGATACGCCTTTAGAGCCCTATTTTGTTCTACCAATTTGGACGTGAGACACATATGGTTCCCCTAAAGCCAAATCCTTGGTGTGCTACTGCTACGGGATCCCTGGAACGTAGGCCACAAAAAGATCCATTGTTCACCCTCCAGAGCTATGAGCCAACCGGACGCTCTTAAGAATTTAAGTACTGGCTCCCAGCTCTATTTGCCGGCTTCATGTAGTCCGTGCAGAAGGTGTAGGATCTGTAACGCTTTCCTGAGAGAGCCGGACAGTGACAAAGAAAGTGAGTCACCGTCTCGGATTTCTCTCCTGATCCCCTGCATATAGGATCAGCAAGAATCCCCAACTTGCGTAGGTGCCCTTGAGAAAAGAGTGCTCAGTGAGAATTGACACCAGAGCTCTTAGGGTTGCTTTGTTTAGTCCCAATGGCTTTTTCGTTTCGTTTGGGTTAGATCTTCCCCATAGCTCTTTTGTAGTTATATCTGAAGGGTCATCTAACCCAAGGCGACTGTGTTGGAAGTCAGCCCATTCCAAAATATTAGAGATAAACTCTCTTGGTGCGATCCGAATTATAGAGGAGGATGCCTCCGAGGCTGCACCAAGACGAGAAACTTTGCCCGTTTTTTAATTCTAGCTAATGTTGCTGTGACTTCGCCTGGAACCTAAAGCACCAATACCAGGAGAGGGTTAGTGAACATACTAATATCAAATCCAATACTATAGTGAACATAGTCGACGAAAAATGAAAAATGTAACTACATATGTGCATTAAAGTTTTAATTTGAAATGAAAAACATGTCAACCGTTGACAATTTTTTTATTCATATGAATATGTAGACACACATATTTTTCACACAAATAAACCCTCCTAGACCAAAATGCGATTCATCGTCATCCAGAGAAAATACACTAACCCATACTAGGCCTAATATTCCATTATGTAGGCCACCAGGTAATCCAATTATGCTACTCATGTAGGCCGTTTAGGATAACCTAGACCTTTCTCAAAGGAACTCAAACTTCACTTACCGTACTATTCACTTGATCCAAAAGCTACTGACTGAGGATACTATATCCTACCTCTGGCATGCGCACATTTACACTACCTATGCCATGAAAATTTCATGCATTTCGTCGTCACTAAATAATTCTCTGTTGTCAAAGAAGCATCGAAATGTCTTGTGCTTCTGAAAATGTGTAAGAAATATTTTAGCCCGTCTAATCTAACGCTCCTCTACAAGTCCTACATTAGACCTAGAATGGAATATAATTTCCATATCTGGGCTGGGGCTGGTCGCATAGCCTTAGCTTTATTAGACTTTGTCCAGAAGAGAGCCTACAAGCTCATTGGTGATATGCCAATAACTTATCATATCGACTCACTCGAGCTCCGCCGCAATGTTAGATGCCTTTCGCTCCTTTATCGCCACATGCATAGTCAATGTTCTGATGAAATATCTAGTCTAATCCCTTGTTGAACCAAACTACATCACTCGAATACCCGCTGCTTCCTCTTTAATTTGATACCAAACATGACGTATTTTGGACACTTCACACATTTTCCCTAACTCCCCAAGTATGTTAGAGAATCGCGAATAGAGAGTTAACTCCCCAACTCTCCCCTGGAGCCGGAACCACTAACTCGGAGAGTTGTGGAGATGGCAGTTCATTTGACACTTAACTCTCTACTCGGAATTCTGTAACTCGGAGAATTTGTATTGAGAATTACCAAATTCTCTATTACACTCGACAAAACTCTCAACTGTGTTAGTTGTGGAGAAGTAAGAGGAATATTTCTTAACTGACAGTACTGTCTGTTCTTGTTCTGTTTTGTGAGGGTACCTAAGTGTCTAGGATTTTCAAATTAAATTATGGACTCACCGCATATCCTGGCTATGTTTACAAAAACAAATTAACGAAATTCCTGCAATACTTGAATACTATGAATTTTGGTGTCTCAAGGTAGGTCCCGCTAACAATTTTAAATCATGCGATAATGGTCAATTTCGGTATCGTCCTATACAGAATAGATGCTACTATTAAATATGCACGTATGTAGGATGAAATCGCATCTACATTTTCTCCCCTAATGAAGATATGTAATTAGTTTTTGAGTCCGATAAATGGTTTTGAAGATAACTGCAAAAGAAGTGAATCAGTCCTTCTTAAGATGAAAAAATTGCCGTTTTTAGTACAAAAATAGACATATTTACAACTCATCATTATGAAGAACTTGTAAGTGGTAGTAATGAATTTTCCATGAGAAAAATGTTCACAACAGAGTACTAATGGATGTGAAACAAAGAACGGAAGAATATATGCAAAATATAGGAACTGGGGTTGTGACCCAAGTGCAAAAATCTGGCTTTCGGCGGTAATAAGTCATTTATGGCATTAAAATGATTAAACCTAAACTACATCACTCGATTACTCGCTGCTCCCTCTTTAATTTGATACCAAACATGACGTATTTTGGACAACACCCAATGAGGGATTCTACGACCCCCTCCATCCCAAAAATGCCCCCCCCCCACCATAAATGTTCCACCTATATTTTTGTACTCTAGACTGTAAATGCATAGGAAAAAAATCCCAATGCTCTTACAACCCTCCCACACAGAGTTAGCCGTCTTTCAATATTGCGACACTTTTCTCGTTTTCCCTAACTACCCAACTATGTTAGAGAATCGCGAATAGATAGTTAGGGAATTTTAATCCGGGAAATTAAAATTCTCATCTGGTGTTCTGATTGATCCACAATATTAGCCTTCTCATAATATGTTTAATTAAAATTAGAGATTACTCTTTAAGATTTTTTACCGGGGCAAGCTTATATTTGTTGAAGAAGGCATTTTTTTGGATTCTCCGGTATATATCCAAAAGCTAAAAAAATTTTTGTTTTGTTATTTCATCACACAACCCATTTGATTTTGGGTGAATCCATAAAAATGCCTTCTTCAACAAATATAATATGTTTAATGAAGTTACAGCATAATCGGTTGCCTACTTTTTCATACTTCTTAGATATTTCTTACATGACTCGAGTAAGTTTTTACCTAGAAAGTTTTTCTGCAAAAATTACCGCGAACATTCCTATTTATTTTCCATTTATTATGGTCGCATTGTGGAATTGCACAAAAAAGTTCAGAAATAAGATTATTTCATTTTATAAAATTTTTGTGCTCAATTTCCCCATCCTGCAGCTATAGGAAGAAAGCAACACCAAAAAATGTTATGTGTGCTTCCCAAAAATCAGAATATTAAATAAGGGCATCAGTGTTTAGGCTCACAGACGCCATAAAGTGGAGCATGTCCTAAGGGTCAATCGTCATCCGTCCTTCTGCACAATAGTTCAACTTTGATCTATAGAATATATAACATACAGGAGCAGTCAAGGTTATTTTAATAAGGGTGTAAATTTGATGATATATCTACACGCTGTCATTCATTTATCACTCATTCGTTTTCTGTGTGTGCTTCCTTCTCATATGTTCTGCTTTTTTCGTCCTTTGTTTTCATTTACCCTTCGAGATATTATCAGGGCTTATCGGATTCACTCATGTATGAAATTGTTTTTACCTTTAGACATTTTTCAAAATTCTTGTGTCTGTTATATACGAGAACTTAGTATTAATTTAATAATAATAAAAAAAATAATAACAATTAGAATGCTTAATTATCTAGTGAATTTTCGACACAAATTGTGTTATAAATTAGTAAACAGAGTGTTTTGCAACTGCATCCCTTACCGACAGCCATAGTTGATCATAATTACTGCTTTTGTTATTTATTTACCACTCCTATTATTTATGATTGCTATTGCTAATAAAAGCAATTCTCATACAAATGAAAATCATTATAAAAAAATTCCCATAGTCTCATCTTTTAAAAAATAAATAATTCAAAAAAAAAGATTCTGCCCAGAAAAAATAAATTGAACATGTCTGGTTTCATCTAGGATCGAATGCAGACATCTAATTTCATTCCTTTATTTCCCATCCTTCGTTACATTATTTTATTTTTCTGATTCCCTTTGCACCTGCATTTCTATTTTACAAAGCTCTGAAAGGATATTTACCTTATATACCAACACCAATTGCTGTCGATAGAATCATTCCATAGCGTTGTCCTTGATAGTCTTTATGAAAAAATTGGAATTTAAAATGTGCCACAAGAAGTATACCAGAAAGAATGCTGTCACGTTGTCTGGCAGTAGAGTTCATTGTACAAATAATGTGGCAATTTAATAGAAATATAGAATTCCATGAGCTTTTATTTTAATAAATTCAATTTTGCGTTCTTTAGGTATGTTTGAAATATATAGGTTTTTAATAAATTCAATTTTGCGTTCTTTAGGTATGTTTGAAATATATAGGTATTCATTTCACTGCATGTCTGTAAATATTATTTTGAAATCATTGTAGTTTACAGCGAAGTTTTTCTATTTCTTGACCAGAGTCTAAAAAGATTTTTGAGCTGAAATTTGTAATGATAGTGGAAGAATTTTATTTGTGACAAATTCGTGATTTTTATAATCGAAAAATTAATCGAAGAATAAAATTACAGAAGTCTCAGTTGACGATCCACCGATTGCATAGATAGTTGCACAAATTCGGTTGACGAATGAAATAGGTGAAGAAGGACTCCGTATTGCATGGAGTCTTGCATTATCGTCCAAAAGTATCAGTACACACATCTATTGACCAATGAAGGCAGTAAGCCTAAACGCAATGGTTTCTCCCAGTTTTCTATAAAAAGAATTATTAAACTATTAAATTTTGTAAAAAAAATTGCATTTGTTATATTTGTGTCATCTGTGTCCAAGAAATTTTCTTGGAGCAGTATAACGATCCGTTGTACGAAAGGTGGGGCACTATTGGTCCAGCGCCATAAGTCACTTACGTTTGCCACCGCAGTGAAAAGTTTCCGCATTAAGCGGTGTACATGATGTGTTTCGTGTCTTTTTATTTTGTATCTTATGCAGTCTCTGTCTTGTTTAGTTTGTCAGTTTAGTTAGGGTCTCGTTGTTTAATTAAAATACCATAAGGGTTTGCATCTCCCTTATGGAGCCCATCAGGACATGATAAGATTTTGCACGATTGTGTACGTCCCTATTTTGCCTTACTTAACCAGTTTCGCCCCGGCCATGGGGCTCATCAGAAGTTTTTCTCAATCTTTCAAACGTTTGGTTTGCTAAACTATACATATATATTTTAATACAAGATTCGTTAAATAATATAGTTTTCTTTGTTTTCAGGTATGGACAGTAACTTTAGGCCTTATACTACAGTAACGACCAAATTTTCCGGCGATATGATTGCTCTAACACTTCTCCGCACTGATATCTTATGAATTTATGGCAGGAATTGCGAGTACACACATGTTATTTATCACCATTCGCTTGGCGAGTATCTCTATCAATTCTAGCTCTCTTACTTGTTCAATTTTTGTTTATTATTTTTTACACTATCGAATATGAAATTCATAGTAATGTTGGACATTTAGCGGTATTTGCCTAAGCTGACTGCAACAGCTTAGTTTGTAAGATGTTTTAAGTTCCCTTCAGGAATGAAACAAAATCAGGCTAACAAATTAATAATTAACTAGCACAACCAGAAGAAATTTAACCGTTTGAGTGCTGAAAAATTTCCTTCAACTTATGTTATTAATGCGGAGTTCTTTATATCTCTAATTTAGATGAAACTTTCACAATTTGTATGGACTGCAAAAATAGCTCACTCGTACTATTTTGTTTCCCTGTATTATTACGCCACCCCCCCCCCCCCCCTGGGGGTTAGAAATGTCGTTTCTGATTTTACGATTTTACGGTGTAACGCCATATTTAAAAAAATCGTATTTCGAGAACAGTGCAACCAATTTTGCTGATTTAAATGTCAAATGAAACTAAATGCTGTATGTTTATCACAAAAAATGGGTTCGTAATAGAATTAAAAAAAAAATGGTATTATTTACTATGGAAATTGCGGATGTGTAAAACAATTTTATTTTGCATTTTTATTTTGAAGCCAGAAGCATTATCTATCCCTGTGCCAAAAATTGTGATGGTAAGTGATTTGCTTTTCCGACAGGAACTATCCAAATGCTTCAAAATTAGCCCATGCCTATTCCCCAGAAAGGAAGAATACCGATCCGTCAAGTTATCTACTAATTGCAATCACTTCGATACTTTCGAAGGTTTTTGAATCTATCATTAACTCCAAATTGATTAAGTATCTAGGTACCAGTCAACACATTAACTATTGCTAATATGGCTTCCGGACTGGACGCTCATCTGGAGACTTGCTGATTTTCTTAGGCACGTTAGAACCATAGACTTCACAATTTTGATGACAACTGCAAAATTGTTGGTCTATGGATATTTCAAAGGTTCTTGGTAGAGCTTGATATCCTGCCATTTTAGCTAAACTTAAAGCATTTGGTCTTTCCCCTGTTCTTCTATTATAGATTGAAAGTTTTATATTTTATTGCCTAATACGGGTTGTATTAGATGGCGTTATATTTAATTCTTACCCTATAGATACGGGTTGTCCCAAGGATGTGTTATCTCTCCGTCTACCTTTTTCATTTTCATTGTTGATGTATTTGTCCTCACTTTCAATCCCCATTCATAGCTCCGCTGATGAAAGTACTCTTTATTTTGCCTACTTATTTGGTACTTGTTAAGACAAGGCTCTTTTGTCTTGTCTGGATTTTCTAGCCTTAAACGCAGATGGTATAAAACGCACTTGAACCGATATACTAAGGCTAACACAGTTGCTTGGTTTGCTAGCTGTTGTTGATGGTGGTATAAATGGCACTTTAACCGAATATCTACCAAAGCCTGAAAACTAGAAGGGTTACGCGATACTCAATAAAAACGCTCTAAATTTGATTAACAACTGATAATTTATTAATTACTCGCTGTGAATTTATATCTAAATTTTGCTAACATTAATACTTTTACTTCAAAAAAAAAAAAAACAAAGGAAAGCAAATATTCAATTAAGAAATTCCAATACTGCATACCTAGCGAAATTGCGCGTTGCATGCACAATAAATTCTTTAGTTATTGCTGAGTGTCAACTTTCTTTTTCATCATAATGACTAAGAATTTATTTTGCATGAAGCGAGGTGAATGAATTTACGTTTCATATTACAATGATAATATGAACCTTTATTCATGTCTAACCTACATATGAAATTGTGAATTAATGGTATATACATATATATATATTTTGTTTATTTTTTGTCACAATTTCAAGTACATTTCTTTATATAGGAATTAAGATAAAATTAGATTAATTTATTATGAACATGCACAATTTAACAGTACTGTTGTGGACTTCACAGTAAATGCCGATTAGATCAATCGATATCGACCTTTATAATACTTCGCTTGGGGTAAAGTGAATCGCGTCGAATTCAATGAATCTAATTCCCAAAGCTGTTTTATCCCTTTAAAATAAGATCACAATTTGTCCACTCCCGTTTCTTTTAAAGGAGCACTGATCTTTATGCATTCTTGGCATTAATATTACCGGTAAATTAAGCTGGACAAATCACATCTTCTGTGTCGAAATGTCTTGCATTTTTTAATAAGGTTTAAAAAATATTTTAACCTGTCGAAACTAGCGCTCCTCTACAAGTTCTATATCAGACCTAGAATGGAATACAATTCCCACGTCTAAAGGTGTGTACACACAGAGCAAACAAACGCAAACACATGTGTTTGAACTCTTGTTTTTGATTAAATGTGGACGTGTTGCAAATGCAAACGAATGTGTTTTATACCCTGTGCTCATGTTCCGTCTCAAATGCACATTTCCAAAGAATTTGTTCATTCCGTGGCAAACAAATGTGAAAAGTGTGTACGCATTTGCAAGCCAGAACGAACAATATGCGTAGCACATGTGCCACGATTTTCCAACTTGAATGGAAAACATGCAAATGCAGACACATCTGTTTGATGAGACGTACACACTTAAGATATTCGTTTGAGTTTGCTTGCAAATCCAGAACCGCATATGCACGTTGCGGCCGCCAATAATGAATAAAATTTCTAAAGAAAAAATTTCCAGTAAATTTCTAAGAAAACATTGAAATCTTCCTTACATCAGTTCGAGGAATCGTTGGAAATATTTTGAACGTACACACTACAAAATTTCTATTTCAAACGTGGGAACACATGTGTTTGCGTTTGTTTGCTCAGTGGGATTAGCGCACAACCTTATCGTCATTAGATATTGTTCAAATCAGAGCCTTAAAGCTCATTTTCGGTGAGGCAATAACTTGTTTGTTATATAGACTCGCACGGGCACTGTCGTAAAATCAAATGCCTTTCTATCCTTTATCACTACGTAGAGGAAATTAGAATAGCCTCATTGAGTTTTTTTAATGAAAATTAAAAACAAGGCTTCAGTGTTTTAATTTATATATATTTTATCTATCGCTAATATATAAAAAATAACATAAATATACTTTTTCTCCATTTTAATAAGAATTAACATAAACAAATTCAAAATATCTATAACATAAGGCGGAAATTAATTTAGCCCCATCAAAAATTATATTATTTGTGAATCCTTAATATTGGGTATGTTTTCCTTGCTGTTTGATAACCTCAAATATCCTGTTAGACATCGAATCGATTAATTTTCGGAGAATTTCAATGGGTATTTCAATCCAAACTAGTCTGATCCTATTTTTTTTTCTTGAACTCAGTGGAATTGCTGTCCGTTCTCGTATACTTTACGAGAAGTTATTCCCCATAGGTTTTCTATGGGGTTTAAGTCTGGACTACATGCTGGCTAATCTAAAACGTCAATTTTTCTTTCAGCAAGCCAAGTCTTTGTCAGTTTAGAGCTGTGTATTGCAACATTATCATGCTGAAATACAAAATCTTCACCCATTAGTTCCTCAGCATGCTCAATTAAATTGTATTCGAGCATTTCCACGTAGTCTTCGGATTTCATTTTTGTCGAAATCAAAGCTAGAGAAAGCTTATCCTGACTTGAAAATGTCGCCCAAACCATAACAGATCCACCACCAAAGTTGCGGCTAAGACACATCTTTGGTTCCTTTCTTAGGTCATGCCAATAGCATTGCCAACCATCTGGAGCATGTTGAACTTTTTTTCATCTGAGAAAAGTACATTCTTCCACTCATGTGTCCAATTTATCCGGTGTTCAATGTGTCTCGTAGTTAGTTTAGGTTTTGGTGTCTCCTTTCGCTATTCTGTTTGTGAATGCTCCTTCAAGATTTGCCTGACACGTCGCGTAGTCACTGGTAATTGCAGATCAACACTAATCTGCGAACCTGTCATATGCTTTTGTACTGCACGGTGAAATATAGCGCGAACGGTAGTATCATCTATTTTGCTTTTTCGTCCCATTTTCTGCTTTGTGCCATAATTCTCTCGTAATTTGAAGAAGTTATTTATTACTTTAGGCGACCGTTTCAATTTTAAAGCAATGGCACGATTAGACAATCCACAGTCCTTGTATGCCTCAATAGCAGATAATTCCTCTTTGCTGAGTTGCTTTCCACGTCCCATTTTGCATATCTTGAGAAATAATATATTTTACTTGTAAATAATACTCTACTGAAATCAACCAACTCACCAAAACTTCAAAAAATGCTCCCGAAATGCAAACACCTAATATTTAAATTTTTAATCACTGAGGCTATTCAAATTCCTTCTTCGAAATACACCACAGAACTGCAAAATCAGCAAAATGCTTTTTTTTAATGAATAAATAACAAAAAAACATGTTCCAACATGCTTGTTTTGCAAACGGCATTTTTCCGAAAAATTATATCGGCGATAGTAAGCAAAATATCGGGAATTTATGTATGAGGCTATTCCAGTTTCCTTTACTGACATTCAGAAAGCAATTCAAAATACTTTTGGCCGTAGAGTAAATTACGACGATGCCTCTTTATCCTGAACTATGCGAATGTGGAACAGTCTACAATCTTCTGTCTTTCCTCCGGTTTACAATTTGCGAAGAATCAACGGTGACATCAGCACCGCCGCCACTCTCCTCATGTCCCCTAATCCTTTGCCTATCTCCTTTCTGCCATGTCTGTGTTTTGCGTCATATTGTATAATGGGGTATCCCATGAGCCTGGCTTAATAATATGAAATATAAAGTATGGAAACACTACTATATTCGTCATACAGTCACTTTAAAAATTTATATCTTCAAAACGAGGCCGAGCACCACCAGCATTTTTGGCAAAGAGATAGATAAGGCTTCTGGCCCTAAAATAAAAATACAAAAAAAAAGTTTTACGGATCCCCAATTACAATAGTAAATAAAACTATTTTTTGAAAAAATACTATTACTAACAACAAAAGTCTCATTCGGAATCGCCGCATTGTTTTTATGAAAATATTTGAATTTAGTTTCATTTGGCATATCAATCAGAAAAACGGTTGAAAATAGAGATTAAAGCTCGATGAACAGGAAAACTGATGAAAGGCATTATTTTTCTGGCATGCCAATGTCACAATACCTGTTTGGCATCCCTGAGGGAAAGGCTCTGATAGAAAAATATGAATTTGATCTTGTTATTTTCATATGTTCAGCTTTTTGCAAAAAACAAGAACACTCCAAATTCTGTGTTTATGAGTTACGTGCGCCGGCGCCATCGGCTTGCTTGAAATATATTCTAACTGCCAAAACGAGACAAGTGTGCTACGCATATGAAGGGTAGATTCGCATTTTGTTATGGTCGCAGTGTACATGGTGCAGTATGCTACATGTTTACTCTGACCCACTGACATATATAATATGGACTGCCTAACTTTCTATTTCATGTGGGCTCAATTGCTTGTGTCAATAAAAGTTCTGACGCCGGTGCCAAATTTGAAAAAATCATTGGCGGGAAGTTGAAAAAATAAGCGCGCAGCTCGAAAACAGTTTACAGTTCTCCTCAGTTGGTACTTGGTGTTTTGACCGAAAGAGTCAGCAATATTGAAGTGAGCACACTTTTTGCATTGCATTTCTATTGACGTAGTCAGCCCGTTGTACTGACATCTGAGTGACAGTGATCACGTCGCGCTCACACTGTGATTATGCTGTCACTTCCACCTTACTGGTTGACATCTGGCTGAAGAGAAAAAAACTGAGAAAAAGAATAGGAAGAAGAAGAACGGCGAAAAGAAGGCGGTCAAGTAAAATTAGAGGGGAATGCAGGTAGTCATTTGTGAGGTGTGTAAAATAGGAAAGAAATCGTCGAGAGAAATATTAGAAATCTATAAAAGTTTACATCTTAAAATTTTAAAACAAAAGATAAAATATCCAGTCCTCCGTTGGGTAGGCAGGACAAGTATCCGGACAACTTTTGACGAGCAAACGAGTGGCGTCAGCGTCCCGAAATGAGATGAAAAGAAAACTCAGACCTCACCACAGAGGAATTCACACCAGGGGAATTCAAAAGGGGGCCCTCTTTGCGGTACGGCGGTAATACTCCAAAAAAGTAGCCAGAAGAAGGGAAGAATCGTACGTCAAGCGGAGTGTAAAAACAAGACGAACATACAGTATAAGTTCGTCCCACATTTAAAGAGGCCGGCGGCAAAAAAATAACACGGCGTTTTTCCAGACCGTGAAGACCGGAAATTCACCATAGCACCAGTATCCAAAAAGGCTTTTCCTTGGCAGCAATGAAGGGAGTTTTACTCGGGCCAATAAGCGGACACCCAACACGATCGTATATGTTTCAACAGCATCCCCATTGACGTAGGCTGACATTAGTAAAATTCTCAAATAATACAAATTTTCCTTCTAGATAGTGTAGGGTAGTACTCCTATGTGAGTAGGGTCCTTTATTTGTGGCACCGATTGTAAAAGCGCATTAACTATAGTAGGTAGGGAGAAGGCACAATCGCCCACATACTTCCAAGAAAAATAAACAAAGGGCTTGGGCTTCACCCAAAAGAAAAAGATATAAAAGAAAACGATAAGAACAACGCCAAACTAAAGCGAATCCATGTAAATATATATATATATATGATTACTTACCATACAGAAACAAGCGAAATATCCTGGAGGCGCCTCTTCGATGGAAATCTGAACAAGGAAGACAAACCGTAAATGTTGCAATATTGATATATATTTTTTTAAATTTGAGCGAAAAAAGCGGAAAATTGCATACATATATATACATATACATGTGTCAGTCAAAATGTCAGGTGGGGGCTTCACCCAGCATTTGCCTTCAATAGGACATATCCAAAGACATCAAGGTATACATAACTGTGTGAAATTTTATCTGCCGTGATTTTATTAAATAAATGAGACTTATCATGATTTAATCAATCATATTTAATTATTCGCGTTACTGGACAAGACCTCAGGCACTAAGATTTAAGAGATAGACGTACCGCATTTCATTTAACGTGCAGTCATTGCTTGATTGGAGTTCGTCCTTCTATAAAGCCGAGGGAATTGAGAAGTTGGACCTACTTGCTGTATTGGTTAGGGTTCATGCACCCATATTTTAGCTTAGTGTCATTGTCAAGTCACGAAGTTGACCACGTAGTGTACCGTTAAATATATCTAGATAAATCCCTGTTTAGTGATACGATTTGAATCTAGCTAGTTAGATACTCTGAAGAGGTTAAGGTATTAATTATACCTTGTAGTGAGTAGGGACCATTGTGGCCGAAAACATTAGAGATATATTCACCTCAAGGTATATAGAATACTAGGTATTCTCACTAAATTTTTGACACATTGCAGCTGATGTGCCGTAACATCACTCTGTGTTTAAAATGTACTCTATATATCCTTTAAGACCGGAGAAATTTTTGGTCGCAAAAGTTATTAAAATAGATTTTTTGTAATAATTAGGGACATAAAAGAATGGAAAAATTTGTAAGAAAAATTGTTGAGGTCTGTGAGACTGTGGATCCGGTTTTATTGAATATAAAATCCGCTTTATGTGTACTAAAACCAGGATGAATTAAAAGAAAGAAATAATACCTTTTTCATATCATTGGAGTGAATTTTTTGTTTTTTTTTTTAATGTAGAGGTTATAATTAATTATTACATATATTTTTGTGAAAGTCTTTGAAACAGGTCTTATTTTTAAAAACGCACAACGTACCTTAGAACAACTTGTACAGCTCTCCATTCTGCACATACGAGGATTTTTAATATTATCCACAACTGGAAAGTGTTTGTAGCCGTCGTATCTTTTTACAATGCTGGGACTTTTTGCAGGAGGATTATAAAATTTCGAGCGTTTCACTGCTGGAGCTTCCTCCTCACTGCTTTCACTATCGCTGAATACTCTTCTTCTGTGGCGTCGAGTAGCAATGATAACCTCGGGATGCCAAAATTTCAGCAGAACCCTTCGGTCCTTATTTGGAATTTTGTTGGCTTTAATATCTCGATTGTATTGCATTCATGAATTCACTACTGCCAAATCAAGAAAATTAAGAATACATTGCCATGTCCATTGTCGCGTCTTGAACCATGTACCGTAGCACTCTATCAATTGATCGCATATGTCCACTCCACCCATACATTGGTTATATTTGCGAACTGCAGATTGACATGCGACTTCTATGTAATTCTTTGCAAATTTAGATCAGCGTCTTACAGTTTCGGTCAGCCGAACATCAGAACACGTTGATGCCATTAAAACCCTATTACTGACTTTCCATTCGACAACAACAATTTTCGAATCAGAAGAAACATGCTCAGAACTTTCACCATGCTTCAATTTACAGCTGTCTGTAAGATTTATCCCCTTGATTCGATTGGCCATGATTGTACCGGTTCCTTCAACTTTTAGTACACTCAACTTTTCCAATAAAGGAATTGTGGTGAAATACCGATCAAAGTAAACAACGCTGTGCGGTGGCAAGATGCAACCTCTTGACGAACTACTACTTATTGGTGATTTCAACTTACCTAATATACAATGGGTACTAAATGAAGATGACGATGACTATCTTCCTCTTAATAACTTGTCAACAAAGGAAGCACTATTCCTGGACACTATGTCATCTCTTGGGCTCAGCCAAATCAGTAATGTAAAGAATGACATGGGGAGGCAGTTGGACCTGGTTTTCTCTACTGACGCGGGTAACATATTAGTTGAATCTAGCCCCGTTATAATGTCTACTCTTGACAAATATCACCCCCTCTACTAATTTCATATTGCTTTGAAACCGAAAACATTACTAATTGTGACGAAACACAATATTTTTCCAATTTTAGAAAGGCTAACTTTTCGGAACTTTCCAGTAGACTTACCTCTATTGATTTCAACACATTACTGTCTAGCAATAGTGTTGACGAAGACGTCTCTAAATTTTACATAATTCTTTTCGATTTATTTTCCTCTCACGTTCCCCGCGAGCGACAGCTGTCCTCTAAAACATCTCCGCCATGGTTCAATAAAGAACTAAAACATCTCAAAAATAAAAAGAATAAATTGTGGAAAAGTTATATGAGTGACAAAGGCATTATAAGTCACAATAATTTCCTCACATCCTATAATGAGTTCAAAGAACTTTCCTCTACACTTTATGATGAATATATTCAAAGCATGCGTGCGAAATTATTTCGTGACCCACGTATCTTTTTTAAGTTCATTAATATGAAGAAAAAAACGGACAACTACCCCAATACCATGAGGTACAAAGATTCTGCTAGTGATGATTCATCCGAAATTTGCAATATGTTTGCTTCTTATTTTGACAATGCATTTTCTTCGTCCAATTTCCTTCCTCGAAATGACAACTTCAGTCATATGAACGATACTCATAACGTTTCATTCACTACCCCTACAATTACAATATACTCGATCATATTAATGGGCTTCCAAATGACTTCACGACGGGTCCTGATGGGATCCCTCCAGCTTTCTTTAAGTCATGCTGCCATGCCCTTGCATCTCCGCTGAGAATTATTTTCCAAAAATCGCTCAAAAGCGGTTGTTTCCCACAGCTATGGAAAAATTCTTTTATCATACCTATCCACAAAAAAGGTAGTAAGAGTGAAATTTCTAATTATAGACCCATTGCAAAATTATCTTGTATGCCTAAATTATTCGAATCTATCATTTACTCTCAGTTATCAATTTCCTGCAAGAATTTGCTTTCTTCAAACCAGCATGGATTTATCTCGGGCAGGTCTACAACCACCAACTTGTTGGAATTTGTCTCGCCTACCGTGGCGGGTTTGCAAAAGGCTATCAGACAGATTGTATTTATACTGACTTCAGTAAAGCGTTCGACAAGTTATCTCACTCCGTGATACTCTTTAAAATGGAAAAGTATGGGTTTCACCCAACATTTATAAAATGGACGGAGTCTTATTTAGATAACAGAACATATCAAATCTTATTCCGTCATTCCGTCTCCAGAGTCCTGAAAGCTTCGTCCGGCGTACCTCAAGGGAGTCACTTGGGCCCGTTGTTTTTCATTCTATCTATTGACGACATTGTCTCTGTTGTGAGGCACTGCAAAGTATTGATTTATGCTGACGATATTAAACTTTTCGCTCAGATTAAATATGTTACCGATTGTGAACTGGTACAACGTGATCTTCACAAATTTTACGTTTGGTGCAAAAACAATAATTTGGCCCTCAATATCGACAAATGTGAGGTTATGACTTTCCACAGGAATCAGAAACCAATCACTTATGATTATGTGTTCTCGGATTCCACGATTCGCCGTCGCGAGGGTGCTGTTTTTGATTTGGGTGTTAAATGTGACCATAGATTGAATTTTATATCCCACATTAACTATATGGTATCTAAGAGTAGTTCTATGCTGGGCTTTATTAAACGTTGGTTTCGAGAGTTCTCGAATCCCACCATAACACTGCGTTTGTACACTTGCTTTGTGAGACCTCTCCTTGAATACGCTAGCCAGGTCTGGTCTCCATTTACGGTACACACATCGAACGCATCGAGTCTGTTCAGCGGAACTTCCTGCGCTTCGCTCTCAGGCACCTACCCTGGAACAATTCATTGATTCTTCCACCTTATGAGGATCGCTTGAAGCTTTTAAATATGCACTCCCTCGAAAAACGTCGCATGGTCGCTGATGTAACTTTTGTGCATCAACTCTTAAACGCGAATATTGATTCTCCCCCTCTACTTAGCAAAATCTCTTTCCGTGATAGTGCGCACAATTTGAGAAGGTTACCTCTGTTGCATGTTAACGCCGCAAGATCCAACTTTAGTATGTATGAACCCATCAATCGCATGTGCATTGTTGTTAATATTAAGGCTGAGCATTTTGTCGTTGATATTTCCAAGCATGTTTTAAAGAAACGTCTATATAATACTTAAATTTCTGTTTCCATGTCGCATTGCATGTCATTTCATTCGGTGTTTGGTCTATGTTTAGTTTAACATACTAATACTAACACCGACTAAGTGATGAATCGCATGTATTGTTGAGACGTTTATTTATTAAACGTGTCCATGCAGCGAGCTTGTGTTAAGCTGGTTCTGATAGTCAAAAGAGTCTGAACTAATCTCAAAACTATCGAAGGTCCAAGACCCAGGTCAGTATGCACTATTGGAGGAGATTCATCCTGATATACTTCAAAGTCAAAAACTAAACCGAATAATGTTGTTAAAACAAAGTTTTTCAGACCCACCGGACGTGGTTTATTTTGTAAGTACTGCTTTAATGAACCTCAATTATACTTCAATGCACCGAAATACTAAATAAGAGGATCTGAGTTTCCTGAAAGGTTATTCAGGTAGTAAGGTAAAAATAGGTAAAAATCATATATTAAAAAAAAATTAGCATCCTATCCTCTTTTTTCATTATTTCTTTGATGTCTTCTGCAGTCATAAATTTTATTATCATTTTTATACATTCCAATTGAATTGTGAAAGAAAATTTTATTTTTGTTGTAAATAAAACCGAACCCGCACGATCGTAAGTACCTCCCTGCGACAGTTCCTCCCTTTACACGATTTATACAAATTTCTAACGATGCAAACTACACAAAACACAACTACACACACATTTCTGAATACAATTTGTTTTTGGGGGTCAAATGTTTTACTACAATCATTACTTTTTGACCCGTGTCCAACCATGACACGTTATTGACGGAAATATGTATTAATCGTGAAGTTGAGCAGAGCTCGAAAAGAATTTTCGTTACGATTTCTAGAAGAAGGTAGCGATGAATTCTGAAAGTTCTACCCCTTCTTTCTGAAAGCTCATTGAACAGCATTGCCAAATTAGCGCACAATAAAAATTTTAAATTAGGACTTAATATGAATTGCAGGTGAAAACTGTCCACGTTAGTTTTTATTTTCCAATATGCCACACAAAAGAGTACAAACATGAATAATTAACCTTTTACAAAAATATTTATTTTTGTAAAACTCTGGAAAACACTGTTAATTTTAATCCAATATTCCAATAAATTCACAAGACGCGAACAAAAGTTGTTCTATACGATTTCCGTTAGATTTATATTAGATTTTCGGAAAATATTTTTTGAATTACTTTTTCTTTTCCGACAACAGTCCGATTTGTCGGACTATCCGAAAGCTTTGTTTGCTGGGTAGGTATGTAAGGCGAATGTATTCACTATAACCCGGGGATTACACGTAATAGTACAGCTTGCATGCAAGCTTCACTGCTATACTTCTTGCACGTGTAACCTCTACTGCCATGCTGGCAGCTCAGCTTTCAGCGAACTTGCATGATGAAAAACCATGGCAGCTGAGGTGATAGTAATTTGACAAGATGGTGGAAAAGAAATGCTTGAGAGAATTTAATAAATTTATTCTGTGAAAATGAGATTTTCTGGGATCATTTTCATTACATCATTTACCAACACCTTCCTCTTAATTTAATCTTGGGTTTTTATCATTCTGCTACTACTTTTATTGCTATAAGTTTCCAATATACGCAAGACTTTACGTCTTAACTCCATTTTTTAAATGAACTTGCATGTAAGATAATAAGATATCAATCGAACTTCCTTCTGCTGTCAGGTTTAAAATCGCGTTGGAAGGGAGGCTTGCATGCTAGCTGTACTATCTCGTGTAATCCCCTGGTAAACTGTGTATTTGAAGACAATTTGAATGTTGAACATTTTCATACCTGTGAATTTTATTTAAAAATTTGTTTACATAACTAATTAACATGCAAATACCTGAATTTTACTTTATAGCATGAAAATTAATTTAAATCCAGTAAAAAAAAAACACAAAAAGATTAATTATGTATTAATTAAATATTTTACTGCTACATAATCATTATTGTGTTAATACATTTATGACAAAAAAAAACAATTTTTGTTTCTGTGAAAGTTTGAAAGTACAACTTTTTACCTTATTGAACTTAATTATGGTAAAAGCTTTATAAAAAAACATCTAAAATATTCAAAACGTTCAATTTATATGTATGTACACAATTTCAGTAATTTATTGCCAAATTTATTTATTTATTTATTTATTTTAATTGTCTACAGATTACAATATCTTACAGACCTGCAGTTAATGTATAAATTTATTCTAAGATGAGTTAACACTTCTATAATTATCGAAAATACAGGATTTAAAACTATCTCTTGGCATGGAAGTATCGACAATTGATGAAAATTTATTAAACATTGAGGAACAATTTGAAATAGGCTCGTGATTACCATAATTTGTTCTGTGATGAGGAATATACAGCAAGCACCTAGAGCGAATTGGCCTTTCGGGAGCATATATACTAATCAATGATAATAACTCTGGCGAGTTAATTCTGTAATCCAAAATATCTTTAACAAAAGTCGCACAGTTAACCTCTCGTCGTAATTCCAATTGAGATAAACCCAACAGAGATAAACACATCTTACAGAATATGAAGGTAAATTATCATATCGGTAGTTACATTTATAAAGCGGAAATCTAGTGAAGCTTTTCTGTATTGATTCAAGACGATCAATATGAACTTTGTAATAGGGACACCAAACGACACTTGAATATTCTAAAATAGACCTTACCAAAGCGAAGTAGAGAGCTTTAAGAGTGTGAACATCTCTGATGTCTTTAGAATTACGCTTAACGAAACCTAGGCATCTATGAGCCTTACAAACTATCAACTCAACATGTGGAATGAAGCTTAATTTAATATCATGTATAATACCCAAGTCATTAATTTCAAAAACCCTAGGAAGAGTACTGTTATTTATAAGATAATTAAAAATTATTGGATTGGATAAACGATGAAATGTCATAGTTATACATTTACCAATGTTTAAGTGAAAATTGTTTATAGAACACCAATCAGAGAGACCATTAAGATCAGGTTGAATGAGTGCGCAATCATCCACAGAATTGACTCTTAATAACAATTTCATGTCATCAGCAAACAACAAACATCTAGCAACTTTGAAACTTTCTACTATATCGTTAATAAAAAGTAAGAAGAGCAGAGGACCTAAGTGGCTACCTTGAGGCACGCCAGAGCAAGCGTTTATCTCTCTGGAGAGGATCGTACCAATTAGATCAGACAGGATTCAATCCATTTTAAAAAAGATGAGTGAATGCCAATTATACTAAGTTTACATAAAAGAAGAGAAATATTAATTCTATCAAATGCTTTAGAGAAATCCGTGTAAATAACATCAACTTGAAATGAATCTTCAATAGAATTAATAGTGTAATGTGAAAAAGAAGTAAGATTAGTTACACATGATCGACCAGGAATAAAACTATGCTGTTCCAATGAAATAATTTCTTTGGTTAAAAATGTAACTTTAGAATGAATCAACGAGTCAAGAATTTTAGGAATTGTATTCATAACAGAGACACCTCTATAATTTTTGATGTCATCCTTTTGCCCAGATTCAAATATCGGTGTAATGAAGGAGACTTTCCAAATATCTAAAAAAATCCCTGTTTTTAAAGATAAATTGAAAATTGAAGTTAATGGATGTGCCAAGGTGTCAGCGCAATTTTTCAGTAGAGAAGTACATAAAAAGTCAGTGTCAGACTTGGTATTAGAATTTAAGTTTCTTAAGCACTGCAGTACGTCGCTGGTAGACAAAGAGACAACACCAATGTCAAGAGAAGACGGAGGCGTAAAATCATTAACATTAAGATAAACAGAGTCATCACTGTACACGGATTCAAAATACTCAGCAAATAACATAACTCACAACTAGATTTTAAATTAAAGGCCTTTTTGTTGTCGTATTGCTGAGGCGAACTAGCGTGCCGTCCTGCATTCAACGCTGTTCACCGAGCGAGCTTGAGTTTGAACTTTACGCCCAAAGCCTATCACTCATATGCTCCCATTACAATGTGTCAAAAATAGCTCCTATATCTTCGAAAATTTAAATATAACTGACTTGTGATAAGTTTTTAAAATGTTCCAAATCAAAACTTTCGATTACATTTCAAATCAAAAGAATATCTTTGTTCTTTCCAGCTAGAGTATTGACAATAAATCTTACACAACCGTTTGAGATTAGATCTAATCTCACTCAACGTATTTGACTAAAAATCTGAAAATTTATTTTTGTTTTCTCAGATTGTCTGATCATTGGGATAATCCTGCCATAGCATAGTAACTAATGACAAACATAATTAATCTAAAGTAGGTTTCGAATTCATTTATTCAACGCACGTATATTAAACAGATTTTCCACTCTGAAGCAATTAAATTAATTACTCTGCAGAATTAAATCTTTTATTTGTTTTGTTGTATGCCTGAAAGTAGCTTTATATAAAAGTAAGTTGAGAGAGGCAGCAGAGGTAGATTGAGTTTTATTTTCAATAAGTTAAATTAATTCTCTAATTCGAATCATTCCATTATATTGACAAATGTAACTTAAACAGAATTTATCTCCTTCAATTTGAAAAATAGAACTTATCTCCTTAAATTTTAAGTAGCCCCACATTAACACACGTTAAGTCTCTCCTTTTTTTTCCTTCATTTCAAGTTGAATAATTTTAATGGAAATATTTCTGTATGAAGAAAACTTTAATTGAATAAAATTAAGAGGCTTAACAAATAAAACCTTTTTGATATAGGCAACGAGTTGTGGCTGCATTCACGGAATTTGTGTAAAGTAAGCTTATGTAAATACTTATGTCGATCAGATGAATCAACTTCCACAGCATCATTCATCCCGTTTTGAAAGAATGGATTTATTTGCCCGTGAATTGATGCTAGAATGTGAACAGATAACTTGTTGTTGGCCCAAAAGTGTGGATGATGATGATGCTGTTGTTGGTGAATGATTGTTGGCTTATAACCATTGAAAATTAACACGTGGAAAATTTTTCACTTTATGGACTTTATACCTACAACGAATTTCCATAATACTTAATATCAAGGAATTCTAGGGTTATTTATAGCGTGCGAGAAATATGTTGAAGATGAAGGATGCTGATTTGCGCTAAAAGGAGTTATCCTCTGAGATTAAATTGAAATGAATTACACGAATTACAATTTCACGTACTTGAATGGGTTCTTACTCTCTGAAAAATGTATTTATAGCGAAAATGTTACGTTGCTACCCGTTTTTTTTTAAAAGAAAGTCCTCTGGTACTTACTTAAATTCTTTGGAATGGTGGCTTTGAATTTATATTGAAAATTTTTCATAGTACGTTCAATGTGTGACAACAAGTGTAACAGCAGCAGGAATTTCTGTAGGATTTTAACTTGATCTGAATTCAAATCAGTGCTATATGGCATGCGAGTAGTAATATTATTAAGGTAAGATGTGGAGTATATTCAATTTTTTCTTTTCTTTTTGGGATATATGAAATTGCAAATTAATTTTCGAGAGATCTGGTTGGACATAAAAGGTTGTTTTGAATTTGATATTTTCTGCAATTTTATCGAATTGTTTTAACTTTCCGATTAATCAAAAATGGTAGATCTGGCTGGAATAGGACGTTTAATGGGACAAATATTTAACAAAAAAACAATTTATTTGGGTGCTTAAAAAAAAATTACCTTATCAATTTTCATATTAAATAAAAAAAAATATACTTTTTAGGTTGGTAGTTTATAGTAGGAGAAGCACTTTTAAATTTCTGACAATACATATAGCAACAGGAGAGGAGGGATTATATTATTATACAAATAGCAAAATCTGTCCAAGTTTCAAAATTTGGAGCTAAACCAGAAGACTAAATAAAAAAAAAAAACTAAAGGCAACCGACTGATTGCGTAAATTAAACGTACATTTTCAATTGACTTTACATAAGTGTTTCTTCATCTCCACATAATTTTCATCCTTCGTTTTAATATAAAAATTGTTAAGTACACTGTAAAAAATGTAGAACAATTCCTTAAATTTAAGATACGTTTTTTCCTAAAAATAAATGTAATTTTCTCTGATAGAAAAGGAAAATCAGTTTAATGTCTCCAAATCAATGAAATATTAAACAAATGTAAGTATTTGGCACCAGAAAATTTATATAGCACGTAAAATTGCCGAAATGTTGAGTTTTCTCGGATATAACGAAGAGAACGTTCAATAACTTTGGTATTATTCTACATTTTTTTATCGAACACTTACAAATATTTTATCGTATCAAAAACAATGTGTGAATTAACATTGTTTTTGAAAACAAGTCATATTTTGTTTTTCGCTATTTTGTTTGACCGTGCGCATTGCCCCAGCACTAACCGTACCATATATGTATATCTTTTAAAGAAAAAAAAATATTTCTATATTGCACATAAGAAATGAGCTATTTAGCTCATTCTAATGTTTTTTAAACGTATTGTCGTGTAGTAATTCAGGGAATAGAGACATTGCAGAGTATAATAAACTGGTTCGTGGATCTAAACAATATACCAACAGTCCCCATCGATTCATGTGCAGCTAAAAATGTTACGCGTGGCCAAAGGTCACAAAAAACGGTTTTGCGCGAAAATCTAGTTAACGGTGAATTTTATCGAAAAGATAGTAAGTACCAAGTGTATAGCTTAGAAAGTTACCTACAAAAAACATGGTATTACTTTTTTTCGTAAGACTAATGGTTTTTGAGAAAAAAATTTTTTGATTAAAAAATGGATAAATACATTAATTTTTTCAATATCTTGCACTACATATACCATACAAAAATTTGTTGCTCTTAGTTTGAGTCCCGCCCCGGTATTTATTTTCATATTTTACGATTCGTCAGGGAGGGAAGCCGCAACCGCTGCGAGTTCTTGCAATAAGTTTTTCTTTTGCTGTACTTAAGTACATACGCACTGTCGTTCTTTGCATTCGACGGACTGAATTTATTGGAGTAAGTTGAAATTTCACTGTGCACTCGCATTTTATCGTCGATTTGCATTAACTTCCTACTAATCTTCCTACTGGTATGCCGTAAATTCTCCCTACTTGAAATTTTAATGCAATTTCAATTAAATTTTTACCACAATAAATACTTTATCATATTTAAAACATTTCTGATGTGCGAAACAATTTCTTTCGAGTCCATTTTTTTCTTAAAATTTGCAATTTTCTTAAATACCTACAGAAACCAAAAAATGCAAAATGTAATTTGGTTGTGGCGATTAGTGATAGCCGCGTTATTACCATAAATGTGCGATTTGTACCCACGTCAATAAATGTCGCTAAAGTTTTTAATTTGGTAGGTATGCTTATCCAACGATGTATTAACCCTTTGCACTCCGTTGTCGCCGCTGCGGCGAAAATGTAAGGTAAACATACAGCTCCGTTTTCGCCGTTACATAGTAAGATAAGCTACTATTCCGTTATCGCCGCAGCGGCGACATCTAAAAGAAACATTTTTTTTTATTCAAATATATATATATTTTTTACCATGTTTTGTGGGTGTGTTCGTCTCGATGGTGTTGCTTTTTAGGAGAGGGGCTCGCATCCGGCGTGGCATGAGGGCAAGGTTTTACTTATTTTGCTTATAACTTCTTATCGAAAAAGCGCAGAGAGCTCATTCAGGACTTAAATGAAAGCTATCATCGGGGGCTACAAGTGGTCGATGAGAGGTGATTAGGATGGGGTCACTGGTAGGCGAGGGGGCGGAATGGAGGGAGCCTAAGTCTCAATTTTTCGTCATATACATGTACAAAAAAGTTTGCACGGGTAATTTATGAAGACACCCATCTGATTTATATGATTTCAAAGCGGTTTTTAGATAATCGCCTAGAAGGACAAGTAGCGGTCTGGGTGCTCAAAATACATATAAAAACATACTAGAATTTGTGCTAGATTTTCCGAAAACGTACTAGAATAACTGTTCACCCCTCTGCAGAGAGCGCATTCTATTCTATTCTATTCTTTGTTTTCCCTTCTCTTTCGATCTCCACACCCACTTTTTTTATTACGATACTATTTTTTAAAATAAGGTACTAGATTTTTGCACGGTAAATCACCTATAACTTGGTAGGATTAAGTCCGATTGAAAAATCGATTCCACTGTAGGGGGTATTTCCAATTTGGTATATCACAAGTCAAATGTTAGGTCTCACTGAGTAGGTACTATCGAGTGGATTTTTTTTCCAATTAAAAAAACTTAGTCGAGACGTTTTCTCCTCCGAAGAACCCATTTTCATACAGCTGGGTCCCCTTACCCCAGTTCCTACATTTCGCATATATTTCATCAGTTCTTTCTTTTAACGGCATTATTGCACTGCTGTGATTTTTTTTTCATGGGAAGTTTTTTCCCCGATGCATAAATTAATTCTTCACAATCACGAATGGAAAAAAACTCAACTTTTTCACTGAAAACACGCCCATTTTTCTCCTTCAAACGGACGCATTTTTTTCTTTTTCGATTATCTCAAAAAGTATTTATCGCACACAAAAACTAAGTATATATACACGTTGAGCCCAGTAAATTTTCCAGGAAAAAAGTGAGGACTTCCCTACATCAGGTCGAAGCATCGTTGATTTTATATTGGATCGAGGCATTGTTGTCTGCCTCGAATATGCATAAAATTTATAAAGAGAAAGTTCCCAGTAAATTTTTCACCCAAAAAATTATCAAAAGGAATTTTGGAAATCTTAGTATATTTAGTTGAATTATGGGGTGGAGATGGATTTATACACTTATACACACTTAAATAGAATAGAATAAAGTTTTTTAGGGCCTGAAAAAAATTCAAGATGTTCACTGGGCGGGAAGGGATGGGGACCAAGTTTTGTTCTAATTCAATATGACTAATCTAAGTCATTTTCAAATATGAATTTTTTTAATGCAGTACCCACATTCCTATGCGGCGCAGTGAAATGGCTTAGTTAAAGCGGCCAGAGTAAAAATGGCCGCTATTTCCTCCACTCCCTCCGATCGAAAAACGTAGTATAATCGACGCAGGATGTAAAAGTAGGAGAATCGTTTTCAGTAAAATTAAATCGGTTGCTTTTTGTGGGAGCTTCAGAGTTTTTGCATATGTATGGTAGATAAAATCGCGATTCCGATACCACCGTAGATTCCGTCCCCTTCCCACCGAGGGACTTGAAATTCATACCATTGATAGCCCCCGCTGGGAGCTTTCATTTAAGACCTCAAACTTCGAGCTACGCCATTTCCTTCATTAACTATAAGCATTTGAAGTTGAAACTTTGCCGCCCCTCCGAGAGCTTACGCCGCCCGATAAAATGGATAGGGAGAGAGAAGCGCGCAAACAAGAAGTATGTAAATACCAAGTGCTTTTTCGAACTCCCCCCCCCCCCCCCCCCCCCCCATAATTTTCGAAATCGAAAGTGCCATATGGAACAATAAATTCAGTTGTGAATCCAATGACATAAGAATCATAGTTTGTCGGTTAAAAAGCGTAGGAGGAGATAGATTTCTACGAAAAGACGAAGTGGGTTGGAGTGAAAAAATTGCTTTCGTTCTCGTGTTTGCGAAGAACCGTTATGTCGACGAAATTTGCCACCCAAACAAAAAACGTTCATAACAAACCGCTAATGCATTCGCAAGAGAGAACAGGCAAAATATATGCAAAATGAAGGATTGGGGTGTATATGACCCAAGTCCCAAAAAATTCTTTTTTAACGATAAAAACGTCTGTATGAAGTTTACCGGATCAAAACAAGAACCTCTCAACTCGATCACACTTTCTTCCCTTTTTAATTTGATACTCGACACGTCCCATTTCGGACAACCCCTCGGGGGAGGGTACAAGCCAGCCCCCCAAACCCCAAGACAAATTTTTCTTCATCTTTTCTTCTTCTACCAAATACCATAAATTCAACTAAAAAACCGCATTCCTCTATGGTCATCCCACGTAAAGTTATCTTTTTTTATGAATTTTAAAATTCACCGTATACCGTAATATCACGAAGTATTATTATTAACAATATTTATTTTCGTTCATTGCTGCTATATTTTTTTGTAAAAGAGTTTTATATGCTTCATTCGGCATTTATATCAGAAAAATCGGTTGCTTCGTTCTTGAGATACGATTTTTTGAAAATGACGTTTCATTGTAAAATCACGCACTTTCTAACCTCTCTAGCGGGGAGGTGGGGCATGGTAAGGGGAAAAAATAAAATACGTGTCAGCTATTTTGGTATCTTATACAAACTGTAAAAGTTTCATCCAAATCTGGCGTTATAAGCTCACATACAAAAGCTCGACGACGACTTACGTACGATTATATTCCGGAATAGCTGGTAGTCCATAGTAAAAATGGTTCGGAATTACTGATAAGTCATATTAAATATTGTTCGAAGTGCATTCACACCCAACTCATCCAACAAGCCGGCAGACAGAATTTGTTCGGACCGTCTACAGCAGGCGTGTCCAACCCGCGGCCCGCGGGCCGCATGTGGCCTACGACGGATTTGAATGTGGCCCAACAAAACTCATATACTTAAATTCTTTCTCAATTAATTTTATAAAACATTTTCTTTATCTCTATAACATTTCCATGGGAGTAGTTTAGTTACTTCTCGACATAATAAATGTACAATTGCGCAAAGTGGCCAAAGAAAGCTTTCAACGTGCAATTATTATTAGTCAAATTTGACACTGAAGACATTGGGGATATTATTTATTTTTCGGAAGTAAGATGGTTAAGTCGGGGTAAAGTGTTGAAAAGAATTTATGTTTTGCGAAATGAAATCAAGTCATTTATGGAATCAAATCTGTTTTTTGTTTTTTTTAGTAGACTGGACAGCTTATTTAAATGAGCAAAATTTGCGTCTTCAAAGTGAAAAACAACTATGCCTCAACTATAGCGGCTTTCGAAATGAAACTGAAACTATGGTAGTCACAAATTCAAGCAAATAATTTTATGTATTTTGAAACGTTGGCTAAACACTGTCCTGAGAGTAACGAAAAATATGCAAACTTGATTTTCGATTTGATACAGGAATCTGAGAAAAGATTACAAGATTTCCAAAAAATTCATCAATTTTTTTACATATTTGCGACTCCATTTTAAGTCGACATAAACTTACCAGCAAATTTTCAAATGAAATGGTTAGAGCTGAAATCTGGTGTTCAACTTTAAGAAGAATTTAATAATTTCTCTTTACTGGACTTTTATAAGAATTATATTCCCACAGAAAAGTCCCCTTGCTTCACAATTCATGCCATCGCTATTTGGAAGCAGCTATTTTCTAAGATGAAGCACACAAAAAATAAAAATATGAGCAAAAGAACTTATGAGCACCTTGAGAACTCACTGAGAGTTGCATCAACTTCGTTCGTAAAATATCGATGCATTATTGTCTCAAAAACAACGTCAAATATCACATCAATTTCATGTTGCTATTTCTTAAATTTTATAATAGAAAATTTATGAATTAATGAAGTTTAAATTACTTAAAATTGTTACACTAAGTATGTATGTATATCTTCGTTTTTGTTCATTAGCTATCTTTAGGGTTCGTATATTTTATGTGTGGCCCAATATAACTCGTCTACTTCCAATGCGGCCCACGGAAGCTGAAAGGTTGGCCACCCCTGGTCTACAGTCACCAATAATGCACACGAATTCTGAAGAAAATGGTCGAATATAATTCTAAAAAAAAAATTAATTTTTGCCTATATTAAAAGATATTTTTGGTTCGTCCCCATGATATACATATTTAGCCGAGATCAGTGAGTTATTGAGGTTTGCTGTGAGCTCTTCAACTTTTTTAGTACTACTACTACTACTACTATCTGTATATTTCTGGTCTGTGCTATAACTCCTGAAATAAATAAGCTAAGTCAGTACAGTTTTTTTTTTAATTTATAGTCTACACTCTATATTTTTCAATTGTATACATGCAATTTACTAAATTAATGATAGAAATATAAGATTTTTTAAATTCACAAATACTAAAAAAAAAACTTTCATCAAAATCATAAATTCAAGGAAAGTGTATATAAAAGTGACTATAAAATAAAGAAAGCTGCATTGATTTAGCCTTATGATATTTCAGGAGTTATATGTACATACGTAGTCAACAGCTTCCCTTTTTGGAGGTTACGTGAAAAAACAACCATTATATATCTGAAGGTTGGGAGAGGGGACCACTTTTGCTTGCATGCTGATGTACAGTATCACCATATCAAAGATTATAGCATATGGGCGGGAGACCCTGCATATTATTATCCTACGTAGGCATTTAACTATTTATTTTACATTTATAGTTGGAAACTAACCAATATGTACACAAAGTATCATTTTACCACTTTAAAGGCAACCAGCTCCTGCCATATTTATACTACGCTAAAGCTATCCATTGCCAATTCACACGTTTTGTATTGGTTTGGCAGTTGGCACCCATGAAAATCCTCCGAGGAAATGATTCAAATTTACATACCTACCTTATTTTTCCAATTTGCATTTTGGGACTTAAATAGAAAAGGCTTTTTGCCCAATAGAAGACTTTACGTTTCAATTTCAATTCAGTAACAAACTTCGTTCTCAACAATGTTCTATGAGCGATCCCAGCTTTCAGTTTAAAAAGTCGAAAATGGTTTGTAGCACGTGTGTGTAGCATGTTATTGTCATATCCAATATCCAAAAGGATATCATTTGGTGTTATAGAATATCAGCTACGTCTTCTAAAAAATTTTCTAGGAATCTTATCACGCTTTCCAGTTTCCGAGAAATTTTCCATTTTACTTTTCTGAGTGATTCTGAAATTGGCTTAAGATGCGACACAACGAAATACGGTCCAGGGGAATGTATAAAGCCTCCAAAAAATTATTATTCTTGTGATAGATGACGGAAAGCTTTCATCAAACTTGAATCTTTCATATAAGAGTCTAATGAAATGGGGATGATGTGCGTGTATAAGGTGTTTACTTTTATTTCGTAACACGTGACATTGATTTACGGCCAAATCTAATTTCCGGAAAATATACCCCAGTCTCATCGATGATGGGAAGAATTGCTTCTTACACCAGAACACCCAATTCATGGTCTTGTTTACATACTCATGATAATATCTGTGGGTGTGTGTTTGTAAACGTATGCGACACACGCTTTATGAAGGTTATTGCGTATAAGAGAATTTTTAAAGGTAATCTGTGTGATTTTTGTTTTTATTTTTTCTATTTGGAACGTGAAAGGAAAAGATACAAATTTATTAAGGCTGGATATAAAAGAAATTCAGAAAATTTCGTGTAAATTGAGATTGCTTTGGAATATGTAAACAAAAAAAAAATTGCAATTGCTGCTAAAGTACATACAAAGGTGATAATCTCTTACTCTTGTACTTATAAAGCAAAGCTAAAATAAAGCAATAAAACATTCAATTAAATATTTAACTAATAATTAAAATTTAGAGTTTAAAATGGAATTTGATAGAAATAAAACTCATAAAAAGAGACTAAAATAATTCAAAATGAACTCGATCAACACAGGTGTAAGTGTATTTCTTAAACTTAACTAGTATGGATCAAGTCGTTTACATACTATCGAAACAGAAGATGATCAAAAATTGAACCTTGAGGAACGCCACTCGAAATTTTACCGGAAACTTTGCTTGGTACATCCGATCTGTTGAGAAATATTTGACGAGTGCTATGAATCCCCAAAATAATTCATATATAACATGATCAAGCAATAACCAGTTCAATTGCCTCTGATTCATAACTCATTACCAACAAATTCAAGCAAAGCATCTTCCGTTCATAAATCACGGATATTTATTCAAACAACGAGAGTCAGAACAATAAACAAACAACTATGTGTACACGACTGTGGTCAAGTTGCAACACATTATGAGGAATTCTTAGATATGGTACCCATCTCTACGGTAATAATTCTTAGGTAGACAAGGCCTGTCACCTGTCTAGACGTAATTAAAAAATCTTTGGACTTGTTGCTTGAGAATAATCAGCCAATATAATGGATCAACCTGATTAACTCAAAGCGATAACAAGTAAAGCATGGTACTCGTTAAACGATTTTATCTCACATCCGCTGTGCAACATATTGACTAAAAGAAATTGCCTTAGCGGAAGCGTCGGCGTTAAATTTCCTTTGTCATTGTACGTAATAAAACAGTTGAATTATTGTGTTGGGACTCATATGAAAATTGATACCGTTGTTTTCATGCAATTGCTCTCAATTGTTTTTCTATAATTTCTGGGTGAAAAATCAAATTGTTTTATTGCAATACATTTTTCACCTTTATTGGAAATAATGCTTGATAGGTGGTTTTTTTAAAAAATGCTTGATGGGTAATTTTTGATTGGTTACCAAGAAAAATGTAAAATAATCAACAAACTGCAAGTGTGGAAGGGATTATTAACCACTTCAGATCGATTTTAAATAAATAGACATTTCTGATGGAAAGTAAATCAGAAATATTGTAGATCTAGATATTAGAGAGTCCCCCTACCCAATAAATTTTTTTTGTAAAAGTATAAAAGTATTAGTAAAATTAAAAGTGTGTTTAAAAATAAAATCAGTGCAACTACAGGGTGGGCCAAAAGTCACCATGGGGGCCAAAAGTCACCATGGGGTTTAAAAATTTAATAACTTTTTCGTTTATATATTTTTTTTATTTTTTTTTTTTAGATTGTATAAATAACATCTGGAGAATAAATAATGGAGAGATTCACAACTGAACAAAGAACCAGAATAATACAGGGTGGGCCAAAAGTCACCATGGGGTTTAAAAATGCTCTTTGCGTTAAAATAATTGATCGCTGATTTAAGTAATAAAATTCTATTATTCTGGTTCTTTGTTCAGTTGTGAATCTCTCCATTATTTATTCTCCAGATGTTATTTATATAATCTAAAAAAAAAATAAAAAAAATATATAAACGAAAAAGTTATTAAATTTTTAAACCCCATGGTGACTTTTGGCCCCCATGGTGACTTTTGGCCCCCATGGTGACTTTTGGCCCACCCTGTATAAGCAAACGCAGCCTTCTTATTCTCAAAACTAATTGTCAACCAGGACAATTACGATTACACCACTTGGTGCCGGGCGGCGTGCAAAAAAAAACCATATATTAGCTAGACAACTTGGCTGGTCAGTCTTCCATTGCGATTACAGGTGTCTTGTCTCTATATACATATGGATTACGATATGTTTAAAAATACGTTCTATGAGTTTTTTTTGTTGAGAATGATAAAATACTAGTATAGAAATGAGATATACTCTTTAGTGATTTACTTTTCAGAATAGGTAGAGTCATGGTTTTTTTTAACATATTAGGAAATGGGTAAAATTTAAGCAGTTGCTTTAAATAGTTATGTTTCATACGTTAATATTTACATATGTGATGATATTAGAGAACTAGGGGATATTTTACTGGAGCCCATAGTATTAGATAAGCTACCATCTCATCTATGGAGCAAAACCCAAAGCAACGTTTTACTCAAAAATTTATTATTTCTTGAGAATAAATAAGATGAAAATGATGTGGAAATAAAGAAGAGGTTTACGAAATGTAACATTATATGTATGAAAATATTTTATGCAATTTTTTTTGTCGCAGAGATTCGCTAAAGGTTTCTTGAAATTGTATACAAAAACTCTAGCCGGTAGTGAAAATATTCGTTTTTGTTTTATTATTAAAATAAGGACTTTCAAATTTTAAGAGTTTTTCTGCTGCAAGTCTGCAGGGTTTCAGTTCTTATATTAAACATTTTTTAAATTTTAAAAGAAATTGGATCAGAATAATATTGTTAAAAATTATCTAATGTCCAATATCTATACACAAACCTATTAACTCTTGTTCCCTTGCATCCAGTATCATAAAAATGGGCCGCAACAATGTCGTACTTTCTATGCCTTATCTATTGAAGCATGAAGCAAATGGAACTGATCTCAAGAGATCGTGTCTACAATTGTTGAAATATTTATGGGTTGCTTCCAAGGCCGTATATATAGATCTCGAATAGGAGGGGTTGAGCCTAGTAAGCTTCCTAATACTCTATAGAAACGAACATTTAACTGAGAATTACTCAATAATCGGAATTTTATGTAAATCTAATATACTTATTAATTTAACAAGCCTTTAATTTATGATAACATTCAAATTGAATCGCAAAATTCTATTCATCAATAAGTGCTATATTTAGATAATTGAGTTCACGGTAATTCTCAATTAAGGCTCCGTGGATCGGCAGAGATTTAAAAAGTCATGTTTGAAAACATATTGTTTAACCATATTTTGCTATATATTTACATTCCAAGAAAAATAAATATAAAAGTCCACTTTTTATAAAAAAAAAAAAGAAAACATTACAGTATTAAATTTAGGTTTTTTCTTCTTTGAAAAAATTATTAAGATAACAAATTTTATTTTGTTAGGGCATTTTAGATATAACTACGTAATTATCTCCCTAAAAAGTAAACAAATAATTTTTTAAGTATTTAAATAAAATCATGGGATGCTTATGGAAAATATTAGTTACCATACTTTAATTTTTTACAACAAAAGTTGGTATTTTATAATGAGAACAGAGCTTAAAATACGGTGTATCAAAATAAGCTACCATCTACTGATGTACATACATGCATACATACTGGACTGCTTATTTTCTTTCGGTTTTGGCACACGTTTTTCCTAAGGTTGCTTTACCTGAAACGGCCACGGAGGAAAAAAATAAAATTACAAAAACCATGTTGTGAGCAGCTACATATAAAGAATTATGGGTAAAAATATGGCTTATCAGATTAACAAAAGTGTAGACTACATGATGAAGGGGTTTCAACCCCTCAAACCCACCCCATATATTAGCTTTGGTTGCTTTCTTCTAGTACAGGCAAGATCATGTAGAATTACTCATATCCAATACTTTATATATTCCGTTCAGCTGCTAATATCCATGATGACTTCAGAAAAATTTTCAAATGACGAAGATCGTCGTCGTCATCAAAAACCTCTCTTATTTCTGAATTTTTCTTTTGCTTGAAGTAAATATAATTAAAAAAAAAAATTACATTTGTGATATAAATAATCGAAATAGTCAAAAAACGCTTCAGATTGCTTGAAACGGATTAGATTTGCTGTACAAGTGGAACAGTTTAAGATTACATGAAAAGCAAATTCACTTCCATGAGGGATTGTAAAAGAGAATTTGCTCAAGCGGGAAATGAGAAACAAACATGTAATCTAGCAGATCTTTTATAAACAGAAAATTAAGAGTCTTTCCTTAGACAGATAGCGCTCCTAATGAATAATTAACTAATGACTCATTAGGCGCTAAGAATTATTATTATTCTAAATTTTATATAAAGTAAAGCTCTACTACATCCGTGTAGAGCTCTTTGAAGTTCAAGTTCGATTTATTGAGTCCAATTTATATATTACACATTACCTTTTTTAAATGTTAAACCTAACTCCACATAATAGGGCATACCTGCCTGACGATTATATACAATAATATATACTTGCTCCCGGTATACTAAATATACTTGTCTAAATGACACTAAATATACCTTAAAACTAAATAACATTTGTAAAAAGAGCCATTAAGGCCTAATACTCAGATAAAAGTATCTAAATGGGTGAGAATTACCCTTACAAATTATTGTTCCGGTTAAAGATTGTTATTGAATATGGTTATGTACCACTGTAAAAATTTAGTAATTAAGTGCACTTTTATCACGTAAATATCCTAAGATTTACACAAGGCGTAAACTAGTTCCCTAGTACATGAGGTACACTGTTATCCTCTGTAATTAATTAATAAAGCTTTTGTGTAGAAGGGGATCGTTAGTTGATTTGCAGAGCTGGGAATGAATGAGTTGAAGGTGGATTCGTGGAGTATGTTTATGGGGGTGATGTAGTAGTTATCAGTCAGAGAATCATTTCTGTTTTCAATGAAAACATTACTGACTATTGAGTTTGGATGGTTTTCAAATTTATTCAATGCTTTTCGCCCAAATTTATCAAGTAGATCATTGGGGGTGCTATACCTGCTGCATTGTAAATATACTTATTATAATACCATTTTTAACTATTTGCTTTACGGAATTTGCCGACACAATGTCTCAGAATGCTTCTTTCAATGTTTCTAACTCAAAAGCGACATTGGGGTAATTTTCAACCAAGACATGAAACCATAGCCCAAGATAGGGCTGTATAATATTAATTTGGAATCTTTAGATAAATGCTTTGAGTTTAACAGCGGTCGCAGAATGGCTGCTGCTGCTTTTGCTCTTTTTTTATAGTTTTCTTCTCATGAGGATTGGAGTGTAACCTTTTATTGAGGTTGAATACTAGGTACGATATCTCTTCTTTGAGTGGAATCAGTCTATTGTTAATTTTTAAGGTTAGTGATTTGCTCTCGTGAACCGTCTTTGCCACTCACATTTCTGAAGAATATAATAACGGACTTTGATTCGTTGATTTTAAATCCCCAATTGTTATACTAATCCAAAAGGATGGGTATAAAACGTTGTATTGTACTCATCGCCGAGTATGGTCTCTCGTCTTTAGCCAGGATAAACGTATCATCAGCATAGAGAATAGCTGACGGTTCGTTCTTAAGACAATTTCTGAGGGGGAATTCATAAAGAAAGATGTTGAACAAAAGAGGGCCCAAAATTGAGCCTTGAGGTACTCCAGATCGGATTGCAATCCAGTCGGACACCTGATCAGCAATTGATATTATACATAGACCGATCTATTTTCTAGGAAGCTCTTGATAATTATTATAATGCTATTCAGGCAGTTAATTTGTAGGTAGCAATTTATGCATGTCTTTTGTGCGATACTGAATCGAACGTCCTTTCAGGCCGATAGTGCAAATTTTATTCCGCATATTGTGTATGATTTTATTGATTGCTTGGTTCGTTGAATGACTTTTTTTGAAGCCAAAAGGAACTATGGAATGCTGTTCGCAGAACGACTGTAATTTTTCGGCAATAAGTTTTTCGAGGAGCTTTCCCAACGTGGCAAGTAAAGAGATGGGTCTGAAAACTTTAATCTGCTTAGAGTTTCTCATTTTCGCAAGTGGAATCAATTTGGCGAGCTTTCGAGAGGATGGAAAAACCCCCACTATTGATACAATGGTAAAATATCATCTGAGATATTGGGGCACTTGTGGATAATGTAATTAGATATGCCATTATGTCCAAAAGACTCCTAATTGTAACTCTTGGTACTAAAATTTGCAACTGGTTCCCTGGTTGAAAAGCAGTCTATATCTATGGTGGGGTTTGAGGCTTTGTTAGAAGCAGAGGATTTTGTCAGACTTTGATTTAAGTGCTCATTTTTGAAACGACTCAGACTTGTTGTCACCTGCGACAGTAAAAATCTATTTTGTGTTGGAATGTTTTCGGAGTATATATCGGAGTAAAAGTTATGCTTGATTCTGGAGAGTGAGTGAATTATTGACTATATCGGTACCAAAGATTTTTCTACTAGTGATCTTGTCGATGTCTTTGAAAGCGTACAGGGAAGGGGTAAATATTTTTCAGTCTATCTTTGAACGATTCGTTTAGGTCCATCTTAACTTTCTCCTTGATAATTTGGTTTAGACATTTAATTCTTGCAATCAGTTCACTGTATTCTGCATTTATATGGAATTAATTCGACATTAGTGCAATTTCACACAAGCAGCAGCTGTCGCACGATTATAGTTGCGCTTTTTTAGCATTACATGCATTTGAATAGTTTACTCAAATTTTCTGTTGCAAACTGCCGCTAAATTCGCGCGACTGCCCTAACGCGAATTTGTCGCACAATTATTAGCTTAATTTGGAAAAAAAGTAGCATTCTTGCGCTTTGAAATTTTGCTTTCTACTGAAAAATTGTACTCATTTTATATTAATTAATCGTTGAAAGATCTTATGGACATTCGAAAATAAGATTTAAATTTATCTACTCCCATCTTTAAGGAGCTCCCCGAAGATTGTGTGAAATATCCCTTTTAAAAGACGTCCAATTAGTAAAGGGTGTACCCAAAACCTTCTTTCTTTTTTCTTGCGCTTTTTTAAAACCAAATGAAGGGCTAACAGCTTCTTATAATTCCATTACAATATTCGAGTACACAAAAAAAAAACTGCACGTCTATTACTCTTAACGTACTTATAATTGAAATATGTATTTGTTGTAGTCGCGGTCGTGTGAAACCAATTTTTTTTGTCGCTAAGAATCGCGACACTAGTCGCGCGACTGAAAGTCGCACAAGTTAAGCGAATCTGATAGTTCCTATCACTCACAGGAATTTTTTATGTATTATATAATAGGTACTAGTATGTAGTTAGTTTAGTTTAGTTTAATTGCTGTGAAAACTGAAAGCGCCATAAATAAGGCGGAGAAGTATTGAAAAGCTTACTCTAATATAAAACTACACTACACGTCATGTTAGGAGATTTTAAGCTTTTCATTCATGTTCACGAGAATAAATTTCGGACTAACGTTTCCCCTCTACGTAAAGTGAATTTTTATCTCTACAAAATGGCAAAATGAATTTATTCATTGAAACTCTTTTCAAATGGAAAGTGTCCTTTTCATGTGAATTACAATAGCTGAAAGGAGCATTGGTGGAATTAGTTGGACCAGAAAGTTTTGTGCTCATCCTTTTTGGCAGGCATAGCTGTTACGTGATTTGTATATCATTTTTATAAATATAAGAAATTTCGGGTGTTTGGGTTAATTTAAAGAAATTATTATGTACATTTTCGAATTTATTGAAATGGGAAATATTTTAAGTGTTGATAATAGTACCGGTCAAGATATATGAACGAATGTAAAATACATTTTTCGAGAATTGGTTTGTTGTTTGGGTACCTTAACAACCAGGCGCGGATCTAGCATTGAAATTGGGTGGGGGGGGGGGTGAATTGGGCCATCTTACAATCTAAATTGAACAAAAAAAAAAAACATCCAGCGCTGTAAGTCGCTTAGTTTAGCCACCGATGCAGTACTAGGGAGGTATCCGCATTAAGCGGTGTGGATGATATGTGTATTTTTTCGTATACTTTTTAACAAAGAGTAATATTTTTTAATAGAATAGTAGTTTCGGGTGCAAACTGCAGGAGTCATTCAAATCAAACTTTGCTCAGTTTTACACACTAGCATATATATAAGGACTGCTCTATATGCCATTTCATGCGGGTACAATTTTTTGTGTCAAAAATAGTTTTTTTTTTTTTTTTTAATACAGAGCTATCCTCCTTTCCACCACTCTCTCCATCAAACTAGTCTGACTAATATTTTTTTTCTTATAAGAACTATTTGGGCATCTTCACAGACAGCCAAGGGCTGGTATTAGTGAAGAGCACTACTCCTATTCAACAATTCTTTTCTTTTTTATTCACTAGATATCATTGTTACATAGTAATCAGTTTACACATCATACTATTGCAACATTTTCATGTGCAAATTTCTTTATTAATTTCTTGAACTTGTGCACTTGCTCTGTATTTTTTATTTCCTCTGGTAATTCATTGTATATGGGTACAGCTATGTGTTTTAGACTCTTGAGTTTCCTGTCTGTTCTAGCGTACGATAGACGTAGATGTTGGCGTAATCGTGTGCCGTAGATATGTGTTTCACCATGCTCTATTAGGTTTATGTACGACTTTATCTTTTCTTTTTTATCTTATATAACATTTTAGCTTTTTCCACATAAATTAGTTGTTTTAAGCTCAGAAAATTTTTCGATTCATACAGCTTATGCGTTGGTGTGAGTCTATGTAAATTAAATATGGACTTTATTGCTTTGTATAGGGTATTAATACATGCAGGTTAATAAGTGATTGCTACATTGTGACCAGTTAATTATATTGTTAGTAATTATTGGTAGTATAAATGCATTGTAGACTAAGATTTTCGCCTGACGATTAAAAAAGTCTCTTCTCCTCATGATTCCTATAAGTGGCGCAACTTTTTTCCTCACATATGTTGTGTGTTGTTTCCAAGTCAGTTTATCGTATATTATCATTCCCAGATAATTTATTGAGTCGATTCCTTTAATTGGTTCTCGTTCCACTTGCAGTCCATTGTCCAGCTTTTGCTTGCCTCTCTTTTGGAAAACCATGAATGAAGCTTGTTTTCGATGTATTTATTGTAAGTTTATTTCCATAACCATCTTGTGTACCGTATTAAGTCATCATTTATTACCCTCTCTAAGTCATCGCCATCCTTCCCACTATACAGGAGCAGGGTATTATCAGCATATATGTAGTATTCCGCGGCCAGTCCAGCCTCCATTAAATTTTGGATGTACAGAGAATAAAGGAGCGGACCTAGAATTGATCCCTGCGGGACTCCAGTACTCATCGCATCATTCTCACTATAGCTGTTTCCCACTTTCGTACAACACTGCCTTGCTTGCAGATAATTACTTAGTAACTGGTTTGCTTTTCCTCTAATTCCAATTCAGCTAATATTTCTATTAATACGGTATGATCCACAGTATCGAATGCCTCTTCAACTCGACAAATATTCCAATAACATAATTACCTGCATCGAGTTCTTTATTAATGAACTCCATTACATCAGACATAATAGCCGTCGTGCTGCTTTTCTTTTGGAATCCATATTGGTTTTTATCAAATCCACCATTACTTTTAATAAATGCTGTAAGCTGATTATGAAGTAGTCACTCATATATTTTACTGAACACATTGAGCAGCGCTATGGGTCGGTAGTTGTTTGGGTCTGTTCTATCTCCTTCTTTGAAGACTGGTACTATGCATGTAGATTTCAAACAGGCTGAAAGCTCCGCCTTTTCGATACTATTATTTATTATTCTCATTAAAGGTTCAGTAATTATATCTTTGATATTCTTTACATTTTTTACTCTTATTCTGTCTAATCCTGGTGCTGTGTCCTCTCTCAACTGAGATAGTATCCCTTCAACATCAGCATCATTCACAGTTCTGATAAATACACAATTTGACCTTGTTACATTTTTAGTTGGTTCACAAGGAAACCTGCACTTGTCCTCCAATTTTTTTACTAGTGAGGGGCCCACATTCACAAAGTGTTTGTTCATATAGTTGGCAATTTGTTCTTTGTCTTTAAAGTTGTTATCCTCAATTTTTAATTCTTCTATACTGCCTTTTCTGTCATCCGAATTACTATTTCTTAATGTCTCGTTGATTGCTTCTCTTTTGAGTCGCTTCCCGCTTTTTCCGTTTTTGTTCCACTGTTATGGAACTATGTTGGAGTGACTTGACATCGGACGTTAAGTCCAGACTGCCAGCATGAGCTGACAGCTTACTCGGCGGACAGCGTTGACTGCAGGGCAGCACGCTAGCTCGCCTCGGCTATTGGCGGAGAGTGTGGGGAGGTTCCACGACAAACCTGCCGCTGCCGCCTGCCATTTACCAAAACGCTGGCACACATTCAGTTCTGAAGGGACCTTTATGTCACTTACCTACATCCACATTGAAGGCGCAGATGGTATGCCTTCACTGCATGCCCCAACCACCCAACTGACTCTGAGGGCAGATATTTTCAGAGTCCCTTTTAGACCTGTAAAGATAGACTAACGAGCGGACCTAGACGCCATTCATGTGAGAGGGCTCCGGGATAGTGAAGGAGAAATACCAAAAGCTTACATTTCCATTACGTTATAAACAAAACAAACAATATTAACTAACTTTTCCGTTGTTCGAAACGTTTTCAAATGTTACTTAAGTTGCTCTAAATTGTGAATTTCAAACAAAAACGTGATTCGAATGCCAAAATAAAGAAAAATTTAAGCACAATTCAAAGATAGTAGACATAAGAATTTCTAAATGTACTGAAAATAGAATGTCAGCCGAAGCTAGCGGAAGAATTTATTACCATACATACTACTTATGTATGAAAAATTATATAATTTGCGGATATGTATATGTAATAGATCAAAATTGTTGACTTAATTTAAATGTAAAAGAACCAAGTGGCAACAACTTACATGTAATTCATTGCTGTGGATCCATCGTCGAGGCGCCTCGTTTCTTGTCAAAAATTGACGACAGTCCTTGCATACAAATATCTCCTCCTAATTCACTTTATGTGGCAACCGATTTTAGTAAATCATTATTTTCCATGGATATTTAAGACATAAAATAAAAGGAAAGATATACGTAATAATTCCTTTAAAAAAAATCACGTGCACGTTATGTATCTCGATTTCGACCTATTTATCTGTTTCTGAGTTAATTCGAAATCTAACTGAGCGTGTGTGTACCGATTGTTTCTGGGTTTTCTCGTTTACTATCTCGTCAATTTGTCCATTGGAGATATGAACCTTTCCTTTTTCTTCCTTTTTTTGATAATTCAGTTTTGAAGTTACTCTTGATGCACCGAGACGGGTGATTTTGGTATTCGTCTTAACTACTTCTTAACTCATCGTTCTGTTCCTTGAATGTTCCTTTGTTCAATTGTTTAATGTAAAAAGCTCAAACGAAATGTTCTGGATGGAATTGTTTGTACATGGCTGTTATACATTGTCCTGTTATTGGTTTCGAACGTCCAGCACAGAGTGTTCCACACTTGGCATGATAATGAGTCTCATAATATGGAAGACCTTCATGATCGCATTGAACGCCTGAAAATTCAGCTATTCTGCAGTGTAGGTTAGGAACAGACGAAACGTAAGGTACAAGAACAAGTGATTCAGTAATTCTCCCAATAACGAAGTAGGCAATCTTAAATCTATGGTGTACTTGTAATTTATTTGCAGAAATTCTAAATGTACTACGATTCCATCTTCATTGCGTTGATAGGTTGCTGAGTTATCGAATTCATAATCGACTTTAAGCCTGGCTGATTTTGTGCGGGGTAGATGTCTACGAAATCTTTTTGTTTTATTCACTCTGCGCTGTTGCTGACTGGACGATTTGACAAGAAGAGAAGATTGTCTTCTTCTTCTCCATCAAAGACAAGCAAGAATTCTCCGAGCTAGGGTGCGTGCAACTGTCGGCATGGCAGTCGCCCGGTATACATGTTTCAGTAATTCTCAGTGTAGCATGCTGCTATCTGCAGTACGCTACGACCATAGCACCACATTTTTGCTCTTCTTATATTCCAGGTGATGTCGTTCTTAATCCTTTTATAGTTTTGTATCAGTTGTGAATTATTTGAACCCCCTTTTTATTTTCTTATATAATTTATTCCTTTGTTTTATTTTGCTTATTATCTCTAATGTGTTCCAGTTATTTTCTCGAGTTCTAACGAGTTTGATATCAGTTGCTTCTTGTTTCGCTTTTTGTATTATTTCGATAAGCTTATCAAAATTTGGACTATCGCAACAGCAGATCTTACCTTTGTTCTTAATTTTTCAGTATTTATTCTTACTGTTATCTTGCTGGACATTTTGGGTCTCCTCTCTAAAGCCTATCTAAGTGTGAATATCATGATCCGGTGGTCCAGTTGAGGCTAGTCCTTAAGCTCCAATCCAAAGTCGTATCTTTCCACATTAAGAGTAGTTACCACGTGATCAATTATTGAGCAGCTATGTTCTGAAATTCTGGTAGCATACTTTGTGTCAATGTTGTTTAGCACTGTTGCATTATTAGTTGATAGTAGTTCCAAGTATTTCCTAGTGTAGGCAAGGTTATATTAGTATCCGATATTAGTATACAATTTTTATATTTGGTTAGTATAGATTCTAATGCTTCTAGAAACTGTTCACCATTAGCATTAGGCGGGTTGTAGTACGCGATTATCGTTAATTTTGGAATTATGTCCTCAATCATTATAGGTATCACATTTAGTTGCTTATATACCGGTTCCGTGGTTTGCTCAGTTGAAAATTTTATGGAATCTTTTATATAAATTGATGTTCCGCCCCCTCTCGTATCAGATTTTCGGCAGTTGAATATCGGGGTAAATCCTTGCAAGTTGTAGTAGAAGTGTATTTCATCTTGTTTAATCCTGGTTTCTACTAGTATTACAATATCCACTTTTCTTACTTCCATTGGCGGAAAGTTGAAAAGCGAAACCTTTCGAATTTGGCTTTGGTAAAACACTTTTTATCACTAATTAACTTAAATAATGAATTTGAAACATTTATTTCGACGAACCAACTTATTTATTTGTTGTTTACAGTTCTCTCTCAGTTGGTACTTGGTGCTTACACCTAAAGAGAACGCTATATAAAAGTGAGTCCACTTTCTGCAGTGTATTTCTATGGACTTAGTCAGTAGATATTATACATGTCAGTGGTTTTACGTAAGAACGCTGCATATATTTTAGATTATTAGGAGTTAGGATTAAGTTAGGACTCTGATGTGGTAGGAGGAGTCTGTTTCGTGGCTTGGGAAGTGTTTCTCGAGGGTTTCCGATCACCCAAAGTTGGGGTCCCAAACTCAAATTCTGAGAAAATCCTGTACACATACATACGTCTCATGCATACAATAATATTTAATTTTTTTAAGTTTTGGAATAAAATTTTTTTTTGAAGTTGCATTATACAAATAAGAATAATAAATATATTTTTTCAAATAACTCTATTAATTAAATATTTTTTTCTTCAAATTTAGGGGGCGTCATGACCATCCCCCCCCCACCCCTTCCCTGAATCTGTCACTGCCTGTAACAATGTTATACCCTAATTCCAGTCACAAGAGGAGTAAGGAGCTGGTTGAGTGTTCTTTAGACAGTTTAGATGGTTAGTTACCATTTCGTAATATTTATCTTTATAGGGTGTATAATAATAGTATTACATGGTGTTAAGGGGAAAAAGTAAGAAAATTAAAACTCACCCTCCTCTTATACCACCAAAAGATGACTCAGTTTGTACAATCACCACCCAAAAACATTTTTTGTACCACAAAAATATTTTCCATTTATTTCAAAACACGCTGTATATTAAATAGTTTTTATAATTTGATTTGTATACTTGAATCTAGTGAAATTTCGCAAGTATATATTATATTATATATATTATTATTTTTTATATTTTTGGATAATGTTTGCAAAGCGTAAACACTTTTGCATTAGTTTCCGATAGTTGTGTACTACGACTGAACATTTGGAATGAAGCTAATACGGAAAAAGTAAAGGGAAAATGTGAAAATTTCACGTTAAACTATGCATTTTTATATGCATTTCAGAAGAATATAATAAGAAATGAGAAATTAAAAAAAAAGAAATAATAATTTAGTACTCTTCATATTTGGTAAAATTAGAAATACTTTTATCATTTCCAAAATTCTGCTTTTAGTCCAGTCAAATTAGAAAAAATAACTAGTAAAAAGCTATAAATTGATGGAGACCTTTATTTTGGCTTACTTTTGAAGATAGTAAAAGTCCTGAACTCTACCTCCAAGGTTCAATCCGCTATTTTGAAAAAAAGGTGCTGAAATCCAGCTTTTTTAGCATATTTCAAATTTAAAACAATGCTTCATATGTAATTTACCACTACAATTCTGAAATAAATTTTATAATTCATGAAAAAAGTAAGAATCGTATGAATTGATAGATCTGTGGTGTATAAAAGTCTTAAATATTTAGATGTTTATGCACGAATTTTTATTTCATGTTATTGCTGTTAAATTTGAGAAATAAGTAAATACTGTGAAAATTATCTTTAAGAACTGCAAGAATTTATGTGGTGGGCATAGAGTTTTAAAGTTTTTAATATCTAACACGTTTTAAACTTTCTGAATAAGCGAAAAAAAATATTCTTCTGAGTGACGATGCTGTCAACCTTGAACGATTATTATATTATTAGATAGTGAGAAAAATGAAGGTAAGCAGAGGTAGTGTAAGATTCTTGCATGCAAGCTGTACTATTACGTGTAACCGACGGGTAAGCAACATCTTAAAAAACTGTTCGCGCAACCGCAGCAAAATTATGAACCACACTAATATTGTTATAATAAATACGTCTGCAACCTTATATTTAGATGTGTGTGATTAATATCAATCAAAAACCAATAGAACGAGATGTTCAGGTGGATTGCTGTCTAAGCAATCATTCATCGAAGCTTCACAAAAATGTGCTTGGAAAAACGTTGGTTTCAATTGTTATCTCTTCGGATCGACCCGTGTCTGTCAAAAAGCTTTATTGAGATTAAACATAAATTTGAACCTTTTAGTAATTTCAAATTGCCTGATACATTAATTGTGAGTCGAAGAGTTGTGCTTTCATTACCAGTCTCATTTACGGTTGGAACGGTTGACACTTTTTCTGATCAGACTTGCCTTGTCCAGATTAAAAATTTGTTCTGGTTTGTTTCCTCAAGTATATTTTAACAGTTCGAAATAATCATACATTACAAAAGAATCCATGCACCTATTTTTTTTCATTTCTATGCTTTATGGCTGTTTTTCAATGGCAACGTCTTGATTTAAACTTTAGAAACTAGCCTTGCCTAGCCTAATAGGAGTGTGCAGTCCATTTTTTGTCACGTAGTGTACTATCTAGGGCATGTCGTAGACTTGGTGCGAGGGGAAGTAATCAAATTATAAATAACGATGCGCTTAAAAGATATTGCAGCGGTTCTTATAAATTATATATACACCTCTCGACAGCTGCTTTATAAGCACCTCAGGAGATTTTTGATGAAAATAAGCAACTGCAAAAGTGAACTGCGTCGAGTGTGCCAAGAGGAAGATGAAGCCACGAAACATATCATATGTAAGTGTCCTGCGTTTGCAACTTTAAGGTTGAAAATCATTGGAGAAACATCTCTCCTAATAAGATTTGCAAGCTAACTGCAAAAGCAATAATCGAACTTGTAAAAAAGATAGATTTAGTTCAACCACTTTAGAGGAGGACAAAATACATTAACTCTGGTCGCGTTGTTCGGAAGGTCTTAGTGGCCTAGTCTCCTCTATTCTTAACCTTAAGCTTAAGCACTGACGATCGAGGACATGAGAGTAGGCATGAATTGCAATGCTTTGGCCCCCTGCTTTCAAATTATTAAAATAAAAGAATTTGAAGAAATGATCATAGTCAGGTCTCAATCAATGCTGTAAACAAATTTGAAATTTCCCATTTTTCTCGAAAACGAAGGCAATGATAAATGGTTTTCAGAATACATATGAAAAGATACTCAAGACTGTTCTAACGCACTGGTTGTCTGGTGATAACGGCATTTGAGCTCTGTAAATGAAATTTCAAGGAATTTGCAAAATACGGAAATGGAAAACTTGAATTCGTCGCCTTTATGAAATTGAGAAATTAATATTTTGAAACGTAGCAATCTTAGAAGTAAACCCTTTTCCAGTAGATTTGAGTTCATTCTTGAAAACGAAAACCGGGAATATTTTATAATATCTTGATAAAGTAATATAGATAAGGTTTTTAAAGATAAACAGAATTAAGACATGAATTTCCTGAGTTACATATGAGTGCGGCGGATCAAAGTAGCCAAAGAATCAAATTCGCGATTATGGCATGACATGACGGCGTAAAAATAAATTCTAAATAAGGTAAATAAAAATATCAATAATTGGTCATTTGCTTATTTACCCCCGACTATAACTTTTTGTCATCAGTATCATATTTCAAGACATCTCTGCTGCTCTAAAGTAAAATTCTCCTATTCACCTTGAAATTCCCCCCAAGAATTTGCAATTTCTTCTCGACCGCGGGGCTTGAACATATTCACCGGCCCACAACCGAAATGCTTTCTAATCGACCTACCGACATGAAATTGATGGAAGCACAAATAAAACCACCTCCAATTGAAACAAGTACAGCGTTTATCTATCATAAGAAAAATATTATCCATATAAAATAATCTAATCAATGCTACCGGTATAGCAGTGTTTTTAGGTTCCATAGAACAATTTCTTCAATTGCATCCCTTATACCGGAGACAGACTTGCAATTTCAATATTGATATTGCAATTATGTTAATTGCAATATAAACTTTCATTTCCTTTTTTTCTGCTCAGACCTCAGTCTCATTTTGCATAGTTTTCAAAAATTTCTCTAGATTCTTTTCATTCTCTATTAAAAAAGCTTGCTCTTCTTCGGATTGTACTTTTAACTCATATACCGACGTGATTTTTGAAATATTGTATTCTTTTAGAAGTGCTCTCAATATAATTAAGCCCCTTTTTATTTCTGCATTGCCTTACTTAAGAAAACCTTTCTAATATTTATATGGTTCAACTGATGTATGTATCCTTTTCTTGTTTAAATTTTCGAACCATGATCCTGTCAAAATATATACCCTTTGAGAGTAAAGTGCGGCGTAATTGTGTATAGGCGTATACATATTTGCCCGGATGACTTTTTTATCAGGGGCAAAATTGTGTATCCGTTTTTTCTTACTTGATATCATTCTCTCACAAAATACTTTTAATAACAAAACTGTACACTACAAAAAGGCAAGACAGTTTACGATCGACTGAAATTTACATGTCGCTCAAAAGGAGCAACTGATGAAATTTTTTCCTTTGTTTTTCGAGGGTTCAGAAAAAAATCAATTTATCGGGACGGAAAACAGAATGGCAGGCAATATAATAGGACTTTTCCTCAGGATTCATTCCAAAGAAAATATTTTGTTTCTGAGAATCGAACACACCAACACTCTGTGTGTACTCATACTTACCCCACTTAACCTTATCAACTTTATTAAGGCTTTTATTCCATTTTCACAATCTGGTGATAACGCACAGGAGACATGTAGATAAAGCTTATAGGAAGAACAATCGATTCTATTTTTTTTTCGAATATTTAAGCGTGCTTTCGCATTTGTAAAGAGAATTACATTTCTACAGGCAATTTCCGTTTCCAAAATGCCAAAACTACAGCTGCATTCAATTCCTTCATTTCATTGAGGAGTTCCGATTGTTGCATACTAATTAAAACTATGTTCTATCGTAAAATTGCCTTAAGCTGTTGCTCTCCTGAATTCTGAAAAGCTGTCAGCAACAGCGCTTAATTACAGTCCTGTTTTTGTTATTGAATAGTGGGTTCTTTACAAAATTATGATGGCTGTCAAGAGAAAAGTTATCCCTCCGAATTTTTCTGAAAATACAGAACCACTCAGATTGAGACTGATTGGCTGATGATAATTTATACTTTGTTGTTGCCATTTGTTATAATACTGTTGTTATCAGTTGGTAGAGTGCTGCCATCTATTGTAATGCTGCTCCTTGGTATGTTGATGCTATTTTCTGTATAGTTGAATTGCCAATCTTTGCAGCAGATTTCTTGAGATCGTTTGAAATATTTGAGCTGCAGTTGGCATCTTATCAAAGTAGGAGGACTTCTATTTGTGATGTCAATTCCTGTTAACTTTTAGAGTGAGGGAATTTGTTTGTTACAATATACTTAAGAAGGGTGTAAGTTTACAATAGTATAAGTTTGCTTTTATATCCTCACTTACCCTTTATGTGGATATGTGAAATGATGGTATGGCAAATTGAGAAGCAAAACATTAATAATTTTTTTAGGAATTGAAAGCTAGATTGGATTACTGTGTAGTGGAATGAAAGGAATGTAGAGATAATAACTGAATAGTTATACATATAATGAAATTAAGAAACAATTTGAATAGGCTGGAGGGAAAGGAATCAAGATATTCTCGTATATCGTATATATATATAAATATATAAGGTATCCAATATTACAAATTTTCTTATCCCAGAAATTTTGAAGCAAGTTGGGAACATTCTAGATAAGTGGAAACGCTATGAAACAATCCAGACACATAATGCCCAATGACCCAGTTTAGACAGGTGAGTATGCTTCCTTCTTCCGCACGAAATCTGCAGGTAGGGCGTTGCTTCATTCCTAACCCCAACCATCATCTTACCAACAATTTCTCGTGAGGCAGAGGCAGCATACTGACCCGTCTAAACAGGGTTTATGTGTTCGAAGTTGGCTGTAAAATCCCGCAGCATTTGTTGGGTAGGTTTTTTTCATTGAAGTGGAAAGAAAATGGAGAGGAAAAAAAGTGCTACAAACATTTGGTATAGATCTGCATATTTGCAGTAGACTTAGAAATTCGCTGATGATACATTAAACTCACCTAACTATCATCGTTAGCTAAGAATTGTAAAGCAGTAGCCATCTGCTCGCTGCTGGTGATAATACAGATTTTCGAAAATTGGTATCTTCTTTCTTGATAATAGGCGCAACTAGATGTAATATAAATTTCAAAGACGATTACTGATATTCGGAAAAAGTTTGCAAATCCATTTTGAAGTCGCAAATCTGCCATTAAAGGGTGATAAACTCCTTCGATTTCACGCTTCGTGAGAAAGCCCATTTAACGTTTACATTGCACTTTTTCATTTTATTTAAACTCACATAACTTCCGGCACATATAACAAACGCAAAAGAAGACGTTTCGATTCTCAAGTAATGATTGTAAGAAGGTAAGACAACAAGTTATATCGAGCATTTAAGTGGAAACACATGTTAAGTTTACCTAACAAGTTGAAGCTTAATAGCAAAGGTCCCAGAATTGAACCTTGAGGCACCCCACTAAGTAAAAGTAGTGCAGAATATGAATTATTATTAATATATACTCGTTGGCTGCGCTCTGCCAAGAAATTCCTTACCAGCGCGATGGCAGAACTACTCAAATTAAAAGTAGCACCAAGTTTCTGAAGAAGGATACGATGGTCCACACTGTCGAAGGTTTTCGAGAAGTCCAGAAGTACCAACACACTGAATTTGTCCTGATCCAAAGACTTCCTCAAATCAGAGGTCACCTTTAGAACTGCAGTCTCACAGCTGTGCAAGCGTCCGAAACCCGATTTACAACCTGCAAGAAAACTATTGGCCTCGTCAAATTCGAGTATCTGCTTATATAAAAGCTTTTCTAAGACTTTGGATATGAAACATAATAAACTTATTGGGCGGAAGTCAGCTGATGTTTCAGGAGAAGAATTCTTTGCAATAGGAAGAACTGTTGCCATCTTCCAGGCGGCTGGAAAACAGGATGATGTAAAGCATGAGTTCACTATATGCAAAACGAGTTTACCAATAAGGGTAAATAAAAGCTTAATGAACCTAGGTGGAAGATTGTCAGGCCTAGCTGCCTCAGACTTAATTGAATTCACAGTATTCACAAGTTCATTCTAGTCGATTCCACGAAAGTAGAAGCAGTTCGTATTGGTATTAGATGAGATATCTCTTATCGGATTACCAGCTGATATATGAGAAGCACCTGCAGATAGACGTGAAAAATATGTTTAAGTCTTCAGGATTTAAATCACGAGTAGTTTTGTTCCTTTTACCTCGACAGACACCTGCATAGCGCAAATTTCGCCACAAAATTTTAGGCCTAAGATTCTGGTCAAATTTGGGGCTGAAATATTGTCGTTTTGCTCGCCTAATTTCTGAAGTCACCTTGTTGTGGACAGCTTTATATAAAACTAGTGCCTCATCGGTCTGTGTATGCCTCCACCGTTGGTATAGGTATTCACGCTCAGAACTGAGAGATCGAATACGAGGTGAAAACCACGGACAACCTCTGCAAACAGGCTTGCATTTCCTTTTAACAGGTATATATAGAGGTAAGTAATCAATATGGGAGGAGAGGATCTCAACTTGATTGTTTACTGAATCACACAAAAATATGTCATCCTAAGGTAGGTCAAAATATTCCTCAAATAAAGAACTTTCATCAATGCTGTTAAAATTACGGTAGAAGTACACGAGAGAAGATGGTTCTTGATTAACTGCTATATCATAGCTTAGGAAGAGAATGTCGTGATCCATTGTGCTAGGTGGATATCAAGTTGATTATGCGATAGTAACTTATCTCTATCAGTAACCAAAAGAAGATCTAGTAACCAGGGATTGGCTGCATTAAAATAAGTTGGAAGGTTATTAGTGACACTTAGGCTTAGAGTCTGTAAGAAATGCAGGAATCGATCTCTTTGATCTCCTCTTTCATCTCATATTTTTTATCCATCCTCACCATATCTGTCCCCCACCTAGTTTTTCTGTTTTCATATCTTCTTCCTTTACTACATCACCTTTGTATATCCATTCCCTCTTCGTTTTCCAGTTCCTTTTCGCCTCACCCAGACGGGAGGAGTCCCTAACCTTCAATTTTCTACCAAACTTTTAAGTTTTCAGCACACCAATCTGTTTCCACTACACGCTTTCATTTCCATCCCAGCTGGCCGCCAATCTCCATTCTGTTGCCACCCTCCCACTTTTTCAATGCATCACCATCCCTCCCCATCCACCACCACTCAACCCTATCCCCCATAGATATATTTCATTATTTTTCGTTTAGTGTAGTTCGATGATTAAGTACCTACTGGTAATACTCACCCGGGGATCCTTAACGGAATGGAATTCTTAAAACATATTTACGATTATTATATCCAACTGTGTTCTGAGCCTATAGCACTGGTAACCTCGTCCATCAATGGCAATTATTTCCCTCTATGAACAGAAAGCATTTGATAAAAATAGAGAGCCTTTCATTTTCTTGTCTTTAAAACAGAGTTGCCACATGTCACCTTCCTTCATAATGTTGCTATAGAATCACTGTTGCTCAACCTCAGTCGGATATTGCAGATACATATATAAATGTATGCGTTTCGTCTTCTATCCACTAGCATTAAACCTTTTATGCTCGGTTATGTGGATGACTTACCTATTTTTGTAACACCCGATTAGATGAACAATCGCAGTAAATTACTTGGTTACTTTGTCCATAGGAGAGTTTCACCACATTTTTCCCATCCGTGCATCTTACCCTATTGACTGATTTCAGGACAGGAGCTCCAGGAATTCGATCTGGTACAGAATCAGGCCGGAATTTAGTTTAGAATAAGATTTCATTAGGCACGAAAATTTCACGAAAGTTCGAGTTAATTGGATCTAATACTGAAATTACAGAGATTAATTATTGCCTTCTTACCTGTTCACAGGGTTATAATTGAGGTTATGGGCAACAGATGGATTTAATCCACTATGTAAATTCTGCTTAATTGGTCTCCTTCTAGAAGAGAATATGACTGAATTCGTAGTAGGGGCCTCATAATATGTTGGCATCACAATGTGTTTGGCGGTGTTAAGGATATGTACGCCTCCGTAGATGGACTATATGTACACCTTGGTGTGGATTGGGGGAGATAACGAGTATGGTAATCTATAGTTATTCCTTCAATTAATTACAAATTCACAAACATAGATTTAAAGCTCCTGTACTATTATTTAGTGCATCTTAAACAGCTGTTGCGCAAATTGATCGCCAGGTCTAGAGAATGTGCACAGTGTGTGAATGTGATGGAACCTGATTTCACAGTCTCTACATTTGTTATGATTTGCAGGATTTGATGAACTTGTTGAAACAATTGTATCAGATCGTTCATCTATTTTTCGGCATTAATCAGATGTCACTTTTATTAGGGTCGATAGTATTTCGTCAAATTTCATCTTGATGTTGGTTAAGCCAAACATTCATTTATACTAGACGCTTAAGAATTGTCCAAAACGCTACGAGAAGGATAAGTGTTACATCCTTAGAATATATGAGTAACAAACAGCAATGCTGATAAGCTTAGTTAGGGAAGAGCGAACAAATATTTGTGTTGAACTCAAGGTTTTTAGTGTGAGAGCACATTGCAGGTATAAATAACTAGCAGAATTTATGAAGGAGTAAACTTATTCTAATAAAAGTGCAGGGAATGCCCATTTTAGGCCCAACACCTTCAGATATGAGAGATGTCTTAAACAATGCATTAAGATACTCTAAACTTATTTTATTAACAATGTTTATTTTAATTAAACGGGGAATCCTGGGAGAGGGGGCATCAAATCTTGATCTAGTACATTTTGGAAAATCTAGATCCTGAGAATAAGTTTGAGTACCTACACTCGTGTACTCGGAGGTTTAAATACAAGGTTTTCCAATAAGAGGTGCTATTTTGATATTCAAAGAAAAATGCCATTTTTTGAGGTAAATGATCGGATCTTTATTTCATTATAAAGAGAAAGGTATGCCGTTAATAATGGAAAATAACATCAGCCAAATGACCACCACGACCACGCCTACAGGACCATATCCTTTTCATGAAATTTTCCATAACCAAATCGCAAAGTGGCTGCCCTATGTCCTCGATAGCCGCACGAATTGCATCTTTGAGGTCTTGAATCGACGCTGGGCTGTTGGCGTAGACCTTCTCTTTCACGTGGCCCCAAAGGAAGAAGTCGCAAGGTGTTAAGTCACAAGATCTTGGTGGCCAATTGTGATCACCTCTTCGAGAGATAACACGGTCCGGAAACTTTTCCCGTAAAAGATCAATGGTTTCGTTTCTTGTATGGCACGTAGCGCCGTCTTGTTGAAAGTAATCGTTGTCAAGATCAATACCATCCAATTCCGGCCATAAAAACTCATTAATCATCTGTCGATAGTGCAATCCATTCACCGTAACTGTTGCTCCAGCCTCATTTTCGAAAAAGTAAAGTCCAATGACCCCGCGTGACCATAAACCGCACCAAACAGTCACACGTTGAGGATAGAGAGGCTTTTCAACAATAACTCTTGGGTTTTCCGAGCCCCAGATGCGACAATTTTGCTTGTTGACGAAGCCATCGAGGTGGAAATGGGCCTCATCAGTTATTTGCCAGCTACAATTTGTAGCAGAATTTTTTTCTCTGCTTACTTTTATGGTGGTGGGTAGGAACCCATGTAGGGGGGGGGGAGGGTTGTTCCAATAGAGCATATTGCAGGTCTCGCCGAGTACTATCGGGTGGTGTACTTTTCACCTGATTCAAAAACTTTCTCGGGTCGTTTTTCCGTGGGCATTTCCCTTCATTCATTTATATCATTTATGACCCAACTTGGTAATTGTTTTTTTGTGTGCTTGCATTTGCATCACATTTTCTCTGAATTTTCCGTCCTTTGTTATCCCTTTCAGATATTATCAGGAGCTTTCGGCTTGAATCATGTATACGAATTCTATACTATACCTACATTCCTGTTTGTTATATGTTCTAAGGTTCCATCAGAGGTAATGAACTTGGTCGATAATTGGCTGGATGTTGTAACCACGAAGGTAATTGTAGATTTATCTGCTTATTATTTTCTTTGAGCTTCTTTTTAGCACCCAATTTTACGTGTATAACTCAGTTCTTTTCGCTCGTTCAATATTTTTGCAAAGTCAGTAATGTTACTTTCTCCAACTTCCCTTGGCTTTATATTGTCCCATTTATTGCCTAATTGAGCGTTACAGCGTTACTAAAAACTACATTTAAAAATGTGAATTTTTTTAGATTAATATAAGACTTTCCTTCAGTTTTAAATTTGTTTCAAATCAATCCATTTATCTGACATGACCTATCCATCCAAGTTTTGAGTGATTTATTACGAAATTCTCAGCACGCCACCTACTCAATTCCTACAATTTCCACAGAAACTAATTCCATGAATGTTTTACATAATCTCTCTACACAGACATAAAAAAAACAAGATTTTATATTCTTGGTATTAAACGGCGAAAAGATAAATCTTGATTGTGGTAACACAACATTTTATTGTGGCATTAACCCAAGAGAATCTATTAAATAGCTTTGTGGATTAGTAGCAAAGCAGTGTGGGTAGGTCAGGTTCATAAAGTACGACTTCCGGGGGAAAAACGTGCACAGAATTTCCCTACGGTAAGATCTAAGAATTTATATTATTGGTTCAAGAGGAAAATATTTTTCTTGTCAATTTACGAGATTTATAGAAACGTGAGAAGCAAATGATTTCCTTTTTTCGCTCTTTTTGAAATTGGAATAGGGTTGAATTTCAAGGACTATGATTTATGTATATTTTGCTTATATGTACATATATATTTATTATTAAGAAGATATAAATTTTATTTCGTCAGGGTGTGTGTTTGTATTCGATAATCTTTCATGTTGATGTTTCAGAGATTTTTTATGTACATAGAGTGATTTGACATCTTGTTGACATTATGGTCGCGAAATCAAGGTTGACATCGGTGCCATTTTTTACACGACCAATATTGAAATACATAATTTTCTTTCTGATGGTGGAAGAAAGGGTGAATTTGAGTCTAGTAAGCATCACTTGATGGATGTGTACCTACTTCAAGAAAAACGAGAATTGGAGCATTCTATAAGTTTTTATAGGTAAGATTTTAGATGACCCTAACAAACTATGGTCTAAAATGAATGAATTAACTTATAAGAGTAAACGTGATAACAATATTCAGGAAATAAAAACTAATGTAACTATATCAAAGAACCCTGCAGATATAGCATCACATTTTAATGTATGTACGTTTTAACTCGGTCGGTGGGTGAATGTATCTCAAACCTGGTGAGTTGTGGTTTTAAAAATGTCGTCAACCGAAAAATAGCGAATAAAGTAGAGATATTGATTTCTCATACATATCCGTGATAGTTTTTCTTTTTTTAATTAATGAGAGAGGGGAGCATGAGAACCCAATCCCAAGTACGGAGGCCATAGCAGCCCATTGTGCTGTCCTGCTAGAAGCCCATTCATCAAAACCTTCTTGTCCTCTTAATGATGCGCATCAGGTCTTGGCGAGGAAGGTTTTGCAGCTCATCTACAGATAGAAAGGCAGACCCTAGAGTATCCAGTCTGCTTCGGGCGAAGTTCAGACACTCACACAAAAAGTGGTCGGTTGTCTCACGCTGTCCCTCCAGATATGACAGACACTCAGGGCTGTCAACAACTCCCATCCTTGTTAGATGAGCGTGAAGTGAACTGTGGTCGTTGATGGTGCCAACCACAGTTCTACATTGTTTTCTTCCGAGCCCCATGAGAAAATCGGAGATATTCCCATATCCATATCCATTTTGCTCTACCATCATTATTTTTGTGCGTTACAAACGAAATGACAAACTTAGTATACCCTATAGATTTCATCTAGGGTACAAAAATGAGTGAACGAAATTTTGTTTCAGAACTAGTGCAAAGTGTTTCTTGGAGAGAAATTTCGTCGTAAATTAGAAAAGATTGTATGTGTGATGGCCATATTGAAGTGTATGAGAATCTTTGACAATACGAAACGCTTCATCCAATCAATTTTTGAAGTACAAATTTCTAATTTATAATCGACATTAGCATGGCTTCTCTTTCCTCCATACACGGAATATAAACCACCTTCCAGGAGGCGAATGATAGTTAGTTCTTCTTCCATTTAAAAATCCCGACTATATTAATACGTGTATATTAACTTTCTTTCAAACTACATTTAATTCTCGTCAGAGCTCAACAATCCCTTCTACATCTGATCAAATCCATTATAACAGCTCTAAACATATTCCAATGATACGTCATAGTGATGTTGAAATAATTCTCGCATAGTTGGACGAAAATAAAAATGCTGGTCCGGATTGTATTCCCAAAATATTTTATAGAAGCTGCTCTCTTCTCCTATCACATCCTATATCCGTGTTAATCAATTCATCTACTTTCAGCCATACTGTTCCTGATGTTCTTAAGGATCATTTTGTTCACCTTGCTTTCAGGGGATAAAAGGCTGGTGTAGAATTACCGCCCCATTTCTACTTCCAATGCATTAGCCTTGATCCTTGAAAGAATCGTTTATAATACTCTTATACCGCAACTAAAACCCTAAGCCCTCAACAATATGGCTTCTTACCAGGCCGATCTACGGTAACTAATCTCTCGATATTCACCGACTCTATTGCTCTGGCTCTTAATGAAGCTAAATAGCTAGATGTTTTTTATGTGGATATATCTAAAGCATTCGATAGAATAAATCACAAAGTAGTTATGGAAAAGATAAGAGGATTGGGCCTTGATTCTAACAGTACCCTCTAGTCAAATCATCAATTACGTCAAATTCATACACGCAAACCTCGGTTGTTCCCAAGGCTCGATTCTTCGCCCGCTTCTCTTCTTCTTATATATAAATGATCTCCGTAATGAGTTATACTCTGCTTCCTTAATATATGTTGATGACAACAACATTTATCAATGATATAAATGATCCATCCGATTGTCAATACTTGCAAAATGACATCCAGAAACTACTCTCTTGGTGTTATAAAAATCAACTATCCTTAAACGTGGATAAATGCAAGTGCATGTCCTTCTCAAGAAACCAAACCACATTATACTGGGACTATAAGCCACCTCTAAGTGTAGCACATATAAAAGAAGCCAGATAAAATTTTTTCGAAAGCCATATGAGTTGGACAATAGAATGGCGAAAAGTTCTTTTCACTGACGAAAAGAAGCTTAACTTGGACGACCAAAATGGTTTTTCTATTACTGGCATGATAAAAGGCTTCAGGAAGAAGTCAACATGTGCGGCAATTTTGGTGGGGACAGTGTTATGATTTGGGCTTGATTTTCTGCAAATGGAAAAACCGAAACTGCGTATGTTCCCCGAAAAATGAACGTAGAAACATATGTATATAAGAGATGTGAGAGGAAGTGATGGTTGAGTGCGCTGAAGAAATATGCGTCACGGACTTCATTTTCCTGCAGGACAAAGCCGCTATTCACACTGCGAAGAAAGTTAGCCTGTGGCTCGCTGAAAAACAAATCACGAAACTTGATTGGGCTTCAAGGTGTCCATTGTCCAAATTTTAATCCAATCTGCTCTCGATTATTTCAAGGCCAATGGACGTCAATTTCACAGCATTAACAAATTAAAAGTTGCAATAAAATAAACATGGCCGTCGATTGCATAAAGTTAGTTAGACAATTTGATCTAGTCAATGTCGCGACGCATGTTCCAGTTAATCAAATAGAAAGGAGCTTCTACTGGTCACTAAGAATTAAAAAATATTTTTATGGTATGTATGTTTCATAAAGAATATATTTATGTTATTTTTATGTAAATTTTCACCACTGTTAGTATACTAGTACAAAGAATGGTTAGATATTACTGTAAAGCATGACATTGCTTAAATTTACTTTGGAACTTATTGAAAGCGCTATGAATTTTTGTTTTTTCTTAAGGGACCATCTGAGTGTAAGCGGCCAAAAAATTGTCAATTTTCGCGATTTTTTTTCGGATGGAGGGAGATCGGCATGCATTTTTTACGAATAAGACAATACAATACAAAAATATTTTTTTCATTAGTTTTTATTTATTTTTGTTAATAATTATTTTAGAATGTGAGTTTAAAAAAATGGGGGCAATCGGTGTCCACGATTGTGGCCGCAGTTTGCATCTGAAAGAAAAAAACCAAATTGATTATTTATCTGTAGGGAAGCCGCTATGTCTCTATGGAGTTTTTTTTTTTTATTTTTGGCAAAATGGCGAAGGTTTGAGGAAAAAGTACGAAATTGAGCCCTGTTTTTTAAGAGTTTTTCGTGTGAAAATATAGGAAGATTTTTTAAAAAAAAAACTTCCGTAGGGACATAAAGAATGAAGGAAAGAAAATTCCGTAAAAATTTCAAGTCGATAGCTTGAAAAATCTCCCTCTGAGAGTTGGTAATGTTTATAAAAAGGGCATTTCGTGAAAAACTTTTAAAGTTTGAAGGAGGTTTTTTTTTTACATAAATTGTCTACTTACAATCAATTGGCCATACAATATCCCTGACGAATTTGACCGCTCCATTTCGGTTATAGAAAAGTAGGTAAGAACCTTAGGACGGTTGAACGGTAGGCCGACCCATCCGGGCATCGCCTTACGCTACAATGTCTTTTTCTGAGAAAGGTTGTAGCGACCGTAATAATGCGAATTTTAATTTGAAAACTTGACAGAACACGCACAGCTATACTTCAAGATTAGACAAAAAAAAATAATTCTATTTTTCAAAAATTTTACACTGAGATGGTCCCGTATTATCTTATTTTTAATTTTAATTAATTTTACGCACTTGTAAAACAAAATTGACATAATCGAATTTTCTGTGAAGGAAATCACCACACGTCACTTTGCTTTAAAACTTTACTTTCTCTCTTAACAGGCGTAATTTAATTAGCATAAGTTCTTAAAAGTCAAGTCATGTCGCTTGTTATTAAGTTAAATTTAATTCTTGAATCAAGAATAAGGAAATAGTGTCAATAGATGCCCATACCGAGATGTCAAGAGATCACATACAATACTACGTACCATTCTTTTTTAACTCAACCTTCCATCAAATAAATAAATGGTCTGAAAAAAAAACAAAAACAAATAATTTTCAGAATAAAAGCGCATGAAGCACGAGCTTTTAACATTTTGTAAAGTGCAAAAATTGGATGACCCCAAAAGGAGTATCAAAAGATAGTCGATATCGAGGATAATAATGGATAATATACCTACATACATATTTCCTCTTGTCCTTCTTCTTTATCATATCCACCTAATTAAAATTGCCTAAGCTTCCTATGATTTCCTATCGAAGAGAATGAAAATTTATTTTACGAAATTTGTATTTGTATCAGTTGTAAACTTACACTGCACACTTGATATACAGAAGATAAGGTATGGGCTGCATAACGCAATTCATGGCGGACTATGTTTCATAATATATAGTATTACCGTAAAATTTTTCGTGCAGCATGGTAGATAGTTGGATCCGAAATATATGGACTAGAGATAAGTAAAATTGAAACAACTAGTTACCTTTATTTAGTACTATTACAGACCTACAAAAATCTGTATTTATTCAAATTTTGTATGCCGAGGAGCGGCGAGCGTATACGAACAAGAGAAATCTCTTGAACAGATGTTCAATAGAAAGAGATTACCCATCAGAGTAGACGGTATTTGAAAAAAATGAATGCAAATTGTGGCAGAAAGAATTGCATGTAGCATTTAAGGAAATTGAGCTTGTTTGTGACAAGGAGAAATACAATCGTTTTTTTTTTCTGAAAGAGAAATGTTGCATTTTTCAATAATCATAATAATGTTGTCTTTTACACATTCGCGAATAAGGGTGCAGTGGTTCACTGTGTTGTTTTTTACACACTGGTGAATAAGGGTGTATTGAATAGCTGTTCAAGAGATTTCTCTTGTTAGTATTACGTTCGCCGTCGAGGAGCCTGAATTGAAGTTTGGCTGTGGTATCAAATATCCAATGATTATGATTGAATCCATAGGGTTCTTCCCCTTGATTAGTGCTTTTACTATTATTTCTACTACCCTGATTATATGCGCCCTAGTTTCCAACAAATGAATATTTATTATTTTGTTTGGTGCAACTGTGTTCAACAATCTACTGTGCTCAGTTTTGGTTTTCTTTGTTTCCGGTTTAGTATCTTCCTTTCTTTTTATATTTTTTGAAAGGTGGTCTATGCATGTTATCCATAAGTTTTTCTTTTCCTTGGTTACACTCTTTGGCGGCCATATGCTCCTACATATAGCCATTTGATTCAATATTATCCATCCGTTTCCGAGGCTCTATTTTAATTTCTTGAATCATACAGTTTCGTTGCTATGTCTGGTGATTAGCCCATAGTAGCTTAGCTATCATCTGTTAGCTATTAAGAAAAGCTTTCCATATTGGGGTCTATTGGTTGTCGTCCAAGTTATTTTCATGTTGACGATTAGGATTATGATGAAAGCCTTTATGTTATTTTATAAACCTTACAAATGTTCTTTTTTCTCTCTCCCACATAATCCACTTCTCTTATTGCTGTTGTTGGTATTATTGAGAGGGCGAGGATTATAGGACTGGAAACAGTTAATAGGTAACCGCAGAAAACGGGCCAGGCAGTAAGATTCCGATGGTTGACAATCGCGATTACTATCGAGGCCACTTTTTTCATATATGAACCTTGGTATGGTCTGTTATGTGCATTCTTCGAGGGCAACAGTTTTTTCTCGGTCTATGGTAAGGGTTAGCATTTGTCCCTAATCATTAACTCTGATGGTTGACAATCGCGATTACTACCGAGGCCACTTTTTACATGTATGACCCTTGGTATGGTCTGTTATGTGCGTTCTTCGAGGGCAACAGTTTTTCTCGGTCTATGGTAAGGGTTAGGTTCCTAATCATTAATTTTTCTCTGAAGTATTCTCCACTCGGAATTTGACTGAATAACAATTCTGTTTGTGTATACTTTCTCCAATTAGAGATATTTTTCTAACTACTGCTACATTGTGTTGTGTGGATTTTATCTTCCTCAACAAAACATGTATACAAGAGATAGCCATTCTTGCTAGAGTATAGCTGGCAAGGCCAAATTTATAGACCTCCTCCTCTGGTTCTATTATATCTAAACTAAAGTAATTCCCTTAAGCGTCTTCAGCTTATTATCCCAAGATATGTCACTCCAATAATTGCTACGTTAATTCATTTTAGAGTTTTCTTATAGGTAATTGGTTAGGTGCACGCCTTCCTTGGATCTGGTCCCCTTAGAATCCCTTCCGCTGGAGGCTCCCAATGCCGATAAACTTAGATATCTACCAACTGTTTTTTTAAAGGATATTTTCTTAATAGTGTCATCGTACTTGAGAAATGAGATTGATTAAATTTTTGTCTGTGAAAGATTCACAAATCTAGCGCTCCTCTATAGAATAGATGTCCTGGAATACAATTCCTATATATGGGCCGTGGCTGGTCGCACAGCTTTAGTTTTGTTAGATATTGTCTAGAAGGGAGCCTTCAAGCTCACTGGTAATGTGGCAATTACTTGTCATATCGATTCGCTCGAGCACCGCCGCAATGTTGAATGCCTTTTGCAAGTTTATCGCTACATGCATGGGTGAATGTTATGATGAAATATTTAGTCTGATCCGTTGTAGAATAATTCCTGCAAACCACGCACATATTTTTACAATTCAAATTTCTTTCGGCCGTAAAGTAAAAATTGCGCAATGCTTTTTAATACCGAACTGTGTGCGAATGTAGAGCAGTGTACCATCTTCTATGTATATTTCCTCCGGCACACAATCTGGGAAAGTTTAAGGGCGCCATACATCGGTACCTCCGCCACTCTTCTCTTAACCCATAAATTTTTCCTATCTCCTTCCTGCCATGCTATGCCTTGCTTCATAGGGTGTCGTCTGAGTTTGGCTTAATAATTTACATATATATAAAAACAAAATTAAGAAAATAAATTGGGCTTTAATCTATTCCAGAAAACGGGACTAACTGCAATATCATTATTGCCATTCTATATTCATTAACCATAAAAATTCGCAACTAGTTATATAGAAATTTAAACAAATACTTAATATTCCGAAAGGAAGATAATTTGACAAAAGGTAACGCACAATGACTTTTTCTTGTGTAGTTTACATACATAAAACATCCATAATTATCTGTTGGCCTTTTATGAAAGCACGTTCCTGCTCCACATTACCACATATAACTGTTAGCACTTTAGTACGTATACCATACGAACACTTTATATAAATGATAAACAAAAATATCCTGAAAGACCATCATATCAACTCTAAAATTTTTATTGCCAGCTTAATAATCCTTGAAATGCTTTGTAACACGCGTTCGTTTAAAGCTCTGTTCGCAAAAGAACACAGTCTCAGTCTGCCGCATTTCAATGGTTACGAGCAATTCATGGATTCAAATGGAGATTTTTATATTCTTTAATATTCCCCCTAATGGTTCATAAATCAGTTCCACTATTAGACTACCGCCCCCACTGATGTAATTCATTAAAGGAAATGGTCTCGAATGTCAAAAGACTGCTTTGAATAGAAGTTTGAAAATATTAAGGAATGCTTCTAAGGACGTTCAATTCTTTTATTGATGTTTTTTTTGTGTGTGGGAAACTTTATAAATAAAAAAGAACAACAGTTTGTTTTGTCGATGTTTTATTTATGTGAAGTACAAAAAAAAAGTTGTTTAACGAAAAGTTAAGTTATAAATTAATAAATCAGCTATGGTCAGGTATTAACTTCGTTTAGAGTCTAAATATATTTAGGGTAATTACAGTCGAATTAGGAATATTTTGCGAGAGTCTATAATTACGTAAATCGTTGCGTAGAAGATAGTTAGTAAAAATATAAGGTGTTTCTGGCTCAGAGGTCCATAGAGAAGGAGGTGATAGTACTCATCTTGAAAACAATTTAATGGCAATGTGTGTGGTGGGGGCATCTCAAACATTTTGTAGTAACAGGATGATTAAGAATGGATACGAGTTTTTCACGAAACAGAACCTCATTGTTTTCTACACTGTTCAAACAGCTTCGTACTACTCTTTTCTCCGGATGGCGGTTTACCCCTTTTTACTAAAAAAAAACTTATTAACCTAACTTTTTTTAGCACATAATTAGCACATAATTTCCTCATATTCAATTTTCCGGGGTCACGATGGGCGTGCTGTAGCTAAATGGACCCCATAAATATATAAAAAATGAAAGCATCTCAGCAGGTTTTGTCAATAAGTGGGAAAAATTTTAGCTGTCAGAGTTGCCGGAAATACTAGATAGAAGTTTAAAGAGTGACGATATAAAACCATATAGAAAATCCCATATAGTGAGGGATCAATATAATTACCAAAGTAGAGACAAGTAATAATAGTATTTCTTATCTGTGATCAAAGGATCTATGTGGACCAGAGAAAGCCGATAAATTTTAATATTTCATTATTTTATACAATAAAACCTCGCGAAATTGTAAAATATTGTATATTACCCATCAGGAGTCCTGTTAGTGGTCCGATAGATATGTAAAAGTATTGGAGTTGAAGTAACCCTAGTATCCAAGTCCTTAGACTTTCATCAGATATTCTTAAGAAATTTTTCGGTCCGAAGAAGAAATCCCATGGAATAATCCCAAGAATGTCAAAAGATCTTTGAACATGGGAATGTCACGGGGCAAAAGTTACGCTGTCCGAGAGTTAGCCCTTATTATTCCACAGAGTTCCTTTAAATATAATAATAACAATGTCTTTAAAAATTGGGTTGATATTTTTTATGGATAGGGGAGACGTAGGTAATGAGGATCACTTAAGCGAGATAGAAAACCAAATCTAGTAATCAACTATTTATTGCTTTGCTCTTATAATAAACTTTACTTATTTAACTATCAATTGAGATCAACTTTAATCACTTTGGCTTATTAATTTCGGAGCAATAAAGATTTAAAAAAAGTCAGGATCGATCACCATTGTCAACATCGGTTGGCAATGGAGATCAGCATGTGCACAATGGTGATCAACACATATCGCACACATAATTACGAGCAGACTCCCATCCAGTACAGTCAGCATGGACCCAAAGCCCACAAGAAAAGAAGTGCACCGATACCATATTTCGCCATCTCGTCCGAATTCGCCACATACAAGGCACCAGTTACCTGCGTCTTCTGCATCGTCGTCTTCGTCATCCTGTCATAACTCGTCCGTGTTCACGTCTGACTTCGACGTATCATTCGATTCTAATTTTCTTCTTAGCCTTCTCAAGACTGACCTTCTTTAACCTTGCTTATCTTTCCCACTCCTTTTCCCTTGCTTTTCACAGCTTTAGCCTTCCTTTTGTTTTGTTTTTCGACAAGGGCGTATTTGATCGGTGTTGAAGTCAAAATCGTTGCATGCTGTTTTTTTCTTCCTTGTCTTGTCTTGAGAGCAGGTGCTTCCTTAGGCATCTGGGTGAAATTTTGGATTCTTGGCAGGTTCCCCCATGTTGATGGTATTTCGAATTGAGACGATGATGCAGTCGCTGGTGCAGGAATTGTGGGACAAAATGTGGATGTACTTGGAATAGGACTATCTTGTTCTAGTTCAGCAGTAGCTGTTGGTACTGAGAAGGAGTGAACAGCTCCAGCAACAGTAGATTCTGAAATAGAGTCAGAAGGATCTTGCACTACAATGGGCTCTGATTGTAGGACTTCAGCTGCCATAAAATTTTCATCTGAAAAGACATTGGGATTTATGGGAAATATGCCCGTTGCTTTAAATCCCGCTTCGCCCTTGCTCATGGAGGCAACACTTGAGAATGCTTTTTTGACCAAGCAAGCCACATCATAAGGTGTTATTCTTTCTGAAAGTTGACTGTTCAAGTTCATGTTCGCATTATCTTCTATATGCTGCTTTGAATGGTAAAAAAAAGGACACATCCAATGGCAACATGCGGTGAGAAGTATGAGGTGGTAGGGACAGCATATGGATATATCCCTGGTTCTTCTACAGAAAGTTTGGCATGTTGGGTGAAGTGCTTGAACCATTCAAGGAAAATTTCTTCATTAATCCATATATTGTCTGAGCATTTATAAATAGCTCCTGTTGGGCCATCCTTTGGGGGAATGTATCCATCTGCAGCACTTATGGTGCAGAGCAGAGTGACATTCTTTCCCCTTTCCCAGCTTGTTATAGATCCTACCATCTTCTCGTCCCTTAGCAGCTAATACTTTACCAGAATCTTGGACGGTAGAAATACCGGTTTCATCGAAGTTCTAGATGTTTTTGGCAGAAATTTGTATTTTAGAATCGCTGAGCTTCAGTTTTATTAAAAGCTGTAACTGTTGAATATTATTCCTGGTAATAAATCCATCAAACCAAACTCGACCAGCCAATCTTGAAGACGTGTTAAAATTGTGTTTCAGGTTTAGGGCTTCCTTGAATTCGAATGCCGCTCATTTTATTTGGCTTGGGGTGCACCCGTGGAAAACATTGCCCATTTTCTTGATTATGTCCGCCAATTCTTTTTCTATCTCAGGCGTGAAGACAGTATTACGGCCGAGACGAGGTTCCATAGTTGGTTTTATTGTGTACCTCCTCTAAAGACTGGAAAATGGAATATGCATGGTCTTCGCTGCTTTCCTCATTGAATAATTCTGTTCGTCAATGAGCTTTACAGCCTTTTCTAGCTGGTCCATAGACCAACTAGCTTTATTTGTCTTCCTAGGACGAACTTTCGGCATCTTCAAACAAAAAATACATTATTTCATCGAAGCTAGGTAATGTGGGCAATGGGGGTCACTATGTAGGTAACTGGAGTCACCTGATTCCGATTACCTACAGGGCGAAAAGGAGAAAAAAACAATCCTGACGAGAAAGTTGAAGATATAATAACAATCTGGGTTTTAAATCGAAATCTAAAATGTTACGATTATTACGCATCGGTAGAACAGAAATAACGATTTGTAATTTAAGCTTTACCTTCGGATTTATCTACTCGAAAAATTAGATCAGAATGGCGCGAAATCTTCACACATCTGTTTCTCTCCTGCGGTTTTTGTTATTTTGTGGTGATCACCATCAGTGCTGCCAGTTGGCAACATACAAAAGTCGGGAAAATGCTGGAGAGAAAATCGTGAATTGGGTATGAGGATCGGTGAAAGAATTAAAACACATAATTACTTGTTCAAAACATAATTTATAGGAATCCAATAAAATATAAATTTAAAAACTTAAGGATGTATCCAGAACTATAAAATAGATTAGATTAACATTCTTATTGCCATTTGCCCTATTTCAATCTTATCAGTAAGATTTATACTATTTGTACTACATTTTAGAATTAAAGCCCTTAAGCATGTTTTCATAGCATATTAAAACATTTCTCTCTGTTTTTTGTCAAAAAATATTTGGACAATAAAATGCCTTTTAAGGTTTCCGCATCCAATCAAATTGACAGCTTTGTTTTGCTGATATTTATCTGTGAAACAGAGCAGACTTTGTAAAATGTAATATTACGGGTCGAGTCATAATTTTCTTTTTCAACCAACCAGTTTTTTAGATTCGGATCATTTTGTCACAATTTGCAAAATTTGTGCACATACATTTTTGCTCACAATTACAAAAGCTACATAATTCAAACCATGTAATTTTACCGCTATTTTCGGCAATCCATAATCTAAATCTGAATCATCTGTCACTGACCGTGTTACAGGTACTAAGTGTAAGTCCTCCTTTTCAAGAAAAATCAACATTTTTTCAAGATAAGTAAATATTTTTATACCTGCATTTAATCTTACTTCTTCTTATTATAAATTTATCCATCACATAAGAGAAGAACTAAGTAAGCGGAGATCCTAAAAATACTAGGTTAAGATTGTGAAACCAACTGAACCAAAACAACAATGGAAAAAATTTGGGGTCTTCCCAATTTCGTCAGATTTCATAGCCTTAGTGTTGTTAATATAATAAAATATGGGTTAATAGTGAAAATCTCTAAAAATGGGAGGAGTCTGTAAAATATCGGAAATAAGAGAGCCAACATCGGGAAATCGGAATTATACTTGAAAATCGGGGAAAATACGATAAATCGGGGAATCTGGCAGCCCTGATCACCATTGCCAACTGATTCCAATTGCCCACATCTCCCCTAATCTATGGAGTGTTTTTCTAGATATTCCGCAAAATAATTGTCAAGAAATATTTTTACTAGCAAACTTGATAAAATTGAACTTTTTTAAAGGTATATCAAGCAGAATCGATGACTACTACTACTATCGACTACTTTTTATTGTTAGTGGAAGATCTTTGATTCGATTGTATTTTTTGGTATTGGTGATTATGGAAAATCCACGGACTTTGTTTAAAACTCCCTCTGGTGATAGATTTTCCTAAAAATTCTCGATTCTGACGCAAATTTTCATATGTACACACATACATATATGAATGTAGGTAATTTTAAGTGAAAAATAAATTGATAATCAAATTTCAATTCCATACGGGGGCGTTGAATTATGGAGGCCTTCACAGACCAACGCGATACCGCGGGACTCGAAACTATGACGGGATATGGAACCACTCGCACTGACGTGTCATTTCTAGATAGCGAACACGGGATCCATTTTTGGTTCGCTTGTTTTTCCCGTCATTCGCGTAGTTCCCGCAAGAAGGAAAGATGGATATTGAAAAACTTATTGAATTAGTAAAAGTGAATCCAATTTAGTATGATTTTTCTTACCCTGGATATAAAAATTTTCGCAAGAAAGATAAAGTTTGGGATCAAATTGGTGTGAAATTGAAGACAAATGGTAAGTAAAAGTCTAATAGTTGAATTTCTTCATGAAACTTTTTATAAACGGTAAAAAATTAGGAATAGATTAATCGCTATTATTAATAAAATACTCAACAAATTGTTCACGTACGTCAAATTCCATATTTATACCGCGTCTAGCGACATTAAAATTATTTAATGCACCAACTGTCGGCTTAGGTTCCACTAATAAATCATCAAAATAAAGAGACTCGTATTTTTTTTGTCCTCGGGAAATTATGTAAGATGCATGTTGCTTTAATTATATAAATATTAGTATCTAGATTAACTTCAATTGTCCTATAATAAATTCCCCACTTTTGGGCTAATATACCAAAGGCATTTTCTGCGACGTGTCGTGCTCTACAAAAGTTTGTATTATATTTTTCCTTTTGTTTATCGCTTCTCAATTGTCTTTAGGTAAATGGTCTCATTAGAAAAATTTTAGCGCAAAAGCTTCATCTCCTATCAAGCCATGCGGACATGGTTCAGTTTTCCCGGGAAGATTTTTTCTCTGCATACATTCATAGTACCATTTTTAAATTTTCTTCCCATATTAGAGGCTTCAAGATTTTCGCCATCACTATTTTTTCCATAATCGCCAATATCCACACATATAATATGATATTCGGGTCCAACAGTAGCCATCAGAACAACTAAAAATTTATTTAAATAGATAAAGTGATTCAAACCACTATTTTTTGAGCATTTGATGGTCACATGTTTTCCATCTATACTGCCTATGCAATTAGGAAATTGCCACAAGTTCTTAAATCCTTCAGTAGTAGTAAAAAAAAAGGTAAGCATATCCGAAATTTTTAGTTTAGATCACAATAACTCCTTAGAGGAGAGGAGTACTGGGTTGGTTGGGCAGTCATTAGCACCGTCATGAAGTTTTGCATACAATCAGTAGCTTTATATGGTGACCGTACATATTGTACTTTTTAAGACACAGGGTATTTTGTGAAAGACTAGCATAACGTCTTAATCACCCTGTTTCTCCGAAACGGTTGGTGTGAAGCCTCCCCCGCCATACTATTTTTTGTTCGTCCAGGTGAGTACTATCACCTTCTCTTCTATGGACCACCTCACCTAGATGGAAACACCCTGTATATGCAAAAGTACTTGGTTTGCAAAAGGGTTAATTTGTTTTGCAAATGAGCGAATTGAATTTGCATGGGAATTAATTTATTTATCGAAAGGGTGAATTTCATTTGCAATATGGCGAGTTTAATTTCCAAAAGGATTAATTTAATATAAAAAACCTGTAATAGGAAAATCTATTATTTTCAATTATAACTATCAAGACACAACATAAAATTTTTCATATAAACTTTTGTCACACATGTATATAAAATACATAAAAAGATTTACATGAATTGAACTTCCTTTTCAGTCTTATAACAAATTTTCAGTAAAACATAGCTCTGTATAGGGTAAGAAGCGGAAATGCCGGCCACTTAATGACAAACACTTATAACTTTTCACTTTCTTCATGTGTTTAATTATTTCAAGAAGACTAACAAAGTTAAGCTATTTATGAAAAAACGGAGAGACTTAAAACTTTTATAATCGATATATTTAAAGTAGTAGGAGCTATTTAAAAAAACATAGATTAGACCGCCATTGTCCATGTATGGGGGTAATCCCGGTCAGGCGCGAGGGTAATGGCGATCTCATCTAATGAGATAAATACAATAATCAGATGTAGCTGAAGACTTTAGGATTTATGAGGTAAATTCCTGTCGCTCGAAATTCGGATGCATGTTTACTTTTCTTAGTGACCTGGGCATAAGCTTTGTTAAATCCCATAGAAGGACACATCAAGCGGTTGTGACCTATGTGAGCTATGTGGTGGAATGGACAACTTCACGATGTAGGTTTCCTTGCAACAGGTAATGGCGATCACTTGACCGGTATTGCTCTGGGAGCCCATTTTCAATTCAACATCAAATTTTATAAATATACAAAAAGAAATAAAAAAAAAATGTTTACAATAACATTAAATAGAGCCTTGTACAATTACGTAAATGAATACAAAACTAGAATTACTTTTAAATCTTTAGTTCAGACCTTCTAAAATATTTCGCCGAAAAATACATGAAAGCGATGGAAAATAAACAAAGTCCGTTTCTCTTGAACTCTGATAGTGAATTGCGTGAATGCCTCCGAGTGGTCATTCACGTCACATCCCTACTTATTTATCACTGAAATTCTTGTATGTGGGTGTAGTACTTTTTGAGATTTCCGACCGATTGGCATTGTCTCTTGACCGGCATTACCCCTTCTTACCCTACATGTGATGTTCATTGCGTTGTGGAATACATTCTGAAGATAAAGGCGTAGTTTTTTCCTTTTTTATAAATATTTAATAATTTCTGCAAAAGACCAAAAATCTATATAATCTACATGTCTGGACAATTTTTGTATGGGGTCATTCCACGATGCGCCGATCACCTATCCAATTTCAACAACACTTTTCGTTCGCAGGAATGATGAAGGTGAAATAATAAATTTTTAACGGAACCCAATGCTCATACCGCAATTTCAGTAATAATGAATCGTACCATAAAAGAAAATACGGTTTAAATTTTTAATACAGTGCCCCTCCCCCTCCCAAATTCAAAAAAGACAATTATGCTACTGAATATATGAGATTAAGTGATTCATACTATGTAATCTCTACTTTGTCGCCATGACTTCGCTCGGACTTCCCTCATTAAAATAATTATTGCACATCAACCTATAGAGATCCCAACTTGAAATTTTAACAGATTATACCTCAGGTTGATGCCTTTTTTTCTAGAAATAAAAAAATCCGAAAATTTTGCATCCCATCAAGGATAAAGGACAACTAACATATTTAGAAAAAAAATCACCGATCATATATTTCCCACAAAACCTGAAAATTATCCTTTTCAAAACAGCGCAGTTAAAATCGGCTTAGTATCACCGGAGATATAAATTTTTGAACTAGAACGAAAAGGCAAAATTTGATCCTTTTCCCGCTTTTCAAAAACAAAATACATACACGAAATTTTGGTAAAATATCTAAACTTTATCTAATAACCTGACATAATTTCTGCTAAATAAGTGACGTCACTTCAGAAAGTTGGTGGAAACATCGGACCATAAATGACAAAATTCCCCCGTCATTTCTAGTTTGCCATCATGAATTTGCAAATTTTTTAAATTTATAGTCCACGACTCCGAAATTCACCAGATATCGGTTTTTTAGTTGAATTGGGTACTATCACGGGGATTATGTTCACTTGGAAAATTTTCAAGTTGATCGCCTGTACATATTTGGCAATTATTTTCTTACTCACATACAAGTTAAGCTAATAATTAAAACTTGCAAAAAGTATAAAATTTCAACACTGTGAGATCATATTAAAATTTATGTTTTTATCTGAAGACTTCAGGGATAAAAGCTTCTTCATAGCCATGGCCTATTAAAATATCCAAAATCATCATTCTTACATCATTTTCCCCTAATAAGTTCGTTCCATTTCCACAATATTAGAACGCAAATGATAAAATTTCTTGGCAATCGAGCTGAATACATTTTCTCAACCCCCCTCATTTACTTACCCCAAACTCTTAAAAAGCCATTAACACTTTAAGCGTTAATTTGGGTCTACCAAAATCTCATTTATACCGCCGGGCATTAAAACTCACTTCCGTCTTTCAAGTGTCCGCTTCAATGAAGCTTCACTTAGCTTTCAACTTAGGTCAACGACAAAAGAGTCTTAAAAGTTGCTTTAATGAAATTTTTCGCTCTTTTACCCGTCGTCGTTTAGTAAAGCTTTTTAGCAAAGAAATATTAAAAACGACAGTGAAAGGAAGTTGGTAGCACTTTTCTAGAAATACATTTTTTTCGCCTATTATATCGGGTGAAAATCCTGCAAATGTTAAAATAAAAATATTCCTCAATTAAAAGCTTAATTAATTTTGAGAGTCTAGACAAGGCAAATGAAAGTTTTCACAGATAATGCACGTGACAAGCAGTACAAATTGTAGAAGAAGGAAAGGAAAGGTGACGACGTAATTGGTAAACAATTATGAAAGCAGTCATATTCAAGGGGACAAGAAAGAAATTTCATTAAACTCCGTAGAAATAACTGCTCTTCTCTTCTAGTTTATCTAACGGATATCCATATATTAATTTTCTTACTAAATTAATTTCGGAAGAGAGGAGAGAGAGATTTATTTATTTTAGAATTCGTTCCTTGAACGGATAAAACATAGCAATTTAAGGATGTTTCACCTTTGATCTTTGCTGCTCTCAAATTGGCAATTAAGCGATGAATTTGTGCGTACTGAGAGCAGTGAGCGTTATTAATTCATAGAACGGAGAGAAATGCGATCTATTCATTATTACCGTGTTGTAGTGCTCCGTTATACTCTTAATGAAGCACAATAAGTCTTGGTAGGGGTTATATACGTATTTTTCAGCTCATTTTCTTTGTCGAGACGAGGCGGGTAAGATTACGTTTTTATAGACAGAGTAGATATACTAGAACCACTTATATGTCGATAAGTAAATAGGAGTTTACTCTTTAGTTTTGTAACTATAAATTTTCAATATGTATTCAATGTCAATTGCGGGCAAATTTTTTATTAATTGATTGAGAGCAGAGGCAGGAGTAGCAGTCACATTATCAAAATTTGGCGCCTTCAAAACAAGGTGATATGAATTTAAACATAAATTTGTCTACTGAATCCATGATTTTCGTATGAAGCAGTTTATTTCTAATACTTAAGTACCTATAACCTTAAAGTCAACATTTATATTTCATCATAATCAAAACAGTGTTTGCCCCAGAAACGCACCTTTGCAAAACCCTCTTCCCAAGTCATAAAAGAGGAATCCATATGTGTGCGTCGGTCAATTCTTTAAAATGTTCCATATTGATACTTATGGATAAGTGACTAAACATTCCTATAGGTATAGAGCGTATGCTATTTATAATCCATACAGGAAAATAGTCTTCCAGTAATTTTAATCTTGGCTCCTCACCTTTACAAAGACCCTACTTAACAAAATAATAAAATTGTATTAGTTCAGAAGGTTGAAGCGCCATCATTTTAAAGGATGCGATAAATGTGATCAGACCAATTTTACTTGACATAGTCAACTCTTCTTTGTAAACTAGTTAATTTCCGGAGGTTTTGTACGAGTCTCTCATCGTACCTATACAAAAGGTGAAAAAATCGAATTTGTACGAGAACTTTAGCCCGGAAAATATGCTTCCTTTACCTGAAAATATTTTGAAATGGAAGTTCAACTATGTATAACTGATTAAATATGTGAAACAGCAGTTTTGAATATTAGTCAGACTTTAGAAAGCAGAATTTTAAAACAGCTCTCAACTGGGTAATAATGCAATAGAAGCAAGCTATTGATGACGGCGAATTTATTATCGCTATTTTCCTAGACATGAAGAGGGCTTTTAAGGCGGTGGATATAAATATTCTCAAGAACATACCTATTACATAGATAAATACGGAGTGAAAGAAAGGGAAGCGAAGTGGTTTCGGTTGTATCTAACAAACAGATCGCAAAGGACTAAAGGAAACGAATTTGTGTCAATAGCAATTAACTGTGTCTAAGGGGTACCCCAAGGTTCTATCATGGGAGCATTGCTGTTTTTTATTTATATTAATTACTTGAGTAATATTCTAGACAAGTGTAAATTAATAGTCATTAGTTGTGTTTTTTTTAATCTTTCTGGCTCAATTTTATGTACGTAAAACAACAACAATGCATGATCCATTGTTGTTGTTTTACGTACATAAAATTGAACCGGATTAGATCAGAGAGATAAAAAAAATGCAGCTTTTGTAGATGATGCGTTAGTGTATATTATAGGTGACAGTGCGAATCTTAATCAGTTTAGGAGTAAGAAAAAAGAGTAAGTTAGCAATGGTTAAAAGCGAATAAGTTTAAGTTTAATAGTGCAAAACAAAAATGATGGTTATTGAGAGGCTTAACACCTATTGATATTAAATTGGTTGGAAGCAATTTAGAATTTATAGACAATATACTAAGTTTCAAAGATATCAATTCAACTATACTTGTACGAAAATTGCTAAAACAATATAGGTAGGTATAATTTCAGAACAGTCATAGATAATCTTTGGATATCAATGAAAATGGCGCTTTGTATCAGCCAGAATCAATACTCTTGAGTATGGCTACTTCCTGCTTGTCGTAGACGCCAAAAGAAAATGTTAAGCAGACCTCATATATAATCTCAGTTAAAATTCTGAGTATGAATATATGAGGCGAAATACTAATTATATACTTAAGCGCTTAGCTAATAATAATAATCTTTGGATTTTAAGTGCAATAAAAGTGTACAATACTATGCTAATACATTTCGAATATTGTTCGTCAGTACTCTTTATGGCTGCAGGGGAAGATTTAATGAGACTTCAGAGATTACAAAATAAAATAATATGGATTATTCTACGTTTTGATAGAGGGACATCAGTAAAATTAATGTTTGACACGCTATGCTTGTGTAAAAGAACGAATTGTGCATAACCTATTAATTAATATTTTTAAAATAAAGCATAACATCTTTCCTAGGCTGCGTTCCTTTTCGCGTTCAGAACGAATTTTTTCGATCCAAGTCGTTCTTTTTCTCGAGCCGAACGATTTAGTTTCAATCTGTCATCGCCTTTTTCGGACTCCGAATAGTTTTTAATGCACCTGAGTTTTTCCCGGATTCAAGCAGAATGATTTTCATTTGTATTGTGAATTTGTATTTGTGAATGTGATGTTTACATTTTCGCCGGGGTAGTTGAGGTTAAGTTCTCTTAATTGAAAATGGCTTTGTTTTTGATAAACAACAATTTATACGAATTTGGTGATACGGAGAATGAAATAGAAAAGCTGCAAACAGGTAAAAATTACTTTTGAAAGCTCTTTTAGTTTTTAACTTGGTATTTCTACACGATCAATATTCTCACAAATATTAATTGAAAAATCTTGGAGAAGAGGTAGAGTTCATGAGGGTCCACTTGGAAAATAATGATTATTTAACTGCGGCGGCAGCAGCTGAATAAATTACTTTACCAGCAAAGGAGAAAAAGTTATCTAAACAGACGACACGAAAATGCGAACAACGTTCACCCAGGGAGACATCCTTTCCTCTATCTGCTGATCAAGTTGGCTCAACGTCAAAGGAAGTTTTTAGAAACGAATTGACTTCCTGGGATGATGCCGAAGATTTTGCTGATGACGATCCTGCTAGCTGGTCTTCGTCGGCAACTTTTTTAGAAATAATAGTCCATTAAATATAGGCGGCAATTAACACATATTTAAATAATTTATCAATAAAAAAAATTTATCAATAAAACTACTATTCTTGCTTCTGTCAAATGGAAGAAATGTCAAACACTTGAAATAGTTTTGTTTCGTTCCTTTTCTATGTGCACAGAACTAAATTATGACATCGTTCTTTCGATTCATACAGATTCGTTCTGAAGAAATATAAATATGGTTAGTGATAAGCAGCCGTTTCACCTACAAAATAATAAGGATTTCAGACTTGTTATACAACTTCCAGAACTCAGAATACAGGTACAGAGACATTAGACAGAGATGGAGTAGATTTGATGTTGCTACTACCACATAGAACTTCTTGAAGCTCTTATTATAAAAAACATTTGTATGTTATGATTTTTTTTAAAATATACTTATTGAAATAAAATTTATTTTAATGCAATGATGCCTTTTTGTAATATATTCCGTCCCCCAAATGTTTCAAGCTAGATACGTCACTGGATGAGAGGTTTATCAACGATTTCGAAATTTAGAGTTTGATGGTACTTAATGGTGAATCAGTATAGCCTTGCCATTTATTGGATGAAAAAATGGCCTACGGGTGAGTTGGTGCTCGAATATTTCCACACACAAAATCTTTTTAGGCTGTGTGCTAGAAGAAGGCACGAGTATAACGGATGTCAAGAGGATACCTACCGTTTGAATTGATAAACAAAAATTGATGGAGTTTCAAACTTGAAGGCAGTTACGGGCAGGTTTATATAAATGATAAATCTGGAGAGGAGCAAAATTTTAATTTTTAAACGATTAGAAAGAAATTTTAGTTTGTTGCTATGATTTTTTACTCTACTTTTATTTAATTGAACAAGAAAAATTTTACTTGTGTGAATTTTATTTAACAAATAGTTTCACTGTTGAAAAAATGTACAAAAAATATATCAGTACCTAACTTAACACAAATTGAATGGTCTGCCCCATAGAAAAAATATTTGAAAGCTGTCACTATTCTAAGCAATACAAGACACTTTGTTAAAAAGTTTTTCTCGGGGAAACTGCAATATAAATTTTCTTTTAATTCGATTTGAAATAATTCACCGCACCTTGGCAAGAAAAGTGATACATGTCAAAAGTTGACAATTTTCAGTATAGCGAATTCAGAATATTGTTTTTGAAATTGTGTGAAGGCCTTATAAATAATTAAGTTGGGCTTTCATCTTATGTTTTGTTGTTTGAGGGTGATTAGATATCTTCTTTTAAGATCAACCCTGATTCATTTGTTAATCCCTAATTTACACTTATGTGGAAATTTTGTTTGTATTGTTTTTGGACTTGTGTCACTTATCCGTTTAGTTTGTATGCAATAAAGATAAAAAATACTGTCACAAGCCTGAATGATACACTCTTTTTGATTCTTATAAAAAGATATAATCAGTCACAACTTAAAATGTGTCACTTTTCTTAACAAGCTACGCAACCGTCACGTAAGAAGCAACAAGTACAACTTAGAAGTGTCGCTTTTCCTGAAAGCGATGCAAGACTTTTTTGCAGGAAAAAGAAGTGACATAATGCCATTTCGTGGGAATCTCGCAAGTTATATCTGTAACGGTTTCCTCCAATGAAGTATAAAAGTTTTTACGTTGAATTGTGAAAAAAAAACAGAAAAATTGTGATTTTTGAGTTGTGTCACTTTTCTTGCCAAGGTGTGACATGTTTTATTATTGTAAATCCTTGCTGATTATTAGGTTTCACCACTGAAGGAGCAAACACTTCATTTCTGTTTTTAATTAACTTTTATCAACTCATTAATCCTTGACTAAATAACTTCGTGAATTTTAAGGTAGTTAATGTGGATGGATTTATATGGCGTTTTGTGATTTTGAATAAGTGAATGGATTTAAAAAAAACTTATATTTTTGGAGGTTTTGGTATATGGGGTGGTCACTACTACATCCCTTAGGATTGTACAATTTGGGCCGGGTATGATATCAAATTAAAGCTTTTGCTGAGTGCTATTAAACTTTTGTAGGGAACTTTATAACAGACTTTTCTAACTCGATGCGTGATTTTTGATTTTCTAGCATATCTTGTTTTATATATTTTATGGGAGCACTTCGAATTTTCACGGAATGTGAAGATATGAGTATCTAATCCTGGTCAATTACTACATGTGGAGACGATGATGTCAGTTATAGTACAAACGAAGAAATCGGTTTATCTGGAAGTGATATGAATTGGTCAGAAACAGATGTGAACTCCGTGTAATACAATTTCTCTGGTCAAGAGGCATTGAGTGTAAATTTATCGGTCAATAGTACTACTTTTGATGCATTTTCACTACTATTTGATTCTGCCTTGATTGAAAAAATTGTTCAGTGGACAAATATCCACGCTGAAGTGTTGAGGACAACTACATAAGTTTCTAGAGACTCAAATTAAAAAAAAAAAGTGGACCGATGTGACAACAGATTAAATGATGAAGATTTTGGGATTGTGCATTAATTATGATAGGTATGCCTAATTTCAAGTCATATTGGAGCACAAATTTTCTTTTGGAAAAACGATGTCCAAAAATCGTTTCGAAGTAATACTTTGTTGTTAAAGATTTTACGATAATACGGCAGATAAAATAAACCGTCTTCATAAAATTGACCAAGTGTTGAATCATGTGTTAGAAAACATTAACAATGTATACTATCCGGGACAGAATTTATCAATAGATGAAGCTTTACTCTTATGGAAAGGTCGTTTAGCATTTAGACAATATATTCCACTAAAAAGGCAAAATATGGTATACAAATATACGAATTGTGTACTCCTGACGGGTATGTTTTAAACTTCATGATTTATTGTGGAAAGGGTACGGTTTCTAATAATAATGGTCACGCCTTCTGTATTGTGTACAAGTTATTACGCGATTTCTTGAGAAAGGGTCTCTGAGAGCTAGTCCCGGTCGTGGGAGGGAGTGCGGTTTTTAAAGGACAACTCAGTCATACAATTCAATTATATAATTTTTATTATAAATAATACACTAATATCACAATAAATTCAATGAAAACTTGAAAACTAAAACTTACATACAAGCTACTACACAATTCAATATAAAATTCAATAAAAACTTCAAACGAAATAAAAAAATAAACAAAAAAAAATACAAATAAAAAAAATTTATATAATTATAAGAGTTAAGACACTGTCAACAAATAAATTTCAATTGTTATTGTTTGACAAACTGCCTTTCTTGGTGCTTGAGGGCACAAGAAAGTAATCAGACACTCAAACTATCTCTGGTCAGAATTATCTTCTGTGATGATACGTGAGGGCACAAGGAAGTAAAGATTCTATAGAAAAAGCGAATACTTAGATTGTCAGTTTTCTGCGCGTGCGCAGAAGTTTAGCAATACGCTATTAGAAACAAGAAGCGCAGATTAGTCTCTGCATCAGAATTATTCTTCTGCTTAGATGTGGATAGGAGATGTTGCAGATTAATCTCTGCGCAAAATTATTTTTCTGCTTAGGTGTGGGTAGGAATTTTGCAGATTAATCTCTGCGCAAAATTAATCTTCTACGTAGGTGTGGGCAGGAATATTGGAAATGATAGGAATTTTCAGATTAATCACTGAAATATAGAATTACATATTTATTACACAAGTCTAGTTCTGTTCTGAGTCTAATCTGACAATTCCTATCATCCACATTCCTACACCTAAGCAGGACAATAATTCAGCCAAACTTTTATTGCGCTACATCTGTTCAGCACCACACGTTGCAGCACGCTGCTGCACCCTCTTTTGTTGTCTGACAGGGTCGCTACCATAAAATAGATTCACAGAAAGTTCTTCTGTGCGTCACTTTACTGCCCTAGTGCCCACACGCAGTAGAAGCATTCCTATTTTTATTCTAGTAGTTTATATGGTGACAGAAACTAATTCCGGTCTTCTCTTCAGAATTAAAGAGGCGGACCACGTCATTTGGACTATTTTTAATTTATATTGAATTTTTATACTGAATTTCTAGTTTTAAGCTAATTATTTAATTGAATTTCGTGATATTAGGTTAAGGAAATGAATTGTTAATAAAATTTTATATTTGCAGTTAAAAAACGCTGAGTTATCCTTCCAACAACCGCACCTTTCCCTTATTGTTTGACACTAGCTCTAACATTGGTCCTCCGAGCCGGAAAAAATGTAAGTTTATAGAAAAACAAACAAAATTTATTTCTTTTTTGAGGCGGGAGGATGTTTAGGCCACACATACATGATGATGGTCCCTCCTTCTAAAGAAATGGGAAAAGGATACACAAAGAATGGAAGACTAAAATAAATTAATAGATAAACCACTTATCTGATTGCTGGAAATTTCCTTCTTTTGGCCCAGCGACGTCCAAATACTCCAATAAATAGATTCAATATGTAAGACATACAAAATTATTATTATTTATAACAAAATTCTATAAAAATATAATCTACCTACCTAAAGTGTACATCCCTCTTCTAGATTTACATTTCGTAATGTCACATCGTGACACTGTTTACTATTTATATGCACAACTATTATTACAATGTCCAATTAGCAACTTCTTTATACAAAGATAAGACACATATCAAATTTGTAATTGAGAAAAAGCTAAAGAAAGGATAATCAATTCTTGCACAGAGTAGTAATGTATTAGTGCAGAAGTGGAAAGATAAACATGAAGTTCTAACAATATCCACGAAACATAATGCATCATTTGAAGAAATACTGTACAGAAGTGGGAAAGTAGTAAATAAGCCCTGCACAGTTGCTGATTACAATGTGAATATGTCGGGAATTCGTATTAGTTATTCTGCTTCTTGGAAATCGACATGCTGTGGTACATGAAATTGTTTTTTCATTTATTCGACATAAGCATTTGGAATTCTTGTTGGTTATACAACAAAGTTCATGATACGACCAAGCTAAGTTACATAGACCTCAGAAATAATCTTACCAATAAACTATTAAATTGTGCGTGGGAAATAGAAATACTTGGAATTCTGGATAGCAGCACTTCAGATACACAACATTTTCAAAAAATGTATGCTTCGCCAATAAAAAGCGCACAGCAACTGTGTATGCCTGTGAAATATGTAAAACGTCTCAGGACTACCAATTCGGCTATGTATAGAAATATGTTTCGAAATGTACCATACAAGTAAATAAAATGTATTTTACTTTGAAAAACAGTTTTTATTTTGCTTTTCCTTTCTAATTTTATTCATTTCTTTTTAATCAAATGTGTCACATATATGTGACGACTGGGATACGAAAGGAATTATCAATCAATAGCCCAGTGTCACTTATGTGTGTCGGTCTGTACAATTGCTACTTTTTTTTAGTTAGAACGTTATAGATACATCGCACAAACAAAAAAATGACAATTGGTATCATATTTTGAGGCTCTCAAAGCGAAAGGGTTAAAGTGCGAGAATTTTTTAAACTACTTACTATAGAAAAAAGGAAAATATCCCATAACGTTCGCAAGGGAATGTAGATGCGAACTAATATGCATACCTTTGTTAGATAGATTATGTACCTTTTAGCAAAATGTAATGACAAAAAAAGGAGAAAATAAAATATATTAAAGAAACTTTTAAAATAAATAACTTTCGCAAATAAATTGCATTAAAAAGTAAAAAATATTTTTTTTATATCTCAGTGATAGGGGAGAGTGGGTAGGAATCGGACGTTTTTTATAAAATTACTTTTTTACCTATACAGAGGATATTCTACAAAAACATATTTTGACTTGTTGGATAGTATGTTATAATAACAGACTTTGCCAATACTAAGGTTGTCTGTAAATATAGTAAAACAACTTCTAAAAGTGTTTAAATACACATTTTACCAACTGTCCCATTTTACCTACCTGCAGGAGAAATGGGACAACGTTGTGCAGGAATGGGTCAAGAAGGAACTTTTGAATTAAAACAAATTATTATAATACCAAAATAAATTTATTTTCAAAGTTGTTAATAAAAATAAAAACTGATTTCCTGTCATGAAATTTTAAAAGAAAAAAATTAAGATAATCCTAAGGTTCGAGTAGAATTATCAACATTTTATTGATTAAAACTTGTGCATCGAGACAAGCTTGTGGATTCAGGAGTCCTTAAGGACAAGTCGGGATGTCTCCGCATAAAACCAAACATTCATTCCCTACCAGCCATTTCTGTTTTTTCCCACTCCTCCGGCACCTTAAGCACTAGACAATCCATAATACATATATGAGGAATTGACGAGTTACTTGGCAATCAATTTCTCTTTCTCATAAGAAAACACTTGACGTACTTTTGTATTGGGCTAATATGTGTAAGTTTCACCTACTTCCAAGCCGTTAGCCCTACTTACATGACGAGCCAATGCCGCCTTAGATATTTTACAACACTCAGCTACCGAACGAATTGAGGCTCCCGTAAGTACTTTGTTTACAGCTTCTGCAATTACTTTTTCCGTTGGCCTTTCTCTTTTGGTTTTACGGATCCAAACTCTCTTCGACTAAAAATCATAATTACATATATAAAAAAACTAACTATTAATAAACTCTAATAATTAAGCGTTTTCCAATCTTTTATTTGGAATTCTTGTTCAAAATAAATGCAGGAGGATTGGTACGGTGTCCCATTCCACCGTACTACTGTCCCAGTCATCCTGCATCCTCCTTAAATAGTTCTTGATGATTTATTTTGTAAATTTAAATACATAACTTACTTTTTTAATATATTCTAGAAAATATATTTCATACACACTTCGCCAAGTATTGTTATTAATATTTAACTGCGACCCAAAATATGAGGGCAGATTTTACTTTTGACGCAGAAATTTAAATTTTTGGGTGTAAAAACTCAGCAGTAAACCGCTGGGTGCAGCGTGCAGGTAGTTGAGTGTGGCTTTTGTCCCATTTCTCCTACATCCCATTCCTACCCACTCTCCCCTATGTAGAAGTAAAATTTCATTGCAAAATAAGAAATGCTAGAATTCAGATTAAATCTTAAAATTTTGGGCAACTATAATCACAATCGTCTAATGCAACATATGCTAAAAATTTTATGATTTAATCTGAGCAGTGAGAAAAAAAAATATTTTTTTGCTTTTTAGTGAAATTTATTTACGTTAGTTATTTATTTTTTAAAAGTTTTTTTAATATATTTTATTTTTTGTAAAAAGAATATTTCTTTAGGCTCAACGTACACATAATTTTTGCTAAGCTCATTCGGGTAAAATCGTTACAGTACTATCTCTAATTTAAGATTTGAATTGGCGCCAGTATTTAGAATATTCTGTTTTAGCTAGGTAGGTACTCTTACCTTATTACTCTTTGACTCTCTTGCATATCTGCATATAATTTATTTACTAATCTGCTCTATCAGTTTATAACCCGAACTTTTGAGAAAGTTATAAGTCCTTGATTTATACGATTTATAAGTTTTGATAGTGCTAGTTAAGATTTGTTTGGTTGATCAAATAAAAATAAAATTAATCATAAAAATATAACAAAAAATATCTCTGATGAAAAAAATTCATAGCTTCATATATAGTTTCTAAAAGTTATGTATAGCATTTTCAGATTTAATTAAACCTTATTCAGAAAGAATTAAACCTTTTCCAAAAGATTTAAACCTTAACCACAGATAAATAAACCTTCTCCATAAAGATTTAAGAATTAAACAAAATCCGTAAACAATAAAACTAAATTCATAAACAATTAGACCAATGATTTTTTTATTTACTTACTTTAGAGAGCTTTTAGGTAAAATTTCGCATATAGAAGATGCATAGTTAGATTAGGATAATGTCATGATACAGAAGACAAATGCCATTCAAGAGGTTGTTACCACAGGCATTAACTTACGACTTCAATTCACAATCTTATAGAGCAAGCATTTTCAAAGATTAATGGAGCTGCGAGGAGTATTCCCGCAGATACATCTGTTGAACATAGCTTTACTTCCATTATAGAAAGTATCGTTATGGAGATAAATACTATAGATTCTTTAAATTTCATAATGAATATAATTATGAAAATTAGTCCTACATCGCGCACCGAGCCCCTTACATAACCAAAAACTATTTACAAATGTAAAAAAGAAATAAAAAAATCATTGGTTTAATTATTTTGAGTTTAGTTTTATTGTTTGTGGATTTTATTTAATTTGTGGGAACATTATACTAATTCTTATTCTTATTTGCTAAAATATAATGTAAGCTGGCAATGTCAAGCAGTCTTCTCCTTCTTATTTGCTCAATTTTAATTCTGGCAATGCCAGAAGAAATGTCATTCATTAGAGTCGGAGCTGCGTAATTAACGAGTGCAGAACAACTTACTAGCTGCCATTTTTGATAAGATAAATTAGATTTGTGTAATTGATATATTTGGGTTTTTTATTTTATTTGAACACGCACCCATATCTCAAAATTTTTTTATGGAGATGGTTTAATTTTTTGTAGGAAAAGTTTAATTCTTATGGAAAAGGTTTAATTCTTTCTGGAAAAGTTTAATTAAATCTGAAAATGCTATATATCAAAGTGTTTGAAAAATTTCTCTATCGTTCTGTATTAACTACAACTACACCTTCCTTCAATATGATTAAAATGGTGAGTTCAAAATACATAACTCCAAACAAACTGAATACTATTTCGGTCAGAAGCGTACAACTCCGTATTTGTAGTTTTGATCGAACAAAAACTGAAAAAAGCGAAAGGCTTGAAACAAAAACTAAATAACTTCAACGAACAAAAATACCATTAAAGCATTTCTTTGAAGTGCAGACAATGCTCAGTTTTACAATGTTGTTTTTAAGATTTGTTAGGCAATGTTAGGTAAGTGATTATTTCGATAATACTAATTTAAAACATTTTCAGTCAGAATGGTTAAACTTGCTTTGGGAGGTAAATTTTTCTTTAAAAAAAACTTCATCAGACATGATAAAAAAAAAACAAAATTTTACGTACGTGCTTTACCAACCGTCTTTTATCTAGAATCTTCTGTTGTTCTATTGCTTCGGGCGTTGATCCTGCTTTAATGGAGTTTATAGATTGTTTAGATGATAGTATGAAAGATATTGCCTACAATTCAGAGGCTGAAAATTTATTAAGCTCGGAAATTAATTCCGACGGTGGCCATAAAGGGGTCGATAATAAACCATTGAAGTAATTCAAGCGTGACGCAAGGACAGCTAATGGAAATTCCGGGAACCCTACAAAATCAATAGAAACAAACCAATTCGTGGTTGGGAATTGAAACTGCTACGTGCATGCAGGAAAGGGTATGTTAATAAATTAACTCCAGAAATTCGGTAATCTCTTTTTAAGTCATACCAGAAGAGCATCGTAGTAGCTTAATAAATCTTGAAGAAAAAATATATATACGCAAAACGTACGGAAACAAAAAAACCTAAAAATTGATGATATGAACTGTATTTTTTTTTTAGATAAATGGAAAAAAGCGAATTGTTTGCAAAGAATATTTTAAAGCTACTTCGAATGAATCAGATGGTTTCATTAGAATTGTAGAAGAAAAGAAAAAAAGTAAATTCATTGGGATTCTGAAACAAATCGTCAAGGCGAACATACACCCGTAAACAAAACTTTAGATGAGGCTCTCGATATAGTAAAGTAAGAATTTTTTCTATCATATGAAAGCCATTATGCCGTCTAGGAAATGAAAAATAAATGACAAGTTGACTTTTCTATCTACAATTTAAATTTGACTAAAATATAATCTTTGTATACGCATAACATCGAAAGTGAAAAACAATTTATGAGAGAAATTTCGAAAATGAGCTTGACTTTCAAGACGCCTCAACAGGATACCTATAGCTTATGTGACACACTAAAAATGGAGATTAAAATAGCTGGAGGAATCAAAAACTGCAGATGATGAAAAAATATTTAAATCTTTATTGACTGAGCATCACATGTAGGCTGATTAGATTACTATTCGAGAAAACGAGAGGCTAAAGAAGACCCTTGAGAGGCCTGCTTTGCTTTTGACTTACAAAAATGTCTTCCTATACCAAATTTAAAAATATTGGTAGCTATCTAGAAAAGACAACAACTATGGACGTTTAACCTCATAGTACAAGATCTTGCAGAAGGATCGCCAAAGCATTTCATCTGTTATGAGGGAATAGCTGGATGAGGAGCAAATGAAATCGCTTCCTGATTATATTTAGAATTTTTACCTCATAATATAAAATGTGAGATTTATTATTCGAATACCTGTGGAGGTCAAAATAAAAACTCTTTTGTGACTGATTTTCAAAATTTTGAAATCGTTAACCACACATTTATGGTTAACTTCCATACTCATCTGGAATGCGATATAGATCAAGCTATTATCGAAAAGAAGAAGTAACGCCCCAACGAACAAAACCTTTAACATTTTAGGCAGTGTACCTACTGAGATTTAAAAAAATAATATTTGTATTTTTTTTCGATATTTTGCCTTTATTTTGGATCAAGTTCCGGGAATATCTCGGATAAAATATTACACCTGTGTAATACGATGGATTAAATCGCGAGTAATCTTGGTTGGTGTTTGCGCATTCCATATGAATATGGATTATTCTGGTTGGTGTTTACGGCCCTTAGTATTCTCTATAAGTGTTTTAAATTGTGTTCATGAGTAGATATTTCGTAATGCGTATGTAGAGTTAGTACGTTAAGATACAGTTAGTGCAGTGCATCTGGACACGTCCGTTACGTAGATAGGTGCCATCACTGGACTTTTATGTGAAAAATCCACCTACCCACTTTGCGTAACAAAACTGGAGATTATAGCACAAAATAAGCAAATTTGGAAATATGGAAGAGATAAGTTCACAAAAAATGCGAGAGGTACGGAATATGTTTTACTTGCCTAGGTTGCCCGATTTAGACCATTTTTTAAATTGTATATATTACTTTTATGAGAACGCAGTAACAACAAAATTTCAACTTGCTAAGTTGACACGCACTGTCCAAATATATAGTGACAAACGAAATTTTTATATGGCTACCCTCGAAAAAGTTACCCGATTTGTACCATTTTCGCACTTAAACCTACAATTTTTTTAAAAGACTGTGCGAAATTTCAGCTCTCTAAGTGAACACGAAACAATAATATTTAACATTATGTGTGGCTGTCCAATCTATTCTGCTTTCTATCATTATTCCTATGCGTTACAAATGGAATGACAAACTTAGTAAACTACTAATTGAGGAGCAATGTGGTTTTAGCAGCGGGCACTCGTGCAAAACGGTTTGATATTTGATTTGAAAAAAGGAAATGGATGATGGTACTATAATAATAACGATATTTTTAGATTTCAAACGTGATTGTGAAACTTTGGACAGATATTTTATTGAAAAAGCTTTTCATTCATGGAGTACAGAAAACTGAACTTGTATGGTTTAACTCTTCTGGTAGCCAACTCTCATCAGTTTTCAAAATTTTAGAAACGATGCGGGACGGGGCTCTTAATGTTAACTAACACAACTTTTTAGTCAATTACGCCAATGTGAGTATACATTATATCTGTGGTTTTTTCAAATAACTCGTAATCTGCAAAAAGCTAGTTTTGCGAAAGCGAGGGAAAAGTCGAAAAAAGTGAGAAAAAGTTTTGGGAAATCACCAAATTGTGGATTTTTTTTCTTTTTCTCACAGGACGTTTTGAAATAAATTTTATTAACAGTATACTGATACTATTTTTCAAAAGATGTTAAATATGGCGAAAAAGTTGCACATACAATGGTTTTCGCTCTCAATTATAACACTTTTTCCGATATACTATGTGCGAATTAACGACTCAATTGAAGATGAATATTTATTTGAAATCAGTAATCGCTACAGGAGTTCACTTATGCGGTTTATTGAAAAACAAGAAAAATCGCGACAGCCATTTTATCAGGCAAAATGACTGGAAATGAAAACGAATGTTGTTAATACTGGTATTGATAAACGCCATCTTTTATTATTGTTGTTAATGCATACACAAACAAAAATTGAAGAAAATCAAACAAAACAATGAAAATTAAAAAAAGTCGGAATTTCATTTTAAAATAACAACTTAACTGATTATTGATATTTGATCAATTTTTTAACTTCTCGGTAGCATGTCTACTTGTGCTGTTTCTTGAAAAAAATAATTTAAGATTTTTGGGTACTTAAGCGGTTATCCTTTTGTTAATAATAGTGTAATTGCTATACCAGAATACACAGGATTATAAAATATTAAATTTTATGTCGCATGGTATATTTAGTTTAAAATTGTAAATTTTGCAGATAACGAGTTATTTGAAAAAACCACAGATATAGTTAAAGTTGAAACTTTGAACTTCCACCCCTCCCAGATCTTGCCCCTCCCGCAAAAATGAAGATGCGGAATAACGAAATCTACGTAAATATCAAGTTTGGTAAAAAAAAGTTTTTTTTCGAAATTACCTCTCCTTTTTCGAAATTCGAAATCGAAAAGTACCCTATCTAATAGCCAGTTCAGATTCCCGTACAATGACATATAAATGGTTGTCGTAGGTTAAAAACTGTAGGAGGAGATAGAATCCTACGAAAAAACTGAAGATTACCTCGATGGGCACATCTTCCAAATGTTTGTTTATAACTTTTGATTGTTATTGTTGATAGCACTTAGGGAGGTCATTTTGAAAAGAGGACATAATGAGCCAATTTTTATATAATTTTGCCAAGTTCGTGCAAAGGTGATATTTCGAATAAATGTACACTGAAGCGCGACAAAAATTTTGGTGAAATAAAAAATTCTAGAGAAAACTGTTTTTGTTTAATATAATTGAAGGCACAATTATAACTAATTATGCATTCTTAGAAAGGCCAATATGTGTTCTTTTAAATAAAGGTTTGAAAGTCACAATACATTACCTACAATAGAACTTATAATGAAATTACTCTGAAGAGGTATGCAAAATCTCGAAAATCGATACTATTGATTTACTCGAAAACCAAGCGGAGTTCGATATAAAAGTACATATCTAGACTTTTTTGACCCAAATGACCTCTACTTTCATCCCCTTAAATGATTAAAGACATTTACGGAACACCCTGTATAGGGTATCCCGTAAGTGGTGTGATGTCCGTAGGTCACACTTAGACCCGCAAAAAATTTAATGGGAAGAGAGGGAGGGGAATACTAACTGTTTCCGAGATAACGGGTCTTAAGGATATTTGGGTATGTTTTTATAGATCAATCTGTAATTTCTACTCTATGATGTTGATTTTGAAGTTATGGATCAGCAAAGTTAAAATTTCGGTATTTTAACTCGTTTTTTTTTATGTAACTACTATTTTTATCAAAAAACAGGTCACCAAGACGACTTTTTTATATTGGATTTAAGAAGCCCAAGAACTTGGCTTCCAAATAACCTATCACATTATGTACCCACAATGTAATCCTTTCTGCGTTTTTTGTACTATTTTTCAGTATATCCAGTGAAAAAGTTCAATAAGTGCCAGAAAGTAGGCAATTACATATCTTTTGGAAATGGTCTTTTTTAGCCATTTTCGCTGGATATTCCTAAGAAAATGTGCAAAAAATACAGAAATTATTACATTTTGGGTACAGATTGTGATAGGTCATTTTATAGCTATTTTTTTAGGCTTTTTAAATTCAATATGAAAAATTGATATTTATGATGAGTTTTTTGGTAAAAATACTAGTTAAGTAAAAAAAAAAAACGAGTAAAAATTCGAAAATTTTAACTTTGTTGAGGCATAACTTCAGAACGAACGGGAGGAGGGAAAAAAATTATAGACTATTGGAAAGATTCACTGATTGTTTAATTCATCATCATAGGGTGTAACGTTCAGAAATTACAGGTTGTCCCGCTAGCTCGAAAACCGTTATATATCCCTGGACAGTAAATTGAAATTTAAGAATCATGCTAATCACATTTGTACGAATTGCGAAAAAATTGGTTTTTTGAAAAAAAAAAAAAATAATAATAAGACGATTATTGACTTTAAAAAATGCCATAATGTAATACAATTCATTAATTTTGCCACACTTTTCTTACTGTTGAGTCTACTACTCAGTCATAAAATCTCCCCGTTGAAACAACACAATTACATATAATTGCCCGGGAATTTAGATGATCTTAATATGACTCATATATTTCAACAACAACTTCTCAAATACTTATGTAAAGTAGATGACTTCTATTGGAGCAGCAATTTCTTCAAGAAATTAGTATGATTTCAAGAATTCAACAAAATTAATTCTAAAACAACGATCTAAGTAATTCCTTCAGACGCACAAATGGCTTACAGACTTTTTCAAATTTTGCGAAAATTTCTTGTCTCCAATGTCTCGCCTCTTTACCATTCTCAAGGAATAAGGATTAATGTGGCAGTAGGTAAATTCGTATGTTGTTAAGTAAACATATGTAGAGACATCATATGTGTGGCAGACAAGCGACGTGTTGTTATCTCCACATATTATTTTATGCTAAATAACATTTGAAATATTCATAAACTTAAGCGAATTCCGAACAAAAGTATTGAAATCGTATACACGATGAGAATGTTTGAAGGTCTTCCACAAACAAGAACACAAGACATCTGACATTTTATACGGCATATGTAGGTATATCATTCGTAAAGGATGCCGTCTTATTCAATGTCCTGTGAATTTCTAATCGAATGAAAGAAAAGTTATTGCTTTCAAGATAAGAAAGATAGAAAAGATAAAAAAGATAAAAAAAAAACAATTCGCAACCAAGTAAAGTCTTAAAGGCAAGATACATCTGCCAGAAAGTGTTAGTAGTTAGGCAGATATAGGATAACAGTCTGTCAAGTAGGGGATAAGCATTTTCATCTTTTATGGATTCAAGTGTATTTTAAATGGTATAGAAACTGTTTCAGAAATATATATGTATATATGTATTTGCATACTTATACATATACACTCGTATACTTATTTACATAAGTTCAAAGAAACTCATGTTGGCCATTTTAAGGTGAGGTTATAAATTCTGTGAAGATCTGCCCAAATTCAAATGGGTATTGGTGTGGTTATGAGTTGCATTCGTGATGAGCAGTTTCAGCTTCACTTTAATTCCCACCTCAGTTTCTGGGAATTTGGGAATATTTGACTGAATTTGTTCAGATCAACATGTAGAGAAAATGGCTCCATTCTTTTGATTCTGTTACTGTGGAGACGTTAAAAAACTCTTGAAATAGAAAGCAAAAACCCTTTTTTTAACGCGTCTTTTGTTCTAACTAAATTTACGGGTTTAACAGTGGTATCATATATCTCAATGGAAGTTATGATACGTTTATTTAATAGGCATTTTTTGTTTTTTTTTCTGTCTATCTGTCTGTCTGTGCGCATGGTAACTAGATAGGTCATTGACTGAGCGGACTACAGTAAATTCTATGAAAAAAATAAGGTAAAGTTTGTAGATGGGTAAAATTGGGTAATTTTTTGTAGTGTTGTTATACGAAAGTTTTGATTTTCACTCTACCGTAGCCAGAGAGTTGTTTTGTAGTCAATTTAATACTGTCTAGTGTTTTCTCGTAAAGATCAGTATTGGGTCTGCTACTGTTTAATTTTTTCATTAAGATCTTCCAGATGGTGGTCATGATGGAAAAATCAATCTTTATATCGAAGACGTCCAGATATATTTAATCAAACCAATCGGTCTTCTAAAGGTCTGCATCACACGAATAAATAGTGATCTGGATAGGATACATATAATTGATCTTAGTACAATAATTTATTATTTAATCCTGGGAAGTCACAGTGTACATATAAATGGGTTATTTCTTTACCTATTCTGAGTTAGGTGTCTAATCTTGGGATTATCCTTCAATGAAATATGAAGAGCTGTGATAACTTTTGTGCGAAGATTAGAACAACAGCCAAACCATATAGCACAGACTCAAAATTTATTTCGAAAAATTTTCTATAGATTTGAATTTGCTACGATTTGCTTAATACATATAAATACCTAAATTATAGCCATGTTCAAAAATCTGGCTTTTTTAAAATTTCTAGAAAAGACGCCTTAATGTTTTCCAATTGTGAGAGTATGGTTGAAAATAGAAACGCACACGACACAATTTATTTGTCATTAAAACCTCTTTATTAAAACTTTTAAATTAATATTCATCTTATGGATTGCAGAAGATATTTTCTTGTTGCCTAGCACGACACAAGGATAGAGTTTACTAATTTTGAGATGTAGCGCCATCTGTAATTCAGATTATATATTACATATACTGAGTTATTTTTCGTACATAAAATTAAATTCAATTAAATTTCTTACCTTATAATTCCAGAAAATCATATTTTTTTCCATAAATTTAAATAGAACTATTTATAAAAATATAAAAAAAAAATGCCATCTATACAAGAGATATGAAAATAAAATCTGATTCCCTTAGCCGTGGGTATCATTTCCATTTCAAATTTTTTCAAATTCTTTAACGGCATCATATTTTTTCGGATTTTAATACTTTCCATCTTGAAAGCAAATGAGACCGCATTTTTTACAGCGCTAAATTAATGGCTATTCACTTCTTTCGCCATTTGAAATTTTTGTGGATGCATTTGCGAAGTTGCAGACCTCTGGGATATTTCGTCTATTGTTATGGTGAGGTATATGCGGCAAATAAAGCCAAGAGGGTAATAAGGCCCACATTTAAAAATTCCTTCTGAAATAAATCGCAGCAACCTCATACTTTATGCGCTCATGCATTAAGTTGGCACGAACGCCGTAAAGGGGGCTTCTGGCAGTTCGCGTCGCCATCTTCCCAATAACGAACGGTACGTCACCGAGAGGAATATGGATGCTTTATAATTTTCGCCTAGACATTGCTATTTCCACATGTAGTAAATAGTTTAGTTTGAACGTTAGGTAATGTAGTTTATGATTTCGTTGTTTATTTTCGCCCACCATCGGGTTTATTTACTTAATGAGTAATTTTGTACAATCGCGTCATAAGTGTATAAGGCCCACTGGAGTAGACCGTGGGTCTTATTAACCTACATAACCTAAATTTACAGTGAAACTAATGTTCCTTTATAGGATTATGATTGTGACATTATTTTTAAGTAAAGCTGTTGGGGCCTCCGGTGGGGGGGGGGGGGGGGGGGGGTAAAAAGTCTAAGTTTTATTCGAAATTATTTAATAATAACCAAATTTTTTTGATTTTCTTAGTTTTAGCAAGTTTAAAGGTAATCATTCCGCTGATTAAGATTTTGAAAAAGTTAATTTTTGGACTGAAAAAAATAATTCGTTAAAAAAACGAAAAACTTATATTTTCATATTTGAAATGGCGCCAATGGCGAAAAAGTTTAATTTTGAAAATTCACCCCATTTATTTTAAACGGGAAAAAGTCATAATAAAATCGACTAGATCTGTAGGTAATTCAAACTCGGTAGATGTTTATTCCAACTATATTACTTATAGTCAATTCAAACAGAGTTTTTGGTTATTTCAACTAGAAAAAAATGAACTATGAAATATGTAGTCCAATCAAAAAATGGTTTGATACAAACGTGTGAATGGGCATGATCTTTCGACTATCTCTGCGGATAATTCAAAATATTCATTTTAACCATATTAATTATAGTCAATTCAAACACAATTAAAAACCATTTAAAAATGGTTCATTTTTTTAAACGCGCAAAAGCTTCTGCTCATAACAACTAAAGCGCGGACAATTCCAAATTGGTAAATGTTTATTTCGAGAATATTCTTTATTAATTAACACAATAAGTAATATAAAATAAATTACAAAGAAATTACCGCTACCAGGGAACTCGATTCGATCGAATCGATTTTTTTAATGAACATTTTCTACCGTTGAATATAATCTATTCGACGATACTCCACTTTCAGTAAGAAGCAATTTCTGGTTATTTTTGATACGATTAATTTTACTATTAAAAAATGCTTCATTCAACCGAATCGAATCAGGGTGAATTATGAAAAGAAAAGGATGTAATAAATAACGACAACTTCATCATGTAAGAGGTTTATTTCACTACAAAAGTACTTAGTACATATTTTACATGATAAAAATAGTTATGCAAATGTTAAAAGGAAAAAGAAAAAAATATTTCATAATAGGTACATTACATACATAGGATACATTGCATTACATTAACCTGCATTATCTAATAGGTACATTACAAAAGAATTTGTTATTATATAAATTAATGATTTAAGTTATTAATTATATAACGGCTTATTCCTTATGAAAGCCCTGCCATTAGATATATTGTACACATGAATCGGAAAGCTTTTAAAATGATCAATTTTGTGAACTGATAAAATATTTTTATTGCAGCCGATTTCGTAGCTCTGATAATGTTCATCAAAACAAATTATATTTATTTGGTCACATAAAATATAAAATTTACCATCCTTTAGTGATGGAAGTTAAATACATGTGTTTCAAATATTTAGTACCTCTATAAGTGATAGATTCGTGAGTATAACAAGACAAGTAGTTCAAGTCTTCAATGAGAGGAAGGTCACCATATTTTGAAAGCAGAGCATTTGAAAGCTCACCATCGTCACAAATAATACCATTTTGAAGAGTAGAGAAGTTAATTTAATTGCTAACGAATAGGCTATATTTCTTCTAGATGAAATAATGTGCGCATATTTTTTTAATATCTTATTTTTAACTTCAAACCGAAAGCACCACAGGTACCTTAATGGGCAGCTCTGTAAGATTATAGAGGGGTAATGTACCATAAAGTGACGCTTCGCCTTGAGACTACCAAACAATTCGATATATAATTTATGATGTTCTTAGATTAACTTCCCAAAAGTTTTCAATTCAAACTGCGAGAATTTCTCCTGAAGGGGGCCCAGTCAATGCACCCAGATATACTACTATTTTCCGTAATACCGTAAGAAAACATACTTTTTCTAAAATAAAGTGTGGGTAATGAAATAATTTTGTCATCTATAAGTTGAAGAAGAACTTGACATACTTCGCACTTTGCTACTCCTTCGAAAATGTCATGCATAATATCAGCAGCATAGTTATCAGTAACATGAAATGATGAGATTGAATTGAACATACACATTTCTTTTATACCTGTGCTTTTAAAATCATTTTGACATAAATCATTATTATATTTTTCCACAGTTCTCAGAGATGTTGATTTTTAAATTACTTTTATCTCTGTCACAAATTCTGCAATACGTATTACACAAGAAAAATTTTCCAAAGCCTAAGATACTTTTGACGCCCAAATTATCACCTAGAATAAGAGCTAAAACAAAATATACTCTGTATAGTCCATGTAGTTTATCGTATTTCACACCACAAAAATCTTGGGAGCAGTTGCTGTCAACGTGGTATAAGCGCTTATAGCAGTGCGCATTGTCAACATTTACATACATCTTTGGTAGTATACTTCTCCCAGTGAATGATATTTTCCAGATGGCGATCTACCTACTTTCATTAACTTCTTGGTGTTTCTTACTTACCTCTACTCCATCTAACTCACTTTAAATTGCATGCAATTGAAAACACCGCACACCAAATAAATTATGCAAATCAAATTTCCATGCCATGTCAAATTATACCATGACCAAATCCACCTTAATTAATTATCAACTGTGGAAAAGCAAATATCTAGATAATTTTGGAAACTTCGAAAATTATAAATACCAACAAGGAAAATATTAATGAATTTCTGAGAATGATAAAATAGATCTCCTGCGATTGACATCCCCTGAAACATCCAACTTTAAGGGTAAAAAACTTTCTTCCGGTTACTTGGCAAAACCTAATTTCAATTAATTAAAAAGTTTTTGCCCCCTTAACACTTATTGGATACCAAGGTTTCCCTACCGCTTAATTCATAACTCAATTTTGTTACCAATAAAACTTCATCTTCAACAAATATTTCCTCAAAACAAAATGAAAATGAAAGAAGACAATGCGGATGAATTCCATGAAACCCTCAGGACGAATCCTTATGTAAACAAGAGCCTCTCAGCATATTTGGGCCACGTTTTCATTTTTCCACAATTAATCCTGAAAGAACTGCGGTGGCATAACATCAGTCGAATCGTTTTAGGTCACCCTTCAAATCACAGGGTAAACATAAGAAGAAAGGAAAATCAAACTTTTGATCCCAATATCGGACCACTCCAGTTTACTTCAACTTGGCAGCTTGATCCGTCTGGATTTCGTTTAGTTTTCCTTGCTTTTTTTCTTAAAAGTCCTTGAGAAATTTTTGTTTTCCTTATATCCCGATTTCTATTCGAAACACCTCTTCAATTATGAATGTTAAAATATTTCTGTGCATTTTAAGTCGACTTTATCTCCGGGATTCTGCACCATTTACGAGAATCGATTTTAATTATTGTGACACAAGCTGTCTGAACTTACTTTGGCTATTTAAAGTGTGTGTAGGTTATTTTCAAAATTTGAATAAAATCCTAGCTCGTTGACATCAAATCAATGTCGACTTATTTATCTTGCAGATATTTTAAGTATCCCCATTTGTTCTTGATATTCCAGGTATTGTTTTCCATTCAATTTTCTAAGAAAAAACTTGACGTGAAGTGGAGCTACTTGGAGAAGATTTGTGTTATTTATGCCTTGATAATTTACGATGCAGAGTGTTCTTCATGGAGGAAAGTTACTACAGAACTGTTTTAAAGAATATTTTCAATTTGCTTTGTAGTATGCAGATAATTGAGAATTAAGCATACCAAATTTGCAATAACAATAATTGGAATTTGTCTGACATATATTGATGTCAAATTCCCACTTCTTGCATAAAATTCTTTTTCTTCCTTTTACTATCAACTGGTGATTTCTTAAATTATATGCCATTCCTATGGAAAATTTATTTCGTACTACTCTTTTAAGTCAATTTTGTTATCTATGCGATAGTACAAAAACTTAAGTATTTTGTTTAATAGCAATTCAATTTCAATTAATTGATTTTTCGAATTTACACAGGAATATTACAATTCTTATGGTTAGTACATAAAATAGTGGCAGCTAATTAAAAGTATATTTACATGCAAAACAAAGAAGAGAGCAAAGAATATAAACAGAACTGAATATAAAAATAAAAGAATAAAAGTTAAAAATTATAAGTTATTAAACAACGACCAAAAGTAAGAGTAAAAAAAAATTAGTAAAATTAAATTAAAAACTAAATTGTTAATTGATTGACTGACTTATCCATGAATGCGCTGCGCTGCTTCCGCCAATAAAATGAACTACATCTGACATACTGAAAAATTACGCATTCATATTTGTATCAATTAAACCAATCAAATCAGTGCGCTGAATATTTGTCGGCAGAAAATTCCACAAAAGCGTAGCTTAATGAAGTAAGAGTCATATTAGTCAGACTAATGGAAATTGAAAATAAGCAAATTAATTCAAAAATCTCAGTTGATTGCTAAGGGCGCATCCACACATAAAAAACATTTAACAAATATTTGCCAAACATTTAACAAGCATTTGACAAAAATTTGACAAACATTTGTCTAACATTTGACAAACATTTGTACAACTTTTGCCAAACATTTGCCCAACATTTGCCAAACATTTGTCAAACATTGATAAAATATTTGTGGAATGTTTGATGTATGTGGACGCAGATTTTACATTAATGGATGCTTAATAAAGTTCCAATTTAATCCAAATGAAATGGAAAATATTAAATGTTTGTTAAAGTTTGTATAGTAATTTCAGTCAACAGCTGTGGATAGTGAAAATTTATTTTGGAATTTTTTAATAAAAAGGTCTTAATCATGAATGACAAATTGGAAAAGATAAATAGAGGGTGCGGCAAAAAGATCTGACGGTTTTAAAATAAAAACAACACAAAAATTAGAAGTGAGACAAATTATTTTATTGCTTATTACAGAAGGGTGTTCATGTAAATTAATGAAAATAGCATCAGAACAACTGATTTCATCCGTTTAAAATCTGAAGATAACGTCCTTTAAATGATGTCGTTCTTTGACCAAGCATTCTTCCAGTCTCGCACTGAAGCTGTCGAGCATCTTCTCTAACATTGCAGGAGACAAGTTGGTGATTTCTTGGCTTATGGCCTCTTTCAGTTCGTCCAGTGTGCGGGGTTTTTTTTGTCTAAATTCTTGCTTTAAAGAACCTCAACAAGAAAACATCACAAATGCTAAGGTGTGGGGAGCGAGCTGGCCATACAATGTCCGCAAAACGCGAAATGACTCGGTCACGAAACTTATTTCTCAAAAAATCCATCACCTCATTGGTTGTATGAGCAGTTGTTCCATCCTGCTGGAACCACACCATATAGAAGAATTGTTTTATGAGTTTGGACTCTTCCTCTTGGATCCACATTAAAACGCGTACGGAACTGCCGCTGAGCTGTATAATAAAATTGATAGAATTATTAGATTCTTGCGAAATTTCTGTACTGTAATCTTTTGTCTAAAAATTTTCTGTTCCACTATCACGTTTTTCTAAAATTTTGGTCAAACGTTGTGGCAAGTACGACGAAAGACGAAAGACGGTCAGAGAAAACATGACAAAAACTACACATTTGGAAAACATTTTTACACAGATATCCTATCAGTTGTTTGACAAATGTTTCAGTAAACTTAACAAACATATGACAACATTTGTCAAATATTTGTCAAACATTTGTCAAACATTTGTCAACAGCCCATAAATTGTTTGTCAATTATGTGTGGATGCACCTTTAGAGACTCTGGTTTGTCTGTATATTTCCCGGTAGGATACCTAGATAGATAAGTGATGTCACATCCCTTTAGGACTTTAGTACCTACCATAATAACTTAAAAAAAGCTAAAAATTACTTGGAAGATTGTTCTGTTGCCGGTTTTGTTCTAGTGATTTGTTTTTTAATTTTAAAGGAATAAATGGTATTTGATAAATATGAAATGTGCTAAGAACTTGGATTAAAAATATTCCCTTTCTTTGATGTAACAAAAAAAAATAATTATAAAAAATGAGAGAAAAAAAAAATATTAATAAAATTAAAAAAAATTTAACTTCTCCCTCATACTACTTACCCTTCCTCTTTCAGATTTGTACTAAGTTGGCCATGTACGCTTGGTCGGAAAGTTGAAAAATAGAAAAGCGAGAGACGATGGTTGTTTGTTAGTTAATGACCAATTAGATTTCACTGATAGAATTCCCCTTCATAATCCTCAATTTGTATGTAGTCTTTCTATTTAGTTGATTATTCTTCCTCTGTAAACTAATTATCTCAGAATGTGTTTATATGTATATAAGCCACTATGGCCCCCATTGCTGAATCCGCTGGAAGAACTAAGTTGTCGAATTTGCCAGTTTGTGATTATCGAAAAAGTTTGAAGTGAGAAAATCTCTTGATTATTGAAAACAAGTGAATCGAATCCTGCCAATTTATTGTTGCATTTAAGATTCGTGATATGAAAGTTGCGAATGTAAAAGGTTCATGCCTAATTTAATCCATTGTGGAAATAGTTTCGCCGTTATTAAATTAAGTACATACACTTGCTATAATAAATACTAAGAAAAAGTGGGTTTGCGATATTCTTACTTTAAAAGTATTTGCTATTCCACGCTGATAGCTTCCCTCAGCAAGAAATCTTAATCAAGCGGCTAATTTAGATTCCAACGGATTTGATGTAGACCGCACTGTACGAGCAATATCCTTATTTACTTCGCTTAACACATACAAAGCTGACTTATTAGGCCTAAGATTTTTCTTAAATCTAAAGAAAGAAAAGAGATTTTTTATATATATAAAAAAAACATAACAATAAACATAAAAATAATCAACTTACTCGGAGTCCTGTAATTCCATCAAATTTCCAGCTGTAATCCTGATTATTCTCCGTAATATACTTAATGACATTTTCTCATCGTCCTCTAAATCAGGAAATAACGCGATGGTGTCCATAATAATTTATTACCTATAACTTTTGAATGATGCGTAAAAATGAGCCGTAGCCCCACTATATACTTTTCCTTTGAATAAATCATCAGCTGATTACATTTTCGAAAGTTGAAAACCCACGTAAATTGAAGGCAGCTACAAATAACTGCAACTTTTTTGTCTCATTTGTAGCAAAGGATAAGATCCGGAAAAACATTTGATGAATTTCCTAAATTCTTGATTTAAATGTATGCCAACATAAATTTGAGTAAGAAATCCCATCACATCGCGTATGTAATCCTCATTCCCATAAAAAGGTAAATATTGGCGTTACCAAAGCTCAAATATTCCCGCAAATACCGTAAAAAAGTAAACTCCAGCAGTACTGTGTCATTAAAAATAATTACTTCTACCGCAACAAGTTGGTATTAAATGAATATAAAAACAGAAAAGCAAAAGGGCTCTAACCGCCAAATGAAGTAAATTAACGTTTTAAGTAAATACCCGCACAGGACAAAAGGATAATAAAAATAAATTTATCCTAAAGCCTGAAATACACGTGTTATATTGTGGGTAAACAATTTAACTTTGGGGCAAAGGAAAACTTTCCATCGCCGCACCGCCACTCCATTAACGTCACAAGCCGTAGGAAACAGTTGTTTGGATTATGTGGGATTAGACGAGTTTTCTTATATTTGCTATAAAAGTTCAGCGAAAAAAAAAATACTCTTTCTCCAGCAGATGTTGTTCCATTAAGCTGTCTCTAATCACAGCATCTAATGTGCCGTTAAATGCACCATTCCTGCATCGTTCATCATAAATTATAATGTAGTTCAGCAGCTGTTGAAGATTGTTTTAGCTATAGGGCATAGGGGGTAAATCGAGCACAAGATTTTATCTACACAAACTAAAAGAGCAGCACAAAATATTTTAAAGCTATAAAGTTTTCCTGGATATTCTATAAATAATTATTAGGTACTGGGAAAAATAGGTTTTTGTCGGGATTTGGTGTGTGCACGGTTTTTCTGAGTACGTAATTAGAGAAATAATAGGTCTGTTCGCTTACCTACTCAGTTTCGGGACAGTGCATTGCAATGAATTTGCACGAACTTACACATTTTCCGTTCGTTTAGTTTCTCGTGCACACAAAATTAGGCGAGTTTTGCATACGTCAAAGCTTCCCCTCTCGCATGAAGTTACCCGAAGTTTTAAGTTACTACACCATTATTGCAAGGAAAATTGACAGCTGTCATAGGAAGTGCAATATTTCAAACGCAATAAAAATTAATTTAAAGTTAAATTTTGTTAGTTTTAAACTAATTCAAAATGTCCAATGAAGATGGATTGACTATTCAATGTTCTCCTCGGACTTTTGCAAGAGTGCAACAAGGTAAATAAGACCGCAGAACAGATATCCGTTTATGAAGTTCTTGTTTACTGTTTAGATCCTAAATTATTTGCTGAACTTCTTAAGCAAGTTCAATCAAGCCAGACGTCTCTTGACGAGGAAGCCCCACTCACTTCGGCTGAAGTGTTGGACAGTGTAATTGAGGGAGAAAACACAGGTAAATATATTTAATTTCTACCGTAATTTATATTTCTTTTAAGTTGTTAAATCTGACTTTATTTAGAACTTCCTCAATGTGAAGAAAAGTGCATTTGGGTTGATGCTGCCGTGAAGCTGTTATTATCATCAATTGGAGACCTTCGGCCAAAAGTAGGCAAAAGCTTAAAATTAAAAAATAAGGCCAAGATGTGGAAGGAGATCAAAAAAAAAATGAGCACAGAAGGCTACGGCTTCACGGCTTTGCAAATAGAGAATAAATATAGGGGTCTGGAGAGGACCTTCAAAAAGGCAAAGTCTCAAAACAATAAGACGGGCAGAAAAGGGAGTCCTGTCGTTATGAAAAGTAATTATGATTTTTTTTTCTTTAATTGTTTATAATCAATTCTAAACAGGAGTTGACGGATTTACTAAATGAAAGACAATCAGTTTTTCCAAAGTGCCTGGTTGTTAGTTCTCGCAACGACGTATTGTCACAAATGCAACTTATTTCGGAAGCAATGGATACGGACCCTGAATATTCAGAGTTGCAGGCGTCATGCTCAAGTATGTATAGTTATTTTACGTCCAGTAAATTTATTTACATTTGCAAATATGTGGTTATTTTGCATATATTATTTTGATTTACAGCAGATCTCGCATACAAAGAGAACAACAACTCTCAACCAGACTCGGTGAACTCTTCTTCTAAGAAGAGGAAAACACAACATGAAGAAATTATAGAAGAGTCAAGACTCATCCGACAAGAGAGAAAAGACCAGACCGGCAGAGCCTTGAAAGCAAAGTACAAACATTTTAATATTTAAATTTAATTGAATTTATTTTTAATTATTTTAATTTAAAAAATGAAGTGCAAAAATTTTTAATATTTACAAATGTCACAAGCAATGAAATGAAAACATATTAAATATTTTAATTTTCACAATTGTTATTATTTGCGCTCAACTCAACTTCGACACATTGCTGTTTTGCAATCTCGTGTTGCTGCCGATACACACAAAAACAACAGGGTCACAACCAAAATGAAGTAAATGAAAAATACACACCTTTTTGAAAAATAAATAATAAATGCATATGTAATATAATTTCTTTTTTAAATCATAATTTTAGTGTGAAATAGCCCCTTGGCACTGATACATTTGTAAGCACACTGAATCCCGTAAGGCCTTTGCTGTAGGATTTGGAGCAAATTCAGCATGCACCAAATTATTTCCTTTGTTTACTTCCGTTTCTACAGGCTCTTCTGTAAAATCCAAATCAGATTCGCTTGCCACATTATGAACGACACATTATCCATCCCTTTCGGCTTGCAGTAGTACAATTGCCGAAATCTCTGCTTCAGCTTCCCAAATGCATGCTCGATCACAACACGACTGGAACTAAGGTTTCGGTTGTACGTCCATTGCGCTGCAGTAAAGTGTCCATTATCTCTATATGGTATCAGCAAGTTATTTTGTAATGGCTATGCAGAATCTCCCAGTATCCAGTTATCTAGTCAAATAGTAAGTAAAAAATGTTAACACGTTTTATTTTATATATTAGTTGTTTATATTACCTTTGCAAAAACTTTCTAATTTTGGGTATATAAAAGAATTTTGAAATATTCTGCAGTCGTGTGTAGATCCTGGGTACCCCACGAAAATGTCTATGAATTTCCTGTTTTCATCACATATACCCTGGAGGATTATTCTAGTTTGCCTCTTTCGGTGTATATAATAATCCTTCCCTTCACTCGGAGGATCTATCACGATGTGAGTCCCATCGATAGCACCTACAGACACACAGAATTAATATGATTATTCAAAATGTCTTGAAACAAGATAGCTAAATTATGTTACTTATCAATAAGTTTCGGGAATCCGGATTTATTTCGAAAATATTCCGCTGTTTCGTTTATTTTGTAGCTATTTGGCAATGTTATAACCTCTTCCGAGAGATCGCTTAGGAATTTCGTCACACAGATTATTATTTCAGTTACAGTGAAAAGAGACACATCAAAGCGATCTGATATGTCTCTAAAAAAAACAGGCTTCATGGCCGGTATACCATAGGAAAATAAGTATATGTTCCCTCCAGACAGCCTTTTATCAGCGCGAAGACGAACATAACCATGACTTTTTTCAAATCGGTTTGACAACTTATCAAATATTTCCCGATTGATTCAAAAGTGCCTGAATTCTTCACTTGAGTAGGTTGGGACGACTTCCTCATAATAATTTTTTATGCTGTTCCTCTCCTCTTTGTTGGAGGGACCTATCTCAACAACATCTCAACCTCATCATCATCATCCCTTAAATAATTCACTATTTTACTCAAATTTTCTTTTTCCGACTCTTCTTCCTCAGTGGTTAACAGAGTCACTAACAACTTGTGTTTTTTGTCCATAGCAGTTTTTTCTTTTTCTTTTTAAATCTATTCCACTAAAACTAAACAAAACTCAATTCTCAAATGACATTTCTCTCTTCTTCTTGTTTTTCACGAAGTTCCATGAAAAGCGTTCGTTTACTTTTTCATGCATTTTATATTCTTCCCCCACCACACGAGTAAGTTTTTACTCAGAAAGTTTTTGCACGAGAAGTACGCGAACAGACCTAATGAAGGACTCAATCACATAAATTTTTTGGAAAAACCAAAAGTAATTTGTAGATGGCATACTTGGCTAGGAAAGAACTTGTGAAGATGTTTTTCGATGCCTACTGCGGAATGACAAAGCAATAGGGCGTAGGCTAGTTGGCTGCTTTCAATATTACAATTTTGGAAAAGAGATGCAATTTCATTTTTTATCTTGTGAAGACACTTCCGTTCCAGACTGTACAACCGAGAGTTAGCAAACAACAATTCGGCAATTCGGCCTCAGGCCTCACCTCGAAAAAAAAGGAAAAGTAGTCAGGTTCAAGAAACACACCACATTAAATAAAGAAAAATCCCTAAGGACTTCATTAGCAATAGCTGGCGTTTTATTTAATGACTTATAATTGTTTTTTTTTTTAATTTCACGATTGCTTAGGCCTTGCACAATAGGCTCCGGGCACAGCGGGTGCCCACCTGTAGCCCAGCACTCCTGATGCTGTTATAAGGACCACCTTAATGGCATAACGTGGACTGGGTCCAGACTTCTAGTGGCAAAATACTGCAGACAATGCCTGCGTTGTCAATACTCTAGTAGGAACGATCAAGACGACAACGTGTCCACTTGATTTAAACCCACGTTCAGGCTGTCATATGGATCGCCTGGGCCCGAGAGGTCACTCCTGCAGACAACACTAGCATTTTCATTCCTCTTGCAGCAACCATCAAGACTACATAGGATCGGCTTGATTCCAATGTGTGTTCAGGCTGTCATAGTAACATCTGGGCCGAAGAGGTCACTCGCCGTCAGCGCTCAATTTCACTCAAGAAGATTTGGGACGTTCACACTCTTTTCAGGTCCCGAAATTGAGCATCTTTAATCTGGTTGCTGATCGAATATTCGATCAAACAATCATCAGACCCCAAGGACGCACAGTTGCCTACTTCGCAGTTAGCCTTCAAGTCAGCGGCTTCCAAATCACTCCTAAAAACTTTTCACTCAGCCCTAATGTCAGCGGTTTCTTTTACTAATGGTACAGAATTGGAAACCTTATTCCTGAAAATGCCTGCTCACCACCACCACGTCCACCAAATAATTTTCATGTACCTTCATTTTCAAAAATTATGTCATTCTCTCAGAGTATATAGTATCTGATCGAACATCCACTCAAGGTGAACCTGATTTTTAAGAAGACTTTAATACAAACATATTAAAAATATTGTTTTTTTTTAAATCTATTCATCATAGGTAGGTACACAAACATAAAAGTAATATTTTTCTTAAGTAATGTTCAGTACTGTGTTAAAAAAATTAACTTCTTGTCAATTTCTTGCAGGTTCTAAGTGTATACGTAGATAACTTTAAATAACAAGGTATAGGTGCCATCCATAGTGATGAAAATTACTATGCACCAACTCAAGAGCTTTTTGTTAGGTTCTTATAAATAAAAATCTTGATGCTACTGGGGCAAGTATGGAATAATGTTTCTCGTGTTTATAAGTTTTTCTTAGCTAATTTAAGTTTTTTTTTTATAATCTAATGTTTCCAATATTGTGTTTGGTATTTCACGTACTGTGCGCCCCTTTTTCAAAACCTGCACTTCTTTGCAAGATTCAATATAATTGAATGAGTAGTTGGATCATCCCTAATCCATAATGCTTAGAAATATTAAGAAATTTGTTAAATACTTTTTGCAAATTTTTGAAGTCAATTTTATGCATATCTATTACTTGAAATGTTTTTGTAATGCGTATTGTTTTTATCAAATTTTTAACGTAATCAGGAGTGAACATTTTGCATACCATCTTTTGTTTTTCTATCAATGCAAACTTTCTATCACAGGACATAAACGAGTGTCCACTTACTAAAAATGTCTGTTCAATTTATCAAAACTGCCATTTGAGACGAGAAAAATTAAAGAAGATAACATAATTTTATTTTGACCTACATACTATATAGTTATCGGTTCAAAGGTTTAGCTTTTTTCCCTAAACGATGTCTTTCAAGTACCACCTTAAGAAGGCATGAATCAAATTGGTTACTTTCTCTTCCATTGTTGTCTCATCCCAGATACACCTAAAATTTTCACTCGAATTGCCGACACGATTGCCCAAGTTATATAAAAAGAAAGTTGTTTACTATAAAACATTTTGACAAAGTGCTAAAGTTGGTACAAAAAGGACCTGGTCTAAATCTACTTATATTGCGTATATCGTACTCCATATATCTCTTGCAACAAAATCTTATCTTGTTTCACACAATCACTCAATTTTTTGGGTTTCTTATGATGTACTTCTAAAGTGGGAAAGACAATTCCGCCGTTTCGATCCGATTCGTACAAATATCAAATTTGCTAAGACATACGTGTAATTGCGGCACATACAAGAGAAGTTTTTGGGGAAAGAAGGATATTCCTCCGCTGGTGCTTAGACGTACCAGCACAATAATGTTGCTACGCGTAGTTCCTTATATGATTCTCAAAATTAATTATGTATTGTTGAAGGAAGAATGCCCGACACCTCCAGACATAAGAGATGTCTTAAGCGATTCAGAACAGAGCAGAATAAGAGATGCACAAAAGAACGCCTCATACATTTTCTTAGCAAGAATTGAATGACGCGAACAGTACAAGTAGTTCGCTTCAATCGACAGAACAATTTGTTCTCTCCAGTATATGGGAGTTCTAGAACAAGGTACACATAAGTACTCTGAACATATTTTATTAACAATATTTATTTCAATTAAGCGGGGGAAAGCTTTAGCGATCGGATGTAGCTTGAGCATTTTTCTTGGATGAAAAAGTGGACTTTTCTACTTCTCTTGATTACTCACCAAGTAATGGAAAATGACTTTCTATGAAATAAATGTTCACAACAGAGCACTAATGGCCGTAAAAAAAAAGAATTGCAAAAATATATGCGAAATTTATTATCTGGGGTGTATGTGACCCAAGTGCATGAAAATTTGTTTTCCGACGGCAAAAACGTTTCGAGAAAGTTTTCTGAATCGGTAAAAATACACACCACCCGATAGTACTCCTCGTTGAGACCTTTAATTCGATATGCAACATCCGTTATTGGAACTACTCCCCGCCGGGGTTCCCACCCCTATCCTAAATGAATGTAGAGAAACATTTTCTTTTATGAATTGTAGCTGGTAATGGGCTGAGGCGAACAGTGAAACCCTTTTTCCGATCGGATATAACCCTACCGAGGTAGAGCCGATCTAAGGTGCAAAAAATCTAGTACCTCACTTCGAATAAAAAAGAGGGAATTACTAAAAAGTGAGTATGTGCTCCGTATATGGGAGTGTGGGTACTCAAACTACTTGTCAGGACCTAAGGAATTCGATTCTGTAAAAGATTTTCCAAAATGTACTACATTTAATTTTGACCCCCCAAGCTGTCCCCCGTTTAATTGAAATAAACATTGTTAATAAAATATGTTCCGAGTAACCTAATGCATCGTTTAAGACATCTCTCATGTCTGGAGGTATCGGTCCTTAAATGGGCATTCCCCTTTCGTAATTTTAAAATGGCCGAATAAATTTCCTTTTCAGTAGTATTGGTATGCTACCCGTCCACCCGATTGAAATTTGGCATTTCGGAATAATCTGTAAAGATTTGTTTATAATCAAAGAGGAATGAAAAGGCTTTTGTTGACGAAATAAGAAAAGACATGAATTATATGACAAAAATAGAATTCTTTCATTGATGGATGTAAAGCGGATAGACAAAATCTGGAAAAATTTTAAAGTCAAGTCTTCCAAACCGAACGGAACAATTGTGCTCATGCATCCACTTGGATCGTGATGGATTGGATCGAACCGAATCGAAACGTCGAAATTGTATTTGGCACTTAAAGTTTTGCTTTGGATTCCTGTCGGCGGGATTCAGTTATGGCGAGGCGTCCGTGCCGGGTCGTGCATTTCCGAACACTTGAGTCTAGCTAAATTAATTTTGAAAATCGCATCTAGTAACACTTTGCTGAACGTAGAAAGTCTTAAGGCCGAGACACAATGATGCCAACACGGCAATTACGACGACACTGTCGTCGTAAATGTCGCCGAATTAACACGATGACACCGACATTCTTATGTTCGTGGTCATATCAAAATATGCAGGTGGTAAAATTATTTGTTGAAATTTATTAACGAAATGAAAAAGATATAAAAATGATTAACGCCGAGTTTATGTGGATTACAAAATATCATCTACCACTTATTTTCAACTTTTCTCAAATTTCTTCTTTAGTTTTTTTTCTTTTAAATATGTGTTTCGATATTGAGGATTTCTTTTGGCATAAAAATACCTCATTTCCCTGACTAAATTAATTAATTGCTCCTCTAAAGATTTTTTTTGCTCATTACTCTCAGCTGCCAAAATCAAATTACGACGACAACGACGACAAAAGTTGAATTATTCCCAACTCTGGTTACGGCGACAAAATCGGTTGGCGCCATTGGATACAGCAACATGGTATTGCCATTAGTTCAACATTTAATTTTTCGTCGTAAATGTCGTGTCGGCATCGTTCTATTTTGGCCTTTACCTAGGTAGGCTTTTGCTTTTGTAAAAATGAAATGAAATAAAATAAGTAAAAAAACGAGTTTTCAAACAAAACTGAGGCCAAGCCGCATGAAAAAGTAGAAAATAAACTTTTCTTCACACACAGAGGTGGACTCAGATATTTTGATTGGGACATTTCTCTTGAATATTCTTTCTCTTCATGAATCAAATCACTTATTACCTCTGATTGATCATACTGTAGATATCGGTGGTTGTCAGCGAATAAAATCTGAGTTCACCTCTGTGTGTGAAGAAAAGTTTATTTTCTACTTTTTTATGCGGCTTGGCCTCAGTTTTGTTTGAAAACTCGTTTTTTTACTTATTTTATTTTCTACCTTTTTCACGTTAACTAAATAGGAAAATTCTGCATTTTTCCTGAAACAGATTTATAACTAATCATATCGATGAAAATTCTTCCGATGATTTTCCTGAATTTTCCGGGCTTTCCATGGAGTTTTCCACAACTTTATGCAACTCATTTCGCTCCACAACTTTGTCTTCGGTTGCAAAACGCTCAAACGCTTCCTTGTTCGGAAAAACTCCGGAAAAGCGTTTTACATGAATTTTCCTCGTTTTTTTCTGCAAGTTTTCAACATTGTCGGAGAGAAAGTAATGATGGCAGTGGATAGAGAACTTGATCCTGCATAATTTAGAAAACTTTTTTAACGGAAAATTTTCCGGAAAAGTCGGAAAATTTTCCGGAAAAGTCGGAAAATTTTCCGGAAAAGTTGGAAAATTCCGGAAATTTTTTTCGAAAAATCGGAAAACTGCATTTTTCCTGAAACGGATTTATCACTAATCAAATTTGTACCAAATTTTCAAATGATTTTTCCCGATTTTCGGGGTTTTCCATAGAAATTTCCGATTCAAATTTTGATAGATTCAATTGTCACGCGACATGAACCTGTGTGCCAAATTTCAGCTCTCTGTGATGGCAAAAAGTGGGTCTACGAGAGTGTCGAAAATAGTAAAGAAATAGACAAATTCGTGTACGAGTTAAAGGGAATGGCTGGCCTAAAAAAAAAGAAAAAGTAAAATAGTCTGATGTCAACTTGCAATTAAGTAACAACTAGAGAAGTTGTGCTTTCCAAACCTATTTCGGGTTCGGAAGTTATTCAGTTCTAATCTCGCTGCTTCCGAACAAGTGATTGAGCAGTAGCCAGCTCAGCTTCAAGCAATTCTGTTATCTCCGCAGAGAACTTTCATTACATAAATTGAAGGTGTAACAATCATGGACAATTTGCTACAATAAAACTTGGCAACCGCTTTCAACATATTACAGTAAAGATTCCTTATGTATCAAACCGTGGTTGTTCGAATCGTAAGTGATTTTCCTTCGTTGGGAAGGATTTGATATGGGTAATTACTCGATCAAAAAGTTACAAATCATATCCATTGACATTATAACATAGACTGCTTCATTTTTTATTTTATATGGGAAAACTTTTGTTGGCACGGGTGTGACAATTATCTTAATTTCAAATGTCATTTTCGCTTAAATATTTGTATCTCCTATAACATCAAATATTCATTACACTCGATTTTTAAGGAAATGGAACCCTAAAAGTAGGTATGGGGGATAGAGAAAAGATTGCAGATATTCCATTGCTATCTATTTCTCTTCTATATGTTTATTTGGAGAGCCTTCAGACAGAGACTAGACTATGTGTGGAATTCATATACCTCGTTCACATGAAGCGGACTGGACTGGACGGGAATAGTCCTAATTCGCATAGTACCAAGTGTTCACATGAGATGGACTGGATTAAATCGACAAGAGAGACATCTTTCTATTGACAGTTCTTAATCTAAAGTCGCCTCTCATTTGAAGTTATTTTTGTAGATATTGAAAGACGGATCATGAAAAGAAGTATAATTTTACAATATTGTATAAAAACACGAAGGTGTTCGAAGCGAAAAATGAAAGTATACCGAAAAATATCCAAACGTAAATCCACTTCGATCCACTCAAGTGTTCACATGTGATTAATTCCACTCCACTACCGAATTAACGCCGGTGTAGGTAATTCCAGCCCGGAAGGTGTTCACATGGCGAATTATCTCACTACGAAGTACGCTAATCCACTACAGTCCGCTTCATGTGAACGGGGTAATAGAGAACTTATTATTTAAAATTCAGCGGCTACTTTATTCCGCTTAAACTAAAAAGAGCAAACTATGGAAAAGTGATCCCATGTTTATATAAGCAATTTCAATAGTGTCAACGGTTCATGTTATACATGCCAGTGGTCATGTCCAATTCTTGGTGGTGGTGATAGAATTTCCATATTTTCATTTAGAAATGCAACCAATAAATTTTTTCTGTTTACCCAACTACCAGTTCTCCTCTCTAATACTAATTCTCCTCTTTAAGCCTACTCTCTAGTTTGCAATTTTACGATGATAATAACCAGAGACCTCATTAAAAGACTATAGAAAAATTTTATTCGAAAATTTATCATAAAACCGCTGTACTAAGCTACTATAAATGATTTAACGAGCTCCAAATAAATCCAACTGTTTACTTAAATTGCCTGCAATTATCTAGAGCAAGAGAATTAGAAAATTTGTGGTGTTGACTTGAGCTGATCAATTTAATCAACGCATATCCAGCGTTCAGAGATAGAATTTATCGATTTTATGATAAAATTTTAGTCACAAGCTGAAATTTAAATTTCTACAGCTGTTTTGAAATCGGGGTTAAACTGAAGGAAATGATTTCGCATTAAAATTTTCTACGCTCTCATGAATTTAGGATAAAAGCTAGAGATATTATTCCAGGCACGGTTTGGTGGTATTTTTCTTCCAAGAAAACGGTAAAATGTAAGCAATGTCTGGACCGCATATGATTTTCATTTTAATCTTTAATTTAAATTCTATTAAATAGAAATCCTTGGTAATTAATAGACTCCCTTTCCTTGGGGTAGATTTACTTAAATTTTTATGGGACATAAGTGCATAAATTTTCAAGTTATTATCTGCTACCCACGAGTATATATACTCAACGTAGGTACCAGTGAAATTTATGGTTACAGTTGAAAATATAATTTGATTCCCTCTAGCTATACTTTTACCACGTACACCTCATATTTTACTGCTTCTTATTACTTCTTACTCTATACAGATAGTGGAGATTCTCCCATTCGATTTAGATTCAATAAGGTTCCCAGAAAAACTATTCTTGTTACTTCCCTCATAATTTAATGTCGATCGCAAACTTACCGAACTAAAAACTAACCAACCATGGTTTTTACAGATTCCAACTGAGTACGACAGAATTTTAAAATTTTTTGTTCAAACCTCACAGTTTTACAGGCTATCTCTATAGATATCACCCCTGCTACCACTTCTTTACATATAAAAAAAGAAAGAAAAAAACAGAAATTTTCGTACAGGGATTACACTGATTTTTCAGGAGCATTTGAGAAAATAGATAACTTAAACTGAAGGACATACTGTCTTGGAGATGAAAGTTCTGTGTAATCTGTAGTCAGGGATGCATCCCATGTCTTTATCTCTATCTCAACTTGTAACTCGTCACTATCATGTGAAGTCGGGTCAAATTGGAGGTTGAGAGCGTAAGTAGTGAAGGGAGTTACATACGTACGTACGTATAAATACGGAATTCTTCTCATGGTGCTATTTTAATATAAATTAGGAATTATATCCCAGCTACATAGTTTTCACAATTTATGACATCCAGTTCAATTCTAAGAGAGAACGGGATCCCAGGACTTATTCGGAGGATTTTTGTTAAGCTGGAAAACGTTCACATTGTGTTTCATCTAAGCACTGTAATATGTTTTCAAACAGAAGGGTGAAATCTTTTTAACGGAATAGGATCGGGTTTTATTTGTAAAGGAGAACCAATTTTTCTTTTCACATTTTAAATCGAAAATGTTAAAAGGATGCATATCTTCGGACGTTTAAATCTGAGGGTTTTGCATGCATTGGTTGACTAAAGTGACAAATTTACAGTTTTTAAATATATTTTTTTTTTGGGTAAAGTTTTATGTTATACGCTTCACCTTAAAATTTCGATTTTTTCATATAGTTTGCTGCTTTTTTATTAAGTAGTTGAACTGAATTCAAAATTTTCATTTTTCAGATTTAGAATATTTTCGAAACTTAAAAGATGTTGAATCGAAAGATCTCTGTCATTTACGATAATTTTATGCTCATAAGTTTCAAAATAGGTAGGTACTCCAATTAGCAGAGAAAGACAAAAAGGAGGTAGATCATATTTTGCACCGCTTCTTTGAACATATATTTCGAAATTCATAAAAATTTTGTCTTCGAGCACATTTATCCACATATAATTCGAAAAACATTCCAATAAATTTTGAATAGACATTTTCGAAAGTTGAGTTCGGAAAAATTCTATATTCGAATTTATCAGTACTTGACAGATTTGCATTTGAAGAAAGTAATTTATTTTTATCTTTTCATAAAGATCGATTTTTGGGACTTCATTAAAGATTAGAGGTGCGTGTCTCGTGAAGTTCTATCGATAGAAATAAAAAAAAAAACAAATTCGCATGAATGTCAAATATTAAAAACTTTTACATAATATATTTTGTCCAATAATCTAGCTCTTTTTTTTACTTATATTCGTAGATTGGTATAAATGCTACGGCATACCACCATACACATACAAATATTAAAAAATTATATACCTACTGAGCATTGTAACGAACATAAGTATATACCGAGACATTTGTAGAACTAGTTGTGAGGTTTTTCCATATGAAATTTTCCATCGCTTATAATTTATAGTTCCTTTTTGAATTAATATTTTAAGTAAACTCAGTACGCTACCTAGTGAGGCATGTGCAATCTCGTTGCTTTTGTTACCCCCCTTCGTTACTCTATGAAAAGTATTCGTTACTTTTAATTCGTTATTTTCTAATTCGGTACTTTACGTAAAATAATTTTTAAGCAGCATAGGTACTCGTACTTTTAATTAAACCATCTTTATGATGAGAAAAATAGTATTTAATTATACATAGTATATTAAAATAAAAAGTAAACAATAATAATTCAAGAACTGAAAAATAAAAATAAAACATTTCAGCATAAAAGAAATAACATTTTTCATATGTAAATAGTTTTTAAGAAATATGCTGATTAGCGTTGAGGAAAATTAATTTCTCAACATTTTCGGGAAGAAGACGATTCCGTCTATCGCTTATCACTAGTCCTGGCGTCGAAAATATTCTTTCAGAAGGAACAGAAATTGCAACTCATTTGAAATATCTTTTTACAATTTTGGAAAGCCTAGTGTAAATTAATTCTCGTTTTTTCCACCAATCCAGACGGCATTCCTTCCTAGTTATAAGCGGTTCTTCGCAGTACTGTTGAATTTCCAGAATTGATTGTGTTAATGGTGTGCTTTTGACTCGTGAAGAAGATTGATCGAAATCTTTCCAAATAAGATCTTGTTCTGGTTCATCAGTTATATTTACTGACGTTAAAAGATGAAAACTGTTTTCCTCTGGTGTATTGGTCATTTGTGATATATCTCTGCTGATAGCATCCTTTACTTGTGTGAAGGCGTTGTTGTCACAAAAGCCATTTCTTTTAAAGCGGGGATCTAGAAATGTTGCACGGGAATAAAATTGATGAAACTCTATCCTTAGGGATCTGTTCGAAAGATTTTCCATTAGAGCATCTAATGGTTGAACTGCATTTTGATTTTTCAAAGAGGGACGAATATTTCGCAAGACTACTTTTAAACCACGAATAATTAGTATTACTTTTGATGACGAAACGTTTTTTTCTGTACTCATTTCAACAGTTACTTGTTCGAAGGGCTATAGGATTGAACAAACTTCTTTTAAGGTGTTCCATTCTTTGGAATTCAGCGTACTTAAGGATGTATGAAGAACCGCTAAGGACGCCTCAAGTGGTTCTTGAACTTCACAAACCCTTTGAAACATATAATATGTCGAATTCCACCTCGTTACGACATCGTTTATAAGCTTCAGAGATTGCTTATCGGGTAAAATATGAGTTTGCAAAGAACGTAATTTCTCTGCAGCTAAAGTACCTACTTCTGTGAAAATATTCCACTATTGCCTTAACTTTCTCCCTTATTGATTGAATATTTTTTACAGAATTTTGTACTATTATATTTAAGGTATGGGCTAGGCAGGCAAGGTGCTCCCAGTTATAACCTAATGGCTGCAGTCATATTCGCTGCGTTGTCAGTTATAACAACATGAACTTTTCTGCTTATATTCCAGTCATCTGTTGCCTTTTCAAGTTTAGTACAAATATTTTCAGATGTGTGGCGATCATTATATGAAAAACATCCCAATAATATCGTACCTATTTTCCAATCAGGCGTTAAAAAATGTGCAGTAACCGCTAAATAATTGTGCGTTGAAACGGATGTCCAAGAATCCGAAGTTAAAGTTATATATTGAGCACTCTTTAGAAAGACCTTTACTTTTTCCAAGACTTCATCATACAACGCAGGTAAGAGTGATCTGGTAAACGTAGTGCGGCTTGGTAACTGCTATGCTGGCTCAAGTTCAAACAATAATTCTCGAAAGCCGGTATCTTCAACTATTGATAATGGCTGTAAGTCTTTAACAATTATATTTAGTACCCTCCTATTAATCTTACTTTGTCTTGAATTGAGTAATCGTACATTGTTTATTTTTCTGGCTGTAACTGTTGGCGGTTGACAAAGCAATATAAGTGTTTGCCCTTGAGATGTTGAAGCCTGAATACGAGTTTGGGATGCTATTTCAGATTGAGGTAATTGCAGTGCATTTGCATCTAAGGATGTTGGTTCAAATATTTCTGATGGTTCTGCGTTCGCTGTGTTATCAGCATTACTTGCAAATTTTTTTTTGGATTGTTATTCAATTCGATTGAGGGGTGTTTCAGTGTTACGTGTTTTACTAAATTTGAAGTACTTCCCCCTTTGTACGACAGATTCTTTTGGTAGATATTACATTTTGCTGTATTTGCAGTAAGGAGCATATCACTTCACTCACTGCTACTGTCATACTTAGTTATGAAGTGAAGAACAAAGATTCGGTACCTACCTACTTAAAACGTGAACAACTGAGGAAAAAAGTGTGATTATAAGCCTGTTTGGTAATCGTATAGGTGTAATACCCAATGCACTGACATATATAATATGGACTGCTTAACTTTCTATTTCATGTGGGCTCAATTGGTTATGTCAATAAAAGTTCTTACGCCGGTGCCAATATTGAAAAAATTATTGGCGGGAAGTTGAAGAAATAAGCGCGCAGCTCGAAAAGTGATTACAATAAAACGTTTCGAACTTCTGCTTCATATCTTATGAATATATTGCCTTTGGTAAAACAATTTTATCAGTAATAACCCTAAATAATTAATTTAAAAACATTTATTTCGACGGACCCATTTATTTATTTGTTGTTTACAGTTCTCCTCAGTTGGTACTTGGTGCTTAGACCGAAAGAGTCAGCAATATAAAAGTGAGCCCACCTTTTGCAGTGCATTTCCATTAACGTAGTCAGTCCATATTATATATGTCAGTGACCCAATGGCATAAAATTTTATCGAATACTTTGAACGGGTACCTATGTAGAATGAGTTGTAGTTATATATTTGGTTTTCAGCGTTACATGGTATTCGTATAGGTATTAGAATACCGAATTTATTATGGAAGAAAAACTTCTTTGAATATGAGTACAAGTAACGAATAATTTTGTGGGTAATGTATTCGGTACCCATTTTTTAGAGAAGTAACGAATACTTTTGTACCGAATGATTACTACCCGCACATCACTTACCTACCTCCAATCTCCCAACTGAATATCTCATCCAAGATTCCTGAAGTTGGACTGACTTGTTGTCCGTGAAATATGAGATATCCGTTTTTACCTACAAATCCGCCAGTACATGAACAACGGAAGACTAATAGTTGTACGTATATCAAACGGAACGAAATCTTTCAGTTAGTACGTATACGGAAAGACCTCCCATCACACCTCTCAGCTAGATTTAGGCAGAACATTTACACTAACTAATATTTAAACAATTTACATTTATAATAGGGACGTTGACAATAAACGCAAGTAAATTGAATTCAACCACATGTTGCCATTTGGACTTCTTACTCCACTGAAACTACCCAGAGGCAAAATTCGACATTGTGCTACTGACCAAAACCATTAGCGTCCAAGCAAAACTCTCCGACCGAATAAACGACGTCACAGTGTGTCTATAACGTGCAAGATTTTTATTTATTGGCCTGAACTGGTTCGGCTCTATTTTTTATTCAAAATAACAATTTTACTTGAACCAAATTCCCTTCAATCTCAATTATAAAGTTCGTCAAATATCGCTCCCTCCGATTATTATTCAATCTTTAACACCATTTGAAAGGAAAATAAATAATTTTTTCTAAAAATAAGGTCTGTGTCAGTAGACAGGGAATTTTGAAAGAGAGAGATTCAAAGTCTGCCGAATAGATCCAAAAAAGTTTTGTATAAAAACAAACTCAAGGGGTTAACCTAACTTTACGTTAATTGAACAGACTTAATACAGATAAGATAAAACTTCAAAAATATATTCATCAGTCAGCCCAATTTAAGCATTACTTCTACCCTTCAAAGGGCACACATCCATATCTCTTAAATTAGCGTCGATTTAAATGAATTAAGATAATAACACCTCTCGATTGTAATCACAAGGACTACACGGAGCTGTAATTAGTGCAAGAGATTAATTTAATGCTACAATCGTCCTGGGAGCAATTGTAAAAGGTGCAATCAATTCTCTACTTAAGTCGTACAGAAAATGGCTTCATTATTTACTGAATTGTAATGGCCGTGGGGATGCTTAACAAGTCTATTCCCCGTGGTAATTATATAAAATTCGAGGGAGGAGGAAACTTTGATTGTTCTTTAAGAGCTTTTCCGACTTATGTGAGATGATACTGAAGGGGTGGTAACACCAGGGTAGTATAAACTGTGATGGGAATTTGTTGAGAAAACTTACAAATACTCCGTTGACATTGAGTTAGAAATTGTATAAATCGGGAGGACAAGCAATTAATAGTTCTCCCTGAGGGTTCCATGGAAACTGTTGAGATATATTATTTTTCATTTTATTTAAAACAGAAAAATTTTAAAATTTCGTTTCGATTTTAATTAAATATAATTTTACATCGAATAGTCTGGCAGGACAGTGGAAAGGGGGTTCTTCTATACCCTAGATCGAGATGATAAAGTCACATTTGTCCTTCCATTTGTAACGTATATTTATTAAAAATTATTTTTTATGTCCGTCCGTTGATCCATCTGTCTGTCCGCACGATAACTCCAGAACGCGTTAACTTAGCGAGGTGAAATTTTCCACACGGACATTAAAAAAACTACAGATTTTAGTTAGAAAATAGGACAAATCGGGTAGCTCCTTCGTAAGGTTGCCATATAAAAGTTTCTACTTTCACTATATATTTAAGCATTGCTAGAGAACGCGATGACATAGAGAACTGAAATTATGTACACGGTGATTTCATAAAAATAAATCCGGCAACCTCTTCTTGTGGTTGCCATATAAAAATCAGGGTCTTTTACGTATACTGTGAAAATGAACAGCTCTAGACATATTTATTGTACTAAAACCTTGTTAAGAATATAAAATCCTATAAAATTGATTATAATCATTTTTTCTGTTCGACGAACAATTCCAGAAATAAATGCGAATAATCACTTTACCAATTAAACTTGCACAGCGTGGTGCCACGAATCTGTATATAGCAAAATATTTTTAGAACTATTTGTGAGGTTTTCCATAGGAATAGTTACTTTTTGAACCAATATTATAAGTATGGCAATAAAGATTCACCAGATCATCTTCAAACACTCCTGAAAGCCATCCTACTCTCGTCAGTATTATAAAAATAGAAATAAGGTAAAAGTAAAGTTAAATAATAATAAATAAGATAAAAAATAAATAAATAATAAAAAAGAAAGAAATTCAAAAGAACAAAAGGAGAAAAAAAAGCAAAAATTAAAAAGAAAAGAGAACATAAAAAATAAATAAAATTAAAAATTAATTAAGATAATGTGTTACGTCAATTTGAAGGTCTAAGAATCAGTACAAATAAGGATCTAATACTAATTAGGGTAATCATTGATTAGTTTGGCAAAGGTCAGACCATTTTCTTACAACTTGGATGAACTAGAGCGTTTATTGTACCTAGATATACCTCTCGGGACAAGCAGTCGAAGTCCTCTATTCGAGTGCAAGAATTGTAGGCTTTCGGAGAGATATGCAGGGGATTTAATATAAATTAACCTATGAAGGAAGATAAGCCTGCGACGAGTTAAATAGGCCTAGAGGTTCCGAGTATGGACGTAGCAAGAGCAGATACATGAGTGTTCTTAGGAAGACTATAAATATAACCTATGACATCGTTAAAAGCTACAGTAACTCTTCTTTGACAAATTGAGTCTAGTTAGCTAAAAATAAGATTGCCATAGTTCAAATGGAGGAGAATATCATCGCCAATTTCCTGCGAAAGTCCACAGGCAACTGGAGGAGATAGATAGTTGACGAAGACTGCCATAAATTTTTCCTATCAAAGCGCTATTGTAGTCGCAACAATTAAATTTAGAGTTGAGTTGAATTTCTAAGTTTTTGATTGACTCAACATATTCAAGCATAGTATTATTCAACCGAACTGAAGACAAAACAGATATTGGGAACACGCTTCTACACACTGGCAGGCAGTAAGACTTGTTTGGATTAATTGAAGGCTCGTTATTCATTACCCGTTCGTGTACGTGCTGTAGGTCATCATTGATTCGAGCAACAGAGTCTTCGACCAGGCCTATGGATCTGCTAAGGTACAGCTGAAGGCCATCGGTATATAAATGCACAGAAGCGCTATTCACAACAGAAAGGAGGTCATTTTTATAGAGGGAAATGAAAATAGAGCCTAAGACCGAATCTTGAGGAACATCAGCGAATACAGACACCGGAGCGGATATAGAATCCTGCACTTTTACAACTTGTGCATGATTCGAAAGAAAAGCGGAAATTAACCCAACGGCTGATGGGGAGAAGCCATATTTAGTGCAAAGTTTGCAGATTAACTTGACGTGACTCATTGACCCTACTAAAATCGAGAAGGACCAGTAATGCTATCGGAGTGCTTTAGGAGTGCAGATTCACAACTGTGCCTGGGAAAAATTCTGATTGCCAAACTTACAAAATACTCTCTGCGTCCACATATTCCATGATTTGTCTATACATAATTTTTTCGAGTATTTTAGCAAGGATATTAAGTACATTAATGGAGCGGAAATCACTAGGTAGTGAGGGATGAGATGTCTTTGGGATAGGAACCACTATTGCCTACTTTCATTGAGAGGGAAATTTTGAGATGGTAAGAGAGAAATTATAAATATGCGTTAAAGGATATGACAAGGTCGCTAGTAACTTTACGAAGTTGGGTGGCAAAGAAAGCAACAGGTAAAAAAGAATTAGACCTAATGGAATACAGAATCGAAAGCAGTTCGGGGCCATCTACACAATGAAAGGAGAAACCCTCATGAAAAAGTATTCGTGAAAGTTGTAAGCAGGTGTAGTTGCACCCGCAGAGTTAGAAGCAAAGTAGTTGTTTAGATCATCAGGATTGAAATTTGCAACTGGTGGGTCCTTCCCATGAATACCGATATTACGAACATTACTGTAGCGGCACAAGCCTTAAGCAAAGTATAATATACAACGTACATATATATGCATAAATAATGACTGCCTAAAAGAAGAGTTTACTCAACGTCTCTTACCTAGTGATAAGAGAAGAGAGCACATCATCATTCCCGTTTATTACGATAGCATGTAACCGAGTTAGTTTTTAGCCCAGTAGATCTAGAATTTAAGTTAGTCCGTAACCAGTGTTCAAGTTGACAGCAATAAAGTTTAAGTTAAGCCGGCGTGTTGGTTTTATTTAAGAAAACCTTGTTAGCATTTACTTCACTAGCAACAAATGGTGACCCCGACTGGTTGAACAAAAAAAAGAAAAAAAAAGAAAACAATCAAGTGGAAATTAAGCAGCAAATAAATTAAACATTACTTGGACATCGGACTCAACAAAGTGCATCCGAGCTACCTTCTTCAAATAAATTATTGGAAAATATTCATTGGGAATCTCGAGATTTGTGTAATTGGCCGCATATTTACTATTATCATTCAGCATATCTAAAAGGTGACATTAGTAAAGGCATCAAAACCAGCATATCAGTTTAATAATTGCACAATTGGAAAATAATATGTAAATTCTGGCAATTTCTCATCGAATATTTTGCGATGATGAGGATAGCTTTTTGGCAGGAAGCTCTGGATCCCAAAATAGGTCTGCCTCCAGATTCGGACTCCGGCCGGTGTATTGCAACTATTAAGGAGCGTTTACAATATCAGAGTAGAGTGGAGTCATCAAATTGCATTTGCTTTCATCATCTCACCAACGTAACATGAGGAATTTTTTTAATCTGACGCTACTCTGTGAAATCCACTCTGGTGGGAAGTGCGAAGAATTTATATTAGAGTCCAAGCTTGAGACAAGGAGAGACAATGCAATCTGGTGACTCCACTCTACTCTCCCATTGAAAACGCTTCTTTACTCAGCTGAGACTTACTTAGCGTAAAATGGTAAGGTTACGTTTTAATCAAAACTATTTTATTATTTTGTTAAGTAAGGTATATAGGAAGTGTAGCCTTTGCGAAGTTAAGGAATCAAGCTTTAAATTACTAAAAGCCTATTTTTCTGTATGGATAGAAGTTTAGGCTCTATAGCTTATATGAAATCAATGTTATGATTTTTCCATAAGTATCAAATGTTATATTTTTAGAGAATGGACCCGTACGCACACATATAGATTTCTGTTTCATGACTTGGGAAATATTCTCGAGGTTTTTGGAACAATGGTATCAACTAGTCAGTACGTGCGCAACAGAATGCATATATTAGAGATGTAAGCAATATATCAAGAAATTGAACTCAAACCTGTTGTTGTCGTTTGGGCTCCCTACTCCACTGAAGCTACCCAGAGGTAAATCACGACGTTTTACTGCCGATCGAAAGTATTGGCGCCCGAGCAAACCCCCGACCGAGCAAACGACGTGGCAGGAGTAACGAAATTACATTCTGGCGGCCATTCATCTATGATTCCAGGGTATGATCCCAATGCTCGCTTTTTTCTTTTTTTTCATATGCTTCTATCAACAGCTATAAGTGATCAAAGGATATCTATTCCGATACCAGAAGTCAGCATCCACCAGTCGGTATTGAATTCAGTGCTTGTCAATTCTAAATACCCAAAACAATTTGGCGCAGTTCTCAATCACAATGCTTTGATGCTTTGAACTCGATGCCAATGTGCAATTTAACTCAGTTCTAATTTCAAAGTCGATTCGTATTTAATTTTTAGTGTGCTGAAAATAACAGACAAAATTTGTGGAGGTTTTAATTTTAAAATTAAAGGCTCGTTCATACTTGTATATAAAAAATAGTAAGAAAATTTATTTAGGGAAAGAAATAGTTTGTTTTAAAATTAGCAGGAAACTGGATTGAGCGCGGTAAGAATGGAATTGGAAACTAATTAGGCATTTATAATACTTATTTTTACAATACTTGCATGTTTTTATAGCCGAAAAGTTTAGTGGTAGGTTTAAATCATTCCGAAATACATTTCGAATGGAAGAGCCTGAAAGGAATTTGCTACCGGGGTGTGCAGTTAAAAATAAAAAAGCGGGAAATTTTTTTGAAATGATGATCTTTTTAACAGATGACAATATTCAAGGCCCTCATGTGGTTTGTTTTATTTCACATTACAGCGTTTCCATACCACACCACACACCTTTCACACCCACTCCGATTTTGATGAAATTTACAGGAATTGCAAAGAATATAAAATATTCCACGAATCCGACTTTGTTTTGTCGCTTGACCCCTTCCTTCATTTTTAGAAAGAATCAAAGCTTTTGTAAATTTGGGTATATTTGCTGGGAAAATCATATCTCAGGAGTGACTTCAGCAATTCTAATGATTGAAGTCCCATATTAAAGGGAATTCCTTCAAGTATCAATAAAAAATATTAATATGGCAGCGAGAAAGCGATATTTTTGTTAATAATAGTGTTCAGTCCACATACATATTTATAAATCCCTAGTCCAAATTCCGCCATCAAAAGTTATCCCTCGATGAAATTAGATTGTCCTAAAAATATATAAAAAAGGAAACACAAAGCATCATGTTCCCAATCAATATAACACAATATACTTATCTAATTATTCCACCAAATCCCATCCCAATCCTGCCTACAGCTGTCCAATATAAGTTTGAGCTGAAATTAAATAGAAAGTACATTAATAATATATAGAATAAAAAAAAATAGCTCAAACTTACATAAAATTCCACTTCCCTCCAAATGTTTACATTTTTGTAATGTCATCTAATGACATTACGTCAAACAGCTGGTGTCGCCACAATCAAATTTGGACCATCGAACCAAGCGTTGCCAGGGCAACATATTATGAAGCTGGGACATAGCTGTTCACGGCGGCTATAAAAAGGCGGCGAGTCGCAGCAAAATCACCATTCGGTTTTCAGAGTCTAATCTGAAAGCATCCTCCACCAGAGTCTAATCTGTTTCCTATCCTTTGAACAAAAGTATAATTTTGTTTATTCCTTCATATAGAAGTTTAATTCTATTATTGTAGAAGTATAATTCTACTTATATACAACATCCAATTTTGCACCATATTATAATTTCAGAGTCTAATCTGAAAATATCCTCCATCAGAGTCTAATCTGAATCCCATCCTAGGAGCAAAAGCATCATTTTGCTCTATCCTTCATATAGAAGTCTAATTCTATTAAAATCCACACTCCCAAAAAATCTGACACTTGATCTCCAATCGTGTAACAGAAGTTTAATTCTGATTACACGCTCCAGGACGTTGCGATTGAAGTATAATTCTGCGCAGACGTTTTAACATTCACTGTAACAGAAGTTTAATTCTGTTTACACGCCCCAGCACGTTGTAGCAGGAGTATAATTCTGCTTACGCGTCTCAATACTCACAGTAACAGAAGTATAATTCTGCTTACACCCTTCAGCAGGTTGCAGTCGAAGTCTAATTCTGCTACATCGTCGCTCTCTTTCTCAGAAATTCCTTCTAAAATTGTCGCTAGTTAATTCCGAAGAAATAAAAACTTCCTTCTTCTTCTTTCTAGAAACAGAACTAAGGACAGAGAGTGTGGGCAAAGCAGCACGATTATATATTGAATTTTTATTTTGGATTTTAAATTGTCGTCATTGTTTCTGTTGAATTTTAATTGTATTTTAGTTGAATTTTTTAATAGTATTAGTAGTTTTATTAGATTGTAAGTTATTATTTGAATTGAATTGAATTTGTGATATTAGATTAAGTATATAAATTATTTTGAATAAAAATTAAATATTTGAACTGAATCAAAGCTGAGTTATCCATTTTAAAACCGGCACCCTCCCTTACGTTCGAGACTAGATCTCACAAATAGTAATTTTTGAAGCATGTCGACTTTTGGACCTCTACCTAATTTATCTTATAATTTTTATTTTGAAGCCATAAACCTTATTTATTAGTGTGCAAAAAATATATTTTGGAATTATTTACACTCCGTCAAACGTAGATGTAACGTATTTATGTATATAAAAAATTAAACAAAAATTAATGTTCGTCTCTCCTCAAACATTGGTAATTCCTCTAAAAAAACCCCATTTGTTCATGGATTGTATTATGATAAGCGTCAAGTTCAGCCATTTTGACAGTAGGTGGTAGCATTCATAGCCGATGCTGGCAACGACATCGTCCTACATTTTTTTTCGTAGTTATTTAATCAGTTATTACTTTTGGTGGAAATAATTAAGAAAATTTATTTCAGAGAATATTCATCTACTTTGTTTCGTATAACAACAACTTTGAATTGGGTTATGATTTGAATATAACCATAACCAATCATCGAAAAATTTTAAGCATTTCAAAGTCCTTTAACTCGGGGTTCATGCATTGCAGGACAAAAAAGGAAAGTGCGAATTTTGATCGGTTTACTATGGATAAAATAAGTAAAATTCGGTTTAAATTTGCTCTGGTGCCTACAGTATTAAAAAAAAAACAAGAAAATGATATACGAATTTGTCGGCATATATTTCTTGAGATTAGTTCTCCATGTATACCTACAGTATGCTTAGTGGTGGGAGTTTTGTCAACCTTCTAAAAAAAAAATCTGTTAACATTCTCTGATCCTTCAATTGGAGCATATAAATGAAATAACTTTGATATTTCCCAATATGTTTAGTAACAAGGTGTTAAAAAAAAAACAAAACTGATGTTGCGCTAATTCGTTTTGATGATTTCGATTTGATGATATCGATTATTAAGAGATTTCTTTATTCGTGGAGGTATCGAAATATCTTGGATTTCTAAAAGTGGGTAAGAAATATTTCCGCCCATCGAATCTAGCGCTCCTTGACAAGGCTTACATCAGACTTTGAATGGAATATAATTCCCATAAGAGCCGAGGCAGATCGCACATCCTTGGCTTTATTAGATATTGTCCAAAAATGAACCTTCAAGGTAAATGGCGATGTGACAATAGCTTATCATATCCACTGATTCGAGCACCGCGGTAATGTTGGATACCTTTCACTCCCTTATCCATACATGCACTGCCAATGAACTGATGAAATATCTAGTATTCGCCCTTGTGCGAATGTGGAACAGTCTACCATCTTCTGTCTTCCTCCGCCATATAATCCTCGAAAGTTTAAGAGTGACATACATCAGCACCTCCGCCAGTCCCCTTATCCTTTTCCTATTTAATTACTGCCATGCTGTGATTTGCATCATAGACTATTTCTAAGCTTGATTTAATAATATAAAAAAAAAATAAGTGCGCAATTTTATAGTACCGAGAAAAGGAGGTCAACATTCAAGGTATAAGACCATCCATAGGAACACAAAACCTTTTTTACATTTAACAGTAATACAAGAAGTACTTCAATTGCAATGTTTGCCAGGCCACTCAGATTAGAATGATAACGCAGACGTACTGGATAGAAAAAGGAGCATCCATACCCTTCATAGGACCGGAACCATTCTGCGGTATCTCTCACTACACTGTGAAGCTTACCATTCAAAACTGGATCCAAAATCAAATGGACCAGAGATGCACTTCAAGACAAGCCAAAAGCAATTGTACATTTTAGATTCCAGGCTTCGGGCTCATACTTTTTGAAGTCTGCCGACTATGAAGAAATATCACCCAAACAAATACTGCTCCTCCTACTAAGAGTGGGAATTTTGGATGAACTATAAAGAAAGCGATGCACAATACACCAATGAATTGCAGCAGTGCAAAAGCTGCTCGCCCCGCTTAGCTCTAATCTCTAATATGAGATATAGAGGAAAATTCGAACAATTAAAGAAATCATCAATTCTGATGGAATTAGGGCACCTCCATGTGAAAATTTACATGATCCAATGATAATTTTCTACAAAAACGGCAAAGCCATCATCTAATCTCCCATTCGTTGGACGAATGAAATCAAAATATTTATATAACCAGAAGAACAGGTTGCTCCCATTTATCTACTCTCCACAAAAATTTTTAATATTATTCACTAAAAAAGTTCTTCCTAGATCTAATTAATTTTCAAGTTTTGTCATCTGTTCCACTTATGTAACATGCACAAATCTGTGATGCGTTACCCGCATTACCATAAATTAAAATTTCCTCTGCTTTCATCAAGAGATATGAGTATAAAAATTGAAACAGATTTTCAAACAAAGTTTCATAACATAGCAAAGAGTGAAGTATAGTTAAGTTATATAAATGAAATCTCGTCTACCACTACAACTACAACAACAACTTCATTACGGAGCTTCTCTAATTACTTCGAAATGCTTTTCATGCACCATTTTCAAAAGAGGATATTTCTTGCTCCATGCAGATGCTCATAGTTTAAACAAAAAGTTGAAAACACCAACAAAAACGAGATACGTGTAATTCTCAAGAGTTCGGATATTGTAATCTCGACTCCAAAGAGGATCAAAGTCATAAATAAATTCACAAATGAAGATGAGAACTTTATGCTCATCTCTTGAACTTTGTCTTTACGCTTTACACCCGAGTGAAAGGAGCATAAATTGAGAGAATTGCATTCAGTATATTTCAGGAATTTTTTATTATTTTTGTGGGAAAGAAGTCTCTTGAGTGAGATACTCGGATGTAAGGGGACGACTCTGACCTTGCTGTGATAAATGACAAATTTGTAAGCAAAGTCATTGATTAAATCTGAGCACAAAGAACCATTTGTCAGATTTATATGACAAATTTGTGTCTTTTGTCCACAAAAAATGTAGGGAAAAAAATGTCCGAAAAATGTGGTCGGCGTTTACATAATATTTTGTCAACTAAATGTAACACTTATCAAAATCAATTTGACATTTTTTTTTATATTTTTTCCATATTTCGTTTTTAGACTTGTGGACAAAAATAGATGATAGGAAGTTTACAAATCACTTGTCAGAATGGAATAGAAAAATTTCTGAGAACTTTTATTTTAACGATTCTAAATTAAATTATTATATACAAGAGAAAACGTAACCGTATCTTGCGGTTTTTGTAGCCGAGACTTTCCGCTTTCGAAGAAACTGCTCTTACTCATTGGCGTAACTAGGACTTTTTTCTGGTGTGGGCCAGGTCCCCCAACTTTCGTACATAGGTCTTAACAAACATTTTGTTTGCGCGAAGTATACCAGCTCATGAGTATTCCCAGACATTTTTTATGCATTGCTCTGAGCACTTGCAAGATGTTGATATATTACCTAGAGCCAATGAAATTGCATAGATTAAAATAACCACAAAGTTTCTAAAGTTACAGATAGTACAGGGGGCCTATAAGTTACAGAACCCACAAGAAACATAATCTAAATTTTATAATATAATTTCCGCTAAAATAGCTCTGCACACAAAAAAAAAAAATCACACGAAAACTGATCAATTTGGACGTCTTTTAATACAGAAGAGATGCTTTATATGTAGCATCTAGTAAACTTAAGAAAAGCCCAGACTCTGCGTTCAAATTCCAGGATGGTATTCTTTTTATAAAAAATATATAAAAAAAAAGAGTAATAACAAAAAAAATTAAAAAATTAAAATAAAAAATTGGGAAGTTCTGGGTTGTTTGTCTCCTGTTTCAAAAAATGTTTTTGATTAGTTTTTTTTTTCCTAAGAACGGGCAACTTAAGCAGCTATAAATATGCACGTTAAAGCTTGTATGTAGGATATAATCGCATCGAAATTTTGTCCTATAATTACATATGTACGTAGATTTTGAGTCCCATAAATGTAAAAGAAGTGATAAGTCCTTTTCAAGGTTGAAAAATAGTCGTTTTTTGGCACAAAAATGGACATATTTTCATTTCATCACTGTGAGGAACTGGTAAAAGTCATGATGGAAACTTACTTCCCATGAGAACAATATTCACACTAGAGTATTAATGGATGTGAAAGAAAGAACCGAAGAAATATATGGAAAATATAGGAACTGCAGGGTATATATGCAACCCAAGCTCAAAAAAGTCATTTCACGGCGGTTAAAATGCAGTTATGAAGTTTAAAGGATTAAAAATGAACTACACCACTCGTTTATCTCTTTTCTCTTTAATTTGAGAGTAAACATGAGGTATTTTGGAAAACCCCTATGGAGTTTAGTACGACCAGCCGCCACCCAAAACTCCACCCCAAAAATTTTTCATATATATTTCTATACTCTACACTCTAAGTTCATTGGAAAAACAACCCCATTGGTTTACGACGTACTCAGCGTTAGGCATCCGTTGATATTGCAAAAAAAAAAAATTTACCACCCATGGCTATCAAAACTGCAAATTACTGCTAATCGAAATAAAATATACCCTATAACACCCACGCAAACCTAATTACCAAAGTAATTTATCAGTTTTTTATTAGACTTAGAGATCTATAGCCGTGCAACTTACTACTGATCAGCTGCTATTTTTATTCCACTCCCTTTCTCTCTTCATATTCTTCCCGACCTTCCATGTTTTTTTATGCCCCCACATACATTCCTCTTCTCCTCTCCATTCTTCCGTTACTTCGGATAAACTCCCAGAAACCTAACCGACTACATTCCTCCTAAATTCCAATTATTCTCGACGTTGGAAGGTAATAGACTCATGTTGCCTGAATATGAAAAAAAAGCCCAACCCTTTTCACCTAAAACTGATACCCTTATCGTCCCGGGCGATTTGCACTTTTTCAGACTTCCCACACCTTTCTTAACTACCCAAGTATCAAATATATTAGAGTATTGCGAGTGGATCCGATTAAAACTCACCGGAGAAATTAAAAATTCTCATCTCCCAAACTTCCAGTTACAGAATCCGGCCACAGGAGGTACAATAGTGTATATTTTGTGCTAGCTCGACGACTACAAAATACAAGATAATATTACCATAAAATAAATAGCAACTAGCAACACTATTCGGTATATTAAATTTTAAATTTTACTCTATAAATCCAGCACTTTACAGTTCATTTTAAATTTCCCTGCGAATCCCAAAACTTTGAGGAGGCACTTTACACACAAAACAAGTGCGAAAAATATCTTGTTGCTGTTGTACGATGAAATTATAGTGGAAAGGCACGCTAAAAATTGTTTTTATATACCCTTGAGCATTTGCCAATTTAAAATGAGTTCGGTTTTCATGCGGTAAAAGCTTTTACTTTTTAACCCTATGAGAAAATTTAATAATGGTCCCCCTCCCCCGCTCCATCAACAATCAGGACGTTCTTTTCACAAACAATTAATTCCCATGATATTTACGTTATTTGTGTATGTAATTTGCCGCGGTAATTAAAAACTCTTCATAGGGGGCACCGTCCAGTAATATCGGACATTCATGAAAATCCTGTACTTTAGAAAATATGAAAATTTTGGAAATATTTATCAGCAGAAAATTCTTAATTGATGGTTTCATAATTAATTAACTTAAAGTACGTAGTTATTCCTGTGGGATATTTCCAGAGATTTTTGTTTGGGTTTCCATCAACAATCAGGGAAGAAATTCTTTATAAAGTCCTTAATTATAGGTTAAAGAGCTTTTAGCCCATCACTCACAGCGTTTTCCTTTGGTGTGATATTATAAAAACTTTTCTATGTTTTTATGGTGGGATGTCTTTGGTGAGATCCTTGTAGATAATGTATATTGATTGTGAATGATTTGATTTTTGTTTATTTGGATTTACGCTTGCATATATATGCTTAAGGTACTTAACTATAAGCTCTATTTGTGGTAGGTGCTGCATTTATTTATCTTCACTTTAGTGTATATTGAGAAATCGTGTTCAGTTGATAGAATATCTCTGCAGGCACACTGTATTATAGTAACAAAAAGAACTTGATTCAAGAGATAATATTTGTACTTATAACACTTACTTTAGTACACATTGTGGGAAGAATGAAATTACTTAGATCTCCATCAGGACTCAGGAGAACCTTTGTACAGTCATCAAATTCAATGACAATTTACGTTTACATTTTGTTAGAGGGGCTTTGAGTTACAATTTGCTGTCGTCTTATTTCTGACGGCGATGGTTAATTTTATTCGTTTCTTATCAATACCACAATTTTTGAATAGAATTTAAGAGCCCACATTTAATTTGACAATAAAATTTTTCTCACCCCACCCCCGCCCCTCCCATTTTTGTTTAGCCTTCACTTCGTCACTTTTGAATTGATTTTCTGTTTCACTGTCTGACTTGAGTCCTTGAATGTTTTTGTTTTGTAAGCATAACTGACAATGCCAGCTCAAAGCCCCTCACTCCCTTAGTGCTTTTGCTGATTATTTTTCTTGGTGGCCTTACGCTTTTTTCTTTCTCTCTGTCTTTAACATCTTTCGTGGTCCTGCTTTGCAGAAGGAACTTAGGTACTTCTTCAAAGCAGGGGGGGGGGGGGGGAGGGGTGTCACTTATTTATAGTGTAAATTTACGGGATTTTTTTATTAGCCATAATAATGCAATGTATGTAACTGAAAATTCTCCTGTACGAAATGTTATGGAAGAAGTGCGACAGGACGTAAAAGCAGTATTGGGAGATCGTGGAATTCTCCCATATAGTGCGAGTTTCTGCCCTGAAAAAAAAATTGAAAAGGAGAAGGGAATAATTTCGTCCTCCGTCTAAAATTATGGAAAAAATTATACATCCAAAGTTCAGAAAATATTTCCTTAAAATTGACACACAAAATTAAATTTTCCTGTACATGTTAAATTAATTGCTCATGAACCGGAGCGGGCGTCTTCTGTGAGGACCCTCATTTGGAATTCGCCATACACCTGTATAGCCATGTAACGGTCTTCCAGGCGGAGGTCAAGGCAGTGGCGGATCCAGGATTCCGGTGAGGGGGCGCAACTATGGTTTAAAAATTGTATATGTTGAAAACTGAACACAAGTTTGAAGACACTCGCCATCACTAGCAAATGTCAAATGCAGAAAATTTATCGTTTAAGAGATACGAGTTGAACAGTTTAGGAAGTGACTTTGCAACGATGAAAGATGCTCAAGGTTCTTTGCCACTCCGAAAAGTCAAAGGGGATGTTAGATTATTCATTTTGTTTTGGTTTGGATGAAAGTGTAAAACTTCTCAATCATGTATTTTAGTTAATAAAACTAGGGAAATCTACTTTATTCAAATTCACGAATCATCATAAATTGTATCTTTGTAAAATACAGGAATTAAAAATTTTCATTTATTTAAAATAGCAGTCACAGAATAGATGCAAATGCAATATATACCTTGTACGTATATAACTTCGTCGGCAAGTTAAAAAAAAATGTGACTTCTTTTGTTTTTTATATTATTAAGGCAAGCTCAGGAGATATCCTAAGAACTATGGTGCAAAGCACAGCATGGCCACAATGTGATAAAAAACAGATTTAGGGAATTTCAGAAGGGTGGCGAAGTTGCTGATGTATGTCACCTTTAAACTTTCTCAGATTGTATGCCGGAGAAAAGACAGAAGATTGGAGACTGTTCCACGTTCGCGCACGACTGAAAGTATTTTGAACGGTAAAAGGATGTGCGCGGCTTGCAGTGCGAGTATTTCATGAGAACATTGATCATGCATGTAGCAATATTGGAGCGAAAGGCAACCAACATTTCGGCGGTGCTCGTATAACTCCAGACGACAAGTTTTTGCTACATCGCCAATGAGCTGAAGGCTCTCTGTTTGACAATATCCAACGAACCTAAGGCTCTGCGACTAGCTTCGGCCTACATATGGAAATTGTATTCCATTCAAGGTCTGATGTATGACTTGTAGAAGAGCGCTAGAATCGATGAGCTGAAATATTTCTTACACCTTTTCAGAAATCCAAGATATTTCGTTGCTTATTTGGCAACAGAGAAGAAGCTTAAAATACTGCAAATATTAATGTCAAGAATGCATAAAGACGGTGTATCGTCAAGCAGTGCTCCATCAAAAGAAACGGGAATGGAAAAATTATGATCTTGTGTTAAATAGATGGGACAGCTTTGGAACTTAGATGTATTGAATTCGATGCGATTCGGTTTGCTCCAAGCGAGGATACTATCATGGTGGTTATTTAAGGATCTAATCATGCATGTAGTCCCCAAGGGTTTCAAAGGAGTAAGCCAAACCATGGGTACTGTCATCGGCAAAACAATTGATTGGATTGAAAGTAAGGGAAAGTAGATCATTAATGAAAATTGGGAAGAGAGATGGAGACATAGTAGAGCCCTGAGGCACCCCGGCATTTATTGGCTGAGATTGAGATGTAACGCCATCTAATATAATCCGTATTAACCGTCTAGATAAAACACTTTACATTCACAATAGAAGAGGACGAGAGAGGTCCAGTGCTTTAAGTTTGGCTAAACGGGCTGAACTCCACACACAATGATAGGCTTTTGAAATATCTAGGGTAACAATTTTGGACTCACTAAAATTGAGAACACTAAGGCTTCGACGTTCCCTATGAAAAGTCAGCAAAAGTAAAGCCATATTGGCGATCGTTGAGGGTTTGATTAGTTTGATTAGTTTCTAGGTACTTCATTAATTTGGAGTTAATAATAGATTCACAAACCTTTGAAAGAATCGCAGTGATGGCAATTGCTCGATAAGTTTTCAAGCAATTGTAAATTTTCCTGTTGAATAAGACAATTAGAATAGTTTTCGCAGCACTTTAGCCAAGAAAGAGGTACAGGTTTTATTTAACGGAGGCTTGAAACTATCAGAACCTGCAGCTATGGAGGCGTTGAGCTCCTTAAGGACCTTGAACATATCTCTCGTATGGATGTGTATTGGCTCTTGTACACATCTACAAGGGAAGTTGCTCCTGATAGTTTTGACCTGGGACGAGAAAATTAAAATTATTAAAAAATTCATCTCTTGCTTTAAATGTTACAACAATGCATAATAACTTGTTCGCCGTTGTGTAATTTCGTTGAATATCTCCAATTACGAGTTATAATTATTTCTTTAAATGTTTGTTTTGCCACGCCGTGCCGATAATGTTCTAAGAAGCCGTCTTTACATGGAAGGCTTATCAAAGACCCTCTGGCAGTTGCTTTCAATTAAAACAAACCTTCCATCGCGATAACATGAATAGGCTCTGTCTTGCTTCAAACACCCCAAGCAAAGCGACGCACGCTCATGTACAGGTTTCCGCGCTTCCTGTTTTCTCTATAGGTTTCAACAACCATGACCAAAGACCAAGGTGCTAGCTAGGGCCTGCGTTCCTAAATGTATCATATTGAACGCTTCCAGAAATTGTTACGTTTTTATAAAAGGTGCAGTAGAATAGATATGAATCATTTTGTTAGAAAAAATTCAGAAGATCTACCGCAATATTTTTCAGTGGACTTCAGGGGGGGGCACCCCCCGCGGCCTCTATCTGGATCCGCCCCTGGGGCAAGGCCATTCTTTAAGCGGGAAGGTACCTCCTTGGCTCAGATACTAAGAATAAGGACATTGTCATCCGCTCGGACAGCCAAGCGGCCGTCAAGGCTCTGTTAAAACCCTTCATAATTTCAAACCTAGTACTGAAGTGTAAGTCCACCCTGAGTTTCCTCTCTCAGTATAACAGGGTAGTCGTTGTTTGGGTGGCTGGCGGACGAGCTTGCGCGTATTGGGACGACTTCGGAGGCACCTCGCTCCAAAATTGGGATCGCACCAGGAAACCTGGTATCTACAATTGCGACTTGGGCGGACTGCCAGCACAGCCGTCTTTGGTCAGACGACCCTTCGGGCAGAACAACAAAGGAACTGTGGCTTCAACCTAACCTCAGTTTCAGAAAAAAAACTGCTAGGGCTGAGCAAACCTACCATCAGAATTTTGGTGTCTATTCGCACTGGACACTATTCTCTCAGGGGTCACCTATATAGGATAGGACTGGTTGATAACCTGACATGCAGAGGATGCAGAGAGGAATCCGAAACGGTGATTCACTTTCCTTGTCACTGTTCGGCTCTCTCCGGAAAACGTTATGGATTCCTTGGCTCAACCTCCTGGATGAATTGCAAAAAAAGCAGGTAAGGAGGATTGGGAGTCAATCTTATGGTTTATAAGAGCGTCTGGTTGGGACCTATGAACTTATTCAAGGGTCGGTCCTGAGGGTGAACAATGGGCCTTGTAGGGCCCTACGTTCTAGAGTTCTCCGCCAGGGGAATCGACGCGTGATACTCGGTTTTATATCATGGCGAATATATAAGGTTATAACCTGATGAGACCCATCTCTGATCGCTGGGTCGAAAAGTTTAATTTGTGTGCATCAATTTGAGCTTTAAAACTTAAAAGGGAAGTTTTGTGTTATGTCACTAATGTTGTGAAGAATTCGTTCGACCGGACCCCTGGACCACTACCTCTAGATACGTGGCTGTGTTCAAAAGTTCAATTTTCAGAGCCTTGGAATGCGGTCGTTCCAAAATTTCACCCTCATAAGTCTAAAATAGAAGAGGAATGTGTTTATTGTAAACAATTCAATTTAAGCTATCAGCAACAAAATCTGGCATGAAAACAGTGACTTTAAAAATATCTAGTTGCTATATTCTCATTAGATCGAGCTTATTAACATTTGTGTTTATTATATAAATAAAGTCCTGCCAAACGCAAAGTTTTTATTATGATAGTTAATAGGAATAAGCACCAGATGTTGATGGAAATAACTATTAAGCCAAATAAAATCAACATTTTTAAGTTTAATAATAGAATGTAAGATCAAATTACACTTATTCCTGCTCTTTAATTAACAATTTATTTCTCTTGATATTTTGTTGTGTGAAATTAATCTCATCATGCTGAAAATCACGTATATACGTATCACTGTCATTCTTGCTGATTTGCACTAATAATGAACAGCATAATCTACAATTGTCAATATGCTAGTCGCAACCATACATATATAAGCGATCAGCTTACTTTAGTTTAGTAACTGTTAAGACTTAAAGCAACACAGAAGAAATTTGCGTACCCTAAATGAAATCGACCACTAAATTATAGGACATCAACTAAACTTAATTAATATGACAGGAAATTACTTTCCAAGTTGACTGAAAGTGCCTGAATATAAAAGAGTTCTGGTTTTACAGAATTTAAAAGACCACTCTGAAGTAGATAAAGAAAATTTAATTAATTTTGTTGATCAAAACTTAATGGGCATGGGACTATAATGGAAGGAATTCCAGAGGAGTTTTATTCCCAGGTAAAAGTTTTTCAAGAGTTACAAGAAACTTAATGGTTTTATTGTTAGCAGAATTCTAAGCGATCTCAGAATGGTTGGTTGAGTTACGTTGAATGAGTTTTCATTTATTTCATTTTAAAGTTATGTTAAATTTTTAATGACTATGTTGTACTGTTATGGTCGTCTATGAGTAATTCATCTAAATAATTAATTATGTAGTGGCATTAATGGATAATTCTCACAAACAGGGCCTGAGATTGGTTATATGATAGTCCATTTAACTTTTCTTGAGACATTGATGATTTGTTAAAATTCCTCGCTCCTTTTAAAGTGTTAAAGCTCTTTTCTGTAGAAGCAACAGAGCTGGTAGGCTAAAAAAAATAATAATTTATTTACTGGAAATAAGTACCTACTTACACAAAATTTTTTTTGATCGTATATACAAAAATTAAATTGGGATTCTAAAATTATTAGTCATATATAAATGGAGTGAATAAGAAAATAGATACAATTTGATGGTATTAGATAAAGTGAAATTAACTAAAACATACAATTACAAAACTCTCAGAAAAATAGGAAAAATTAAATAAGAAAAAGCATATATGCATACAAATTTAAGAGATCAATAAAAATAGATACCTAGACTAGTTCACACTGCACAGTTTGAAACTTTGAAAAGCGTTCGCAGGATTAAGAGCATGAGTTTTAATAGTAGTTTTGAATGCAGTAACGGTGTGAACCCGCTGCAAGCTAGAGCCTAGAAGATCCCAAAAACGAGCGGCCTAAATATGAAAAGAACTCTCCATGGTAATTCTACTAAACTGGAGAATGTTAATGTTACGATTTCTTGGAGATAATAGAAATTGAAAAATTCCTGGAGATACTCCGGGTCATTGTTATTTAAAAAAAATAACAAAGAGCAGAATTAAAATTCTACGCTTTCAGTAATTATATAGAGACAAGAAGAGTAGGACACTATTATAAGGAGAAACATGGTCAAATATTTTTAATCCAAAAATAAAACGAATGCAGTCATTGACAGCTACATACCTGAACTTTCCGAGTACATTCACTCTCTAGCTTTGGAACATAAGATTTCCAAAACTGAAGTAGAGCATAATTAATGTCTTCACCAGTTTCAAACTTATGGGAGTGTCTAAAATACTCGCCGAGAGCCATAGCCTTAATAAACTAGAATAATCCTTGCCATGACTATAATTTTATCACAAAATTTCATATCGACGACGCTCAGAAAAATCTCCAAGTTAGTAGCTTTATTGTGCATAGGCAATGTAAAACCATTCAAACTTACAGCATCAATGTCAATATTTTCATATTCAGTGGTTTGGTATAGAGACAAATACAATGCGACTTTGAAACGTTAAGTAATAACCCATTCGGCATAGCCAATTTATTTAGTCCTCAATTAGGCCAATAGACCTGCTTAAGTAAATCTGTACGTCATTGGCATACAGGTGAATTTTGCATCTTCAACTACATCAGGAAGATCACTAATGTACACGCTATATAGCAAAGGACCAAGGACAGAACCCTGAGGTACATTACATAGAACGGACTTAAAGGTCGAAACAATATTACCCACCTTAACTTAATGATGGCGATTACATTTATCAAATAACGGTTGTACTGAATCTGTATTCAGATGCAAGTTTAGAAAGGATACTGTCATGAGCGACATTATCAAATGCCTTGGAGAAGTCAGAAAAAACAAGAAGTCATATTGAAATTATTGTCATTCATGATGGCTATGTTTATATCGATTGATAACTTTAAAATTGCAGTTTCAATACTGCGAAACGGACCGAAATCCGACTGCCATGAAGTCAGCATATCTTATTACATTCAATACAACCTAGTTTTGCTTATAGATAAGTTGCTCTAAAACTTTGGAAAGGAATGACAAGGCAGGAAGTCGCTTGGTGTTTCAGCATTAGTTTTCTTATGGATTGGAAGGAAAGCAGTAGGTTACCAAGCGTTGGGAAAGTATAAGACGTAAAACAAGTGCTCATGCTGTGAAGAATGTAGTCAAGTTAAGAATAAATAATGCATGTTAATTTGTGGGACCCATATAGCATCTGAGCTAAGAACGTTACTTGTAGATGAGATACTTTAACTCAAAATTGAGAATACCTAACGTGCGACAAACAAATTTTTAAACAAATCCATTACATTTGTTTCTAGTAGGCTCTGTAGTAAATGCTGAATTAAAGATGCTTCTGTAAATATTTTTCATAAAAATACAGATTAATGCCGCATTCACAATGCAGAGTTGCATGAAAATAGGTTCTATAGTATTTGGCAAGGATAAAGCTGATTGCAATTTTGACCCGGATGAACTCAACTAACACTTCACTTCCACCAACAGAACCTCGTCTCACTTACAATCACCGATCTCGAATCTCGCTAGCAATTTGGATGATGAACTTGTTTCCACCATTTTTTCCATCAAATCAGAATCTATTGATCCTGATAGTGTACCACAGCGTTTTGTTATATTATTGTTACCCTTTATCAGTAAGTATCTTCTTCACATCGTCAACTGCTGCCTTACATCCTCCTGTTTCCCGAGAATCTGGAAGTCAGCTATAGTCCTACCTATTCCCAAAAAACCATCTCCAGAATATCCATCTGATTTTCGGCCAATAAGCATATTATGTTTTTTGTCGAAGCTACTAGAGGAGCTTTTCTACAGGCAAATACTTGAGCACGTGGAAACCAATAATATTCTGACATGTTGGCAATGTTGGATTTCGTGCGTCCCATAGCTGCGAGTCCGCGGTATTAAAAGTAACCTCGGACATCCGAACCGCCATGGATAGGCATGATTTTCTTGTTCTGGCTCTACTAGATTTCTCGAAGGCTTTTGATAGCGTAGATCATTACATCCTGCTCGACAAACTTTGCAATTCTTTTAGTTTCAGCGCATCTTCAATTGCGATGATTGATAACTTTTTGAAGGGGCGCAGTCAGTGTGTGAGGACCAAAAGTCTAGTATTTAATAGTCTACCCTTACTGTGTGGAGTACCACAAGGATCTATCTTAGGTCCGTTGCTCTTTAGCTTATACATTAACGACTTGCCGAATGTTACGCAAGATGGGAGCATCCATATATACGCAGATGATGTACAACTATACATATGTCGGCCTATTGGACTTATTGAGGACTGCGTAGCTCGCTTAAATGACGACTTAGAAAGAATCCACTCCTGGGCCTTAAACAACAGACTGCTATTAAATCCTCAAAAATCGCAAAGCATCAGTTTCTATGACAATAACGAAGTATTATCGTACTCGTACTCGTTACCTATTTTAAGCAAAGTAACACACCTAGGGTAATAAACCAGGATATGAAGTGCTGCAATTATGTCAGTTTTATTCTTAGCAAGATATATGCAGGATTGCGGCGACTATGGCTTTCGGCCCACATCTTATCGAGAGGTATGCGATCTAAGCTCATAAAGGCACTTATTTTAACACATTTCACATTTGGCAGCATCAACTATTCTAAGCTGGATAGCGTATGCGCTCGCAAGCTAGAGGTTGCATTTAACGATTGCATACGATTTATATTTGGCTTGAGGCGATTTGACCATGTTTCGCTCTTCAGGACTAACCTGTTGGGCTGCTCTCTTTCCAGCTACCTAAAATAAAGGGCTTTAATTTTCGTATATGTCTTACTAACTATTAAGCCGCGTTATCTTAGAGAATTTTTCCAATTGACCGCGTCTCAAAGAGGTCGAAATCTAATAATGCCTCGCTTCAATAGGTCAGTAATGGAGTGTTCTTATTCTGTTAAAATCACCCGTTTATGGAGTGCTCTTCCTCATGGAGCTCAGACGGCGGGTAGTGTCAGGGATTTCAGAAGGCTCATTAAGGCACACACGAATTAACTCATTCATCTAATATTTTTTTTTTCTTAATATTTTACTATGTTTCTCCCTCCACAACTGAGGCTCCAGAATAATCATAATTTAAGAATTCTTCAACATTATAGTATTTTTCTCATCTTAATTTTTTCTCTCTTCTCTTTTTTTGGTTTTGGATTTATCTTAGATATATTTTTAATGTTAACTTAGAATACTATCTAGCTCCATCTACCTAATTGTACTCTAAAAGATTATACAATCTTGTGTACGCAATACCGAAATATATATTTATTTATTATTATTATTATTTTCACGCCACCATTTCTAAAAGCTTAGAAACTGGTCTTTCGAACCACTAGCATGTAGATGGCGTTGAAAAAGCTCCATACTCCTTTTTATCATAACTAACATGTTTTCATGTTATTTTCTGATTTAATATTTTTTATGAATGCTAATAAAAAACCGGAGACATATTTTGCAAACTTAATGATTTACCAACCAAAAAAAGTACGCTAATTTTTAGCTAGTTGCGAAGCAATCTGGCGTCTTCTTTTTCGAGTTTATTATTTTAACAATGACAGTTGTTTGTCATTAAATATATAACTAATTAGTTATTTATTCAATGTTGTTTGTATGTTTGTTGATTTGGCTTGCTATAGCATTTTGTTATATAAATTTCAAAGTTCGTTGTTAATTTGGTGTTATTATGACGATTTGTTACGTTTAATTTCAAAATTGTGAACTGCTTCACTCTGGACTCAAAGCTCACTCTGCTCCACTCTGCATTGTGAATGCGGCATAAGAATTCAAAACACCTTTTTTATCCAAATATACCTAATCGAATCAACAGTACAAAGGAAAACGTTTTCTAGAATGATTTTCAGAGTTACAGTTATCACGGATTTAAGGGTCGTGCTCGTGCCATACGGCCCCTTCTCTATCTGGCCCTGCTCAACAGTAACCGCAGCCAAGATATTATGAAAACTTGCAGTTGGCAGCTATAATAAAGTCGAAGGATGAATTTTGATGAAGGAGGAAGTGTGAAGGTCGGCCATTGTTTTTGAAATGTGATTGGCAGCGAGGCGCTTTCTGTGCGAATTACTAATTATTATAAGATTAAATTCAATTTAAAAATAAAAAAAAAATTTGCCGCCACTAACTAATTATTTAGGTGAAGTACTCAGAGACGATCAGAACATTTGCGAAAAATTTGAAATGGTGATGCAGGTATACTTTAATTTACAAAAGAAAAGAACATTCCATTTAATTATCTAAAGTTTTCATTATTGACAAACTGATATCGAGTTCCTCTAGTAAGTCATCATTCATTAAACTACAACTTATCAATTTCAAGCAAGTCAACAGAAGCTATTTGATTAGATCTAATTAAAATCTTTCTACCATTCTATATAATCGTAAAGCACTATCGCAACTCTAGCGTAATGTATTAGCACAAGCAAATTGCACATCAAACCAAAATCTTAAATTGAATCTCAATTTAAAGCAGCCCTTCCCTTAAAATAATATTTTTTTTTGCAGCGCGAAGAAACAAATGTAGTAGAAAATGAAGTGATTGTAAAACTAGAACGTGCACAACAATCGAAATCGTGTGGATGGATCAATAGAGTTAAGGAATTCCCTTCCGTCTTGAGGAAGCAAAAAAAGATAATTTAAATAAAAATGTGAAAGGGTGTATTCCACTTCTTCAGCTATTTCAGATAATCCATCCCAACCGAAAATATCAGTGATGCGTGACATTGGATGATGGATATCGAAGGGACAGTGATGAATTAAATTTGAGAACACATCATTTGAGCGTATCTTTATCACCTAAATTCTGGTTGGAGAGTTGAAGATGAGGATAGTATTTTTCTACGCACATGCTGTCGAATGTGGCACACATGTGTTTAATAAAATGAAAAAAATCTTTTCTTAGTTCGCTGAAAAAGATTCATTTGAAAGACATTAAAAACTATCGTCATATTGGAGCAGGCTTTTAGTGGTTTTCGTTGATAGCATCTTACAAATCACAGAAAAAGAGCTTTACAAATGTCAAGGTTGATACTAATGTTGGCCGCAATTCTCCTTTTCTGGGCCCTATTTCGAATACAGTGCATTCTGCCATCGTTTCTGGAATCTCAAGTCCTATTACTCTCAGAACTGCTAAAGAAGTTTCCCAAATGTATATTTATTTCACGTGCCCATCACGATACCTATGAAGACGACATAATTAGCCACATTTCTTCGCAATTAAGCATTCCATGCAGCAGAATCGTCTGCAAAAAAAATTTATTCGGCTCTAAGACGCAATGGATATGATTTCACTGCTTCTATTAAGGCTTTTATTCCTGAGGACACTTTCTTGGCTGCGGTCTTTGCTGACATCTGGCCTCCTGGTCTATTGCTCTTGAGTTTATTCCTAAAGTACGCTCCGGGCCATTATTCACTTCAAAACTCATCAGCGAAATTTATTATTACGCAAACGTAACTGGACTTCGTTCGAAGCCATGGCACCTTCTTACTGCTTCTGGTAACGCTGACTTCAACGTGATCTGCCTTACAGAGGCTCTGTGGTGTTATTCTGGACTCTGAGCTTTTTTGCTCTGGATTTCAGGTCTTCCGTCGTGATCGTCATTCTGAATTGATGATCGCTCCAGTTGGCGGTGGAGTGCTGTGCGCTGTTGGAGCTGATGCTTCGTGGTCGACGTTGCAGGTTGTGCTGATCTGGAACTTCTTTGTGTAGTTTTGAGGCCTTTTCGTGGGAACTTTACATCATTACTGTCTACCTTCCTCTCAGCTCTCACCCTCGACTATCTATGAGTTGCTTGTCACGACAAGTGATGGTCTCCATAATGAGCTTTCGCCCTGGGATCACACAATCATTTTCGGCGATTTTAATATGCCAAGTGTCAGCTGAAAGCCTTCCTCGGACTTTGATAGATTGCTGCCTTGCATCTCTGCTGAATCTCTGCACGTTTTATTCTTTCTTGACACAGTCGTCGCTACAGATTGGGCGCAATGCAGCGATGTTTCTAACAAGTCTGGTAAACTTCTGGATCTGGCGTTTTAGTCTGACTCGACGGCCACATTTGTCAAAGAATATTCGACTGAATTCTGTCATCATCCGACTCTTCATGTTTTTGTCTGTTTCGACTATGTTAATGTAGACTCATCTAATTTAAGTAATTATATTTTTAATTTAAAAAAGTGAATGGGCGAATGTTCTTAACAAACGGGACATTGACAGAGCTGTCGATTCTTTTTATAATAGTCTCTATATTTTTTTTTGTGCAATGTATGCCGATCTGCCCATCTAAAAATACTCACACATCTCAGCCTTGGATGAACAGCTCCTTGCGGCACTTAAAAAATCTAAAAGCAAAGCGTGGAGCAGGTTTTGTGCTTCAAGAAGTGTTGCAGATTACTCGGATTACTGCAGTGTCTGGAATCAGTTAACTTCGCTGTTTCCTATAACGACTATATTGCTAGTATGAAACTATCGCTCCGTAATTATCTTAAAAGAGTTCTGGAAATTTATAAATTCTAAACGTGATTGTGATGCGTACCCATCAGCTTTGAGCTTTGGTGGGCGGTGGCACCTAAAATTGCGACCCATGTACGGTTCAACAATATTTTCTCTGAATTCTTTAGTATCGCCTCTGTGATTCCAACTGTAATAGTTGTAATATTGACTAGGCTTCAGGCAACTTTCCTTAAAGTCAAAGATGTTATGTTTGATGATGTATCTGTTACTAAGCACATTTTTAGCTTACCCGATAGTTTTATAATTGGTCCTAATGGTATCCCCGCTTTCTTTCTGCAGAAATGCGTCCCGTTCCTGTCCCATGTCCTGTGTTACATGTTTAATCTATCCTTGCCCTGCGGGTCCTTTCCGAGGTCATGGATGTACTCCGTGATTATTCCTCTACAGAAGAAGGCCAACAACTCGGACGTTTCAAACTATAGAACTATTGCTAAATTGTACCATGTTGCGAAGATTTTTGAAGACTTGCGTCAGTGCTGTGCTTCATTTTCACTGTAAACCAGTCTCGGGTTCTTTCTAGCATGGTTTCTTTAAGTGAAAGTCAACCACGACTAATTTATTAGAGTTTTCACTATTGTATAGCAGCCATTGAGTCCGGTAAGCAGGTTGACTGCGTCTTCACTGATTTTAGCAAGACCTTCGATAGAATTAATAATATAATCCCAATCCACAAGCTTTCCATTCATGGTTTGCCCCTCCTTTTCGTGCATGGTTAACTCGCGTACGGTTAGATAGATAAGAATATCTAACCGTACGTAGCAAGTTATATTTCGCGGATCATTCTCTGCTGTGATAGCTAATACTTCTGGTGTACCTCAAGGTAGTATCCTTAGCTCACTACTTTTTCTTCTGTACATTAATGATGTATCTTTATTTTTACTCAATTCCGGAATACTTTGTTATGCGGACGATGCCAAAATATTCCATGTTGTTAATTTTAATGATGACTGTGTCATTTTAACCGTTGACTTAGCCATTTTTCATAAGTCCTTGGAGTGACGTAATATCTCTAAAATTGTGTTAATTTTCAATATTTTGAAGTACTCAATAAATCCTCCACTTTTGTTAACCTCAATTGATGTATCAACCCCGAGCCGCTCGCTTAGAGGCCAAAGCTATATCCATATTTCTTACCATCGAACCATCTATGGTGCGAACGAGCCTTTGACTTCAATGTCCGGTATCTGAAATAAGCAGTTTGACCGTATTAATTTGAATTTTTCAAGAATTGAAAAATCAGCTCAAATTTAATAATAGTTAAGTTTATGTGTTTTTGCTTTCTTCTTTTGTTTTTGCAGTTTCACATTTTTTGCATGGAGTAATTTTAATTTATTTTGTTTTTATTTCTGTTTTTTTATTTTATTTTTATTTTATTTTTTGAAATAATTATTATAGTAATCAACTTGATATTTAATTGAACACAAGACCGAATAAAAAGTTAAGGAATATGTTATCTCCATCACTTATAAAACTAGCCTCCTTCCTGCATAATTTTCTGGTTATCTTGAAACTATCGGCTCCATGACTGTCCGAGTTCTTCAACGTTTGATTTCTTATTAACTTCACAATCCATGGATGTTTTTTTTAACCAATTATACAATTCGAGTAGTCTTAGATGGTCATCACTTTTAATTCACATAATTCACATAATGCTGGCGTACCACAAGGCTCTTTTCTTTTCCGATTCTATTTACTACATTCATTAATGACGTATATTATCTCTTATTTTTAATCATACTATAGATTTGTAGAGGACAGCACCATTGAACACCTTTAATCATTTGACTGTGCTGTAAACTAACTTGGGAGTACTATGAGAGTCAAATGGAAATGAATGTCAAGATTTTTAAGAGCTAACGTGTTTTCTACCGGATGGCGATTTCTTCGATGGTTATTTGACCATCAAGTTAAAATGTCTCTGGATAAACAAAAATAAACAGATAAAAACTATTAAAAAACATGCACAAACTATACATATGTACATTAGCAAGAAAAAACGTATTTAACATGTTTTTGGTATTGTAATTTAGCTCAAATATTGGAAATTATACCCTTAATGATTGGCACCATTCACCTGTAACGGAATTTTAATGGCATCCGGTATGAAAGTTCTCTCGTTTTGAATGAATCTGTGTGAATCGACAGAGTAATGGCACAATTTATTTCTGTGTACATTATAAAAGGAACGAAACAGAACCATTTCATGTGGTTGATATTTTTTCCGTTTCATAAAAGCAACTATAAAATCGTCTAAATTATTGTTTATCAGAAGCAAAGGCATTATTATGGACTTTAGGGGTTAAGAACTAAGGACATTAGGTCCTATCAGCTGCTCATCCCGTGACAGTTATTGGCAGGCTAGCATGCTTACAAATTAGCTTTGAGGATACATATAAGTGGGGGAGTACAAAATGATACTTGCCTCCTGCTATAGTACCACAACAAAACATATCATGCCGAGGTATATAAAAGTAGGATTGGATGCCGGAGACTAGGAATAAAGGGATAGTGAGTTAACTTATAGTTGTCGGGAGACCATGCTGATTATGATCCCCTAGTATTGCTGTACCCCCTCCGACCCATGCATATTCTGGGCCATAATGTTTGAATATCCCCTTTTCTTTTTACACTTAGAAACCTACAACGCGCGACAGAGAGAAGCACCTCGAGAGAGTACTGGGATTTAAGATTAGCACTTCATGATTTGATTATCGTTGACTTATAGGGGAAAAAAAAACAATTTCCCATATCTTAAAGGCATGCTGGCAGTAGTCATGAATGTAAATGTAATGATTATAAATTCTAAAATATTGTTGGACATTAATCCTAACACCGGCCTTTATTGGCACTACCTATATGATAATACTTCCTTTCACCGAATTATACACGATCCATACGAGTAGTCTCGCCTTTTCCTGACTTGCTTGGCTACTGGCAGCGTATAGGTCTTTACCCATTTTACAGAAAAAAAGACATTGATAAGGAAACTAGCATCAAATAAGATTGCCGTATATATACAAATTTTTTATCAACTAGTTTCTGTATACGATAGGCTCAGGTTCATTAATTCTAGTTGACTATTCAAACATTTATAAAAATCTATTAAAATACTTTAGTTGGTATGTGTCGTGATAGGTACTCCTTACATAATGCATATACTCATAGGATGCACTAATAAGTTTTGGGGGTTCACAAAAAGGGGAAAACCCGAACGTTTCAAGCAAATTCTACTAAATTGCGAGCCTAGCAGCAATTCTCACTTAGCAGTAAAACATCTTGTTAGTTATTTGCGCCTGGGTTCGTTTATCGTTCCAATGATTCGCTTAGTTGTAAAAGTCGGCCTGTTGCCTTAAACGTGATATACAACTGACAATAATGGATTACGTTGCTCGTGAAAGCATTCTGATTATATGTAAGATGAAAACTAATTAGTTTGATTTAGCCAACCATGAACACTGCCAACAAAATTCTTTCTTATAATTGGAGAGGAAATATTACATAACAAATCCATATCGTAAGTTGTAATCAAATAATAAAAAAAATTTGGTAATTCTGGTACTTTAAATGGCATCTTCATGGTCCAATTATTTATAAAAATAAAATTTATATACATAAGTACTCAGAGTAGCATCGGATCTACCGTAGAGGTGCCTCCTGCTGGATATCGATTAATTCTCTATAGATCAATGAATCTGGAATCTGTATAGGTGGTTAAGTATTATGATAGCCAAATTCCCTTGTCTTAAGGACAATTGGGGGGCTAAATGTCACCTTACCGAGTTACAGAGCGATTAGTAAAATATGCTCTTTTATCATTAAATACCCTATATATTGAAAAGTACAGGGTATACTGTCTATTTTACGACGCCATTGTATGCAGAACCTTAAGATCTTTCCTATAAATCTTAAACCATCCACGTACCCCTCCCTACTCCAGAGTACTCCAGGCTTCAGATTCAAAATTTCGGTTTTTAATTGTTGATTTATTTTTTATTTTTCCGTTATTTTTTTAAAAATACCTCCCCCTCTAACATGCACTTTGGTGATAAAAATTTCAAAAGCGCAGAGTCTCCTCTTTAATTTATCCTATTACACTTATGTTATATCTGTGACGGTTAAGGAGTTATTAGCTCTTAACCTATTCAGGTCATACCGAAATTGGAACAAATTATCTGTGACTAACTAATGACTTCTTAACCGTCACAGATAGGACATAAGTGGAATAGGTTAAATTAAAGAGGAGACTCTGTATGTATGTTAGTGGGAGTATTTAAAAAAAAATTTTAAAACCGAAATTTTGGATTTAAGGCATCATAACTGTGGAGTGGGGAGGGGTACGGGGGTGGTTTAACATTCATAAGAAGGACCCAAGTTTGGGTATACAATGCGGTCTTAAAATTGTCCATATAAATTGTACTTTTCAAGATATAGGGTGTCAAATGAAAAAAGAGCTTATTTTAATCAGCCTGTAATTTGGAAGAGTGACATTTTGCCCCCCCCCCTTCTGCGATCTTCTGCCATAGAATTTTTTAGTTGTCTGGGGAAGAATGATATTTTGCTCCCCCCTTTCTGCCATAGAATTCTTTACTTGTCTGGACGAGAGGAATCATTTGGCAAAATATAGTCATATTAGTCGGAGACACCCTTCTGTATAGTACAGGGTGACCCAGAAATCAACGTCAAGCCGCAATCGGGCAATAGACCAAGTCGTAACAGTTATCAGAAAAATATGAAAAAAATCTCGGTTATGTACTTTTCAAATTATAAGATTCAGAAATAAATCTTAAAAACTGACACCCTGTGATGATCTTTCAAGTCCTGTGACTGCAAATATTAACTTTTCGTCAGTTTTTTTTCTGTAATGTTAGACTTTTGCCCAACATTGCATTCAAAATAATTACATTACCGACTGTACTGTAAAAAAATGTACTACACTATTTTAGCAAGTAACATTGAAAGTTGGCGCGTTTAATAAGGATTCTAAAATAGTATAACACTTGCTACAATATTTTTTAGATTAAGGAAAAAAAATTTTTGTTCAAGAAACCCTGTTTCGAAAAATTTCTTTTCACCTACTAAAAATGATTCTAGTATACCCAAAGCTTGCCGTAAGACCGTAACCTTAAGATTCAAAATTGAGTGAGCCGGAGAGTCATATCAGGAAATAACGCTAGCTCGTCAAATCACTGAGTTTTTACAAATGTGCATCGTCTACCCTCCACAGAGGGCCGACTTCCTAACCAATACATGGTGAAGGATGTGTTCCTTACCTTACGAGGAAGTAGGCCCAAGTACTTCGGTACGTGCAATCCAGGAAAGCACAGGAGTGCTTAAAAGCATAGCTCACCGAATTTTACAAAAATATGAGCTCCAGAATTACGGAAGCAGTTGAATTTGTCAACAATGGAAGATTTTCCCGTCTGATAACGCGATCCTTCATAAGAAGATGTCGAACTTGTATTGCAGTTGAAGGAAGGCAGTTTGAACATCTTTTGTAAAAAATAAATCTTAGCATCCAAATGATTGGTGTTTAATTTTAAACTTAAGGAAAATTTGTCCTAAATTCAACAAAAAGTTAGGATCTCTAACTTGAAAGCGACACTATCTGTCTCACTCATGCTTCATGTAATGACTCTCCGAAATTTTTCGAAACTGGGTTTCTTGAAGAACATTTTGTTTTCCGTAATCTAAGAAATATTGTAGCAAGTGTTATACCATTTTAGAATCCTTATTAAATGCGACAATTTTTGAAGTTACTTGCTAAACTGGCGTAGTACATTTTTTTTTTCATTACAGTCAGTTAAAGTTGGGTGAAATATTAATTTTCTATTCTTGTGACATTTCTTCCAAGCTGGAACAGTTGGCTTAGAATTTAAAGCATATATGTATATAAGCACTATTCGGGATTACATAAGAAAAATAAAATTGAAAAAAGTAAAGATTTATAGCAACTGGAACTAAAAAATAATCACAGGGTGTACATTTTCTCGAAAACAAAAGAAATGTCTATAATTTGAAAAATACATGACTTAGATTTTTATTTATATTTTTCTGATAACTGTTATGTCTTGGTCTATTGCCCGAGTCCGGCTTGACGTTGATTTCTGGGACACCCTGTATACATATACTAAAGGTTGTCTCGATCTTCCTTTTTGCTAGTTTTCACGTTTTCTTTTCTTTTCTAGTCTAGGTAGCGGCACATGGGAAATTAATTAAACTTAAATTTTGGTGCCATTTCTGCTGGACATTTGAATTATTTTTCTCTACAGGTGGCGCTCCGCACATTCTCTTCTCTATCCACATAGTTGCAATGAAACCAACTTCCTCCTGCATCAGCGAGAAATGGAACGATGTAGCTTCAAAAACACTTCCCTGTTGTCATTACTTATCATCTGCGGGTGATGACATTTCGGAATGTCACACGTTAAATCCTTGTGTCACATTTCCGAAATGTGTTATTCAACAACATTTTCCAACAAAGAGAACTTAACCTCAACTTATACCTCGGCCAAAATGTAAGCAACACTTTTACGAATACAAATGAAAATCGTTCTGCTTGAATCCGGGAAAAACTCGGATGCAATCACAACCATTCAGAATTCGAAGAAACAACGACAAATTGAAACTAAATCGTTCAGCCCCAGAAAAAAAAACGACATGGATTGAAATAAACTCATTCTGAACGAGGTGATAATACAGGTGTAAATTATAGCAAACAATTGAAAGTATACACGTATTAGACCTAATGGAATTTTCACTGGTAAATTTTTAAGGAAATATGTAGATTAAAAACTGATTATGGATATGAATTCCAACTTTTGCTAATCACTTTAATTGCGGAAATTAAAAGCCATTTTATAGGATATAAATAGTTGATATTAACGTCGTTGATATTAATATCGCTCTCTTAATCGGACGGCAGCTTATTCAAGAGTCACTGTTCCGTCGAGGAACTATGACTATAATTTAAAAACTTATGAACTAAAACACTCACGACTTTCCCACCATGACAATACACATTAATAATAATAATTTAAATCCACCCCGATGATACAGCCTCATCAAGCGTTATCAGCCAAAATAAACAAATTGAAGACATTAATAAAACGTAAACAAATGGGATAGTCTCAGATCATTTCATGATATGAGACTTTAACCAAAAAACAAACCTACCTATTAAAAGGAATACCACTCCAGTACAACGCCGGGTTCATCTATTTGTTTATGTGAAAAGAAAAACCAAAAACTAAACATTAATGAATAAATAAATATTCAACATAAATTACAATCCTTTACCAGCTGCCATCAAGTTTTTGACATACCCGATATGGCAGATAACAGTACAGAGAATACAAAGTATTATCATTAGAAAAGGACACAGCATAAAGTATACGGCAGCGTGTACGTCCACACCAAACACATCATCATCACATCAAAATATGAAGCATACTGCAAAGTGTACGCTTAGGCTATTGTATGCATAATTTTCACATCTGTGCATTTTGTGGGGATAGTTTATAAACTGCTTATCGCGTAATACGAATGGATGAGTTAAATAACTGCCAAAGAAAGGATACAAGATACAAACTGTATATTTTTTCAATACAGAGACACGAATATCATCCTGATCTCAAATATGGCTGAGAGTCTGTTAAAAATACATCCTTCATCATGAAAAAAAAAAATTGAAAACTGGTATCAAAATCAATGTTAGAAAAAAAAAAATACTAAAAAAAATCACCATAACCTTCCGCTTCGTATACACAAACTTGTTGGGCTGGTTAGGCACAGTATACTGTGGCTTGGATTCTGTTTGCGAAGACAGTTGTTTTTTTTCAAAAACGATAGAATAGGTAGCCTCTTTAAATAGTATAAATAAAGAACGAAAAATGGTAGCAGATGGTAGACATTGGAACCATATTCCTATCTAACGAGAGGCAAGTTGAAGTTGGTGAGGTCTTCGAGGTCTGCTGATTGGGGGATCGAATTCCGAATCGAAATGGTATTTTAAATCAACCACGTGAGGAGATATTTTATGCCACATTTCATAATACTTCGGATGGTTCTAGCTGGAGATTGTTCCGTGATTATCAGAAATATCATAACTTCAGATGTAGACGTTGTCTGTTCTACTATGCATATCCAGAATTAACTTTATTTGCCTCTACTTTTAAAGATTATATAGGTTATCCACCGTCAGTATAGAGTTGTAGATGCCACTAAACTATCATTCAAAAATCACTCTGATTGCACACCACTTAACATGACACTTTGGGCCACTTTAAATAGCCGGTCAATGCTCTCAGAACCCTCTATATCAAGTTAATTCGCCTTTTCTAAATTATAACCAGGCAAAAGTCACAAAAAAATTGTTATTCCTCTCGTGGAATTTCATATTTCATCATTGCATTAGAGACTAAATCTATTAAATCTCTTCCGGAAACCGAAAGTCCTCTATGTCAAAAACTTTCCCTCCCCCACATGAAGGAAACGTGTACGGAATTTTATTTGTTTTGCAGGATATACGCCATCAACTTAAGCTTTCTCATTGATGTGGAGGAGTTTTCTGTGAAATTTTATGAAAACCCTTATAATACTTAAATATAAATGGCAGCAGTTGAAGAGCTGTTAAATTTTTTCACTCCATTTACGTGTCTTCACCTGTATTTCACCCTGTATTGAATTTAAGTTTTGGGTCTTTACGATCGCAAGTTTAGTGTTTAGTTATTTAGTGAAAAGAGGTAAATGATTGAACAACATGATTTATTAAGGTTTGCGACAAAATTCAGATTATAATAAAAATAATAGAACTGACTTAGTTAGTTTAAAAGAAATTAAAAAATGTGGTAATTTAAATTTGAATATGTAAAATTTTCGGACAACACAGTTAAAACCTTGATACGGGTATACCGGACATTGGATGGCTGTTTCTGAAATTTATCCGAAAGAATAGCCCGTCGATTTTTTTTTAAATAATATTATTTATATAACATTTTGTGCCTCTATTCAAGTTCTGTTTGGCCTGCTCTATCCAACTTCATCCAAAAAGAATAATTTTCGTTGCGGATAAGAATGAGAATATTATCCTAATGCATCAATGAAGAAACATGAAGGGTAGGCATTATGAATGCCCCCCTCTTTGATCCGTTTTAAAAGTAAGTTAAGTATGACTGAATGTATGTCAGATATGGAATGATGATAGCGAAAGTATCCTGGCGGAGGTGTTGATCTATGTCGCTCTTAAACCTTCGCAGATTGTAAGGCTGAGGAAATTCAGAAGGTATAGAGTGTTTCACGTTTGCGTAATTTCCGTCCATAGCCTTGAAATCAAATTCAATCATACCATAAAATTACGCGAATCCTCCTTTATGTGTGGAACGATTTACCATTCTCTGCCTCCTCCTTCTAGTTATGATCCGCAAACACTCAAGTTAAATACAATACGTCACCTTCTTGACTCAACCCAATAATCCTTAATTCTCCTATTAAATTTGATTAGTTATTTCCAGAGTTATAGACTTTCAAAGGTAAGTGGTCAGTCTAGCACATTTCATGACAATTTCAATTCGCATAACTCGCGATCTACGTAGAACAGAGCACGCTGAAAATTGTCATATTACAATTATTCTATGGAGTTTCAAACATGTTAAAATCTAACGATATTGATTGATTTTGAATCGTTATTGAACCAACTAGGTGAAATGTATGAAACTGTCAAAATCCGAGTGCTACCTTCATATAGATATATTTGAGTTTGTCACCCGGAGCAAATCCTAGTAGATTTGATGACTTCATCGATGAGTTTATCATGAGTTTTAAATGAAGGAAATGAGAGAATTTGCTGTGAACCTCATACTAAACTCATTATACAGGGTATCCGGGCGTGGACTGGCATTAGAAAGCTATGTATAGGTCATACTTTTACAAGAAAAAAATGTATGGGGGGGGGGGGGGGTGCGGAGACGCAAATCTTATCGGTTTCGGAGATAACAAGACTTGCGGTTTCAATATTGCAGTTTTGCACTAAACCGCAAGTGTGTCTCTATATACTGTGATACAACTCTTTATACACTGGGTGTACACTTAGTATATAGAACATTATAACTCAATATTGAAACTGCATAAAATTTCACGATATAGAGATTTTATTGCAATCAGACCGTAGTTATGAATCATAATCATTTAATACACGAACTTTTTGGAACCGAATTTTATACGGCAATGTTGGCTGCAACTTTTCCAGACATTTAATATTTGACACTTGTCAAGTTGATTTTATTTTCCATATACAACAGGATATATATTATGATGACATGCATTTTTTACAGAAATTATGAGGGAGATAGATGCCGAAGTAATCATTGCAATACCTCACACGTACACTCCCCTCCAGTTTTTATGATACAAATCGCAAACTGTCAAACTATCAAATTGTAAATTGTCAAGTTTTTAATCATTTTTTCGTAGATATTGAGTGCTTTTCTTAATTTTTTCTGTGGAAGGAATAGAAGGAACAGAATACTGATCACGTGGTATAAGAATATTCGGAACAGAAACTATTAAGTAAACAGAAAAGAATAAAAATTTGACAATTATGCACAATGCAAAATGTGTTATCACCACGAAAATAATTCCACTTCACTCACGAACTAACGCCAGTGAAGATAATTCCAGTCCTGTTCGTGTTCATATGGCAGATTATCTTAAAGGGGAAATTTTTCTAGCAAATTATAAACGAAAATGACCACTGCAATGAATTTGTGGGCGCACTACTCCCTGCTTGTGGACGAAAAACTACCTAAGCAATAACTTCATTATTTTCTATAAATAAATATTTAAAAACTTTCAATTTACCAATATTTAATAATAAACTCAAAAATTACTTTTATTTATGTATTTGAACAAATAATTTGACTTGACAGATATGTTTATGCCATAAAATTATAGTAACAACATCAATATGACAACTCGAGCTGGCATATTAGGCTGTATTTTTAGTTTCAGTAACTATAAAAACTTCTATGCTTGAGGTCTTTTTATGGTTCCGGACACGCACACATTGACAAATCGAGGTCTGGAAAAAATGCAGAACGCGTTTGCTTCTCTCGTCACTTATAAATAAATTTCCGTATACGATGTACTATCTCCCTCACAATTTCTGTAAAGCTTGGATGCGAACATAATGTAAATCCTGCTTATAGGCGAGTAAAGGAGGATTTACATTATGATGACATGCATTTTTTACAGAAATTGTGAGGGAGATGCCGAAGCAATCATCACAATACCTCACACGTACAGTCCGCTCCAGTTTTTGTGGTACAAATTGCAAACTGTCACATTGTCAAGTTTTTAATCGTTTGTAATAATAATTATTGTTAAAAATTGGGCGAAAAACAATGTCCCAAATAACTTCAATCTTTTCTATAAACAAATATGTAAAAACTTTCGATTTCGCAATATTTAATTACAAATTAAAAACTTATTTTTATTTTGATAATTTAATTTAATAAACATTTTCTATAAAGTTATTGTAACAACAACAATATGGCAGCACGACTAGACGAAATTGACAAATTAGGGTTGTCAGTAACAATATTTTAGTTTCAGTAACTATAAAAACTTCTATGCTTCAGGTTTTTTTATGGTTCCGGATACGCATGCAGTGGCAAATCGTCGTCCGGAAAAAATTCAGAACTCGTTTGCTTCTCTCGTCACTCATCAATAAATTTCCGTATACATAGTACATCGTATATCCCTCACAATTTCTGTAAAAAATGCATGTCATCATAATGTAAATCCTTCTTAATTTCACAATATTTCCTCGTAATTCGTACGTGCGCGGAACTTTCTTATGTAAGTTCTCTAATTAATTCTCGGTATCGTAAGCCGCAAGTATATCTCCGAAATTTTATAATTACAATATGACATAATTACAATATCAATATTTCAACTTAAGACCGCAAGCCTGTCTCCGGTATTATACCCTATGATGATAATTTAAAATTTGTTAGATTGGACCTTTCGAATGGTCTATAAACTCTTCCCTTCCTCCCGTCCGTTTTGTAGTTATGGCTCAACATAGTTAAAATTTCGAAATCTTAACTCGTTGTATTTTTATTTAATTAATCATTTTATCTAAAAACGCGTTATCAACACTAATTTTTCATATTGGACTTAAAAAACTCAAGAGCTTTGCTTTAAAATGACCTATCACACTTTGTACCTAAAATGTAACGCTTTCTTCGATTTCTGCTCATCAAAAAACTTCACCCGTAATTAAAGTAGAGAAATTTGCACATATAGTATGCTCAATTTCCAGATGAACAGTAGATAATAGTGTACATGGAATTTCCCTCGAGATGGGAAGAGGATTTTCGAAACCTATGAGCATTTTCTACTAGAGGAGGAGTTCTTATCGAATTAATTTAAATCCAGAAAGGGAGAATAACAAGCCGAAAATCTTTGAGTACTTTTTCGCCCGAGTATGGCGGCCCTGTTAAAAAATGTAAATTACATTTTTTTTATTGAAACAGTTAGCATTACATGAAAAATAACTTTAATTCTATATACTTGAAATAAATTTTGCCTAATAACTTTTACTCTTTTCGAATTGTATCAAAATTATCACATTTGCAAGAACACCCACAAATACAGATAAGGCTAGAGCTCGATTGAAGATAAATAGACCGCATCCATTAATTTGTAAATTTTCGCATTCGATTCTCAAAATGAAATCCGAAATCTACAAAAAAAAAAAAAAAAAAATTATTATCACAGCAACACAAACAACTCAATTCAACTATTACTCACACTTTTCCTCAGCCTATCACATTTCACCTCAATTTCATCACAATTCCTCAAAATAGCTTTGATTTTCTTCCCTTCTTCAGTCAAACTATTTGCAGCAAAAATCACTAGAAAAATATCCAAAAAGTCTGCGGTGATAAAAACTACTATAAAAATAGCTATAGATGCGTTAATTTCATGCCACCGTTTTGTTTCCAGGCAGTAGTACAAGTAGAAACATTGACTGCATCCATGAAGAGTAGAATTGAAGAGAAATGCTAGCAGTTGGGTCTGGAAGGTCTCATTTAAGTCCACTGCGGTTCGACAAATTTGAAAATAAACGGAGGTCAGACTATTGAATTCATCACAAATATGGTCCAGCATCTTCTGCATTCGGAATCGTTTATACTTTCGGACAATCTCCATATAGGGCAGGTATCCTATGATCTGATGCAACTTGGAATTCACTCGACTAAAATACTTTCGCAGAAATAGAATTTTTATGAAAAATAAATTAACGGAACCTTGAATTATCGCAATGGCTACGAATTTAACAAATAATGTATGAAAAAATGGCACACTCGTATGACTGATAAGTAAAAAGATCATTGCGAAAACGAATTGAATTGCATTGTTGAATAATTTCAAAAATATAAGAAAATGTAGAATTTTATCAACAACACACTCGTGGGCGGTAAAAAGTTGTCTTGAAACTTTTAAACCACAATTGAATGCGATTATTTGCCTTTTTCTGTGATATATTTGTACCAACATACAACTCACAGCCAGGAAATATAATAATCCATATCCTGCGTACGAAGTGAATGTTATAATTGGCATTTGGAAAAAAGGATTTCTTCGTAGAAAAAAATATATTCCTTTTGGCAAGAATACTACAACAGAAATTAGCCATAGTAGCGAATATAGAAGTGCCAAAGTAGATTTTTCGAATTGTTCACTTTTTTTGTTATAACCGAACGGTATAAGACCAATAAACTTTACATAACTGAAAACCGAAAAAAGGATTAAATGATCTATTCGACTACCGACGCTTGTGGCTTGGGGTTTCATGATTTTGAACTAAATAAAATTTTAGATAACTCTAAACACCTATGAGAGGGATCCTGTCTAAAATAAATACATCTACCTAATTTAGGGTCGTGACAATTCATATCTTCAGTTCCACTCACATAAATCAATTAATTAATTACATTTCACCTACACGTTCACTTATTATAATTAAATTTATGTTCTAACGTCTTAGTCTACTCACATTATTTACTTACTTCGCATTGTACTATTGATTTGATTATATAGACTCGATTTTAATTAATATTTATTCCTGTTGTTTTTACCATGACAGTTAAATGAGAGTTTTATCGAAGCTGTAGGCTTTCAAAAAATCGTGTGTCGTTGCTTAATTCATACGCATTTATAGATACCACATTTAGTATGCCATAGACACGCGCGGACGAGCATGTTATGCGACAAATATCATATTCAGTACTAAAGTGTTCCGTAAAGAGGAATTTCTATTTTGTTATGTTGTTAAGAAAAATATTTTTCGTTTTGGATGGGATTACTCTGAAATTTCTTAATACTAATAATAATAATACTGCCACATTAGTACAGAGGAACGGTCCCACGGCCAGCGAAAACAATTGAACAGTACAGGGTGAAGCAGAATGCAATCCCTTATTTGGCGGATGAATTGTGAAAAAACAGTTCAAGATGAAAGAAAAAGGTTTTCATATTTGAAAAGTACATTTTACGCCATACTTGCGTAACTTTTAAAGATAATATGGTCCAAGTGGCGGCCTTGGCGGGCCATGCATATATTGAGCCGTCCCACAAAGTTATCACCCATTCTTGCCGGCATATTTTGTAGAATTTCGGTGATTACGCCCTCAATTGTTTCCTTCACAGCTTCCAGGGTTCGAGGTCGAGCTTTGTAAACCGCAGCTTTGAGGTAGCCCCATAGAAAATGAGTCCTAGGGGTCAAATCTGGGGAGTAAGGGGACCGTAGAATAACCCCCCGAAAGGAGATCAGGCACCTGGAAAGCATTTCATGCCAAACCTCGCATGAACGATGAGCAGAATGAGCCGTAGCTCAATCCAGTTTAAACCAGAAAACTTCTGTGCCATATTCCCTGTCATACTCTTCAATTTTGGAGCGTAAAAAGTAGCTCTCCAGCACACACAATAGCGCGCCGAAGTCACAATCACAGTTGACCGTCTTTCTTGCAAAAAATAAAGTTCAATTATGCCGATCGAGGACACAACACAACAACCTGTCACTTTGGGGCTGTGAAGTGGTCTTTGGTGCAGTCCACGAGGGCTTACAGTTGCCTAGTCGTCTTTACATTACTGAACAATTTCCAAATAGTTTAAGGCTCAGCAATACCGCCCAAGCCCTAGGCTAGAAATATCTAATAAGGTAGATTAAGTTTTTACGATCACAAAGGTGGTTACTACCGCGGCTAGTCACTTTCTAGCCACGTTTACTCAAAGAGGGTCTCTGAACCACACCAATTCTTTAGGAATCGTAGATTCCTAAACTTTCCTAACGATCGATATCCTATCCTTCCTTTCCTGCTTCTCCCATCCTTCCACTAATAACTAACTCCAAAGAGAGAATGACATATAGTATGGCTGATATAGCGCCTCATCCGTAAAGGAAAAGACGATATCGAAACGGAAACTTTCAAAGAATACCAAGGACAAATATCAATATGAGGACAAGGGACCATATCAAACCGAACTGAGGGATAAAGATGAGCCGCAAGGATCAGAAGAAGACAATAAAGAGAATATCGAGCGAAAAAACGACAACTGAAAGAGGAAAATGGCGCAAAGCATACTTGACTTGACTGACTTGACTAGCAAATTACTCAAGTTTTGAATGAGCCACAAGACAGATCGGCAGATATTGAAGCCTTCTGAAGTCTTTTTTAACACAAAAGCCACGCTAAGTATTTGAGTCCCATTTTTACATATCCTTTTGCCAAAATTAATAAATTTATTAATATTTTTTTCAGCATCTTGCTCTAGGAGTTTTTTGATCCCAGTTGTTACATTGCTTCTGGTTAATAAAATTTTTTTCTAGTTCTCTCATTAGAGATTGAGAATAAAAACATCAGCAGTTAAAACTGTACAAATTTTGAATTGAATTAGTATTTTAGAGGTAATAGTAGTAGAGTAAAAAATTGAATTATAAATAGAGTGAAATTGAAGTAGAATAGCGTAAATTGAGTGAATTTATTTTAGTTATATCAAATTAAACCAAAGTATAACCTGAATTGTCTAGTTTTAATCAAATTTTTTGATAAAATAAAATATTGAATTTTTGATATTTTGAAATTCTTCCGATTTGTCATTTATTAAACGGGCATCTCCCACTAGTTTATGATTAAGCCCATATTGGGACTTAACAGATTCAGACCATAGATTGAGATCAACGGAAGAACCGAGGGAACAAACATAAATACAGCCTCCACCTCACAGAATTTTGCTGAAGTAAATTAAATGAAGACAAATTTGATCTAATCACTGATTCTTATCAGAATAAGGGTCTACGATTTTTTTTATAACAATCCTCTAATTTTTAGGATCTTCCACCAAGTTTCATTTTCGTGTTGAAATGAATGTATGGAAATACATTTTCTCCAAGGATGTGAATTTTAATATTATAAAAGTAACCTTAATACTAAAACTTAACGAAAAATGGTGCCAGTAAATATATGAACTCTGGTATCCGTCCCAATAGAATTAAAAGATTAATCATTGGAAAGGTAACTATTAACATTTGGAACAAGAATTACGATGATGCTTGTCTTGATTCTTTGTCCGATCGGAGTAATAGCACTTTTATGTATATAGATGTAAGTCCCGTCGCATATTACAATTGCCTTGGGGTCAGGCTTTGATCTATTATAGCATTTCTGTTTACAGGATTCAGTCCTACAGGCAGATGAATGTAGTCATTGATAAGGCATTCACATGCTTAGCATTTAACCGCTCATGGTTTTGCCTTGACATATTAAACAATGTCGCAAGTCTCTCGTTGAAATCACCAGTTCGCAGTTTTCTGAGAAATCTACCTAAAGCGGTTCTTGGATTTTTACATCTCTGGCTTAGTGAGGGAGTTTGTTCCAACATGGAATCGAATTGATCGCAATTGAGTCCGGTCCAAAAATGCATTTGTTCATTAGCATCTCTGGTGTTAAAATCTAGCTTAGAACCTCCTTGTGAAGCGTTCTTCATCATCTCACTAATATCACTGAGTTAGGTTGCATTGAAGTTATGAGTGACATTGCGGAATTGAGGTAGTTCGGCCCAGTTATTACCTTCTAGGTGTTCTCGACACACTCTAACAACTTCGGAATGTACAGCTTGTATTCACAAAATTTATGTATCTTTATAACTCCTGGTATCTTATGACTGGTCTGATTAGGACAGTTGCTAAAAATACAATGCCTGGAACTGTTAGGTCTTGCCTCTAACCGAGAGCGAAGGGAGAAGAGGGAGGGAGGAGTGAACTCAAGACCGGTTTCTGGGTAGCATGTGACGCTGACTCATCATTTCTAATGATGCACAAAATGGCAGTGGATTATAAAATAACAACAAAATACGTTATTTGGCCATATCTAAAACTGACATGTATAGTACAGTGTAACTCTGAACGGACTGCGATTTGGAACTATAGGTACAATACTACCTAACTTCTATTCAGCTCAAAAAGAGCTATCCAACCATGTATTACGTGGCTATTGGAGGGGGGTTCCAAAATTTGCATCACCCTTTGAAAAAAAAAAATCATAAAAATTGGTGCTTGTTATGAGAACATAAACACATGTTATGAGAAAAATCTTTCTTGACCATGTATTAAGCAATTTCTCAAATTCTTAAAAATTTCGGAAATATAAGTATGAAAGAAACGAATCGTTAAAATTTAGTCTTAAGGAATATTATAGAGGAAACTTCTGGAGGGCCGTAAGAAAAGATAAGTGCTTTAGAAGAGACAACTATTTTGTTGCTGGTTTAAGCCTGGATGGGTATAATAAAAAATCACAAAAATGTTCAGCGTTAACGAAAGAAGAAATTAATATTGGTTAGAATAGCAGCAACACTTGTAAAGACTTATTTGAGGAAGAAATGCTCGAACAATCTGTAAAGAATTTGGAAAATAAAAAAAAATGAGTTAAGTACAATGAAAACACATGAAAAAAAAAATAAAACCGAAATGACAACCGAAAATTTGTTCTTTGTCCCTAATTAATTCATACCGCTCTAACAATGATCCTAATTAGGCTGGCTGTGTATGTCATATGCCTTTGTGTTCCGAAAGTACGGTAACTAGCTAAAATTCAAAAAAGGAAAGCTGAAACATGATGACAATATTAGATAAGCAGCTCAGCCGCATTATCTTTCCTCAAAGACATTATGTAAAGTACTAAAACAATGTTTATAGCGTTAATGAAGGAGCATCGAAATAAATTTCACACAGAAGAAGAAGAATCTTTTAAAGGGTATTTCATGTCCTTTAAGTTCTTTAAGCGCTGTGCTTACTGTCGCACGGAGAAAGTTATATAATTTTTGTTTGTTTGAAAAACATTTGTTTTCTATATTTTCGAGAATTTATGGACTTAGTTCCCAGCTCTTTTTCTTCCATGTGCCACCAGCCAAGGACAAGAAATGTTTTCCTCCTGACTCTTATTTAATAAATCTCTCTTAAAGCCTTTGCCTTCACAACACAATTCGTATAGCAGCACCCATAGTAAGTTTAAAAATCAGTTACAATTGAATGTGAGGGTGTGCCTGAGATTTTCCGTTACTTATCATTCTTGTAGGTTTTGATAATTAGGAACTGTAACAAAACAGTGGTAATGGAGCTTTTTTGTTTGTTCTGGGAAAACTTTTCACTCTTGCGCTGTATTCCTTTTGTGTTAAACTGTAAAATAATTCCCTAGAAACGTATGCGCTATGTAAAAAAATTTCAAATTCTTTCCCTGTACAAAAGCGTTAATTTAGTGAAGTTTTCCTTCTTTTAACTTATTTTGTTATTTTAACGTTTTCTGTTTTATGTGTTTTAACTTTAAAAGACGTTCTGTAATTTTTATCTAATTGTTTTGTTCATCTCAAAATGATCCCAATGTTTTAAAGAGCTGGGAATTAAAAGATGCCTGGAGATGCTTCTCTATAAAGGATGAAGTTGATTATTTTATTTACTTTTGTTTGTGTGCTAAGTTTATTTCAAATCTGGAACACAAATATGCAAGAAGCAAGAAGAATTGATGGGACTTCATCAGATTTGTGAATTCTGATCATAAATTGGATGGTTTTCCCTCGAGATGGAAATTCTGAGATAACGAGAGTAGTGCATCTATTTTGAAACTATGTTTGTGGATAGTAACTTTGCTATGTTAATTATAATATTTCACACATTTGACAAAGCTTCCGTCGATATCTCTTTAACGATCTTTTGGCTAACTCTGATATTAGGTCTGTATCCTTACTTTACAATTAAGAAAATTCCATGTAAAAGCTTAGTCGTATGGTGGGGGTAATATCATGCAAAAAATGAAGAAAATATGTATTCCTCTATACAATATAAACCCAAAATTTAGGTGATGGACTTAATAATTTTGTAAAAAAAAAAAAAAATCTTATATGATCGCGTCCGTCTGGGTTTGATAGATAAACTGAGTTTTGCATCTGGTTCGTTAGAAAGTAAAATTTTATAGGATTTTATATTCTGAAAAACTTTTCAATATAATAAAAACGGGAGTATGGGGCATAATGACGAGCGATTTTTGTCTAGATTTTTCTTAAATCCTTGAATCAATTTCATGAAACTTTAAATATACCAATACCAAGTAAGGCCACTCAGAGTCAAAATGTGATACATATAGATAATTACCGTCTAGCGTCCTAATGAAGTGCGCTATTGACCACATACGGGGCATTATGCGAAGGGCTAGGGGCATAATAACGAATTATTTTTAATACATGAAATAACGTAATTTTTTTATCAAAACATGTTACTAATAATTAATTACCATAATAATTTTACAATAAAATTATACATTCCAAAATGAGGAACGCATCGAGTTTCGAATTCGAAATATGGAAACTGAAAACATCTGATATTATACCTTTAAAACAATTTCTGGATTTCAGAAGTTTTAGGATAAATAGGTTAACATTCCGAAATTTCTTTTGTATTCATAGAACTCGAAAAAATATTGTTTTTACAAAATTACAATTTCTCGGTTTTTGAGCAACCAACGTCCGAAAAGTTCACAGTTTGCGAAATGCTAAAGACATTAATTGTTGGAATCATTGTCCTTGACAAAGATTTTTTTAATGTAAAATTATGTCATTTGAATCCGGTTTTCGTTGAGCCTATCAGAATGTGAAAATTGAAAAATGATTATGGCTCGTAAAAGGCTCGCAAACTAATATGAAATCTATCAATATCCCGACAAAATGTACACCATAAATATACTAGACCTACTCACCATTCAAATCAAAACGGCTAAGATATTTCCTCAAACACAATCTTTAGCAAAGCTAACACTTTTCCGTGTTCTAATTGCAAAATTCGTGTGCTTGTTTGGTACAAAAAACATAGACAAATATAAAAAATTTTTGACCATATTTTGGCAATACTTAAGCCTGCATTGTGGGTATCATAACGCGAGCTTAGAATAGTGCAGATTACAGATAATATTCATTCGTCACTATGCTCTGTTCGTCATTATGCCCCGAGCTCCCCCATACGTAAATATCTCAATTTTGCATGGCAACACCAAAAAGCGGTTGCCTGAGTTAATTAATTTTTGAAAATGTATCTATTATTTTTATAAACATGTTCAGCTCTTTATATCGATGCGTTATCGGCAGTGTCCAAATATAAAGATAGAGAAACGAAATTTTTGTATGGCAACCCTACGAAGGGGTTATGCAATTTGTCCCTTTTTTGAATTTAAATCTACATTTTTTTTGAAAAGGCTATATGCAAAATTTCAGACCTCTAAGTAAATGCGTTCTTAAGTTATCGATTGCAGGATACAAAGTCTACTGTTTCGTGTTGTTGATTCATAGAGTGCTGTTGTTAATGTTGCTGTTGTTGGAAAGATTGAACCGACTTACATGAATTCAGTTGTTGAGGCTGTTGAATCTGTTGTTGAAACTATTCTTCTTGTTGTTGTTGAAGCTGTTGTCTTGATTTTACTCCTGGGTTTTCAGTGTCCTAAGTACCTGTGTTTCACTACGGTAACTTGGGGGAGGATACTTTAAGCATTTCTATTCCCTGGGATCCTGCAAGGCTTCTCTTGGAGGGTATCTTAAGAACTGCGTTACAATTTTATAGGATTCCCGTTTTCACAGGATACGTAAAAATCCTAAATTTTTATATGGCAACACCAAAAACAGGCTGCACGATTTAGTCCATTTTTGAAATTTTATTTACTATTTTTATGAAAAACATTACGCACAAAATTTCTGCTCTCGACGTTGGCGCGCTCTCAGGTAGTGTCCAAATATGTAGTGAAATCCTAAATTTTTGTATAGCAACCCTAAGAAGGAGTTACCCGATTTGTCCTATTTTCGAACTTAACTTTACATTTTTTTTTTAAAGGCCATACGCAAACTTTGTCATGTCGAGGTATACGCGTTCTCGAGTTATCGTGAAGATGGCTGGACAGACGGAGAGAGGGACGGAGGACGGACTTCTAAAAATCAAAATAACTATTAATTTTATGCATGAATGTCTAATCCATTTTGTTCTGCCATCATTATTGCTAGGTATTACAAACGGAATGATATACTAAGTATACCCTTCAGATTTCATCGCAGGTATAAAAAATTTCCTTACAGGGTTACTAAGTTTTATGATATTTACGATGCCCAAAACACGCAAAGGCCTGTCAACTGATTCCACAAAACTTACAATTATTGTTGAAACCATTTCCTAGACTGCTAATCATGAGCAACTTGGGAGCGCTTCGGCGTTGGATTAGACGTAAGCCTATACTCTTTAAAATTTAATTTATCACACTCTCTCTCTCTCCTTTTTTCTTTTTCCCTGTCTCTTTTCCTATCTATCTCTATCTCTCACTCGCTCTCTCTCTATCCTTACGCTGAAATTCAACTCCGATTCTTTGTTATAAGTTCACAATTGAGCTTGATTAGGTAGAAAATCATAGATAGATATAAAGGAGACCAATTCGGATATCAGGACCCAATTCTTCAGGGATGTTACTCCCGTGTCATAATTGGTGATAACGCCGGTGAGCATTTTATATTCTTCAATCACATGGGTGCAATTTGAAATTGTAGGGCCGGTGTTCTTTTTATGTTAATCGCTCCGACCGTAGGCAGTGGCGTTGCTAGAGTTTTTGCCACCTGGGGCGGTCCCGAATTTGCCGCCCTTTTTAACCTAATCATAATCAAGAGTGATTTTTCACAATTATTGAACATAAATAAATAAATGAGTAAAACCATTTATTTATTTTGTTTAAATAGATTGTCCACATAATGATAAAACGATTTTTGAATTATATATTTATTTTTCTTGCCCTCTTATTAAAAAAGTCTTGAATGACATTGTCAAAATTTATATTATTTATTAGTTCTCTTTTTATGGACAGTATCGCTAGATTTTGTAAAATAATCATGTGAAAAGATGAGTCATATGCATTTGAAAGCACAACGGAATTTTCATTCTGTAGTAGGTGGTCAGTGTGTGTACGGGTAATTCAAATTTAATTTAGAATAAAACAGAGCTCATTCAGAATAAAATTGAAATTATTAATAAAGCCCTCACATTGATTCCCTCCTTCTGTATTTCCTAAAAGCTCTCCAAGATTGCTACGGCTACCCTACAAGCGCTCCAAGAATGCTACCCTGCAAGGGCTCCAAGAGTGGTGCCCTACAAGCGCTCCAAGAAGCCATCCTACAAGCGTTCCAAGAGCGCTTCCCAAGAGCGCTTCCCAAGAATCTAGAGCTGAGCGCTTTCCTCTGCGGACATGCTCACATTAAAACGATATGAACAAGGATACGGTGGGGAGACGCTGCAAGCTTCCAACGAAGCGCTCTTGCATTCTTTTTTGAGCACTTCCATTTCCCGCTGGGATCTTCTTCTTTCACTGTCGTCACAATTGTGTTTCATATCTGTTAACGGAGGTTGCTGCTCATAGTTGTCGCTAGTCGTCGTAATTGTGTTTAGGCCTAAACATTTTGTTTCGTTCAGAGACACTCTCTGAGTAATTGTGGCTAATTTCTTTCTTTCCATTTGTTTTCATTCAACATTAGCTCAATATTCTTAAAAGTTTGCAACAACCCCTATTTAGATTCCTGGAATTTTAAGCAAAGTTCATATTTCACAAGGTTTGTCCAAGGTGTCGATACCTACTCTATTTACAGTACCACCTTCTCATCAGTTTTGCAAATTTGTTTGTAGCGGTACGATAAAGAGACATGACCAGATTGATATCATGGTAGTTTATCCATACTGTGCTATTTCACCAGTGCATTTATTCGCCCTCACTTACTGGACTTAATTTTCTCTGTAAATGACCTTTCAATAGCATATGAAAGAAGTTCATCGTGATATGAAATTTCTTTTCTGTCGCTTCCTTCTTAACGATGGTTTAGACAAGACCATACCTACTAGCAGGGTTGTAAATGAGCGGACTTAAATGTCAATATCAACTCATCGCTCAACTCATGACTTGACTCCGTTCAATCATTGAGTGCACTCAATCATTGGGTCCGATCAATCAGAGTCCGCTCAATCATTCAGTTCACTCAATGATTGAGTAGGCTCAGCATTTGAGCTGTTGTTCATCGCTCGAAATTTGAGTGATCTCTAGTCTTGAGCGAACTCACTGGTTGAGCAGACGTACTGGTTGAGCGGACTCACTGCTTGAACGGACTCAAGTCTTGAGCAAACTCACTGCCTGAACGGAGTCATTATTTGAGTTGATCGGATGTTTTAACTAACATAAGGAGAATCTGATTTAATTAACTTGATATTTCAATCAAAAACTCATTCATTATATTATATTAATTTATCTTTTATTCATTTTCTGATCAAACATTTTTTCTTTCTCTCAATATTGTGAACAAATTTAACAACGTGTAAAACCTGTATGGAAAATATAATACTTGAAAATATTACAATTTAATTCAAGGAAATTGTACATATATTTTTCCATAAAATCAGTGTTTTACGGTATATTTTTTCCATTGATATGTGCATCACACTTATTTTCGTCATTTAGACGATATCTATTAGAAGTTAACATCAGTTTTCCTATGTTAAATAATCTGCTGTGTTATATTCGGTAAAAGGAATTTTTATCACGGAAAAACGTTTGATTTGAAATTCTCTCGAGGTTTGTTCTGCGGAAAAGTTATACTCCAAGAACAATTTCTGACCCTCCTTATGTTAGTTAAAACATGATTGAGTCCGCGCAACTCAAATGATGAGTCTGCTCTTCAAGGAGTGAGTCCGGTCAAGTCCTCACAACCAATGAGCCGCTAAAGCAGTGAGTCCGTTCAAGACTTGAGTCCACTCAATCAGCGAATCCACTCAAATTTCGAGGAGTGATGAACAACCGCTCAAATATTTAGTGGACTCACTGCTGGAGTTGAGCGATGAATTGAATCAAAATTTGAGTCTTTTACATCCCTGCCTACTAGTCAAGAAGCGTCTTTTGCTGTTTTTTCATACACCTTGCTTTGCCATTTATCTTTCATGTATAAACTTAAGGAAGACTCTATCTGTAACGCATTCGAATCTCACATGCCTCTTTTTTTTTTAAGAAACAATTAAAAAGGAAAAACAAATTTATAAAAAAGTAAAACAGTTTTTAAAAAAAAATTAAACTTAAGAAAACGTTAGACTGTCTCACGGGTTCGAATCCCAGCATGCGTTTTTTAAATTAAATTAAAAAAAAGCCAAGTGCGAGTCGAACTTGATAATAGAAATACACACTCTGTGAGAATTTTAACTGTCTGCAGTTTACGGTTCATGAGATACAGTCCGTTGACAGACAGACGAACGGAGAGTGGAGGCTTAGTAATACGGTCCCGGTGGCACCCACCCTTGGGGTACGGAACCCTAAAAGAAAAAAAGATAAAAAAAAACAACAATGTGAAAAATAAAATTGAGAAAATATAAAAAATATAAAAAAAAAAAAAAATAAAACATTTAAAATTAAAGTATATAAAAGACAAAATTAAACTTAGGAAAACCTCAGACTCTGTCTGTGACGCGTTCGAATCATAAAAAAAATAATAAGCAAGTTAAATAAATAAATTGAAAAATAATAAAAATTAAAAATAAATTAAACGTTTAAAAAAATGTTTACAAACTTAAGAGAGAATCCCATTCTAAGAACGGGCAATTTTAGCTAGTATTGAAATAACGAATATTCCTAACTGGCGTGGGAATATGAACAGATTTTCAAATTATGAATAAATGACATCGTAAAGCTAGGTAATAGCCTAATGAATTTCACCTAACTAGTCAGGATTATGTTAGCAAATTATTTTTACTCTTGTAATAACATAAAATCAATTCACTACTATGCCTAAACATATGTATGTGTGTACATATGAACAGCTACTAATTATTTTCATACACGTGATTAAAATTACTCAAATCACACGTGTCACATTCTACTGGGTATGGATGCATAATTTATTTGCCTAATTTGAATTAAAGCTGTCGTTCAATTATAACACACAGACACGTGTAAGTAAGTGGGCCTAAATAATAATCTCCTTACGAATCCAGAGTAACATGTTAATTGCAGGTCAGAAAAAAAAAATTAAACGTCTAATTAAAACTAAATTGGAGCTGGTAAAAGACTTTTTCGACTTATGCAAGAAAACTACTTTCATTCAGTGTTGAAATATGATTGGAAACATGACATGTAGTCTGTCGAAAACTAACATAGGTCTAGTAGTATTTTTCGCGATTTTTAAATACGCGAAACTAATTGGTCTTATTCCATTTAAGTACAATAAAAAAACCGATCAATTCGAAGAATCCAATTGGTCGCTACTATATACCGCTGCTTGGTTAATTGCGGCTGCAGTTTTATTACCGGATTGCATTGCATTCTTTTTGAATTTCAACAGAAGTCACCAACGACCACTAATTGTGTTCATATCATATGGAGGCTATGGGCTATTCTATTTTCTAGTAGTTGGCTGCATATTTCTACAGATTTACCATCGTAAGCGACAAGTTTGGGCCTTCAATCAGTTTCTGCAAATATCAAAAAAGTTATACAATAACAGTGATAATGCAGTTTTGTTAGTTCTGATTGCCCTTAAAATTCTCAACAATATCATTCATTTCGTGTTTACAATTCTATTTTTGGTCTTCGACACTTCAAAATACATTCAACTACCTTGGCAGAATGTGGTGTTTGTTAAATTTCTTGCAACAATTCTTATGCAAACTATTGTTAATATGTTTTTCATAAAGCTACTGTTTTTAAGAAAGTACTATAAAGAAATGAACTGCCAGTTGAAATCTATTCTAGAAGAAGTCCAAGAAGTTAGTCGAACGTCCAGGTATAAAGCATTGCGAATGCAGATATTTTGCTATTATTCAGATGAAATTGACAGGATCGCTTATACCTGTTCCCAGCTATGTCAGCTGATGAAAAAACTGAATGATGGCTTTCAAGCACAGGTCCTAGCATTTCTTTTTCATACGATCTTCCATGGATGCAGTAACAGTTATTATTTATATAACATTATGAGCGATGAACCAGATATTGGACGGTTACGTGCGATCTTTTGTTTTCTGTATTTTATCGCAGCAGATTTTCTGGATATATTTTTAGTAATTTTCGCTGTTAGTATTTTGGCAGAGGAAGGGAAGAGAACTTTAGAAATTTTAAGATATTCCGAAGGAACTTGCTATTCATCAGACGATCGACTGGAGAGATGTGTAAGTTTTGTTTGAAATTGAATTGATATTATTAGTAATAGTTAATAATAAAGAAAAATGTTTTTCATCCATTTTTTTTTCTTTTGTAGATCAGTGATTTAGTTTTGCAAGTTATTTGTGAAGATATGCAGATTAAAGCTTGTGGGCTATTTATATTTAAGAGAAGTTTATCGCTTGCTGTTACAGTGAGCATTGTATCTTATTTACTGTTACTTATTCAATTTGAGAGGAAAATAAATGATCAACAGATGATTTAGAGGAGTCGTTGGAGGAGACTATGTGATTGTTTTTTTTTTATTATGATATAATCTTTTATTCACTTTTAGGGCTCAGTATAAAAATAACTGTAAATCATATTAAGATGGATTGCTCGTGTTGTTGAACTTAGTGCATCAAGACTGATCATAATATCAACTTTAGTCAAACTCTCCTGCTACCTTTTACTAGAAAACGACAAATACGGGGCCCAAAAGTTATTGGTATTTAGAAAATTTTAAATAAAAAAAGCTGTGATAAATTATGATTGTGTAATTTAATGGAATATACCAAAATATTTCTCATGAGACCCGTTTCGATTCCTGTAAAGCGTTTGAAAATTTAACTTAAAAAAACGTTTTTTAAAACTGTTATTTCCATCTTAAAATAATTTCAAGTTAAAAAAACTAATCTGAAAGGCTTATTATTTTTTCCTGCAAAAACAAAAAGCCTGTTTGGTTTATTATTTTTTCAAGCTGGAAGTAACAAGGCGAATTATTTGTTTTTAAAGCGCGTTATAAATGCCATGAAATTTAAGACCATTTGTCATTATTATAAATATGGGTCAGAAAATTTCTGGTAATTTATAAATTTCTTTAGAAACTTTCATGAAATTTTAAAGAAACTAAGAATTCATTGTGAGCAAATTAAAGTTTTGTGAAATTTTCATGATTTTTTACTCCTGATTCCGTTAAGATTCCAAGTTAAAATATTAATATGTTTTAGTGGATAGTGAAGGAATAAAATCAAAAGTACGTCTTCCGAGATATTCATGGATAAATATAAAATCCTTATCCTTGACATCCTTTTTTACATAGATTTTTAAACAGGTATTTTTGCAAGATAACTTGAATTCTCTATGAGCCATATTTCCCAGTCGTAGCATGAATGGAAAAATATATGTATGAATTTGTATAAATGCCAAAACTTGCGAAATATGCATTTTTAATTTATAATATAATTTATAAATACTGTCTTCGACAAACTACTAGATACAATGAGAGGAAATTTTCCAATTGTTACAATTCCGGGACTACAAATATTTAATATACACAATAGCATCCTTTTACAGCAGGGCAGAAACATTTCGAATTACTTAAAGATTTAACTAAGATTTCTGGTATTTCTTAAAGCAGTTATATTACACAGAAAAGGAAAGATTTTTTTTATAGAGATGGGAAATTGTAGGATTATTCTATACCGAGCACATATTCATACATATGTAAGTGTATATTTTATGTATGTAGCACTCTTGAAAATTTAATTTTTTATACCTACATAACAGCTTATCCTCTTTTCTTATAGATGAAAATCCCAATCCAGATTTGGCTACAAAATCCCTAAGTTATTGATTTTCATGTTGGGATGCGAATATTGTGGCATTCGGGGACTCCTTTCGGATATTCCTTTGCTGTTTGATAGTCGATATGAAAGAAATGATTTTTGTTGAACTACCAATAAGATGAGCAAAAGAATGTTAATACCTTACTTCAGATTTTTTTTTAGTCGAATCTATAGAAATACCATAAAATTCCTCTGTGTTTCTTTTTTTAAGTTTTACATAGTATTTAGGGATATTGGAGATAGAAAAAAACAAGACTAACATCATTGAAAAATAGCTTATCCATATACCCGGTAGCTCAGACTATGGCATATATGGCAACGTAATTAAATTTTAGAAATTCTTTTCATAAGAACTCTTGCCTCTGTTCTGTTGTAAGCTGTATTTGGAATATATTTTATTGATCGGGAAGTAGGTATTTATGTGCAGAAATATAATTGTGTACATTGTGATTGAATTGACAATAAAAAATTTATGACTCGGGAATATTTCAAAGAGAATTCAAATGTTAAAACAAACGAACGGTTGGGTTACAGTGTAACAGCTGAAAAATTATAGCCTGGGACCGAAATCTTTATTTATTTCAGATTTTTGAAACAAAACAACAACAAAAATACATAGAAATAGTGATCGGATCTCTAAATGAATAGGATCAATCCTGTACTCATAAGATGATCTTTAAATTTCTGGAGTAATTTAAAAAAGTATATTCACTAGAACAAAATATTCTACCTTAATTTTTAGTTTTTGATTAATGGTTTTTGTTATCGGATAACCATTATTTTAGAATTTCTTATTTTTGGTTATGAAATAAGAGTTATCGATAAGATTTATTTTTCGATTTTTATTTTATTGTTAATCCATTCTCTCAATTTGTCGAAACGATTTCTGTCACATAAATTCTGTTGGAAGATTCTTAAGAATTGTGTCATATTAAAAACGAATCGGGTATTTAAATTTTTGTAACTCTTACTATTGAGAAGAATTAAAATGGTTATAGGTAACTCTTTTCTTATCGTGACTACAAAAATATCAACATCAATGCTTTATCAGAAGAGTGTGTTTCTCTTACCTTCACACTAAATATTTGACTGTTCATCTGGTGATGACCAAACCTCACTGCTCAACTATTTATATAAAAAATATGTACCATGAAGAACTAAGACCTCGCAAGTTAATGGATGTCCTTGATATTCACGTGAAGTTCAGTCTATTAGAGCAGAACATGACTTTCTTTACCGCCGCTATATGCATACTAAACCGGATCCATCATGACCGAGCAGTTCGCAATATCGCCACAATTGCAATACGTCGCCGCTACTAAAGCCCTTTGGCATAACTTGAGGCAGGATGTGCAAAACTCTTTCTTCACGTATCTTATTAACACACAGCAAGGACTTGTGGATGAAATGCAGTATAATACAAATCTAATGACTTTCAATATCACAAAAGGTAATAATTCAAACTTTTCCTCTCGCGGAATTGACTGCCGCGAATTAATTGAAGCAATTTTTTTTGTCAAGTCTTGTGCTATCTGTCCATATAATATGTCTCCGATGACAAGAATATGCGTTGAGCCAAAATATACATAATATCAGAAAGATAAGCAGCACTTAAAACATTAAACTCGTTTACCTTTGAGTCTAAACTGGTTTTCAACTAATACCGATTTCCATTGATCACGTTTTCTAGCAGAAGTGTTACACTTTTCTTGTAGTGTTATACCAAAATTGTTCCATTGACCTGCCTGCTAGAAATGGTGTACGTCAAAACGCCTGTGGTGCTACACTCGAAAAATCGGCGGTGTTACATCGGAATATGCACACATCTATCTGAAAAATGTCACAACTGAATGTCATTGAGCGTCACATATCAATATTCAACTACTACTCTACCAAATTCATCCGCAATCACGCCAAAATTTTTACGTTATTCGTGATGTTACTGTTCCCAGAAAATTTCAATCTGACAAATTACACGAATATGAGCTACCATTACATTCTCATCGCGTCAAACGTTGTTCCATTGAACTCGTTTTTCATTGATTGACGTGCACTTTTCTTAAAATATCAATGGAAATCGACATAACTTGAAGCAACTGGGTCGAAACAAACTCTGACGCTGATTTGAATACCAGAACATGAAGGCATTAAGGGCAACGAGATTGCGGACCACATTGCAAAGGAAAGAGCCAAATCTCTGTTTATTGGCTCTGAGCCTGGTTTTGGTCACCTAAAAAGTCCCTTTTCAGTTCAAATCAGGCTTTGGGAGGACAGAACTAAAAAGCACAATGAGAAAATACCCCAGTGCTGGGACAAGCGAAGATAGATAGAAGATAGATATTTGCATCCTCCATATCTTATGATTTCGTCTTTTCCCAGCGGCTGGAAAACTGCTACTGTGTTGCCAATATACAAAAAATCTTCTCCTCAGTCCCAATCTGATTTCATTTCTCTAAGCATCCTATGCTTTTTATCGAAAGTACTGGAAGAACTAATGAATAGGCAATTAGTTGAGCATCTGGATTGGAGGGAGCATATGGCAGTCTAGTTTTCGGCGTGACCACAGCTGCGAATCGCAGTACTGCGAGTGTCCACTGATATCAGAGCTACCTAGACCAAAATAACTTAGTTGTCTTGACACTGCTCGATTTTTCGGTTATTGATCTTCGGATCTTGCCTCGGAAACTTAATTGCTGCTTTGGTTTCAGTTCCTTCGTCTCGCTCTATTCGGGACTTTCTGACCGATTGAAAGCAAGTCGCAAAACTGAATTCTAATACTTTCTGTTCCCTCCCTCATCTGTCTGGAGTTCATCAAGGTTCAATATTGAGCCCTTTATTATTTAGTTTATTTTTAGAGATTATCTGAAACTGAAACTGCTCGGGACGTGAGTGTGCACATCTATGCTGGCAATGTGCAGGTCTACCCAAGCAGACCTGTTCGGTTGTTTGAAGACTGTTTTGCTCACATTAATGACGATTTGGAGAGAATTAATATCTAGTCTAAATCTAACTAACTTAAGCTAAACTCTGACAAGTTCAATGTTTGTATTCCATAAATGTACTTTTGACCCGCATGATACACCTCTTGCGGTCTTGGATGGTACAATTTTAGATTTGGTACCGAAAGTTAAAAGTCTAGGGATTATTTTGAACCAACATATGAAATGCTGCGATAGTACAAAATTAATTATCCGTAAAGTTTATGTAGGCTATGGCTCTCTGCTCACTCATTATATTTTTAAATCTACTCAAAACTGATTAAAACCCTATTTCTACTTTACGTTATTTTCGGCAGTTTAATTATCCCTAGACTAGACAGGGTTTGTCTTCGAAAGACGGAAGTTTAATGATTGTTTCCATTTCGACCATATTTCACCTTACCGCACAAAATTACTAAGTTCTACAATAAGAGATTATCTCAAGCAGAGAGGACATATTCACTTTTATAACCTATTACGTACAAACAAACCGTATTATCTGCGTGAAGTTTTCCAGCGCACAGCTTCGGAACGTAATCAGAATGTGATAATACTTCGTTTTCATAAATTAGTAATGGAAGTCTCTTATCCTGTCCAGATAGACCGTCCCTGGAATAGTCTTCCCCCCAGTTGTCAGAACGCGTGATCTGTCGGTTCATTTAAGTATCTCATGAGGGTCCACGCTTTTAATTAGTTATTTGCACGTTATTCTCTTGTCTCACGGCATAGCTCACTTTCAAAATTTTCATAATTTTTATCATTCTTATAATTTTATAATTTTCAATTATGTTAAATGCACATTTTATTTTGTTTCTTGCATTTTAGCTATAATTTCTTAATTTCTTATTATTTAATTTTTTCTGACCCTGTTTTTTTTAGTAGTATACTTTTTCTGTTCTTTTTACATTTATTTTTATAAAATGTACTTTAAATCGTTCCATTGACGTGAACTGCTAGAAAAGTGTACGTCAAAATGACTCTAGTTTTATACCGATTTCCATTAATCATGTTTTCTTGCACACGTGTTACACGTTTCTTACAGTGATACATTGAAATCGTTGCATTTTTCTGAACTGCTACAAAAAGTGTACGTCAAAATTACCAGGGTTGTAAATAAGCGGCCTCATTTGTCATAACAACTCATCGCTCTGCTCAGGACTTTGGTCCGCTAAATCACTGGGTCTGCTCAACACTTGAGCGATGGTTTATCGCTCGAAACTTGGGTGGGCTCACTGGTTGAGCGGACTCACTGCTTGAGTAGACTTGAGTGTACTCAAGTCTTGAGGAAGAGGAACGTTGGCTAAGAAAATTAGCAAAAGCTAATTTAATATAATATAAGGAATGAATTTTTTAGTGAGCTCTTTACATTTAATTGAAATTTTAGTTTCAGTTTCAATTTTAATTAAATCAGATTCTCCTTGTGTTATTTAAAACATGATTTGAGTCGGCTCAACTCAAATGATGCGTCCCCTCAAGTAGTGAGTCCGCTCATGTCTTGAGTCCACTCAAGACTACTCAAGCAGTGGGTCCGCTCAAGATTGAGTCCGCTCAACCAGTAAGTTCGCTCAAATTTCGAGCGATGAACCACTAGTCAACTGTTAAGCAGATGAGTTGAGTTAAAATGTGAGTCCTTTACATCCCTGAAAATTACCCTGGTAATAGACTCGAAAAATTAGTAGTGATCGCTGACTTATAAAAATGGACTGAGCGTATTGCCATTTCCTTATAGGAAAGAAAAGCACAAGTTTTATATTATTCTCTTTCGCGCTATGGCAGAGTTGGAGATACCAACATAAAAATACCGCTTACCTTCTTATTCTATTTGATGTTTTTATATTGTCTGCAGATGCAAACACCGCAGGAAGAATAAGGTGAAGATAGTGTTTACCCAAGGTATATAGAATACAAGTTATTTCCATTACGGACTATGTTCCGCCATTAGTTACGTAATATCGTGAAATGTATAAGAAAGTACGGTACAAAGAACACAGGGGACACCACGGTAAACACCAAGGTATATAGAAGTCAAGTACTCCACATTGGAGCTGATAGCCTGTGACGTAATTCTGTGACTAATGTATATACATTTCTATAGGAAATACAGAGAGAGCACAGAGAGTATTGTGTTCTTTGTACCGTGCTTTCCCATACATTTTCACGATATTTCGTCACTAATGGTGGAACCTGGCTCGTAATGGGAATAATTGTATTCTATATACCTTGGCGTTTACCATGCTCCGTCTCTCTTGCCCATACGCAGGATTTAGGTAAAAATCACATTTTGAAAATTAAAGTCGGAATGAGTTTAATTCCATATAAGCGATTAAAATATCACTTGGACACATGAAAATATATTTTTTTACTTTAATTTGATTTTCGGATGTAAATTTCATCTGATTGATTGAGTTTTACATGTTTTTGTAGTACCTACTTTGGTAGCATATTCAAACCTGATTTACAGAAACACAATATTTATGCTAAAGGAAATAGCAAATCGCTCGATCCATTGTTATTATAACTCAGTGGCAGTGATAGACTGAAAAGCGCACACATCTATATAAAAAATCTCACTGCTAAATGTCATGTAGCGTAGATTATATTTGTCATAAAGTATCCATCTTTACTTTTCGTAGCTTTTATACGTTCTTAATGTCAAATATCAAGCTAAGTATACTCATATTCGGAGAGGTTTGCTTCGTCTTAAGCCGGTGTGGGACATTTGTCAAATATTTGGCAATGTGTCTCGTTTACACACACCTCGTCAAATTGTACGCATTGACAAATATTTGACGAATGCATGCATTGTGTGAGACCAGCTTTACTCTGATAAATGCTGAGCTTGTTGTGTGACATCACTAGCGGTTAAGTAAAGGCTGAATTACAATGGACGCAACGGAATGCAACTGAACGGAGAGAAATGTAATGTCAAACCGGTTTTCTTTGTATGCTTTTCAAATGGAGTTGGGCACAGTGGACGGTCGAAAACACAGTCGTACGCAGCAAGTTAATAAAATCTGAAATTAACGCAACTGAACGGATAAACATAACCTCAAATTAGCTTTGGGATTGTTTATTTTGTTCTGTCAAGTGAAACTGTGCTGCGGTAAGTGTGTAATAAGCAGAGAGGAAATGGAATGAAAAGGGTTTTTTGATTTTATTCATATTTGTTTATAAATTTTGGGTCAAAAGTCACTGTCACTTTCAATTAACCATGCCTCCATTGTAAGCAGCTAACCTCGACGTCCGTTTTACTGCGTAAATTTGACATTTCACACCGTTCAGTTGCGTTCCGTTGCATCCATTATAATTATACCTTAAGGCTTGGATTCGGACATGGCTGTCGTTACGCAACGATATGTACATATCGTTACTTTTTTTTCCAAATTTATTTCTCTACAAGGACATCCCATCTCTCATATTTTATTTCATGGAGCCTGTGATTTTTAAAAGATATTGATTCGCTAAAAATAAAATTTCGGATAAAAAAGGAAATTTAAATTTAATTATGTATTTGTATCCTGATTCCTCCAGATGTGTTTATACTTTTAAGCAACAAATTTATCCACAAATACATGTTTCATATAGGCATCTTCATATGAGCAGACTTAAAATTTATTCAGGACTCCACAAATGTTTGTTTACAAAGGGCAACAGAAACAAGTTCAACCATAGCATAACCAACCTAACCTAACTTGACTTAAACTTTTCTGGTATCTTTTGGAGGGAAAATATGTTTACAAATTTGCTGCGGCAGGCAGATGCTTTTTCCTTACGAGAAAATTGAATAAATTAAGGAAAACCAAAATTTTAAAGCAAAAGGAAAATTTATTTATAAATGAATATCAATATGTGTGTGTATTTGTAGAATGAACCTCTGTAAATGTATCTAAACGTCGCAATTTGGAGATTTGTTCAAATTTAAAAATCCTTGGTTTGTTTTGCATCGGCTCAAAATGCAGTAGTTTTAAGCCTCAGAGATTTAGTGTACACAGCTTTCATTTCATGGCATATTGAGACAAGTGACGTTTGCCAATCTTTCAGACAATTTCTGGATTTGACTGAAGAAGTGCTCGTCTTTGGAGGCGATCCAATTATGAAGCCAATTTCGTTCCCCTGTAGTAAGAGCTGACTGCATCAACCGGAACAGATAGTAATCTGAAGGAGGACTGTCTTGTGAATACGGCGGGTATTGTAACACTTCGCAGTAATATCCTTCTAAGTAGTTTTTAACCGATTCGGCAATATGTGGTCTAACATTGTCATGTTGCAGAATTATTTTGTCGTATCGATGCTCCCATTCAGATCGTTTTTCTGCAATAGCTTGCTTTAATGAGTTACCAAATTAAATTCGCAGGTTTGCCGTAAAACAAATCTCAGGTTTCCACATATACTGAAGAACGTACTGAAGAGTTTTTCAATGTGTACAATGAATCGAACCAGGCATTCATCTAGGACGCTATTGTTAAAACTGGTCTGGAAAGGTTACTATAAGTACTAATCTCTCAGAACAAGGATGACCGGCTAGCTCTGTTGGTTGGTAGTGCGTCAGAATATTAATATTGGGGTTTTGGAGATTCGGGGTAGTTTTGCTGTTGCAAGTTATCGCAATTGCTACGTCCTCAATAAGATGTACATGGTAGGTTGATAACTGCCAACACTGTGGCGGAACTGCTCTACGAGGTTAGTAGTGCTGCTTGACGGCGAGAGCTAAGTTCCTGAAGATCAAATCTGTGGTATGAATTTACCCTGGTTACTTGCTGTAGGAAACAAAGATCAGAGAGTCAAATCCGGAAACGGATTCACCAAATCGCTTGATCTGGTAACGGTCCATACAGTAGCTATCTAATCAACCTTATAGAGCTGAGCAACTTCAGGGCCTGAAATATTAAGATACAAGCCAAATCGTCCTTATGATGGTTTGGTGATGGTAAGATGGCCCTGTAGCTAGATGCACCTTTTAGAGCCGCTATAAGCTGTTCCGGTGCTGGTGTGCACCTCGTCATTCCAGACTGCCCCTATGACTGTACTGGTACTATGTTGGGAGGAATTTTGGGTCTTGTCACCTAGTCAATCTTATGTCAACTTGACGATGTCCATAAAGTTGCAGCCATATTGGTTTGTACCGCTGTACTTGATTCTCCAGCATCTGGCTGTCTGCAGATCTATAGCAGCGCTGCTTTTTGGAACTCAAACATCGTTTCATGTGCTGAAAGATTCCTCGGAAGCTTATTTTTTATATCCGGGTTGTGTCCTCTTTACAGGTACAGATCTTTTTTTTTTTAATTTTATACTTTTCTTAAATTATTATATTTTTACTAATTTTTTATTTGTGCTCTAGATATTGCTATCCAGAGTATTGACATAAGGCGCAATCTAGAGCGATAGGTACGGACTGCAAGCTGCAAGCGTCAAGCTACAAATTTTACATTGCACATATGGTTTACCGTAGAAACTTTTACATCAGGACCATCAAGCTACATGGTGTAGGTAGCTTCAAATGTAGCTGTAGCTGATATTGGGCAAATCTCAAATTTGTAGTTGAAGCTGCAATAATACCAACATGATAATGAAGAAATAAATTGAGTTTACGTTAATATGGTACTGAATTCTAAATTCTTCGCTGGTTTATATCCAGCTCGAAGGACCAAATTTATGTTGGATATGATTTATCGAATAAAGTAAAATATGCTACGTAACATACAGCTCACAAATTTCGTTTTCACTAGGCATTTTGAAAAATCGTCAAAGAAAATTTCACTTTATTCATGTTAAGTTATCAATACTAATATGAATTTTGAAGCTTGTGGCACTCTTTGTAGCAGATTGCTCTTCATCAAAATGAAATATAGCTTCGTGTAGCTCGCAGCTTGTAGCGTAGCTCTCGATCTTGTTTGGGCCTTTAGGCGCCTCCACACATAACAAACATTCCTAAAATGTTTGTGAAATATTTTTGGTATGTTTGATGAGTGTAGACGCAAATTTTACAGTTTTGGATTCTTACGCAACGATTACACGAGTCAATAGAACTGACGGACAGTCCTGATTTCGTCTGTCAAATTTACTGACAAAAAACGATTTGCGTTCCATCAATTGACCAGTCTGTTCATAATAAAATGTCGTCAAGCGGTGCAGACATTCCTCTTCTATATGCATATCAAACAATTTCTTCATTAATCCGTCTTTATTCTCTACAAAATAAACAATAAAATGTATGTTAAACACTTTTCAGTCATTTCCCACTCAAAAGAGAAAAGATTAGGAATATAAACACAAATATCCACTAGCATCTACCTTTTATTTTCAATTTCCGCCATCTTAATTGTACGTTTGACAGTTTATTGACTAGTCCGTACTGACTCGTCAGAAATCTTGTCAGTACAGACTGGTCAGTAAAAAAGAGTAGTCAGTAGGGGTTTACACAAGCCTAAGTAAGTGTCAACCGCTGTCAGAGTCAGTTCTACTGACTCGTGTAATTCCCGGGTTAGAAAAGTTTTAATGTAATCCAAATGAACGGAAAACATCACATGTTTGTCAAAGTTTGTAAAGTACGTACTTTCAGTCAGTTTCCGACAACTGTGGGAAACAGTAGTGAGAATTCGTTTTGGAATTTTGGAATTTTTTAATAATAAAGTAATCATGAGTGAGAAAAAGGAGTAGATAAAGATTTTTAACAATAAAGGAACTGTATTCTACACACCGCTACTTCTGGAACAATTTTTGAAATCAACTATTTCAAGACTTTAAAATGTTTAAAGAATGATAAGAATCACCCGTTGCAAAAATCCTCAGAGCAATTGCCAGCCGTTTATCTATGCTTACACTATTTCGCCAGTGTGTTTTTCGTCTTCTTGTTTTCGGCTCGATTTTATTAACCAGAAAATCGATGTTACTTCGAAAACCGGAAAGATCGTCAATTTTTAAATTATTCAATAAATCACGACCCTATACATTACTCTATTTTTTTGTCTAAAATTTTCTGTTCCACCATCTCCTTTTTTTGTTGTAATTTTTCAGGTATGAGAGCAAAACCAAGCAACTTATTATCGTCTAAATCCAGAAAAAGAGTATATCCGAAAATTATCCAGATTTAAACTGGCACAAGATTAAGTTCACGGTCAGTATTATTTCATATAAAATAACACTTCGTAGCACCAACACCACCCTGTTGCCACACATATATATCAGGCTCCAAACAAAATATGTATAACCCTTTTGAAGGTATTAATTTAACGAGGTATAGTTCCAGAAATTGTCCACAGTCAGGTGCAGGCTCTTTCTTTCTCTGGCTTTGCGAAAAATAAGACTATGCCAAGACTTTGGAATCATCAAATCATTAATCACAATTGCACACGCATTATAGAATTTATTAGTGGACACCGGATATGGAAAGCGAAGCCGGATTAGGAGCAATTATTCAACGAAAACGATAAAGATGAGTAGAAGGGCATATTTAAGTATTAGCTTCTTAGTTTTAGGTTTCTCGTCATATTATTCTATAGCACCTCCAAGTTACTTTAAAACTTACCTGCTAGTTGAAAATTACTATTTATCAGTATGTAACATTTTTTAAAATACATACATCCTGAAGGGATTGATCACCTAAAGCTACTTTTAGGGTTATATTTGATACACGCAGAATTTTTTTTTGGAAAATGAATTTAATAGTCCTCGAGTTAGGATCCACGTACTTAAGTAGAACAGTTTGTACTTTCAGTTTACTAGTGTTAGCTCACTAACACATTTTGAATATCTCAACACGCTACACTTAGACTATTGTGCTGCCCTAGCTAGGCTAACTCATTGTTGCGCCCCTTGTCAAGACCTGGAGTGCAATGTGTTGGCTCTTAAATATTAAAACATTCTCAAGGTACTGCCCTCACCCATTACTTGAGACCAACTGCCCGACAAGATTGAATATATTTCTTTAAAATGAGAATTTTATGAGGGTTGCCATATTGCCATTCTTACCCACAACAACGGGTTGCCACTGCTTTTCTATTCTACGTCAGCAATTGGGGATTTCAATTGCTCCGTCAACACTAGTAATACATATAACCAATATTTTTGAATACATTCATCCTGAAGGGATTGATCAGATAAGGTTTATCATAGAGCTATATTTGATATATATACATAAGATTTTTCTGAAAAGTTAATTTTATTACCTTGAAGGTGAGATCAAGTTTTTTACTCTTTCGAGACCCGTACAATGTACGAGTCTACAGGCAATTCTCAACCTACTGCATATGAGCAGAGAAAATTAAAAGACAAATACCGAGGTACTGTCAATTTCTGGCCTAAGGCCAAAGATCAAAAATTCCATAAAGAAATTGTTGAGAGTAGAGGTTCTGTGTGTAAGTGTTTCGATCAGCAGTAACTGGGCGATCTCATCAGGACAGCAATGAACTCGGAAAATTGCTTTTATTACCTTTGTGTGAAGGAAATCCCGGACAAATTGTTGGTTCTTCTTGAGTCCTTTTATCAAAGTTTATTTGCAGGAACACAGTGCTCCAGAAGGCCTTCATGGAGGGATAGCTGTCATTAAGATAATTATCGGCATTGTTGTCTGGGGTTTGCTCCAAATTATAACAATTTTTTTCGAACATTGAAGCCGATTGTCGTGGCATTCTTGCTTGTAGTTTCTTTCGCCTAATTAGTTTTTGAAGTTAAAGTAAATGGTGTATGGTATGAATTTGTATGCTACAGAGATTAAGAGAATTATATGTACCTATAGGGTCATGATGCTTTGTCTATGGCAGTACAATTTGAGTAGAGATATTATAACGTAATGGAACCGTAGCTTTTTATTTCCTCCTGCACTCTCCTGGAGCCCCTCTCATGATGGAGGTTGACTAGGTCCGCTCGTCCACTTCACTGCTACATTTTTAGCTCATTTCTGAAATACTGTACCAATCTCGCCTACAGTATCATTGGGTGGTTGGGGCAACGGCGAAAGAGAAATATGTGTCCTCCGTATAGGTAAAGGTAAGTGGTGCAATAGTCCCTTCTGGACCGGATGTGGTGCGCTTGGTATTTTTGGCACGAATTTTTTTGTATATGGCAGGTGACAGTGGAGCCCCCCCCCCCTTTTTCACTCGCGGCCAATAGCCCAGGCGAACGATGTCCACCAAGTGATCATCAGTAACATCTGTAAACTGCTTATAAATTGTTTGTCAAATGTTTCACAAATATTTTTTGCCAATGTTTGTTATGTGTGGATGCACCTTTAGACTCTATGCCTATCTAGCTAATTCCCTTTTGTAATCAGGAAGATTTTTCAAATTATTTTTCATGTATTTGTTTACATCGATTACAACTTTTTTTGGGAACTATTGGTTGTACAGTCCCACCCATAATATTGAAAGTTAATTTAGTTTTTGCATGTCCGTCCGTCTGTTCGTCCATTCCTTCGATAATTTGAGAACGCGTTTATTTGGAGTGCTGAAAATTTGTACATGGGCTTGAAAAAAAAAGTAAATTTTAGTTCGAAAATGGGACAAGTCAGGTAACTCCTTCGTAGGGTTTGCATACAAAGATTTTTCACTATATATTTGAATGCTGCCTGAGAACGCGTCGACGTAGAGAGCTGAAATTTTGTAAACACCGCTTTCATAAAAATAAACCCCTTCTTGGTGTTGTCATACAAAAATTTACGTATACTCTGAACATGATCAGTCCTAGAAGTTTTTATTGTATACTAAAAAATTCTTCACAATATCCAATCCTATGAAATTGGTTTCACTATCCGACGAACCATTCTAGAAACAGATGCGAAACACCACTTTAACAAACATCTGGGCATACGAACACGTACGAAAATAATGGCATCATATTGATTAAAAAGCATTCAAGGTAAATTGCTGATGCAATTTGTATTCCACGTAAAATGGATATTGCTATGCGATAGAATATTTAAATCTCGTTAGAGAAGCATTGTATTTCAAATATGTTCCCAGATTCTGTTATGGTAACACTTAAGCCCGAATTATCCAAATTAAATTCTTGTATGAGCGGTTCATTGCTGTTAGGCTAGGAGGACAAAACCCTCCAGATTAACAATATTAGTACTATTTCAAAAGCATATTATGAGAGCATCATGTGAAGGTATGCAAAGCATTTGATGAAATCAACAGCACGTATGGAAACATATTCGAGGAATGCTTTCAATTATCCTTCCCTGGAGGCTTCTGGAATTTAATATTAGCTGGGACAGACATGAAGTAGAGCATCGTTGCCAATAATTACCTTACACGTGGTATATCAGTAAACTTACAGTGGTGGAAATTTCTATAAACTGACCCGAATTTATTTTATTTTTTGCCCTTTTCTCTATTGAAAAGTTTTTTACGTACTTAAAACAAGTTTTTATTATATATTTTATCACATTTAAATTTATCTTAATATATAAAAATCACGTGTCACTGTGTTTCTACACGAAACCGCCCAACTGATTTCAATGGAATTTTTCGAATGTGTTTGGTTGGTTCCAGCTTGAAAGATAGGATAGTTTTGGACACGATATATGACACTGCTGTTGAGGTCTTAAAAACTGCCTGACAACGCGTTGTCGTGGAAAGCTGAAATTTTGTACACGGCGTTTCTAAAGAGATGTAAATTTGAATTCAAAAATGGGACATATCGGGCAATTCTTTCGTAGGGTTATCATACAAAAATTTCATTTTAACTAAATATTTGGGCACTGCCCGAGAACGCGTCGACGTGCAGAACTAAAATATGGTACATGGTGTTTTCATAGCAATAGTAAATAAAATTACAAAAAAGTTGAATCGGGCAACCTTTTCTTGATATTGCCATAAAAAACTTTGCTTTTTCACTATATATTTAGAAACTGTCTGAGAACACGTCGACATGAATAGCTCATAGTTTATTCACAGCGTTTTCATGAAAATTGCAAATACAAGTTCAAAAATGGACCACATCGGGTGACCCCTTTTCGTGTTGCCATATAAAACTTTAGGCTATCACTATATATTTGGACACTGCCTCACGCGTCGCCGTAGAGAGCTGAAATTTTGTACACGGGCCTTCCTTAAATAAAATTTAAGTGGTGTTTTCATAAGAATGGTGAATAAAAAAAAATAAAAAATGGACTATAACGGGTTACCCATTCTTAGTGTTGCTATACTTACAAAACTTTTGTTTTTTACTATATACTTGGTAGTTGCCTGAGAAGGTATCGAGGTGGAGAGCTCATATTTTGAACATGGCGTTTTCATAAAAATAGAAAATACAGTTCGACAATGGGACCAATCGGGCAACTCCTTCGTAGGGTTGACATACAAAAATCTCGTGTTTTACTATATATTTGGGCACTATCTGCGAATGTGTTGAAGTAGACACTCTCCCACACATTTGAATATATGAACGAAAATCGGAAACGGAAGCATCCGTGTCTTCTGGGTCGTTAGGATTTTCGCAAATTTGCTCCGTCTATGCATTGAATCATTGCACTCCTTGACAAATTCCGCAAAGGGGAATGCCCACTTTTCATACAACTTTAGGTCCGATATCTCCGGACATAAGAGATATCCTAAACGATGCATTATGATGCTCTGAGCATATTTATTAACAATGTTTATTTCAATTCAGGGGGGGGAACACTTTGGCGATCGCATGTAGCTAGAGCGGTTTTCTTTGGTGAAAAGATGAACTTTACTACCTCTCGAGATTGCGCGGAATTTGTGAGTCGTGAAAAATTACTTTTTATGAAAAAAATGTGCACGGAAGAAAGAACTGCAAAAATATATGCGAAATGTACTAACTGGGGTGTATGTGACCCAAGTGTTTAAAAATGAAAAAACGCCCAGATACAGCTTGTTAAATCATGAAGAAAGTACACCACCCTATAGTACTTGGCGAGACCTTTAATTTAATATGCAACATACTGTATTGCACCCCCTCCGCCTCGCCGCAGATTTCTACACCCACCATAAAATTATGTAGAGAAAATTTCTTTTGCAAATTATAGCTAGTAATGAGCTGAGGCGAACAGTGAATCCCGTTTTCCGATCGGACATAACTCTACTAAGTTAGAGCCGATTTACGGTTCGAAAAATCTAGTACCTCAGTTGGAATAAAAAAGAGGGAGATACTAAAAAAGTGAGTATGGGGATATGTGACTCTCCGAGTATAGGAGTGTGGGTACTCAAACTTCCATCCAGGATATAAGGAAATCGATTCTGTACTAGATTTTCCAAAATGTACTAGATCATACTTTAACCTCCAAGCTTTCCTCCTCTGAATTAAAATAAACATTGTTAATAAAGTATGTTCGGCATATCATAGTGTATCGCTTAAGAATCTCTCATTTCTGGAGGTGTCGGGCCTAAAATGGGCATCCCCCTTTGCGAGCATTTTTAACCCTGCTTTTCTGCACCCACACCTCGAGGAACAATCAGCCCTACAGTTTTAGGAGATAAGTTGTAGTACCGATTCTAGTGTTAGCGCAAGGAGTGTTGTATTATTGTTATTGCCAAGCCATATTTGAATTAGGTAGAGTACTCGTGAGAAATCCTGAACAGCTGCTTCTGAAATTGGTGGTAATAATTCCAGCCTTGAATTTTGTTTTTGTAGCGACTTTTTAAAATGGTTAAATCTATATGAATTAAACGAAAGATTTTCAATTTTCTTCGCACCGTACTCCATCAGAAAAGGGGGTTCTACCAGTCTTTATTATTTCTGATGGAGTTGAATTTTCATCATTGAAAGTTCTCGCTATATTAACTAATTGTATTTCTATTTGCAGAAGTTTGTCAACTTTTAATTTTCCGTTCTGAAATATAAAACACGTAATATCACAACCACTGAAAGCGTGGCCTAGTAAAATTGTATTTTTCATACGTTCGTGTGATTTTTGTATATCTGCCGACGAAAAAATGTTCCTTGTAATTTTGTCTGTGTCTGGTTTTATGAAAAAGAGATCTTTATTTTTTTGTGTTAAAGCGATCTAGAGAGTAAGGAGATCAATGTCCTCGCCGACTACAGATGTTCGTCCGTTTTTCGACATTGCTAAGAGCATCCGTATCATCCACCGCTTGTTTTACAACGAATCCTTTATTTTGGAGAAATTTCGTTAAGAATGAAATTAATCTGATTTTGTTCTTATTAAGTATTTGACAAAAAATTATTTATTTATTTATTTATTATTATTTATTTTCATCAAAAATAATTTCTGCATATTAGATATTCAGGTAACGTGGTCTTTGGTGCTCAACTTTTTTGATACTCCAGTAAAACTGGTGGAAACCGTTACGCTGGTGGGGAGAACGAGGGTCTTTATACCTGGATTTAGGTCGATCACACTATGTGATACTCAGAACTCGTCGAATTCTTACATAGAATATATTTTTGTATGAGTATACCTCAGTTAGTCATTTTGGCAATGACTTTATCAAGTTTTGCAAGATTGTCGTCGATATAGCTTTCCATACAAATTTTATGGCAGTTTTAAACTAAATAAAGTTACTTTGCAGACACTGGAGTCCATTCTTCAGAGAACCATACAATATGAGTCCTGCAGCCTGTCGAAAAACTAGCCCAAGTCATAACGTCGCCACAACAATCCATTCGTGTTATGCTTACTTCCTCTTAAAGCTTTTTATAGTGGAAATAGTACTGGAAACCATCAGTATGGCGTCCCTAAAATGGACCTAGTCCACTCGATACAACAGTGGATATGATTTTAAGCTAAATTCAGCCTAGCCGTCTTATGGTTCCCAGTTATTGGAGGTTTCTTAGCTTTTTCTCGAACTCTAGCTTTTTATTCTCCAACAGAATTTGCCGAGCACGTCGACTAGTGACTGGAAGATTTAGTATTGTCCTGCTTGATATTGCCACTATCATAAGGGAGATTTTGCTATTATTGTTATATTTTTCCATTTTCCCATAGGAATCTTCTAATTTAAGAAAATGACAAATGACAGTTTGAGATTTGACGACTTATTCAGAAATTTTCTGAATGGACCATCCTACATCTGGCTAGGCACCTGGTTTAGCTTTTTCTTCATAAGACAAGACTTTTTTTCGCTTCACATTATTAATTCGAAAAAATTCAAACGTGAAAATGCATCAAATTTTGTTCATTCAAACTTAAATAACATAATAATTAAGAAACTACCTAACAATTCACTAGATTTTAACTTAAATCATCAAAAAATCTGCCAAGCTCATTCGATTTTCTAAGCACTTCTTGAAACTTTAATGTAATAAAAATCCTAGGAATTCAAAGTGCCATTTTAACGCAAAATTAACTGTTACTCGAGTCTGCGATTAGTCCTTAGGAAAAATCAATTACCCATCGAAGGAATAAGAAATAAAAATTGTAAATTTCACTCCACAGAGTTTATTGGAATTTCTACCACTGTATGTGTAAATATATGTATAAATCTTATGGGACTATGGCACATAACAAGCTCTGGAATTTTTCAACAGACCAAGAATGAAGAAATTACAATGTTAAAAAAAAAAAAAAAAAAAAAAAAACTTTCCTCCAAGTATTCTCGATGAGACGAAACCTTTATTTACATTGTAGAATGTACATAAGTACAATGTATGTACATAAGTAATGTACTTAACGACAACCGATTCTAAATAGATTTAAATAAATTTCAAATTCTTGTGGTTCTAAGGAGCTTGCTTATCTGTAAGAATTCCCTTTGGGTAGGTACCCCACAGTAAATTTTTATCGAAACTTTTAAAGTTGGCACCAGAAATTTATAGGTATTTAGATTCCTCTTAATAAAAAATGCAATGAATTTCCTACTTACTGGAGCAAAAGTGGAATAAGAGAAATGGGGGTCTCTCGAGTCCCAGTCGGGTATTAAATTCAACCGAGCAGGAGAAAAGGATCTTTGGTAGATGGAAAAGATTATTCTCTTCTTGACATGGGTTTTATAATAATTAAAGTTAAATAACTGTGCATAAATAGTGACATAATTTTTCTTGAGCCGGTTATATTTTCTAAATTTTAATTTGAGCTTACGAAAGCACAAATTAAAAAATTGATTGATTTATTTATGTTTCATTTGACATTTAAATAAGAATTAATTCAATTCTCAATTCAACATCTAAGAAAGTACATAAAATATTGTGCAGAAGTGATGAATAGTCCTGTCATCATTTTTTTTACCTTTCCTCAATAGAATAATTCATGGAACTTACAATGTTAGTTAGTTATTAACTAGATTAAAGGGAATTTCAAATTTCTTGAATCTATTGCCTATCCTCAGTTAAACTAATTAAAGTTGACAGAATAATTTTCAGCTGTCGAAATTAATTATAAAAGTAATTAATTAATGTTTGGTTAGGTGATACTAACTATATACGAATTTAAATTCAATTACGATCGTATTTCAAAAATTAATTGTATTAAGCGAATATACAAGACCAAGACCACTCAAACCGAAGTTAGATTGAAGTTCTGTTTAAGAGAGTGAGTCCTGTCTGTAGGTTCGATTTATATTTTAATAGTTTTTATGGTAAGAGCCTCAGGATAGTAACGTAGACCGATGAGAAATTTAAATTGGAAAATTTAGTTTTAGTAATGGTGTTTTTTTTTTGTCAGCTTGGGTTTGCTGTTTGAGTCATCTATAAAAGTTAAAAGAATCAATTTGTTTTCATAATTACTTGTTCAAACAGAATTCTAAGCTGACATACAGTTAAGTACTAGATATCTAGGTATGAGCTGTCAAGTTGCTCTGAAAGTTTTAAAATATAGAAAAACTAATGTGTATTTTGGTTGCATTTTTTTTATTGTTTTTCGAAATAATACTCGTTGTAATTTGTAAACTTTTTGATTTGATTGATTAAATTTTTAAAATAGGTAAGTACCTATCCCACGTATCTGAAATGATTTGATGGTATGGCTGAAGAGCTCCTTCAGCGATATCAAATATCAAACCTCGTTTTTTTTTTATTCCTACATAAAGAAATCAGTAATAGGAAGCTGTTGTTTCAACATAGCGTATATAATGTTGAAAGGGGCAATAAGGATAGATCTGAAATTTTATTGAGATTTAAAAGTGAAACTTATATCCCTGGGTTTTCTGTAAGGTTTCAAAAAATCCTTAAACCTCAGGATCACAAAATCAAACTAGGCCGCAAGCTGCGCAAAACAATAAGTAACTGTTTCACCAAACTAAAGGATTCTACACCCAAAAAACTACGTTCGTATGTAATTTAAAAATACCTTACAAGGGTAGTAATACGTAAATTATTCGATGAGCTATGTTGAAACAACAGGAAAATTCCTTAAAAACAGGATTTAAAACCACAAGTCTGACTTAAAATTTGGAAACCAAAATAAAACAGCGTTAACTATGCACTTTGTATTATCTAACTATGCTCCAGATTTTGAAAATGCCTCCATCTTATATCACGAAAAACACTATAAGAAGAGATTATTATTATGAACAAAAAAGGATATAGCGAATATTAATAACATTTACTGCGCGCACTTGGAGAGCTTTGGGAAACGATAAAGCTACATCTACAGTAATCCCCGCATAAAAGCACATGAACAAGGGCCAAATTTTTTGTGATTTTAAGCGGGTGTTGCTTATAACCAATAAGCCTGATTATAATCACAAAATGTGCTTTTATAAAAATAAAAGCACAAAATAATCGAATTTTTGCTAGTAAGCGATAGCCGACTACAAGCACAATATATGCTATTATAAAAAGTTCGCGATTTAAGATACAACAAACGAACTATTTCTTATAGAGTAGCTGCTTATACCAAAATTTGAAACAAATAATATAAATTTGCCAAGAAATACTTTTATTCAAAAACAATGTATATACAGGGTATCCAAGGAATAGTGTGGATACCTAGAGGTAGAGCACCCTTAGCGGTACCCGAATAACCCATGTATGTTCTGCGATTTTTTGTAGTTTACGAGTTATGATTTTTTACCAAACTACTAATTCGAATACACTTTTGGTCTAGTGACTTTAATTGAGACAAATTACTGATTCTTTTCCAATATAGTTGAGTGTTAGGCCCACCCAGTGGGAAAAATTTGATTCCGTAGCTCATACCATTGCGCCAAAAGAAATTTTTAAATTCAAGTTCAAAATAATAAAATGTGCCAAAATCTTTGAGGGCAATTTAAAAAAAAACAGTCACGTAACTTTTTCACTCTAAAGTGATTTTAAAAGCTTTCCCATTTCATTGGCTATTTATCGTGTAAATTTTATTGAGATATCTCTTTGGCATCATAGCTAAAATTCTATTCAAAACGTACTAAGTCTTAAATAGGTAGGGTTATGTCCGATCGGAAAATGGGTTTCATTGTTCACGTCAGCTCATTATCAACTGCAATTCGCAGAAGATTTTTTTCTCTGGATACTTCATACCTAAATGATGCCATATGAAATGAAGTTTATAAAATCAGACTGGGGGGATAAAAATTACTTAAGTTTTTTGTTTTCAAAGATTTTGGCATATTTTATTATTTTGAATTTTATGTAATTTAAAAATTTCTTTTGACGCAATGGTATGATATATGGAATCAAATCTTTTTGCATTAATTGGGCCTAACACTCAGCTAAATTGCGAAAAAAAATCAGCAATTTGTCTGAATTATTCAAGTCATTATGACCAAAAATGTCTTCAAATTAGCAGTTTGTTAAAAAATCACGAAAAAAATTATAGCGCGTAAACTACAAAAATCGCAGATCATACCTGGGATAATTCGGGCACCCGTGGAGTGCTCTACCTCTGGACTTACGCTTGGCACTATTTCCTGGGACACCCTATATATAATGTAGGTATATGACAAAATATACTTATACATCATTAGATTCACTTAAAATAACCAGAAATCTCTTTTTTGTGCCTTGGACTTTATGGACATTTCTATAAATTATTCTTTGAGTAAAATAGGGTTTTTTAATTCAAGAGTATTTGCAAGAAAATATTTGTGCACAACGTCCAGCGCAACTATCGCATCCTTCCGGCTTGATACCTTATTGGTAGAAGCATCACTTTCAAGAACGTCAAATATTTCTTCTTCACTGCCTGGACGATCTGCTTCGAGGATCATCTACTATCTCTTTGTCTGTTTGTTAATTTTCCAAGCTGCCATCACATTTTAGCTACTAGTTAAACTCCTCATCTTCTATACGCAATTCTAGAACCTTTGAAAATCGCAATTTGAGAACAGGTCATACAATACATGACTCCCTTTAGGCCCAAATTACATGGCTTCTCAGTCTACTTCGACTTAGCCCAAATGGTATAAATGCATTTGGCAAGATTAAATTGCAACTACGACTTCGCCTGGGACTTCGACTGAAACTGAACTTTACTCAAAGTGCAAAGTTGGTGTCGGTTGCGGCCAACTTCAGTTCAGAAATATTCACGTTAAGGAAAAAGTGTGGAAGGAAATCGGGAAAGTCGATATCGTAATTTAATTACAAATTACACGTCAGCATCGCCTTCGAACAAATTTTCACGAAGTCAAACAATTGGCGATCCGGGCCGAATTTCCATTTTAAAAAAATTATAAAAAATATAAAAATTTAATTTTCTAAAACGTCTATCACTGCAATAAGTTTATATAATGAAGTTTCCATAAATTGTAAAAAATAATCATGGGAAATTATTGTCAAATTAAAAAATTATAACAGAATATGTTGAAAGAGTTTTACAAAGAAATTTAGCATTACATTAGCCAACATATTCTGAAGCATTCAGGCAATTTAACAGTTTTGCAAATCCATGCATTTTTGGGCCACCTTAATATACGAAAGCGCTGAACAGAAAAATTGAATCTGACTGTTACAATATGTACATTGAAAATAAAAAATTTAAGATGCGTTATTTAAGGTTATAAAGGGGGTATTGTTAATGAGCGGGGTTGCTAGTATTAACAGAGTAAAAGTATTCGAAATTACTAGGAAAATATTCCAGGCTTCGACAATATATGATAATAAAAGGGTTTTGGTAATAAGCGGGTTGTTATTATCCGGGCATTACTGTAGTACCAGTTGATTTTGACGAGTGCTTGGATAGCTTTCCACAACGCCTATAGTTTTTTTTTCTTTTACCATGTTTTGTTATTTGTCTATTTATTTATATTGAATTTTTAATTAGTGTTTTTGGTATTTTTTATCTGTTACTATTTTTATAATGTTCTTTAATCCGTGGGTTGCCTTTGCTTTAGGGTTCCGTACCCAAAGGGTAACAACGAGAACCCTATTACAAAGACTTCGCTGTCCGTCCGTCACCAGGTTGTATCTCATGAACTGTAATAGGTAGACAGTTGAAATTATCACGGACTGTGTATTTCTATTGGCGATATGACAGAAAATAATAAAAATAAAATAAAATTAAAAATTAAAAGGAGCCCCCATACAAGAAACGTAATTTTTTCGGCGTTTTTTTCCTCGTTTTATTCTCATTCTTTATTATTATCATAAGTAGGAATGATGGACATGACGGGTACTCTCATTTGAAAAAATAAATAAAAAATACATATAGTGTTAAATTTGTACGATGGTACGGAACCATTCGTGCGCGAGCCCGACTCGCACTTGGCCGGTTATTATTTAATTTTTATATCTAGCAATACATTAATGTTTGCAGTATTAAGACTGCGTCTCGGCCGAAACGTCGTTGCAGAGGAAATAAAATTATTACGAATTAAAGGTGTTTTTTCTTCCTGACCGTCCAGCCCGAAAATTCTAAAATCAAGGAAACGATCATTATACTCATATCTAACAAAAAACAAAACAATCTTTAAAGTTTGACTGTACTCTTTTACAGCTTCTGATATGCCTGTACAGCTTCTGATATGATGTACCTAACTGAGTTAGCCGGGTGGACTCCACCAGTAAATAGCGACTCCTTTAAAAGTCGTTAAAAAAAAGCTTGCAGTATTCTCTCACACTTTTTTCCATAATAAAAAATTAATAAACAAAGTTTGCTTAATATTTTTCCTTTCAACTTCAGAAAAATCATAAATTGCAGCGCAATTTGCTTAACTATTTGAACAAAAATTTACATGGATAAATATTGAAGTTTTCGCTCTTTGTTTGAGCAATTTACACTTGAACTAGTTCAAATATGGTTTAAGTATCGGAAGTTCTTAGAAAGAACTTTTTCAAATAAATCAAAATCTTTTTGCTGCAATTCTAGATGCACTTCAAAGCTCAATTCTATAAAACTTTTCGAAAGAAAAACAAATCTCTTCTAGGAAATCTCAAACGAATTTCTTGTTTAAGTAAACAAACTTAGGTACATCGGATGAAAGCTCAGCTGTAGCTGGTGAATTGAGATCAATAAAATCTTTCGTTGCAGTTTAAGGAAGAAAGAAATATTGAATTGATTTGTTATTGTATACTCTTGTGAAGATACAACAAGGTAGAATAATACATGTGTATATAACAAGTTGAGTTATGGTGACAACATATAGAATTATGCTCTTCCTTCAACAGTTGTATCCAATCAATTAAATACTTCTCATTACGCTTCGTTTCATATCATCAGGAGAAAAAGTATTTAATTCTTGATAATAATATTTCCCCAAGATAGGAGATACTTGAAGCATTAATAATTGACCTGATGTCAGAAAAATTTTGACTTTACTGAGTAGATACGTTTTAGACTTGTATGAAGATTTCAATTTTGGGCTTGGCACAGAGTCTTGACAAAAATAGTGTTGCTTAAACGGACTTAAAAAATTATAATAAGAACAAACAAACAAAATTTCACCAACATTTTAGCCAATATTCAAACAAATTTAAAATAATAATTTAAAGTAATTGAAGTTTTAATTGTTAGATTTATTTTATTTTATTAATATATTAATTATTAGTTCAAGTCTGAGTTGGGAAAGTACCAAAGAAAAAGTACTTAAGTATAAGTATCGAAAGCCTGAGTATTTCAGCGTAACTACAAGTACCGTATGAAAAGTACTTGTAACTAAGTACTAAGTCTGTAAAAAGTATTGAGTACATTTTGATGTACTTTTTAAACAACTGTTTTAGAATCTTTGTACGTTGGCAGTAATATAATGAATTTTATATAGAGTTCAGTTAATAGATATAAATAAATAAATACCTTTTAAAAACTATAATATGTATAGTAACCAGTGGCTACTAATAATAGTTTTTTATATTTTTTGGCGCTGCTCGTAGAGTGAAACTTTCACTTCCCATTGCTACACTCATAGAAACTATTAGAGGTCCGCCCAAGCACCCATTGTCGCCTTCAATAATGCATAAAAATTCGAAGGAAAATATTTCCAATAAATTTCTAAGACAAAATTAAGGCCTTCCATACGTCAGGTGTGTTTGCTTTTTTACGAAGAGCTAGATACTTAATAGACTCAGAAATACATAAGTAAAAATCTTGGTACTTAGGTACAAAACTAAGTCTTAAGTACAAATAAATAGAAGAAAGTACTTATGTTCAAGTACTAAGTAGGGCATTTCAAAAGTATTGAGTAATAAGTCTTAAGTAACGTAAATATATTTTAAGTAGTACTTAAGTCTTTTTTTACTTAAGTATTGCCCAGCTCTGGTTCCAGTTAAAGACCAATCTGGTTATATAACGACGTAAATGAATTTTCTCAAAGTCGAAGCTTATAAAAATTCCTTCTTGCACTTGGAAAACGTTGATTCATTACCCGTTTCTTCAAAATCAAGTATTATCCCTCTAGATACCTCAGTCAACCAGCACGCGGGCTCTTATGGTCATCCTCAACATACACACTATGCAAATATACATCGAGAAGGTCAATAGAAGCGCTGAAATTCTGCACGAATTCATCTTTAAATTTGTGCAGCCTATCGCACCTGATATCGACAGAGACAGCGACCACATCCTCGAGGTTATGCTGAAAAGCAACTTTAAATAGAAAATGCCATCTAGAGCAGAATGGAAATCACATTCTGTGCTTAAGCCATTGACAAATCCAATTATCTACACAGATGGCTCTAAATCTGAAGAAAACACTAGAGATTTCTGCGAAGTGCCTTATATGAAAATTGCCGAACATTTGGAAGGCCATATCACGGTTTTCCAGGTGGAAGACAAGGCCAGCTTTGAAGCGAAAAGGTATCTTCTCAACTCAGCCATTGAAAACAAGGAGATTGCCATCCGCTCGGGTAGCCAAGCAGCTGTCATGGATTTTGTTAAAACCCTTCATAACCTCTAAACTGATATTGGAGCGTAAAAACCACTCTGAATTCGCTCTCACGAAATAACAGGGTACTCGTTCTTTGGGTCCCATGTCACAACGATATCAGTGGAAACAAAAAGGCGGACGAGCTTGTTCGTCTTGGTTCAGCTTCGGAGACATCCTCTTCCACAGTCGGGATTGCACCAAAATACCTTGCCTTTAATATTTCGGTTTGGGCCGATCGCCAACACAGCCGTGTTTAGTTAGAAGAACCTTCGGGTAGAACTACAAAGAAGCTGTGAGGAAAAACTAAACCAAACCTAACAATGCTCACTGGGCAGTCTTTTCTCAGTGTTCACCTACACGGGATGGGACTTGCTGTTGATTCTTGTATGCAAGGGAAGCATAGATGAATCCGAACAATGACCCCTTTTTTTGTCGCTATCCGGCTCTCTTAGAAAAGCGTTACAGATTCCTTGGCTCACACCTTCTGGACGAACTGCATGAAGACAGCAGGGATGGTTGGTTGTCAATATTGAACTTTGTAGGAGCGTCCCATTGGGACATACGAGCAATTGCTCATATATCTGGAGGGTGAACAATGGGGCTTATTGTCGTATACATTCCAGAGAACCGTCGAGGTCTTAATCTCTCTTTAATTCATCGATCCATTCAAACACCAATATATTACCGTATATTTACACTTACTACCTTGACATATCACTGCCCCCAAAATATCCTTAAATGAGTATTTTACCCCTTAATTACCGCCTAATTACCCCCAAATTACTCACTGCAATCGATACCTAGCTAAATTGATTTTGCGCTCCAAAAAAAAAATTGATTTTCCTAATTTAAACAAAATTTAGTAGGTATTACTTTTCACTACTCCTTTAAATAAAAAAAAAAAAAAGATTCATTTCCTCAAAACACAGTATTAGATACCCTTTAATTACCCCTAAATTATATTTTATATCATAATTTCCCCACTAAATGAGCATTCTCAAACTCTAAATCTAACCAAATCGCTTCTTTGCACCCGAAAATTATATAATATTCACCCAAAATAATCCTTGTCAAAGCCAGGATTTAGCTAAATGTCTCTAATGATAGACTAACAACATTTCATCAAAATAGCCACATAGCCGTAGTCTTTAGTTTTTTCAGTTCAGATTTAACTAAATAGTTTTCTCCCACCTGAAGCCTACACCGTAAAAAATCATAAACTAACTTTGTGGAAAATTACTATGGTTAAAATAGTCACTACCGCTCAAAATATATGTATATACACATAATCGTTAAGAAATTAAATACTTTTTACGTAATCTGCAAACTTCCTACTTTTAATTGCAAAAATAAGTAAAGTAAGTAATTTTTTTAGATATTTTATGTAATTTTACATTTAATTACATAAACATTTTGTATCGTACTGTAAATTACAGTTACCTTAAAAACCGTTTTAAAAATCAAAATATATTTTTAGGTACGCAGTTTTTTTATAATTGAATTTCGCTAAAAAAAACTCAATCATGGAAATACTGCATATTTATTGCTTTTTAAAATTATGATTTCCTAGGTAGCTGTTAGCATTGAAACTAGTATTACTTCTTTTACGTGTTGATTGTTAATCTATACTTACATATTAGTGCCATGGTCATAAGAATTGGTCTTAGACCAATTCTAGCTTTTTTACTTGTTTATGTATGTAATTTATTAATTTCTGTACGAAACATTATATTGGCAATTGAAATAAATTACATAACTATTGGTAAATTTACATATTGTGTACTTTACATACGGAATAGAAGAATTCATAAATAATGTAAAATTACATTAAACTTATGTAACTTAGTTCCACAGCATGACGTGAATTTAGATCAGCACTTTTAATCTACTGCAAATGCACGTACGTGTGCACACTCGGGGCGATTTTAATAAGAAAAGCTTTTGAGATATGGCAGTCTTTGTCGACGTTGCGATGTTAATGTCAGAAGAACAACGAACAGTTTTTAAATGTTTCCCGTTCTTTATTATAATTCTCGTTGAATGTTATTGAGCATCCGGAGAGAGAAAAGCATGGATCAGTTAGTATAAGTTATCAGCATTCAATAAATTTTTGGATAACTATAGTCAGTCAACATTCGGCGATCGGGCGATATTTATTGCTTATCGTGACCAACGGCGTCGAGTATTTACGAAATAGTTTTAGTCGGACATTTAAATTATTGTGAAAATAGTCAACAGGAAACTTGACATGAGGAAAAAGCTCAGGACCGCGTCGAGATAGGTTCGAACCAGCGATTCCTGGGATGGTAGTCAGCGCGCTTACCAAACAGTCTACCGAGGCCAAGTGTAAATTGATACATAGTGTAATTGGCGAATTGAGTGAAACTGCAATGAATCCAAGCGACACTCATCTTTTTCCTACAATCCACTCCGAATATTCAACGCGATTTAAATTTTTCTTAAATCATAGAAAGTAGTGCTTATTTGAAAAATAAAATAAATTTTGCACGATTTTAAAAGAAAAATAAAAGAAAGTGGTGTCGTTTAATTAACAGAGGCCTTTGTTTTCCACATGCCCTCACTTCCTCCTCTCACGTGTATTAAGGAAAATAAATCAGAACCCTCAAATTCCATACACGAAACTGATATGATAGTGACGCCCTGCCTAATGCCAAGTACTAGTACCAGGACACATACTTCAAATCTTTTAAGTACAAGTACAAGTTCCGGTACTTGTACTTAAAAATTTTCAAGTACAAGTCCAGGTACTGCTACTGATATTTATAAGGTTCAAGAGATTTTGAAAACACAAATCAGAAATTTTGAAAAATCTATAGCCAGTTAAATAACTGAATTAGGTTTCCATTTACGAAATTTTATAAAAAATCGTATAAGCTTTTGCTGTTATAATTTCTACATAATGTATAAGCAAAAAACTTAGCTCTTAACCATAATAAATCGAACTGTATGTCGATCTGTAGACGTGATATTGATGAGAATTCTTTACCACCGATTTATTTGAACGACAATAGACTAAAATTCTGTGAAGTAATTAGGGTTTCACTCCAACTCATAATTTTCATGTTGTGATCATCTCAGTGTTACACTAAGAAAAATATATGGATGCTCAGTTACGAGTAGGACTAGCTAAATCCTTTTGCTACCCTATTTCACATATCGCTGTACGATATTTCCAGTTCTCGAATCAATCTGTCGTAGGAAACTCTTGGTTGCATTCAATGATGTAACCCGATTTGTCTTAAAATAACCGCGATATAGTCACATCTCTCCTTATGTAACATTCCTTGCTTGGTTGTCCGATAGAAACTTATCTAATAAATTATAGGCTGAAATTTCTTCATAGACTTATATACAGCGAAAAGCCCTCATACCTATTTGGGAGATTGAGTTTCCTACAATCATCCCGGCACATGAATCTTTCGTTCCCCCGTTGTAAATCAAGCTATGGGGAGAGCTCTTACTTCGTCCAGGGCATTCGTTTATGTCATCGTTTGCCAGCTAACATACAGAGAACAGAATCCAACGGAATCTTTAACAAATCAATATTGCCACTAAACTTATCCTAAACATTTGGGGCACAGCTTGGATACATATATGTTATAGCTATTTGATAATTTTTTGTTTCTTTTCTAACTCATATACATATTTTTCCTTTTCCTATTTCTCTCGCAGCTCTATAAATTTACTCCATTTAATAATAATACTAATACAAATAGAGTCTATTCTTAAATTTATAATTATCCGTTAGTTTAGTTTGGCTAAGCTTAATTAGTTAAGTTAGTTTTTAGTAAATTAATGTATTTCCCCAAATTTAATGTGGCACGATTATTATACGTTGAAGATCTTGTTATCTTTGTACTACTAAAGAAATATATTCTATTCTATTTGAGTTTGCCTTTAGCAAAGAAAATGTCACATCAGATTATGATTGCCTTTGTGTAACATTTACAAGACCTGCAAATGAAAATCAACGCACCACAGGTGCAGAGGTGTGGTGTTGTACCTGATTGGCAACCTTCTCAACAAAGGATCAAAGGATATCGATTCAGCATGTCAATTTCTGTTCTACTGTTACTCATATATTGCGCTAATTTTCTTTCTATTTTACTGGAGGCGGTAAGATTTCTTGAGGCAATGTCGAGATGCACATAACCTCTATTATTAGAAAGCGTATTTAAATAATTTACAAGAGCTGAAGTACTTCTTGTTATTGCGGTATTTGTAGTAAGTGCGTACTTGAAAATTTTTTGAGTACCAGAACCGGGACTTGTACTTGAACTTAAAAATATTTTAAGTTCACGTCCTGGTACTGGTACAAATACTTAAGTACAAATATACTTAAGTACTTTAGAGGTCTGAAGTTAGATACACATTTTAGAACAATTATTAAATATACTATAAGAAAATATATTAACAAAATTATTTATCGCCTGTTGCGCTTAAAATTTCCTTTTTAGGTGTGCCATATTCGAAAACCTGTCCTGAAGCAGGTGGTCTTAACCAAGTTTTAAGTCGATCTAAAAGCATCGTTCATAGCTGGCCGAGCGGACAGGAAGACCCAGAGCTGCTTCCAGCAATTTGTATAAATCTGGACAGAAATCTTTATTGATTTCTGTTTTCAGTCTTTCGGAATTTACTACAATGATCTTGTTTTAGAACATATTATTTATTATTTTTGTTTCAGCCTGTAAGATGGAAATGTCTACATTGAAAACATTTTTATAATTTTCTACAAATGTCTCTCCATGTTTCAGGTGCAACTTTATAAATGACTCAACTGTCTGTGCCAAAGGCAGATGTGCAAACCTTTTTCAAAACTTTTTTTCCGGAAAATTAAACAAAGTTTTACGAAATTATATCAAATCAATTATACAAATTATATCAAATTATTTTTTACTGCCAAACAGAGGCGCAAGTAATCAATGTTTATTGCACAAAGCAGTAAAACAAAATATACAAGTAATTCAGTCAATAATAAAAATTAGCGTCCTTCTCCAGTATGATATTGTGCAAACTACTGTCTAATAAAAATTATTAGACATTTTGGAAATATTTTATAAAATACTTCCAATGGAGTAAATGTACATTCATATGTTCCTACTTGATAGCAAATACAACTGGGTAAAATTTCAGCTTCAAATACATACTCCGAAGATTGACCAGAACAATCTGTAGGATGTCTGTAGTTATTTTCAAAATAATCATCTTCAGTCGGAGAATATTCAGATCCAGATACACTTGTTACATATACAAAATGTATACATAAGGCATCGGGAAACAAATCAAAATTTTCATAAGCCAATCATGCCTAAAAGCACGGATGGCTTATCTCTTGCGCATACGAAGAAAGTTGCATCAGCAATTTCTTCAACTACGCGCAACATTCCTTCAACATATTTTTCCCACAAAACGACTTGGGAAAAATAAAAGTTTTAAATTTCAACCCAAGTCGTTTCGATAAAAAAAAAGAAGCCCCACGACAAATTTAACTTTCACTAGGATTTGTCGTATATACGATATGTATGTACATATATACATACATACATATCGGGCGCATGAAAATTTTACGTCGGTGAAGACTGAAACGATCAAGTCTTCACCGAAAAAAGCTCTTATCAGCAAATTGTCGCGAGCTGCATACATTGTGATCGCAACAATGTATGCACGGTAGCAAGACGATGGTTGATATTTATGAAAATATCAAATTTCAATTTCAACCATCGTTCGTCGCGATAATTCTGGGCATGTTTAAACATGCGCAGCGTAAAATAATTTTCTCAGGATAGGAATGCTAATTAAGCATTTTCCTATCCTGAACGAAGAGACTTACGATTGAAAAATCTAAGTCTCGGGGCAGTCAATTTCAAGACGTAAAAGCATGCAGTTTTGGACGGTCGGTTAAAAAGTTGGTTTTTTGGTATTTCCGTCGGGATCGGCTCGACACGGTTCGGCAAAGTATTTAGAATAATTTGTGAAGTTATAAAGAAAACAGTTTTTAGTAAACATAAGAAAAAAAGAAATAGAATTATCAAAAGAGTGTAAAGTATTGGTTAGTTCAATATAGCGCGGGAACATAGTCCGCATAAAGTAAACAAGTGTAATAACGTTTAGAGTATTGTGAAATAAAAATAAAAAGAGGCAAAGTGATTAAAGTGTTTTTGTACGCACTCTATCCTCAGTCAGGTCAGAATCCCAATTATGGAATAAAAGGAGATGTACTCTGCCCCCATATTGGGATTACGCATAAGGTAATTCAACAAATTGGCGCAGCCGGTAGGATTGAGGAAGCTTGATCTAGTCAAAACGATCGTAAAAGCTTGAAAAGCCTTAATCCTTCGAACCTAAGGGGTCCCATTGACCAAGCCACTCAGGCCAAGTCACCCCCAACACTCGGGTAGATACCATCTCTAGGCGCCTCTGCTCCAGGCGGGCAAGCGTTCACCCCAATTAGTGCACAAGCACCACCGAGGGATACCAGTGAACAGTCCACAGAAGGAAGAGGAGAAATATCTCGAACTCCCCCATAAGGACGAATACAGATCAGCCAGGACACAGCTCGATAAGCAGCCTGAAGTTCCAGCCAAGCAGATAACCAAACACTAGCAGTCAACGATCCTGAGTTGAAGAGGAAATCGAAGACGGCTCGTAAGCCCCCTTTTCAACTAGATCCAGGGGAAGTTAAGACGGCCCAAAGGCCCCCCCAGCTGCAAAACAAACCGAAATCAACCGACCAAGGATTGAGAGGGAACTCGAAGGCGGTTATAGAAACCCCCCTCTCAATCACAGCAAAGGGACTTAAGCAGGCAAGGAGCCCCCCTTTCACCAAACAGCGCATCATATGCCAGCCGACAATCCTGCTCTACCTCAACAGGAAACAGACGCAGCAGCGAGGGAAAACTCTCCATCTTTAGCCGACGCGGGATCAACCCCAGGTGCCAATACACAGCACCCCGGTGAAGGTACATCATCTGCTGCAGGAGATAAATCTCCACACTTATCGCCAACAGGACCTCGACTCAGAAGCGGGACCGTTCTGCCAGGTCTCAATAGACAAGTAAGTCTTGATAAATTTTTAACAAAATTGTACGAGAGAGCGCGAGATTCAGGTACGCTAGCCATTACTCAGTGTGATTCACTCAGCAAAAAACTGAGTCAAACCCGCGAAGTTAGACTCGCACAAATACAGACACTGAAGGAAAACACAGTTCGGTTCCGTGAGGAACTAAGTAGGCTCGCTGAATCCACGCGCTCCCTCCCAGTAGATAAGGAGAGTACTGAAACTCCAAATTTAGACTTAGAGAAGAATAAGAGTGTTAGGTTAAGTGAAAGGGCAAATAGTGATAGTGACAGTGACCGTGAAGCAGCTGAACCAACTCCCGAAGATCTGCTAATAGATTGGCTCGAAGAATCCTTAACGGAAGACAGCCCAGAAACAAGCCCAGTTAGTCCACCCAAATTTAAATTTCCAGTCAATAGACTAAACACAATGGTGGACTACGCAAAGGTAGCTAAGCTCACAGCTCAACTCGTCCCCTTATTTTCGGGTGAAAGTACCCCACAATTGGGACGAGAGCTACAAACCTTCATTGGCTGCTGCAAACAAACTATGCAGTGCCTAAATAATGAAGAAAAAGTGGCTTTCATTCAGGTCCTTCCCACAAGACTCAGAGGTGACGCATACCAATTATTCGCTTCAGACGTCCCTGCTTCATTTAGTGAAGTAGAGGAACGTCTAAATAGAACATACCTTCCCCGTGAGACATACCAAGAGTTAGTGAATAAGTTAATCACTACTAGGCAAAACCCGTTAGAATCTCTCATTACAAGATTGAAACAGTTGTTGACGATTTGCAACGAGGCAGCGACACAGAAGTATGGAGCTGAGGCAGTCCCTGCTGTGAAAACACAGCTGATGGATTTTGGCAAGAACGCTTTGAAAAGTGGAGTAACTAACCCACACCTGTGTCAATATTTGCTCACGCAGGGAGAAGGTGATTTAGAAGCATTAATTCAAAAGGCCCTGGACATGGAGAAACTACAACAAAGTGCTACATTCGTCCAGACTCCTCTGGTACAAGCTCCTCCAATGGCTCCAGTAGACCCAGATCTACGAGTGAGAGCTTACTATAGAGCTCCTTACTATCAAATGCCATCTACACCTATGTTCGCATCACCTCGAGCTCCAAACCCACATCAGTTTTCACGCAATGTGAATAATGCAGGTTCATCACAGTCACGGCAAAGGCTCTTTACAAACACTGATGCCAGAAACTCGGATACAGATGCACTGGTCCGTAACATCACGTGTAATTTCTGCCAGCGAAAGGGTCATACGTACTCAGATTGCCTTAAGCGCAAGAACACCCCTTTCTGCTCAAACTGCAAAATCTATGGACATGACGTCCGTGATTGCAGAAAAAGATAACAGACGCAACAAATTGTTCCTCCACGCCTCTCCAATAGATCTACACAAGAACAACACAACACAAAAAGTCCTCAAGTCTTCAACATAAGACTCAAATGCACCTTTTGTGGTCGCCGAGGACACGCAGACGATGATTGCCGCCAAAAGAAAAAATGGGAAGCCCAAAGTCAGGGAAACGACATGCAGTCGACCCAAAACTCCCCGGCTCGACTTTAAACCCACAACGCAAATCAAAAGGGTCACCTCAAGCGCCCGAATCCGGTGTCCCTACAGTGAAACTTCCACTGGACATAAGCCTTAACGGCCATACAAAACTAGTAGTGGACACTGGCGCTGAGGTTAGTATTATTAAGAAAAGAGCAATTAAAGACCTCAATATAATTAATTCCAATGAGGCATGCACTTTACAGACCCCTTTTGGAACCGGAAAGACATTGGGAAATTGCAAGGGCAACTTCAATTTTAAAAATAAAATTCCCTGCAAGTTTCAGGTGGTACAAAACCTGCCAGGTCTTTCCGATGACGGCCTATTAGGAAACGATTTCCTATCAAACAATTGTAATGTTGAAGGCCCAAATAAAGCACTCAAGTTTCCTTGTACGGAAACAAATCCCGAAGAGTTTACTGTGCCCTTGTCATGCAAAACGGACAAGCTGTATTCCAGAAAAGCAGTCGAAGTGAGGTCACTTGTAGAAAAGATGAAACCTAAACAGGTTAAGCTATCTACATGCAGTGTCCCCAAGGCATCTCAAAAGAGTAATGCTGGCTGCCAGGTTCAACAAGAGCCGACGGAATGCGAAAAAAACTGTCTGGGTGATCAAGAAACCTGCGAAATGAGGCAGCATCTGGTTACTTTAGAGGAACCAATATGCATACCTGCTAGGTCACAAATGATCACCACAGTCCCGTTGCAAGTGAAGGAAGAAATGCTCTGTCTATCGAAAGAGATAGGCGATGGAGTCTTCCTGGCCAACAGTTTACTCCCTACTGGGAAAGAAACAGTGCTAGTTGCCATACTCAACATTAACAATTTTCACGTAGTCATCAACAGTTTATTGTTACAACTGCTCCCTATACATGATTACGCCGTCATCCCAATAGGAGAAGCCACTGATACACAACACGATCTCAAGCCGAATAAATCGCAAGCGAGTAACACGAACATCAGTGAGCTTCCCAAGGCGGAACAGAAGTCAGGCAAGACGTCTTTTTCCAGAATACCTAGACATAAGCTTCTAACGAGGCCCAAGAGCCCCATACAAGACGCGTGCGAGCTCAATAAGACCCGACTAGAGGCAAAAATGACTCCACCGTCCACGAAAATAACTTACAAAAATTGTACATGGCCCCATAGCCAAACTAAAGATGCGAGCGAGCCCCAGAAGCCGACAAGCAAAATGCAGCTGACTCCTCCATCCAATATACCTAGATGTAAGATAACCACAAGGATAACAAGCCCAACAACAGGTGCGTGTGAGCTCAGTAAGACCTATTCTCAGGCAAAGACGACTCCACCACCCAACAAAGTTAGTGTTAAGAAACAACAGTGGCCCAAGAGCCCCATCAACCGTGCGTGCGAGCTCAGTAAGACCTATTTAAAGGCAAAGTCGACTCCACCACTTCATAAGATTAGTATTAAGAATAAAAAATGGCCAATGAGCCCGATAAAAGACGCGTGCGAGATCCGTAAGACCTCATTGAAGGCAAAGTTGGCTCCACCGTCAAATAGTATTAAGAAAACCAATTCTTCAAGGCCCATAAGCCAAAATACGAATACGTGCGAGTACTCGGACCAATCAAAAGTACCCATAGAACATGGTACTCCACCATTAAAACTGCAGGAAGCCCATCCCCTGCCATCTAGTAATGTAAGTAAAACAGATAGTAAGTACACAGCTACACAAAGTGAGAAAAGAAACGTAAGCTTTTCGGAAAACACAGCTATCTTACAACACGTAAGATACTTATTTCCGGATCAGGAAGATCCCACGTATACTCCGCGAGTCAACAGGCTAGACCAAGAGCTCAGCCTAGACCCAAATCTAAACGCGGAAGAAAAAGCTTCGATATCCGAACTCTGTTATGAGTACAACGATATCTTTTACCTTAAAGGTGACAAGCTGACATATACAAATGCTATCACCCACAATATCCCTTTAATACAAGACCAAGCGCCCATAAACCAAAAGGCCTACAGATTACCAGAAACCCAGAGACAAGTAATCAACGAGCAATTAAAAGAAATGCTAGACAACGGGATAGTTCAAACTAGCAAAAGCCCTTGGAATTCACCCTTATTAGTCATATATTTGTCATTTATGGTAAGAACCTAAATGACCACAATAATAAGCTTCGCAAAGTCTTCAACAAATTGAGAGAAAACAACCTCAAACTGCAGCCAGAAAAGTGCCAGTTCTTGAGACGAGAAGTTGTTTACCTAGGGCACAAATGCTCTAGCGAAGGTGCCTTACCAGACCCCAGCAAAACGGCCTGCGTCCAGACATTCCCTGTTCCAAGAACAGTAAGGCAAGTACAGTCCTTTTTGGGACTTGCCAATTATTACAGGAAGTTCATTCCGGACTTCTCTAAAATCGTTCGTCCAATAACGAATCTGCTCCGAAAGGATGTAAAATTCACTTGGACCGAGAAATGCCAAGAGGCATTCCAAAGCATTAAAAATGCCCTAATTTCCCCACCGCTTTTAATCTATCCAGATTTTACAAAGCCATTCAATCTCACAACGGACGCCAGTAACGAGGCTTTAGGAGCTGTACTTTCCCAAGGAGAAGTGGGAAAAGACCAGCCTATCGCCTATGCAAGCCGAACGCTAAACACAGCCGAGAAAAACTACTCCACTATTGAAAAGGAGTTATTGGCTATAGTCTGGGCAACTAGAAATTTCCGATGCTATCTCCAAGGCAGGAAATTCACGGTCTACACTGACCACAAGCCTCTCAAAGGAGTCTTTAATGTTAAAGACCCAACTTCCCGTTTGGTGAGATTTCACCACAAATTGTCAGAGTTCGACTACACAATCGAATATAAACCAGGGAAGTATAATACCAATGCGGATGCATTAAGCCGCATTCCACAAGCATTAACCGAAGACAATACAGGCAATACCTTAACGGTACAAGCCCAAGTGCACCACACTATAGACTCTGATGTGGAGGAAAATAATCCCCCAAATAAAAAGAAAATCAGGAAACCCGCTCACTGCTTCGCCGTGACCAGAGCTCAAAAACAGAAAGCCCAAGAGGCCAGTACGAGCCCCAGCGCCGAAAAACAAAATGAACCCCCAGAGGCAGAAATACAACCCCCGGCTACGCTTGAACACGAAATATATCCAGTCAAGGCACCTGAGATAATCACGACCCCCAAGGAAGTCCAAACAATCCTAAAGGATTATCACGACTCTCCTTTCGGCGGCCATCAGGGTGTCATTAAGACCTATAAACGAATTAGACGCAAGTACTGGTGGAGACACATGCTTAGCGATATAAAAAAGTACATAAAAAAAGCCCTAAGTGCCAAACCATGAAAGCATCACCACAATTCAAGATGCCCATGGTAATAACGGACATCGCAGAACAACCTTTCGACAAGGTTTACCTCGATATAGTAGGTCCACTAGAAGAGACCATATCAGGTAATAAATATATCTTAACTTTTCAAGATAACCTTACCAAATTCGTCGATTGGTATGCCATACCTAATGGAGAAGCAGTAACGGTGGCACAAATCTTTTTCAATGAGATTGTCACGCGTTATCGCATTCCAAAGAGAATAGTCACCGATCAGGGAACCAATTTCCTGAGTGAGCTATTCAAGAAGGTCTGCAAACTCCTAAAGGTAAAGAAGTTACAGACTTCCGCATACCATCCACAGTCTAATGGCGCACTAGAGCGCGCCCATAGACCATTAGTCGAATATCTGCGTACAATCGTAGATGAAAATCATAAAACATGGGATCAATTCCTACGAACCGCTGCATTCGTGTACAATAACAGTGTACACGAGGGTACTAAATTAACCCCGATGGATTGCCTTTACGGCTTCACAGCGGATGTTCCAACTAATTTAAAACGGGATCCTGAACCCGTTTATAACCACGAAAGTTATTATCATATGCTCAAATATAGACTACAAAAATCATATGCCACGGCTCGTAAAAACCTCTTAGCCAGCAAACAACGCTCAAAGGCATATTACGACAAAACAATCAGGCCTCTCACTTTTCACCTAGGAGACAAAGTCCTCCTCAAAAGTGAAAGCCGCAAACACAAACTGTCTCAAATCTGGGTTGGCCCATATCTGGTAATCAATGTACCCAGTCCAACAAACACTGCCATAAAAATAGGCAAGCGGCAGGTTGTAGTACACAACAACCGTTTAAAGCCCTATTATGAGTAGTATACTGGTACATACACTTTTAGAAAATAAGCCACACTGAAACAAAGTTTCGCCAATCAAACTAAACTAGCCACTACCTACTTAAACGTTCCGCATTCGGAATTATTTACTATGACTCACGAAGTCAACCCTTACCTAAATTTTATTTAAATCAATAAAAAATACGTTAAATAAACGTGTCCATATATACACTCTTACTTCTTAGTAGCTACATATGAATACATCAAATAGTCTACCAATAAAATTTTGTCTTGCTTGCCTTGACTTGCATCCCTCATACCTTGCCTTGAGAGTTTCGTATACCTCTTCATGATTTACTCGTGGTTGTAAATGAAACTTCCCTAATTAAATTTTTTTGAAATCATCGTCTTAAAAGTTCATAGAGAAGATGATGGAGTTTGGAATGCTTTGACTTGCATCCGTCATACCTTGCCTTAAGAGTTTTGTATTCTTCTTCATGATTTACTCATTGTAGTAAATTAAACAACCTCCCAATTCAATTTTTAAATGAAAACACTGCTCCTACTTTGACGAGATTTAGCATAAACTGACTTACAGTCCTCCTACCCTGTTCTATCTCGTCTTCCTTTTAGCAACTAAGCCCTCACTATACAACTATCGACGATTCAATTAAGCAATACAATATTTAAATATTATATGCTATGTAGTATGACCAATTGACTAATGAAGCCTATCCTTCATTTTCTACAGAACATGAAGCACATATTAGTGTTAATATGCTGTTTCCATCTGGCAATGGGACAAATACAAACGGAACCCTACACCATAAGTACCCTGAACAATACAGGAATACTGTATGAGGATCTTGGAAAATTACAAGTCTACCATAGTACATGGAACATCTTAACTGAGATCAATCTAATGGAACTGGACAACCAAACGCTTATGGCAGAACAGGCGGAACACTTAGTTCACCGACTATGTTCAAATCGCTCTCAAACGGATGAGCTATGCCTGGTTCAACAAAAACACGTTCATTCTCTCTTGGAAAATATCAAGAGAAGAACAAGTGCCATTCGAGAAGTGGTCCCAAAATCAAGATCAACAAGATCTATCTTTGATGGAATAGGGAATGCAATGCACTACCTATTCGGGACCATGGACAGCACTAATGAACAGGAAGTATACAGTCGACTCGAGGAGCTCGAAACAAATACAAAAGCACTAGCCGACCTGGAAAGACAGCAGATCAGTGTAGTCAAAACTACACTACAACAAATTCAAAAGCCATTGACATCTCTGCAGGAAAGACAACGTCAAATAAATCTCCAGGTAAATAGAATGCAAAACATAACAGATGATTTACTGATGAGACAATTGAGGCAGGAAATAATTTCAAGCCTGACCTTACAAATTGTCGAGATTGAGTACAGGCAGCAAGCCTTACTCGACATAATAATCTCCAGTAAAAATCACCAGTTGCATCCGCTAGTGGTGTCCCCCAAAAGTCTATTAGAGATATACCACAAGTCCCACGCTACTTGTCCAGATGAACAAAATTGTCTCTCCCTGTTATATCAGACAGCGGAAACGAAGGCTCGTCTAGTCAAAGACAAATTAGTCATTCGAATACAACTTCCGATTTTCAATCTACCACAAATGAAGTTGTATAGAGTACACAGTTTTCCCATACATATTAACAACAAACAATCATTGGTACCCGATATACAGTACTCGCACGTAGCGCACCAGGTACAGACACAAGATATTCTATTATTAAAAACACAAGATCTTAAAAGCTTTAAAAAGATCACTCAATATTCCAAAGAGGACACTTACATCGCTAAGCTAGGCATTCCCGTAACAAAGGCAACTCTGTCCAAAGAATGCATAGTGAAGCTGCTCTTTAATCCAGTAAAGGAAGAGCCTCAGTGCCATTTCAGAGCACAAATACCTCCTAGAGACCTGCTTATCAAATTAAGTAAACCCAATTCATGGATATTCTCGTTGATAGAACCTACAATTGTACACCTCCAGTGTCCCCAACAATTTTTAACTTCAAAGATTGAAGGTCAAGGAATAATCACTATCAACCATCCCTGCCAATTGCATGTAGGATCCCAAATCCTACACTATGAGGCAGAGAATATCCAGTCATTGAGTCTCAAACAACCCGACTACTTCCCAAATATCGCTCCATTAGAGCAAGTGGTAGAAAAATATCTCAATGAAACCAAAAACAAAGTACAGTCTGAAAAAATACAGACAGAACTATATTCAGGAGATGACACCAACAGCATCATCCTAGAAGGTACCCAGTCATTAAAAGAACTGGACGAAAAATTACAAAAAATTAGTTCCTCATATCAGTCACCACCCTACACATGTCCTAGCGGCAACATCAGTATCCTTAACTGGTGTTGCCATCACATGTATTGTACTGTACCTGGTCGCCAAATGGCTAGTCCCATTCATTAAAAATTACCGTTCACGCAAATCCGAGAAAACCCCAGAGGCGGAGGAACAAATCGAACAAATCGAAATAATCGAACCTACCCCTCTTAAAAGGACCCGCACCCTACCACCTTCTAGGTCAGTGCAAGTGGTCTAATGTCACCACTTCAAACGGTCACATAAAAATGAGCACTATCACTAATAGTTTAGCACATAGAAAATAAATGTAAGTGGTTTCTACAAACCACAAAAAAACCAATTAGTACTAATAAAATAATAATAAAAACAAAAGGGGAGAGGACATACATAAACAATTATTAAAGCATAGATGTAAGGAAAACTAGATTAATAAAAACATATAGACATATATTAATATAAACTAAAAACAAAAGAAGAAAAAAAAAAAAACAAAAACAAAACCCTCCCCCGCTAGTGTTAAATAATAATTAAAAAATAATAAATAACATAAAAATATAAATATTATTATTATTAGCCTACAATAAAAATTTAATAACAACTAACTTTAGAACGTAACAAATATACAAGATTAACAAAAAAAAAAGATACATATACATAAAAGTAAAAAAAAAAAAGAAAAGAAAAACCCAGTAGAAATTAATAGGGTAATAAAGAAAAGATAAGAATAGAATAGGAGTAGCTATTTAAGAACAATTTTAGAAAAATAAAAAAAAAAAAAAAAATTTTTTTTAGAAAAAATGTAATAGCCAAACTGACCAAGAGCCGAACCACCGAAAAGGCCATCGCCAAACCAAAACGCCGACCAAACAAAAGAAAAACAAAACAAAAAGGGGGGGGGGACCCTCTGAAATAAGAACAAGAATAACAAGTTACAACCAAAAAGATTTGAAAGAAATTTTCTTTTATTTCATTTTTTTATACATAGAAAAAATAAAAAGAGACAAAGTTCAAAAGTAGGCAGACCCTAACAGTCGTCCTCCGAGTCCTCCCAATCGGCAACGGTCCCTGGTAATGGAGGAGTAGCGGTGAACTCCCTGATCAGTGCCATCGCCGGACAGCCTCCGAAATCATGGCAACAGCCACACAGACCATATAGCCCGACAATCGAAAGCACAGCACCTGAAAACAAAAAAAATACCGTTTTAGCACATAAAAATAAAAACAGATTAAGGTAAACCTCACCTGCAGCGACCAGTGACTGCCCCCTATGGGGATATAAGGGCAACAGCACCCGGTGGTAAGCCCCCGGCGTGGCCTCAGCCCCCCAAACGGTGCCGGGGCCCTCTCCATCCATGTGTAATACTAACCGGATGGGCCCCTGCCATCCGGGAGCCACACGCAGCACGTAAATAGAGTAAATAGTCGAGATACGACCCGCAGGGCTGCGAAAGGGCTGACTCTTAATGCGTGCACGAAATAGCATTGCTGATTAATTCGTAGCCTCTGGTTAATTCGGTGAAAAGAAAAAACTGTACCGTCTCACTAGCGAGATAAAACCGAAATGATCCACTACAAAGGGCTGCCCGGCTATGGTGCGAATTCACTTATCAAAAATACCAAAGTCATATGCCACACAAAATTTAATAGTCACCGATAAGAAAATACTAAACATTTAAGTGGCCGCTATGACATTATTTTTTTTTCATCTCTTCTCTCTATCAATCTCCTCTGAGGGCTATTCCTCTCCCAAGAATAACCCTCGTTTTTGCAGGGGGAAGGCATGTTACATATACAAAATGTATACATAAGGCATCGGGAAACAAATCAAAATTTTCATAAGCCAATCATGCCTAAAAGCACGGATGGCTTATCTCTTGCGCATACGAAGAAAGTTGCATCAGCAATTTCTTCAACTACGCGCAACATTCCTTCAATATATTTTTCCCACAAAACGACTTGGGAAAAATAAAAGTTTTAAATTTCAACCCAAGTCGTTTCGATAAAAAAAAAAAGAAGCCCCACGACAAATTTAGCTTTCACTAGGATTTGTCGTATATACGATATGTATGTACATATATACATACATACATATCGGGCGCATGAAAATTTTACGTCGGTGAAGACTGGAACGATCAAGTCTTCACCGAAAAAAGCTCTTATCAGCAAATTGTCGCGAGCTGCATACATTGTGATCGCAACAATGTATGCACGGTAGCAAGACGATGGTTGATATTTATGAAAATATCAATTTTCAATTTCAACCATCGTTCGTCGCGATAATTCTGGGCATGTTTAAACATGCGCAGCGTAAAATAATTTTCTCAGGATAGGAATGCTAATTAAGCATTTTCCTATCCTGAACGAAGAGACTTACGATTGAAAAATCTAAGTCTCGGGGCAGTCAATTTCAAGACGTAAAAGCATGCAGTTTTGGACGGTCGGTTAAAAAGTTGGTTTTTTGGTATTTCCGTCGGGATCGGCTCGACACGGTTCGGCAAAGTATTTAGAATAATTTGTGAAGTTATAAAGAAAACAGTTTTTAGTAAACATTAGAAAAAAAGAAATAGAATTATCAAAAGAGTGTAAAGTATTGGTTAGTTCAATATAGCGCGGGAACACAGTCCGCATAAAGTAAACAAGTGTAATAACGTTTAGAGTATTGTGAAATAAAAATAAAAAGAGGCAAAGTGATTAAAGTGTTTTTGTACGCACTCTATCCTCAGTCAGGTCAGAATCCCATTTATGGAATAAAAGGAGATGTACTCTGCCCCCATATTGGGATTACGCATAAGGTAATTCAACACACTGAATCTTCTCACTAAACTCGAATGTGCCGAGCTCGAGATGCGAGATTGAAATTCTACTTCACCGTAATCAACTATCATTGTTTTGCCTATTAAGGAGCAAGTGTCCTGAAATTCAATGGGTCAAACTAAACCCACCTAGTATACTTGGCTATGATGATCGAGGAAACTCACTACAATGTCATCTGTGGAAGCTCCGTATGGCCTGTTACTTTGGATGGAAGTGGAGTTGTTTAGGTATCACCAAAGAACATGCTCCATCATGGAAACCAATCAGCTCATCAACTATCGCCAGTACGGCTTCCGGCACGGTCGCTCATCTGGAGACTTGCTGACTTTTCTTACTGAACGTTGGAATCGTAGTCTTCACAATTTGGTGAGACCAAAATCGTCTTTCTAGATATTTCAAAGGCCTTTGATAGAGTCTGGCATCCAGTCCTTTTAGCCAAACTCAAAGCACTTGGTCTTTCCCCTCCTCTCCTATTATGGATTGAAAGCTTTTTATCTAGTCGCCAAATACGTGTTGTATTAGATGGCGTTATATCTGAACCTCATCCTATTAATGCCGGTGTCCTCCAGGGCTCTGTTATTTCTCCGACTCTATTTCTAATCTTCATTAATGATCTGCTTTCCCTTACTTTTAATCCTATCCATAGCTTTGCTGATGACAGTACCCTTGATTTCGCATACTCCTTTGACACCCTTGCGGATTCCAGAGGGAACGCCACATGTGTTAAACGAGACTGCATGATTAGATCATTGAATAACGATCTTGACAATATTCTCGCTTGGGGCAAAGTGAATCGCGTCGAATTCAATGCATCTAAGACCCAAAGCTGTCTCATCTCATTAAAACAAGACCATCACTTAACTTAAGCATTCTTGGCATTAATATTTCCAGTAAGTTAAGCTGGACAGATCACATCTTCTCGGTTGCCAAAGAAGCATCAAAATGTCTTGGTTTTTTGAAAAGGTGTAAGAAATATTTCAGCCCATCAAATATAGCGCTCCTCTACAAGTCCTACATCAGACCTAGAATGGAATACAATTCCCATATCTGGGCCGGGGCTGGTCGCACAGCCTTAGCTTCATTGGATATTGTCCAAAAGAGAGCCTGCAAGCTCATTGGCGATGTGGCAATTACTCGTCATCTCGACTCGCTCGAGTACCGTCGCAATGTTGGATGCCTTTCGCTCCTTTATCGCTATATGCATGGTCAATGTTCTGATGAAATATCTAGTCTGATCCCTTGTAGAATATTTCCTGCACGCAATACTCGCGCTGCATCCCGCGCTCATCCTTTTACCCTTCAAATTACCTTCGGTCGTACACTAAAATTCCGTGATGCTTTCTTATCCCGAACTGTGCGAATGTGGAACAGTCTACCATCTTCTGTCTTTCTTCCAACATACAACCTGCGAAAGTTTAAGGGCACCTCTGCCGCTCTCCTCATATCCCTTAATACTTTCCCTATCTCCTTCCTGCCACGCTGTGCTTTGCATCATAGGGTATCCCCTGAGCTTGGCTTAATAATATAAAAAAAAAAAAACCTCCTACGATGCACATCAACTCCAATGATCAGATTCCGATAAAGTTGAATTCATCCCTTATACCGGAGTCAAAATATAATCAAAATATACTATATAAATATTCCATCAGTAAATAATACGACTAAATATGTGCTCCGGTCGCGGCCACTAGTAGACGAAGTTGAAATGAAGGACATAAATGACATGTCTGCTGCAGTAGACAACCAGAAAAAACAGGTAGCTTCTTTATCTAGTAAATGGAACTACCATGACCTGTATCATTATGCGGGATTCTATCTGCTCATAGGAATTGAAGTTACACTCCGGCTATACTACTGGTGGAAAAATCGTAACCAAACAATATCGCAAGCGAACACCTTAGCTGTTGGAATCCCTGTACCAGCACCTCGACAGTCAACCATCATAGAACTTTAGACATACAACGAGACGGGAAAGGATGTTTATGCATGCATGAACAAATAAATTAAATTTATAAACAATAAAATATAAATCGAAGAGCTTTGCTGACCTAATTATGAGCTTAATTGCTAATTAAGCAAGTAAAATTCATTCACCGCTGGTCGAAGCGGGCCTACCGCAAGATTGCTTACAGCACAAAAATCAAGGTGAATGAATCTTGCTCGCTTTTGTAAAATTATTGCTTTTTTAATTTTTTAATCGTTTTATTAGACTAAGCATAATTTGTATAGAATTTTTGTATATAAATTGTTTGTTTTAATTGAACAAAAATCACTGTTAGGTACTCCAGACGGCGAGTTTTATTTAACTTTCCTACAATTACACTTACAAAGACTTTATTTTATTAGATGAGTATGCACGGCCCACCTGGGGCATGTATGTCCCACATAAGAAACCGGTTAGAACATATATGTCCCGCATAATAATTCGCCCCCCCCATCCAACCATTTTTTACAGATTTTGAGTGCAATTGTAATATTTACAGCTTTCTATTTCTAAAACATAAGTACAAAAATTAAAAAGTCTTCCAAGAACAATGCCGGTTCGAAATTGTAAAAATGCATAGTAAAATTTTGTAGAATTTATAGTGCCATCTATTGTATAAAGCGGGAACCTTCAGGTTTTGACCGATTTTTGACTCTGTACTGCACTAGTAAAATTTGTGCTTGCTATTTTACCTGCTCTAAAATTTGTATGGAAGTGTCACATTTTACTCGAACTCGATACTACTGATACTACTTCGACATTATATCGAAAGCTTAATATAGGGTTTTCTTCTATTTACGTTTATATCAACAAATAAATTCTCTCCGGTGTCTCTTTTTTTGCCTGTCTCTCAATGTTAAGTTCTTACGACAGCCCAGGTTAAGGCACATATTTAAGCAACAAAAGGTGAGAGATGACAGATGGATTTAATAGGCGGAAAAAGCTTCTAAATGCAAAATAATAAGGAAATGATTTCTAATTTATTCCCAAGATGAGAGACGGAAGCTTTTCATTTTATTTTATTGTTGTATATAGGATTACACAAATAATTTTGTTTCCTCATATCATACTTTGTCCAATGATTTTGAATTGCAAATTGTAATAGATCCCTTTATAACCACATGGGATATGCCTAAAATAAGTAGGATTTTATTACATCCCACACCGGGAATAATAAAATTTGTGGACTTTTTAGGTAACATTCACCTACATCAAAAACAAATCTATCTCTCTGCCGGGTGAATTTTATGAGTGATGGCCAAAATTTGCAAGTCAAAAAGTCGCATAGGATCCAGGACAATCAGATAATAATATTCAAATGATGTTGGGCAAATGAGAAAATAAATTTACTGTACTTATTCGTGGGCATTTCAAATATATAATTTTTTTATATTTTTTTCTTATGATTGTAAGTAATGGAAAAGGCATGGAAGAAGTTGTTGTAATTTAAAATTTAAGGTAGTAAATGATATTTAAAATGTACGAAACATTGAGAGTGAATGATAGTTTCGTAAATAATAGCTTCCAACACTGAGCTGAAGAAGAGCCTTTGTTCTTTCCCAGTAGGGAAAATAAGGATGGCTCCTTCTAAAAGAAATAAAAGAGCAGAAAACTTAAATTTCAATATTGCTACAAAAGAACTCCAAAAGGAGCAATTCTGGTGCAGACAAAAGGAAAGAAGTGAGATTGAACCAGTATTCCTAAAAAACTAAACACTTACCTACTCTAGCTCCAATTATCTATTCCTATTATGCAAATAAAATATTTTTATATCCTTTGGAGTAAATTCAGTAACAAATTTTATTATGATCAAACTCTTTTGAGCCTGCTCTGGTATCCTTTACAAAAAAAAAAAAATAAAGATTTATGATTTTAGCATTAGTCTTTATACGTTTTATTCAGTGGATCTTAATTTTTCCTGTCATTTCTGTGCTAAGTATATCCAGGAAATAACATTAAAATTCCTTCTTCACTTTTTAATAAACTTATTTCGTTAAAAGCTTCATACATTATGTATGTGTGTGTCCACATATACTATACATATCTACATAAATCGATTCAGCAATGTAAATAAATTGAAATTATCCTTTTCCTTACGAAATTTAAAAAAAAATTGATTATCTCTCATCTTGTGAGGAAGGCAGTGGTGGAGGGGGTCTGTCATCTGGGGGTGGCGGATGGAATATGACGTGCTGCTAAAAAAAAAGATTATTTTTCATAAAAAATAAAAACAAAATCGCTAAGATTTATGGCTCTTCATTAAAATCAAGTTTTCATTTACGCGAATATCGTCATTATGGAATTCGGGCGCGCGGAATTTCAAGCAAGAGGATAAAAAAAAACGATTTATTTTCCGCAGCTAAGGCCTTTCACCTCGAGGAATCCCGAAAGTTATGTGAAGGTAAATTGTACCTAGTCTTAAAAGTAAATAACGTAAAGGGAAGACGATATCTGAAACCATTAGGTATACATATGTACGCACTTCCGATATAGCTCTCGGAGGCAAATTTTTGCTTTACAAGAAGAAAGTTGAGGGCTCGCAATATCAGCATGGCTTTATAGCGGGCACACGTAGATTGCAGAAAATTTATGGAGAGAAAGTTTAACAAATTGTATAAGGCATGTTAGTGGTGGATATAGGCTTTTAGAAGGATTTTTCATGTCCTAGAGGAAATCATTCATGTCCTAGATGAAATCATATACCTATGTTTCTTTTCAACGTATAGAAATAATGATACCTATGACGATAAATTGTATTATATTTAAGCTTGCACTGTGGAAGATTAAGTACAGAGTAGACCAACTTGGACTGATTTAAACCGCATTTATCTTTCGTATTTTTAAAAGTTTTTATTTGGTTTGTTTTTCGTTGTTGTTTTAAATGAAAATGTAATTTATTAAATTTCTTTTTAATATAAGTGTGAAAATTAATATCACTTGAATGACTTCCATTTTTTTTTGCTGGCAGTTATTGACTTTTTCTAAGGCATTCATTACGATGCGCAACATTTCTGGCTCCAAATTTACAATTTCTGTCCGAATATCCTCTGGTTTAGTTCCCGAATTTTTTATGGTTTGCTGACGTAAACCCATTCCTTCAAGAATTTGCTCTCGCGGTATGAGCTGTAGCTGCATTTTTTGGAGCCATATTCCAGGATTATTCAGAACTACCGGACGTAAAAAATGTTCTAACATGATTCGATATATGCCGCCCCAGAGATAATTTGTGGATGTTCACTTTTATGTTCGAAAAACTGTGGACTGAAAACTCTATCCGGCCTTAATTCCATACCAAACACTGCATCTTAGAGGATGTAATTGGAGCTCTGCAGTTCTGTTTATTGACATATCAATTTAAATGAAAATGTGCTTCATAATAAGGTTATCCAAAAAGTTAGTAGAGCATTCGTAAAGTTAGTAACGTCACGTTCTAGCGCCGTCGCAGTACTGCGGTTGGCGTTCCGCGCATGCACGCTAGCCTTTCTTGTTCATTGGATGCCAACTGACGCCATTTTGGTTGCGTTACGTTGCATTTTAATTTGCTGTGCAAATTTGAAATGTTTAAGACAATTACTGATCCCGCTGACTGTGAGATTCGTGCTGTGATTGGATTTTTGAACGGAAGAAATGTGAAACCGACTGAAATTTATCCTCAAGTTAAAGATGTTTACGGTGAAGACGCGATGAGTGACGGAATGGTGAGAAAGTGGGTTAGAATGTTTAATGACGGTCGAACAAGTGGAGTTGTCGGCCTTCTGTTGTCAACGATGGTTTGGTAAGGAAAGTTGATGAAAAAATCCAGAATAACAGACGTTTCACAATGACAACGCTTTCAGACAGATTTCCGCAGATTTCACGAACTATTTCGTACGAAATTCGTACAGACCACTTAGGTTATCACAAGGTGTGCTCCCGACGGGTTCCAAACATGCTCATTGATGTTCACACAACCAACCGACTTGGCAGTGCTTTGAGATTTTTCACACGGTACAGTGAAGATGGCGAGGACTATTTAAACCGAATTGTCACAGGTGATGAAACGTGGGTTTGTCATTTCACACCAGAATCCAAGCAACAATCAACGGAGTGGAGACATAATCAAGCTCCGAAAACAAAAAAATTCAAAACGACAATGTCAACACGAAAATTCATGTGCAATGTGTTCGGCGATAGGAAAGGGGTTTTGCTTACTGAATTTCTTCCCAGAGGTGTAACCATTAATGCGGCATGATATTGTGACACTTTGAGAAAACTACTGCGAGCAATTCAAAACAAACGGAGAGGAATGCTCAGTAAAGGAATTGTGTTGCTCATGACAATGCTCGGCCCTATACTGCTGGTGACACTCAAACCATGATTCGACAATTTCATTGGGAGCACTTCGTACACCCGCCGTACAACCAGGACTTGGCGTGCGTCGTCTGACTACCACTTGTTCCTGCACATGAAGGGATGCAAGCGACTTGGATCTAACGATGAGGTGAAAAATGCTGTGGAGCTGTGGCTTTCGTCACTGGCGGGAAGTTGCTATCAAGAAAGTATAAAAAAGCTGGTCACCCGTACGAAAAATGTTTGAACATTGGCGGAAACTATGTAGAAAAATAGTTTAAGATATGCTCTTTCATGGAAAAATAAAATTTGGTTGAAAAAATATTGTTTTACTATTTTTTTTTTTCAAAACGGTACTTACTTTTCGAAAGCTCCGTATCATCTATCACTAGCTGAATGAATCTAAGTATTAACATATTGTAGCCATTGTGCTGCATCCGTGCGGGCAAAATTTCTTGGTCCAATTTAATTTTGTAGGGAAATATCCTCAGATAAAGCCTGCACAGCTTGTTCATTGCGAATACTTCGATTAACATTTTGTTCATGGCTCATCAAATACTGTCCTCCGCTCCTTAAAAGGAGTTATTAACTGTCACATCATGTTTGTTTGTACTGGAAGTATGATATTCCTAATAATCTGAAAAAAAAATTATTAAAAATACTACAAAACACCCGGAATAAAATGAGCATGCTGGAACTAGAGATGTGGCGGTTCGGAACGAGTAATTAAGGGAACGGGTCCATAATTAATTAGTTGAGTTGAAAAATGCAAAAAACTGATCTGAGCGTAATACTTTTCGGCTTTTCTGATTGCATGTTTTAATATATTCTAGGAACTTGTTTAATTTTACTCCTTAGAATATAAAAGAAGCATATGAAATTTGAAATTTGTGTGGATATATGAGTAAACCCAAGTTACCTCTGCTGACTCAAAAGTTAGTATCAAAGGGCGCAAAATGCAGAGAAAAATTAAATGAATCAAAAAAAAAAAAAACAGTAACAAGTGGAAACCTAAGTGATAAAGGAATAGCAACGTGTAGAAATGTCGATAAATTTGAAAATACATTTAGTTGAAGAACAACCAATTGTTTACCGCCCTTATCGCATGTCATTTTCTCACCGACAAGCCGTACGCAATACTGTTAATGAACTGAAGGCAAATAAAATAATACGTGAATCAAGCTCAGCCTTTAATAGTCCTACATTACTAGTTAAGAAGAAATCAGGAAAATATCGCATGTGCATTGACTACAGGAAACTAAACAATAATACAATCAATGATAAATACCCAATGCCATGAATTGATGACATAATTGATAGAATTAAGGGATGTAAATATTTTACCAGCTTGGACTTAGCATGTGGGTATCACCAAATACCCATGAGTGAAAATTCTATCACCAAAACTGCGTTTATTACTCAAGATGGATATTATGTATTTTTGCGTATGCCCTTCGGCCAAGTAAATGCCTCCGGCAGTATTTCAACGGATGATAAATAGCTTGCTTGGATCTTTACGGTTTACCGATGTATTAGCCTACATGGAGGGTATATTATTGCCCTCAATACAATTGATGACGGACTAGGAAAACTACAGAAAGTGATCAATTTACTTAAAGAGGCAAATTTAATTTTAAAATCAGAAAAGTGTTTATTTTTCAATCGCAAAATTGAATATTTTGGATATGAAGTGAGCTGCCATGGCATCCAACCAAACGCGAATAAAATTAAAAATTCCCAAATCCAAAAGATTTGCATCAAACGAGACAGTTTTTATGACTAGCGAGCTACTTTCGAAAATTTATTAAAATTTTTGCGCAAATTGCTGCTCCATTCACAAAACTATTTAAAAAAAAATGCTAAATTTGTATAGACAGAAAAGTAAGAAGCTGATTTTTACCAGCTGAAACAGAAATTGACTGAACGACCTATGCTTGCACTTTATGATCACGAAGGGGAGACAGAATTGCATACAGATGCTTCGAAGATTGGTATATGTGGAATTTTGCTACAGAAACAACAAGATGGACCTATGAAACCAATTTCATATTATAGTAGATCCACTAGTCAGGATAAACAAAAATTTCATTCCTACGAACTTCAAACATTGGCTGGAGTGGAGTCACTGAAACATTTTAGAGTACATATATTTACTAGGTGGACATTTCAAAGTTCTTACGCATTGTAGTGCAATCAGGTCCGCATTCATCAAAAAAGACTTAGTCCCACGAAAAGCTAGATGGTGGCTGAGAGTATTAGAGTTTGATTTCACTGTAGAATACCGACCAGGCTCTAAGATGAGTCATGCTGATGCTTTAGGTCGAAATCTGATCCAATTACCTACAGAAGACTATAATAGATTTTCAATCGATATTACCATAGATGACTTTATACTCGCCGCTCAAATGGCAAATGACAGATGTAAAGAGTTATTAGAAATACTTTCCAGCAAGCCTACATCAAAGAAAGAACAGGACGTATTCAAGGAATTCGCACTGAAACATAATAGGTTATACAAAATAACAATAGAAGGAAAACGTTGGGAAATTCTAATGTGCCACCATGACAACGTTAGTCATTTTTCTGTAGAAAAAAAATTGGAATATATAAGAGAGTGTTAGAGTAAGTAAACAAAATTATAGTTGTCTTTACACCAGTAAATTTATTTCTTTAAAAACAAATAATATAACGTTATGTGACCTTAAGGCTGATCGTCTGTAAGAGAAAGAAAAGGGTTCTTGTGAGTAAGACATACTCAGTGGGTACAAATAAAATCTACAATATTCTATACATACTAAACTAACTCATTAGTATACACTAAACTGATAGCGGGACACACCAACGCAAAAGAATCTCCCATTAGTATACATTAAACTGGTAGCGGGACACCCCAACGCAAAAGAACCTTTCTCATATGGGGCGGGCTGGAATCTCAACTAGAGATTAAACCCCACTCAAACACGGGACCTACCCACGTGATACACTCCGTGTGATGCAAGTTCTCGTTTCTCGGTACCTACCCACGATTCTCCCATTTAATATTAATATTACACACACTTTAATCTAATCTACCAACAATCTACATAATTAGTCAATTATATTTAATTTTAACAAACACCCACCTGTATTCTACTTGAATCTAGCACTAATTATTATTTTCCTCGGATATTTAATATTCGACTACGCGCACTAACCACTTGCAATCGACTAGGCAGGTACAAGAAAGGATCGCGTCAGAGATCCCTTCTTAACCAAATTACTTTTTATTTTAGATTTCTTTATTACCCTATGCATGCAAGCGAGGCCGTCAGCATCCTTCAATAATGAGGGTTTAGTTTGCCTTGAAATTTCCGGTTAGTGCTAAGTACCTAATTTCTAAGAATTATCTACTGTATTTTTCTAGCTACGTGAATGCATAACTTACTCCTGCTTCGTGCAGAGATAAGTCAGATTACCACTTTTTGCGTTCTTTATCAAGAGATATATTGGTTCGCGTCAATGATGAAATATGTAAAGAAATACATATCATGTTGTCTAGCATGCTTATATAATAAAGTGCCCGCTGTTAAGCAACCAGGCGAACTAAATATCATTGAAAAATTTCCACGTCAATTAAGTTGGGACCGCCATTTCAAGGTAGAAAAGTTTTGAATACGTCAACATTTAGGGCTCAATTAGGGCTAATTTAATGCCACTTCCCCGAATTCAATGCCCTAGTACTTTTTAAAAAAAATCCATGGATAATCCAACTTTATTAAAAGATAGGACCACCATTACTGAGAATAGGTTAAATAGTATTGTCACAATAGTGTGCACTGCATAATATTTTAGGGTTCAATTAGGGCCAATTTAATGCCTTTTCTCCGAAAGTACTCCTAAGAAATCAATCGAGGTAGCGTGTAGGTTAACATCGATGGAGCATTTTGTTTTTTAAACTTTTACTTTTATGGTTTCTTGGCCTCGATTGATTTCTTACTTTCGGAGAAAAGGCATTAAATTGGCCCTAATTAAGCCGTAAAGTATTATGCAGTGCACACTATTGTAACAATACTATTTAACCTATTCTCAGTAGTGGTGGTCCTAACTTTAACAAAGTTGGATTATCTATTTTGAAAATTACAAGAGCATTAAATTCGTGGAAGTGGCATTAAATTAGCCCTAATTGAGCCCTAAATTTTGGCGTATTCAAAACTTTTCTACCATGAAATGGCGGCTCCAACTTAGTTGACGTAAAATTTCCAGTTCCTTTCGATACACTTCATGTAGATCACGTAGGTCCATTTTTTAAGAGTTCAAAGCGCAATACCCATCTACTTGTAATAATAGATGGATTTACAAAATTTGTATTTCTGAAAGCAGTTCCGAACACAAAAGTTGTATTGGTAATAAAAACATTTTGAAGAAGTAATTAATACTTTTGGAGTCCCACGCTGAATAGTATGTGACCGAGACAGTTGCTTTACACTGAGTACTATAAGAGTTTAGGCATTAAAGGAATCCTTAATGCTACAGGAACCCCTCGTACAAATGGTCTGGCATAGAGATCTAACCGAACTATTTTAAGCTCAATCGCAGCATCTAATGAAGATGAAGCGAAATGGGTTCAAAATATTTCATCTATTCAATGGGGCTTAAATTCAACAATCAACAAAACTACGGTAAAGCCCCCAACGAACTTCTTTTAGGGTTTATACCACGAAGCCAAATGATTCATATATCACCAATGAGGTTAACGAGAATGAAGTCAAGGACATAAATGAAATAAGGGAGTAGGCTTCTTTAAAATTTAAGAAGAAATATTATTATGGTAAACGTACCAAAGGTCCAACTTATGAGCTTGGGCAGCAGGTAGTAGACCGAAGGCGTCTAACGAAGGCGCCAGGAGGAAATTGTTGCCTAAATACCAAGGGCCATATGTGATCACTAAGGTGCTAGATAATGATCGTTACATAATTGAAGATCTTCCAGGAGATACGAGTTTACGGAAGAAATACGATGGGATATGTCCCAGCGACAAACTTAAGGTTTATAGGAATTTTTCTGATATAGAACATACCAATTCGGATACATCACAGGAATAAAACAAATAAAAATATACACATATATATATAGAATTGTATATACATACATATGTATATTATATAATCTTCCAAGATCTTCAATTCATTGCTTCTTCAATTACAGAGTTATGAATAATCAGCTTGATATGGTTGAAGAATCCCATGAAGCCATTGGGACTAGTAGCGTGACCGAGCTGTAAGCTGCATTCACAACACGATCCAGCAATCGACCTAGATTTAAGGAAATGTATAATTATTTTAGTAGCCTCATCCCTTAAGGAAAGATATTCTTGGTAACATCCTCGCTCTTTAAGATAAGTAGTTTATACTATCAACCCTTTTAGACATTTTATGATCTACTGTCGCATGAATTTTCATTCAGATAAAAGTATATGCAAGGGATAGTTTCAGGTATTTTATAACCCTTTGTTCAGTCAGGTGAATGCATATGTGTGGTTATGTAAATTTGAAGCTCCGATAAGTGTAAAATAGATAACTGGAAATATTAAAAACGAGTATTTTTCCGGCTGTGTAAGAAGCAACGTGGAATAAAGTGTATTCTAAATTTTGTAGTTGATTTTTGTATTTATATTTTATAGATTAGAGAAGCTATATTGTTAGTTCTTAATTCTATAATAAAAAGTCAGAAGATCTCGCAACATCTTTGTTTGAATTGTGTTTAAAGATAAAGCTCTTTTGCATTTATTGAAATAACCAAGGAACATAAACCTTGATTGAGATTGTTGATGTGCATCTTTGTACGATGTAAAGATAATTAAAAGAAACTCTTTTTCTTGTCTGGCGTAGAATGCCAATTTTATTAATATCCCGCTAATTTATAATTAAAAATTAGTACAATTTCCTAATGGTAATTCAATATAAAACTATTTATTCAGCACTGTAATATTTCATTCACTTAGCAGACAATGATTACGCATAACAACAAAATTTACGTTAACGCAACGTTCAATGAACTAGTACACACTTTCAGGTAGGAAATATAACCGAAGTAATGGGAACAATGTGAACAAAACGACAAATGCAAGTAATTTCTTGGCCAAGATAAAATTGCAGAATTAACTGATTAATTCACATATTCTTATGACTTAGACAATATTGTGTTTTTTTTTTTTTAATTTCTTCTATTTATCAACCTAATCTATTAATTCTAACAAATTGAATTACGAAAGGAACGATGGAACGGATCCGCAAAATTGGATCTAAATCAGATGATCCGGATCTGGTTCCGAAAATTCCACGGAAATACACATCTCTGGCTGAAGCTGGAACTGGAACCACTACAAAAAAAATGACAGAAGAAATAATATCCCTAATGCCCCCCCCCCCCTACATGATCAATTTTACTGCGTCAGTATTAATACGGTTCAATATACTGATCATTAGAGAGAGATATTGAAGAGCCCAGTAAACATATCACATGGAATTCATGTAAATGCTACGTGATAATAGCACGTAACTCTACGTTGGAAGTAGGTGGAATTTTCTATACCGATATCCTAGGGTAAGTTAAGAAAGGCATATTTTATGCTGAAAGAACAGCATTGATTTCAAATCGAAGTATCTCTTATACCCCAGCCAAATTGCATCTGATAAATCGCTCTTAGGACAGCATCCTTCATTATAACTCTTGGCGAAAGAAAAGAAAAATAAAACCAACAAAGAAGTGATTCCTTTGTTTTTCTCTTTCATTAATGCAACCGCAAGGGGAAAGCACGGTTTGTTTTCCACGTAGCTAGAATTTTACTGGGAATAATTGATGGTCACATGTAAGAGGCAATTTGCGCGATATCAGACTACCTACTTGCCGAACTAACCTTAAAGAAAAATCAGGTATCTACAGAATTACTAAATCATCTTGATTGATCATTGGTGGGCATCAGTCTAATATCCTTGGCACGAAAACCAGTTCTACACAATTTAACTTTTTGCCGCTCTTGCTTATGCGCTCGAAAATTCCTTCTTGGGCTCCGAATTCGTTGTCTCTCTGTGTAAGATCCCAGAGATTTTAGATTGGGAGACTATGGGCACGCTATAAGTCCTACAGGGTCAATTATACCTTTCGGATCTTCTGTGTTCAAAAATATACTTACTACGAGTGGATAGGTGCACCCAACGAACTGCATACACAACATTCGTATTCTAACATTTAGTGGCACATATTTGAACCAAATTGGTGGGTAATTCTCTAAAAAATACCGATAATTCTGAGTAGAAAATTGTGCATTTAAAATTGATGATGTCATTTCTTGTAAGGCCACCATCATCTGTAAAAAGCAGTGAAAATTCTGTGTACTAGTATACGTGAGTAGGGGGGCCGGTTTTAAAAGACTACTCAGTTTTTAAAATTCAAAAATATAAAATTTTATTTATTACGTACTAATTTAAGAACTTAAATTAGTACGTAATAAATAAAATTATATCACAATAATTCAACTTATGACTAGAAAATTTAAAAATTAAAATTCAAGGTAAATTTTTTGGCAGTGTATCGTGGCACTGCGGGTGTCTTGTCATTTTAAATTTCTTCTTACTCCTGTAAAGAAGAAGAAGAAAGTATGGAAATCTAAATCTAATTTGGCAAAAAAAATATGATCTTCAAGTCAGCAGTTTTGTTTACGCTTGAATAAAATTATATATTGTCTAAAGTGATGTATACTGCACGTGTGGGCAGTAGACGTGTTCATATAGAAATTATGTGGATAAGGTAGTAACTTGTACTGCTGTTACGTGTGCATTGCAGAAGGTGTAGCGAATATGACCTGCTACCAGCAGTTTTTTAGTGTTCTGCTGCGTGTGGGACTGGATATCGTAGCACTTATGACGTTTGGCTTGTGCGTATCTTTAGCTGCAGCAAATGGACTGCTGCTACATGTGGGAATGCAGAAATGGAACTTGCGAGGTTTATCGTGTGCGTGTTTATAGGTGCAGCGAATTGACATGCTACTACTTGTGGGTTTGAGAATTTAGAGTCAGAGTCTACCTCTGGTAGAATATCAGGACCTTTGTATAAAGTTAACCTTGATTTGGAAATGTTAGGATTAAATCGTAGTAGAATTATATTATTTATAAAAGTTTTAGGATTAAATCCTGTTTGTGAGAGCTTGAGTTAACCTGAATTTATTTGGTGCCCAGAATTAACTTCTGTATAGGAATTTGAGTTAGCTTCAATTTCGGATGTCCAGAATAAACTTCTGTATTAGGATTGAGTTAATCTCAAATTACTGGGTAGCGAGAATCACCTTCTGTATAGGATTGAGATAACCTAACATTATTTGAATTCAGAATCAACTTTTCTTTATAGGATTCAGAATTAACTTCTGATTTTGGTAGGGATTTTGCTCAGAACGGATTCCGAGGCTAAGGACTTTTTCAGATCAACTCTGATTTGGAAATGGATTATTTCACAAGTTAAGTCAAGAGTTCTTCACACGCGATTTACGAATTATAACGAATTATGGCGAAATTTTAAACCGAACCGATATCCCGGGACATTTGATAGTTTTTACTTACAGGTTTTTTTTTTGCCTAGGTTTCACTTATGTCTTTAATGCACTTTACACTTTAATTGTTCGAATAACTATTAATTTTATATTTCACAATGTCGATAAAATATTAACAGCTTGTTGCGCGATAGCAAGCTGTGTTCTTGTCTGTTATTTAATAATTTTGGGATTTAGATGAATAGGGAAGTTGGATGGGAGTGGGAAGGTGTGGAATGTTAGAGATTTCTCTAACTTGTTGTGAGTTGAAGACTGGCGTTTCTTCCAACATGCTGACAAATATCCCGAAAGTCCAGAATGGTCCAGCGTTGATAAGTCCCACGATGATCGAGATGCTAGGATGGTGTCTTATCCACGATGGTGGCTTCCTGTACTAGTGAAGAAAGTAAATCTTTCGCCCAGGTAATAAATATTTCTCGTTTCCGAGCTGATTAGGTGAAGAGGTGATAAGTAGTGGAAGTTTTCAACTTGTAGTTGCGTTGAAACCTGGCTAATGAGGAGGTTAGGATGTTGAGAGATCTTCTCAAGCTGTTTGACCGCGAGAGAAAGGAGATAGTCCTCGATTGGAGTGATGTTTGCACTGTCATACAAAAAGGTGTTGGGAAAGTAGTGTCCGTCAGGTTTCCTGTACACTCCTGTGCAGACCCTTAGTATCTTTCTTTCGAGGGCGCTAATTTGCTTCATATAGGATGGCGAAATGGTGTGCCAGATGGGGAAGCAATAGCAGATGATTGGGTGGATGAGTTGTTTATATATAAGCAGCTTTGTATCTTTCGGGAGACCGTTTCTCCTTCTGATAATAGGGTTGAGTAGGGAGTAAGCGTAATTGGCTTTCCTCATGGTTAGCTTGGCGTGATTATTGAATTTTAACAGACTATTGAAAGAGACACCAAGGTATTTGGTCTTCTTTGACGGCTGCAGCTTTTCGTTATTGACTTCGATTTCGATGTTGTTGACACGTGTGACGAGATTGGGTCTTCGGATTGGATTTCGGATGCAAATCATTTCAGATTTGTTAAGGTTTATTTTGATGCCCCACTTTCTGTAGAACTCGTCGAGTTTGAGGACATGCCGCTTCACTGTCTGAGATTGACGTAATATCAAAAGTGAATACCCGGAGGTATGTCTATTTCGGTAAGTTTGTCATTTATTTGTTGATTTTCTTGAATATTTATTAGATTTTTTGTTTATTTTCAGAGGCAATATTATTCCGGAATTCTTTGGGATGATTGTGGGAAGTTACAAGAGCAACGTGGGAATTGTTATTAGATAAGTACTGTAAATTTTGTTCAATTTTGTTATGATTCTTTCTGATTTTTATTTTATTTTTAGGAAATAAAAACACTGGATGAATCGCGGAATATACGGTTCGGTGGTGCACCGAACAAGCACAGAAGGAAAATAGAGAGAATGAACGGTGGGGACAGCCTTCTAACAACTAAGCATAAAACGTGTCTTACACCTAAAAGTCATTCTTATTTAGTCCCTGTACATTTTTCAAATAGTACGAATAGACCACTGACATATGTAACATGGACTGCTTGATTTTCTATTTCATATGGGTCAACTTTTGTTAGCAGGGGTGTGACAATTATATTAACTTCACTTTCGCTTTAAGGGGTAACGCCACTGTAATTTTTTTGAAAATTAGTTTTTTTTTATTGGGTTAAAAAAAGTTTAAACCCTTTAGAATAAGAGAAAAAAAAGGTTTCGTCCGAGAAAAACTTTTTTTCCTTTGAAAATGAAGGTCGCCACCAAGCGCGTCAAAATTGCTCCGAAACGACTACCTGAAGCTTGAAACACAATTGGAGCTTTTCAGCCAGCTTTATCGCCAGCTTTCTTCTAAAGCTGAAAGAAAAATCCGAATTGAACACAACTGACCATTTTGACATTTGCAACTGGGATTGCAGACTAACGGTAAAAAAACTTTTACCTTAATTTTTTTATTTTTTCCAATAAAAAACTATTCTCAAAACTTTAAACGCGTTTTTCTCGAAACACGGTTTTTCAAAATGGCATGCAGCATAACTCGAACAATTTTCATATTTTCATATTTTCGACTTGAAATTTTGACCAGATGTGAACATTAACATTATCTAGAGAATGCCGTACGGATTTTCAATAACTTTATTTGTTGATTTTTATTAACAAAAAACCTGCCGTTTTTTTTCTCAAAAATCAAATTTTTTTTTGCAAACGCGCGCCAAATCTACAAAAATTAATATTTTTAAAAGCCCGTACGGCATTCTCTAGCTATAAAGGCTTATCTAGCTATAAAGGCTTATCTATCTTGAAATGACGACGATAATGTCGCATTCATTGTATTTCATCTGCAACAAACGATGACGCCAATTGGCGTCGATAATTTTGTATCGCAATCATTGTATTTCAGGCTTATGCCTCTAGATTAATGTTTTTTTTTGTTTTAGTATAGATTCAAATGTGCACCAGTGGTGCTGCATTCCGCGGAGCCCTGCAAGCAAAACATGTCCGGGGAAGATGGCTGTGGAGCTGCCATTTTGTTTTTTTTTTGCTGTCAAAAATTTATCAATAAATTTCAATGTATACCCGATAATACCCTTAAAAGATTTTTTTCAAACATCTTTAATTTCGCGAGAAAAAAATTCGTGAAAAAACCTTTTTTTAGCCGTTACAGTGGCGTTACCCCTTAATATTCATATTAAAAGTTCAATATTCGTTTTTTCAAGTCTACCCATCAAAACACTTTTGGCCGTACAGTAAAATTTCGTGATGCTTCTTTTATTATGAACCCTGAAAATGTTAAACAATCTAGCATCTTCTCTCTTTCTTTGGATTTATAATTTGTGAAAGTCCAAGAGCGACATACATATTCCTTTCCATATCTCTTTCGTGCAACGCTGTCCTTTGCATTATAGTGTATCCCTTATGTTTGGCTTAATAATATCAAAAAATATGACCTCCTACACAGTGATGTAGCAGGAAAAAATGTGGTTTTTAGATTTCACTAGGACTTACTTCTCTCATGTCATCTACCGTGATTTCAAGCTAACGGTTCCAAGGATCCTGCTTCTATTATATTCTTGAGTGGCCTTCCGACCGTATTTGATAAACACGCGTCGGTGTGGGAAATGATCTGCTCAACGTCACCTATTTTTTACGAGATTCCAAGCAAGCAGGCCAGAGTGTGCCATTGTACTGTCCTGCTAGAAGCACTATCACCGAAGCCTTCAAGTCCTCTTAACGATGCGCATCAGGTCTTGGTGAGGAAGGTTTTTCACCTCATCCACAGATAGAAGGGCAGATCCTAGAGTATCCAACCTGATCCGGGCGAAGGCCAAACAAGCACACAAAAAGTGTTCGGTTGTCTGAGCCTCTCTTTCCAGGCAGGACAGATGCTCAGGGCTATCAATAACTCCCATTCTTGTTAAATGAGCGTGAGATGAGCTGTGCCCGGTAATGATGCCAACCACAGTTCTACATTGTTTCCTTCCGATCCGTAAGAGAAAATCCTACATATTCCTATTGGGCCCATAAGAAAAAAGGTTTCTGCACCTGCAAATGCTCAGATTCTCAAATCTCTGCTGATGCTTCTTATGAACATACGCCTTGACGAGAGACCCGATGATCGAGGTGGCAGCGGCTACGGCGGTTTCCGGTCTGTCGAACGGAGAATCAGAGTCTGACCTAGCTAAAAGGTCAGCTTTCTCATTCTCCATTCGCCTTCCTTCAGCTCTTTTGCAATCCTATAAGTCCATGATGTAGCTATTCTCACTTACACATTGATATATAATAGTGGACCGACGTGCTGACAGAGATTACAGTGACTAAAATCGAAGATGAACAATAATTTCATTTTAAACAGCCCTAAAACTATTTTCATGCGTAATGTTTTCTTTGACTAGCTTAAATTCTTCGGACATAAATATACTAATGTGGTTCATATAATTATATATGTATATCGTTATTTACACATATAATTATATGACGCACCTTACGTGAAAAATCTCATTCATCTCGAAAGTAGAGTGTTAACATGAAAAAATACTAGAGATATTAACAGCAGGACAAGATTTTTTAAAAAAAAATTTTACTTCTAACTTTGTCCATGTCAAAGAACTTGTCAAGGATTATAATTAATTTTTTATATATTAAGTTTTAAGTCTGGATCTTCCAATTTCTGCCCATCTACCAACAACTAGAGGGCTATAACATTTTCCTTATTGCTTTTTAGTTGGGCATACTCAAAATTAATAAAATATCCTTAGAAGTGCTCCATAAACGATTTTCAGTACGATTTTTTCTCGAGGCAGTGTTTTTCAGATTTAATGACTTTTCTAATGAGATAGTATGTAGAATGTTGTCCTCATAACTGTAGTGAGTTCAAAATTGATACAGCAGGCATTTCAAAGGAGACTCGTTGCTGCTTTTCTTTAAATTTTCTCTTATTCTGTTTACTTCTAGTGTAAAGAAACATCATCATGTTAGCATCATGGTCCTTGCTCCAGGAAATAGGATAATGTCAAAATATGATTTATACTGAGAGAATTCTCAAGGAAAATTTTAAATTGGTATCTTTTATGTTTCCAACCATATTAAAGATGATAGCTCTATTTGTAAGTGTGTATAGTGCCATTCTCGTGTACAATAAGTTATGAAAGCATAAATTTTTGGTCTTTTCATCAGTCAGTGATTAGATATTTTTTCTACTCTCTTTTTAGTTATAAACAATTTTTTTTACTACAGTAAGAAAGCTTTCCTAAACTAATTACCGTTGCCATTGCTCATTAAGGATATGATTAAGAAAATGGGCAAAACCAAATATAATAACTGCTGTTCCCTCAAAGAAGAGGTTAAATCTGCAGATTACATACTCTGTTAATGCGCAGGACTTGACTGTGAAAGACTCCAATGTCTGAGATTTATAACCCTATCAGACACCCGGAAAACGAATCCTAATTAGATGATAACCTTTCTAAAATGGACGAACATGGACTGGACTTAGATCGTTGGGGAATAGAAAAAAAACACTTAGGTCGAAGTGCTTAGAGATCGGATCTCCGGGGTATACCTCTACACTTATAACAATAATAATAATAATAATTTTTTAAAACAACATTTCCTTTTAATAGTAAAATTTTACACGAATAATTAAATTCTGAGCTTGCTTAGGTTGAACCCCAATCGGATTGGTCGTCGTTTTGTAACCGCACTTCTAATAAAATAATTTATAGAATGTCACAAATTTAAATTTTTTGTTTAAATCTTACAACAAATTGTTTATATTCGTCGGGTGTTGGTTGTGATCTTTTGTGTATTTTTTTACATTTCGTTGCAATTTTAACGTAGGGTAAGAGCCAACAACTTAATTCCATTTCGTAACGCATAATTTAACCAACTTGATACCAAAAAAAGAGCAATTGCAAACTTGCCAGGACAGTTCCACTTATCGGTAAACCAAGATCAATTTTACTGTTGTTGAGACCTTCTGTATGAATAAGGAATGTATTTACGCATGCCAAGACTTAGAATTGTACTAATTAGTAAAATGTGCTTTCATCAACATCCCTTGAAGCAAAACAGACCGAGCAATCAATTTCTCTAGGATACTGACTTTCCCAATCTGCAGATTTATCTTGTTTTTATTTAACGTTGGATACTGACTTTCCCAATCTGCAGATTTATCTTGTTTTTATTTAACGTTTGGCCTAAGTACTTATTTTATAAAAACTATTGCATTTTACGAAATAATAAAAAAATATATTTAAAAATTAGTCTCTTGCTTTAAATGTAATAAAACTCACTAAAACAATGCACAAAGACTTGTTCGCCATTGTATAGTTTCGCTAAATTTCACCAATTACGAGTTATAATTGTTTCTTTAGATGTTTCTTTTGCCACGCCGCGCCAATAATATTCTTTACATCGAAGGCTTATCAAAGTCCCTTTGGCAGCTGTTTTCAATTAAAACAAACCTTCCATCGCTTTACATGAATAGGCTCTGTACTTTTTCAAACACCCCCAGCAAAGCGATGCTCATGTACAGGTATCCGTGCTTCCTGTTTTCCTATAGGCTTCACCAACCACGACTTAAATTGGAGCAAAGGCCAAGGTGCAGCTAGAGCTTGCGTTCCTAACATATCAAATTGAACGCTTCCAGAAATTGGTATGTTTTTACAAAAGGTGCAGTAGAATACATTTTTGTTAGGAAAAAAATCAGAAGATCTATTGCAATTTTTTCATAGGTCTTCTGTGGGGTTGGGGGGGGGGGAGCTAGCTGGATCCGCCCATGTTTCACAGTGGTAAGTTTAACCTCGTTTAAATTTAGCTGAAGCGCGAATTACAATTATGACTTTGACTTCGGCTTCGACTAGCAACTTCAATTTCGACAATTGCAACTTCAACTTCGACTGCGACTACGACTGAAACTAAACTTTGCTCAAAGTGCAAATTTGGTGTCACCTGTGGTCAACTTCAGTTCAATTACATAGATCTGTCATTTAGCCGGCACTTCTAGTTTGTTTAGTTTGTGTTTGTATCGGCTGTGAAATCATCATGGAAGAAAAATTGATAGAGTTAGTTAGGGAGCAGAAAATATCATGGAATATTATTTTTCGGTGGAGGTTTTTTGTTAGTCTAAAGGTAGTAATAGGTAAAACTCATCCGCAATATAGGAGGGTCGATAAGAAAGACAAAATCTGGAAACAAATTACTAATTGAAGGTAATTCATATTGAAGAAGTTTTCGACCAAAATAATGTAGTTTTTAAATTTTTTAGAATCCAAGTGTCGTTTGAGGTGGAAATCTCTAAGAGACCAGTTCATTCGCGAGCTTTGAATGACTAAACAACGGTCTGGTAGTGCTACCATAGATCGCAAAAAGTGGAAGTATTTCGAGTTATTGTTGTTTTTAAAGGACTCTTCCCTTCCGAGAGTGTATTTTTGACTTTGTTGACATTGAAAAATTTTCTCAAATATTATATTTCTTAGCACAAGCTGTAGCGTAACCTCTGAGCTGGAAGACATTTTTGATATGGATAGATCACCATCGCCCACATCCCTACAGTCCTTAACAAATACAAAGCAATGTCAGTAGAAGAGTATGCAGTAATTTTAAATTTTGGCAATAGCAGCAATCCGTCTTCTTCGCAAAGCAAGTTGGAGTCATGAAGCTCAGCAACACCACAAGCCTACGTGGCACTTCGACACCATCTTCCAGTAAAGGAACAATTAAAACAGATAATTTTAAGGATTTTTTTAAAGACCTCCTCAAAGAAGTAAGAAGGCCAGAAGAGGACAATTCCTTAGTCTCCTTCTTCAAATCTTTATCTATATTAATTAAATCCATGGATCTATCAACTCTAGAGCTACTAGAGCTACAATCGAAAATAATGCTATTTGTAAAGAATCAGTTGGAGAAATATAAAAAATGAAATGCTTCAGATATAGGTACATACATATATTATATTTTGATAATAAAAACAACTGAATTATTACAAAAGGCCATCTATTCACTTTAAGAACACCTATTTCAAACTAAACAAAAATTTTGACAAATCATGCCTCAGGCGAAATGCTTCCTTCGATGGATTGTTTGTGTTGAGTTGCGACGTAAACTTCTTAAATTTTCGTTTCGCCATGCTCCAGCGATAATCTCGCCATTTATAATATTGTCCGTATAGTTTGGAGGGCAATATGACTCACTGTTCAGCTTAAGATAATTGTGAAGAACACATATTGCCTTAATTATTCTATCGACGTTTTCAGGGCAGCAGTGGATGTCGTTCCTTATCACTCTCCATCTACCAGCCATTATCCCAAACGTATTCTCAATTGTCATTCTTGCCTTTGATATACGTTTGTTGAAATATTCCCTTTGTTCGTCCAAGCTCTTTCCTGTAATGATTACTTTTATTAAAGCAAATAAATATTAATATTTTTTAAACATGGCAGTTTACCTGTAAAAGGGCGCATCAGATTGCTCCTAAGAGGAAATGCAGCATCACTTATGAAATAGAGCGGAAAATTCAGTGATGAATAATGCAACTTGGAATATTTTGGAGTAGGAATCTGCCCTCTTAGTATTTTCGTTCTCCAAAAGCTTTCCTGCTGAATTCCTCCATCGCTCTGACTTCCATAGGCTCCAATATCAACCATTATCAAGCAATGATTAGCATCACATACAGCTAATAAAACTAACTATGCTATGACGTCCTTTATAATTATAGTATGAGGAACCTGCTCGCGGTGGGCAAACAATATTGATGTGTTTGCCATCAATAGCTTCAACGCAATTAGGAAGTCCCCAACGATTTAAATACTGTTCAGAAATGTTTGACCAATCGCTTTCATTAGAAGGTGATAAGTAAATACATCAGAGCCTGAAAATAACTCTCCATTAAGAGTGAGGTTCGACTGGAAACTTTTATACTTAAAAAATAAATTTTAATAATAATTTTAACTTTTACTTTTAAAAGTAAAAGTTAAGAGTAAATTTTTATTGTACGAAATAAAAGTTTTAAGTCTTTTCAGACCTTTATCTAACAAAACAACTTTTTGAGAGTTTTTCGAGACTTTTATTTTATAAAAGTCTTTTTAAGAGTCTTTTCAGACTTTTATTTTATAAAAATCTTTTTAAACGTCTTTTTTATACTTTTATTTTATAAAAACCTTTTTTAAAGTCTTTCTTTATGTTTTTTATTTAAATATATAAAGTATTTACGGTCTAATGTAAAAAAAAAACTCTCCCGCTGGTTATAACATTTTAATCGATTTGATTCACATACCTACATAACATAATTCGTTTATATCATATAAACTTAAGAAAAGTACAGACTCTGTCTATCTGTAACGCGTTCGAATCCCAGGATGGCTTTTCTTTTAATTAAAAGCAAATTAAAAAAAAAAATTAAATAAAAACGAGTAAAAAGGCTAGAATTAGTTTAAAAGACCAATACTGATGATACCCTATATGAATTCCCGTATGGATAAAATCGATTGAAATATTATCATAAACATCGGCAGAGGGTTTTTTTTTTAAATCAGACCGTAAATACTGCAAAAAGATTTTTATAAAATAAAAGTCTCAAAAGACTCTTAAAAAGACTTTTATGAAATAAAAATCTCGAAATACTATCAAGCAGTTTTTTTTTCTATAACAGTAAAAAATAACAATTAAAAATAATGGTTACTGCGGGATAATAATAATAATAAAAATTAGGAAGTTTTGTTATTTTAAAACTCTTATTTCTTATAATTTTGTTTAATTCTTATGGAATAAAAGTTAATAACAACTCGTATTCTAGGGCCTTTTTGAAAAAAAGTCATAAAAGTTTCAAGCTTCTAGTTAAAATAGTCTCGCATTTCATTGCTTTATTAAAAGAGCACTTCATAAAATTCTCGAATGATCATGAGGAGCTGCAAACCATAAAATCAAGATTTTTATGTCGCGAAATTTCCAAAAGTAATTGGGCACTTGATTGCACCCATGTAAGGATATTGTCACCAGGTAAAGAGTTTTATTTACTTTTGATTTAATTTAATCGCATTTAATCTGTAGGAGGTCAAAATGCTGAACTTCAGCTTCATTGTTACTGATAGCGGATATCAAAATAAAAATTTCGTGATGATCCGGTTGTTGGGTGTTAGAACACCGGAACAGAGTTTATATAACGAATTTCTTATTCGGACAAAGATTTGCGTAGAAAGAAGCTATACAATGTGCGGAAAAGAAGGTAGGAATGCGTTTGCGTCTTCGCATAGTACAAAGTGTTATTGTAGCGACAGCAGTACTGCATAACCTTTGTTGCGCGCCTGATGAATCAGAATTACCAATTCAATCACAAGAATTAGATGATGCAGTTAACTTTGTTATTGGTATTCCCCGTAATCATGAGAGTGCCAATTCAAATAATATCACGAGGCGTATGCTCATAGATGATTATTTTAAGCACCTGGTATAATTCCAAGGAAATTATTGTAAAAATTCCATTATAAAATTGAATGTAAAATCAGCTTATGCGAAAATGTGAGGAATAACTATTGAGGTTCAAATAATTAAACAGCATTACATAAATATTAGTTAAATAATTGATTTTTATTTATTACTAATTGAGATTTCAAAATTTGAATTTTTTCTGAATGTTCTTTTTTTTTAATTTTTAGTTCTAGCTGATACTTCTCCTTAAGGCACACTATTCTTTCTTCAGCCAACCGAAATTTGGCATCAGCTACTTCGCTCCATTTATTTCTCTGTTGTTGTGTTTTACTTTTCCGTGTAGTATTTTGTGCTCTCAGGTCTTTGGAGCACTGCGCTTTCAGCATCGAAGGAACATACTTCTCCCAAGTTTTTGCTATTTCGTCTCAGAATAAAATATTTATATGAAAAACAAATATAATTGTGAATACAAATAATATTACCTCTACCAGAATTGCAAATGTCTGGTTCAATTTCTTCTATTATATCATCCACATCGAACGGGACTTCAATGACATCACAGTCATAGATAGCCTCCATTCCTTCGATTTGACTTTCCTTCTTTTGACTTTCATGTCAATGTCTGTGACGGTACTATGTGCTAGAGCCCCCCCCCCCCCCCCCTTGTACCATGAATTTGCCTCTTATCTTGAGCAAAATTTTGTTTAGCCTTTTTTTTTTAAATTTTCGTACTTTCTTTTTAGTACATCAAAAGGTCTATACACTTCATCACTTTCACTATTAAAATGTTCTCCTATTTCCTTCCATTTATTCAGTTTTTCATCTGTGCGCACTCTGTCAGTCCTTTTAGGTACATTCGATAATATTTTTATGCTTTTCAACAAATTTCATTAATAATGTTGTTTTTTTTTTATGAAAATTTCGTCGGCGTTTCAAAGAGTCTTAACTCATTTTTGTAGGCTTAATTAATTAAATTTTTTATCACAACGTTTTGGGCGGAAAACTTTGCAAATAATTTGAAACAGTAAAAATAAGCAATATTTTGACAGTAAATAAGTCACAATAGTTTGTTAGTTCACAATTGTAGAGAAAATAGCTTGTTAGTTCACAATTCCACAGTCCTGCCATATTAAAAAAAAAGTCGAAACTGTGAAACTCAGTTTAAACTACGTTTAACTAGTCCTGAGTTTAAACTCGAACTGTGAAACCGGCCTTAAGTGTCGCATATAAAAAAGATTCTGAGTCTCCTGTTATTGAAGTAGCCTTGTGTACAGACATTACAATTTCATCAACAAGGAATTTATAAATATTTTCAGCTTTTTGTCCGCTCCCTGTCCCATAATGACTTTGTTCCAGTAAATGTAAATGTGATACCGATACATTTCCAAATTTATCAGCAGTTGCAATGGTATCATAATCCTGTAAGGTTGTACCTGTAAGGTTGTACCTGTAAGCCATCGGAGATGGGTTTCATCAACGAAAATTATAATTAAATACGGGTTCTTGTACATCGGAAACAAATGCCATCGCTCTTGTTTATAAGTATACTAAATATTTGATTAAGAATGTGCTTGTTCTCTATATAATGTTTTTCCTTCCCGAGGTCATCTATTGTTATTCGTCGTATTAGTAGGTATATGACAAACACCGGCAAGTAATACCTTCAAATCCAGACAAAACACCAGGAATATGATTAGTTACTGTATGGTGTAAAAATTCGAGATTTGAACATGTTGGATGAATTCTGTAGAAATAAATGGCTCCTCCATTAATTCCACATAATTTAAAAACTTAATACCAAAAAAAGACGAATGACAACCTTGCCAAAAAACAAAAACATCTCTGTCAGTTCCAAAAGCAAATCTACTACCGAGTTTGTTTTGATTCCCTTCAGAACAAGCCCAAATGGAAAAGGCCTGATTCTTACAGTATTTCAGTTTTCGCCACAGTTCATTTTGATTTATCATATCTATTTCAAATGAATTTGCAGTCAATAAACAAAAAGTGTCAAGACAAAAAGTGCGGAGAATTTTTCATCTGCCTCTAAGGTTGTGTGTGCATTTGTTGAAACTCAAAATTATGCACTAAATAAGCAGAAGAAAAGCTCATTTAATTTTGTCGTATATTTGGAGATTTATTTATACATACGACAAAAAACTCAGAATAAGTTCCTGGCACTCTGGACAACATCAAGCCCTGCGGAACGTCGGATTTGATTCCATAAGTAGGAGATAAATAGCCGCACTTTCATTAATTTGCTAATTCCACTTACACAGAAAGTTATGCACAAATTTGACGTCATTCATCTGAATTAAAATAGTTTCTCCATGTTATTGAATGCTTTCAAAAAATCAAATAGACATAAATAACAGACTTCATTTTCATTTAGAGCAGCACGTACACATGTCGGTTGTAAACTACTCTTATTTTTCCGATAGCTGGATTAACATAAGGAATCTTGTATTTTTTGATAAAAGCTTTTGATAAACATTAAAACTTTATACAAAATACGTGAGAAAATAAGATTTCTAATGTTTTGCAGTATGTATACCTACATACAGTTAGCTTTTTGTTAAATATTTTAGAAAATTGGAGGAGCTAAATCAACAACTTATACAAGATGTAAATAGAGATCACAGCAGTCTGTTTTGCCTCATTAAAAAAATATTTCTGATATTATTTTTAATGTAACGATGAGGATTTACGTGTGGAAAATAAAAACAATTTAATATTTAAGTAATCACAACCAGTTTAGAAAATAAAATATTGCAAGAACCAAAAATTGTAGGACGAATAACAATCGTTGTCTACTTTTCATCAATTTGTAATTGGAAAGTAAAATAATTTAAAAATAGTTTTAATTTTGATTTTTTTTTATCTTAACTAGAAGGACGTTCAAGTTCATTAGCATTTCAGTAATCCAAATTAATCAATATACAAATTTTTGAAAGACTCAGGAAATGTTCTGAAAGAATTGGTAATAAAGTTTTATAAAACAAAATCGACAATTTTCCATAACCTAAGTCCAATTCGTGAGCGAAATAATTTAATAAATCTGTTATAATATCTCAATACCGCTGGTCATGAATCTCTTAATATATCTGATAACTCAATAAACAATAATTTCTGAAATTCATTCCGGTCTTATGTATATGAATAAAGATTTTTCTCGAAATTAATTGCCACAAATAAAGGTTTTGGTAGGCTAGCTTTCACGAAAATGTGTTACTCACACAAAGACAGTAAATTTCAGTATCATCAGTACATCAGCGAAACAACTCAAGCATTATTGACATTCATTGCGAACATTAAGAAGATTTGTTACGTGATTATGCTCTAATTAGCGCTTCCATTGACATCTCACGTTCATATCTTCTTCGGAAAACCTAAGTAACAAAAAAAATTTGGTTGTTTCTCTTTCAGAGGAGGAAAATGGTCTTCATCATAATGGCACTTACCAAAATGTTACCCTTCTGTTCCATTATCGTAATACGTAGGCATAGGTTATAATCATCCAAGAAACTTTCTTAAAAGATATATATTGCCACGACTGGAGATTTTATAGCAAGAGATCAAGATTGTTATGGTACGTATGATATCATAAGAAACTTTATTTAATTAATCAATTAATTAAATTAGCAATGGAAAATTTACGTTGATTATTATTCATGCATGCATATAGTTTATTACGTTGTCTTTTGAAAAAAAAGAGTGATTTACATAAAAGCAACGTCTAAAAAAATTATGGTAAGAAATTTGTATGCTTGATTACTCAATGAAATTTACTCGACATAGAAAATACATCAAGGCTAAATAAAGAAATTTTTTACTAATGGCTCCTCACTAAAAGAAAACGAATTTGATAAGCAATTATCTACTAAAGTTCAAAACTCAATAAACTTAAGACGATGTAACTTGTGAAAGCTAGCTAACTGTGCGCGGTGTAAATTAACTTTTCTAAATGGTCAAATGACTACAGTGGAATTCGGTTAATACGAAATCGTTGGAACCAGCGGAAGGTTTTTGTAGCGTCCAAATTTCTTATTTTAACTGTTGTCTTATAAGGGGAGTTGTCACTGAAAAAAAGCTTACGGTTCTTATTACTTTATGATGGGGTGGGGGGGGGGGGGGGGGGGGGGTCAACAAAACATCAACATGATTGAAATAATTTTCAATTTTTGTAGATGTTACACTTCGCCAGACTCATTGTAGTAGATTTACGACGTCTAAAATTGACACTGCCTTATACCGGGGACAGACTTGCGGTTTCAAATTGAGATATTGATATTGCAAATATGTTATATTGCAATAATAGAATTTCAGAGACACACTTGCTGTTCACGATACTGAGAATTAATTAGAGAGCTAACATTTGATTTATCATTTGATTTATCATTTAATGTGTCATTTAACCTAAGAAAGTACCGCGCACGTACAAAATGCGAAAAAAAAATGTGAAATTACTTGTCTGTACGGAAAATAAAAAATAATAAAAATAATAAATAATAATAAAAATATAAAATTGACACTTTAACTTGACAGATGTCAAATATTAAATGTCCGAAAAAGTTGCAGCCCACATTGCAGTATAAAATCCGGTTCTAAAAGGTTCGTGTATTAAATGATAATGTTTATAACTAGGGTCAGATTGCAATAAACTCTCTATATTGAGTTTCAGTGTTCTACATACTGAGTGTACACCGAGTGTATATAGAGTTGTTTCTCAGTATATAGAGACACACTTGCGGCTTAGTGCAATTTGTAATGGTGAAATTGAAAGTCTCTCTCCAGTATTAGTATCTCTCTTGGACTTGATTCGATAGTCTAGACATACTGACTCCATAATGACTTAATTTGAAATTCAGTAATTTCAGGGAAATGAAGATGTGAGAGACCGTGAACGAAAAGTATTTCATTTTGTCACTGTCGTTGACATATCCTCACTGTGAATCAAGATCATGGCAGAGTTCAATAATATATTCATATTCCGTAACTTATGTATCCAGGTATGTTTCTATTTATTAAAGTATTTATTTCTTTTTCCTGGTCGATTGATGTTGAGGACTTCATAATCATCATCATTACCTAATATTCGTCTACACCCACCTTTCCTATGTAGCCATCCGTTTTTGTAATTGCATGAAACGATATTCAATAAGCTATCTGGGGTAGGTTTCTCTGACATTGGTACTGGAGTAAGCCCATTGGTACCAAGTTACTAGAAATATTATCTTCAAGCGCATGAAAGTCTTATCAGCCGTTGCCAGTTCGTTCCATGAAGCCGTATGTATAAAATCCTTATACATGGCAAATATGTTAGCCTATACATTATTTCACAGACTGCTCAGCTGCCATGTCAGCAATTTTATCGGGAGAATACGAATTACTGCAGGAACCAAATTATATAAATAGTGTAATTATGACTATGAAATTTATTCGTCTATTAGCATTACAATTAAGAGTGCCCGCACCAGTGGTAAGACCTTATATTTGTAAAGAAAATAAACAGAAGCAAAATACTTGTGTGTAACTTGTTGACAGATAGCACAACGCAATATTGGCTTCGCTTATACCGGCTAAACTCGACGTGCTGTACTTGACTGGAAACAAATTTTCGGATACAATCGCCCCAACTAGAAGACCTTGGCAGCATTATATTCTTAAAATAATGGACCAGTCTTGCTTGAAAGATCCTCAACCGCAAGAAATATGTCATAAGAGCAATGCTGATACAGAAAGGACTAATTGAAGCTAAAATTATGAGAGCACAGGCTAATTCAAGGAAGATACATATACAGCTCGTAAAGGGATATAATCAACTGGTTCCTCAAGGACCGTTCCATCCTGGTAATTGAAATTTCGACCACTTGGCATAGAGCCAAAGAGAATCGAGAGAAGAAGGCAAGATGTATTTTGAAAGGGGATGTTTTCTTCGACGTCTTCAATTTTTCATCGTTTTTAAGCCCTAATTGTGGTTTTTTTGTAAAAGTAGAGTAGAATAGAGAACTAACTCCTCAGCAAGCTGGGCTGATGGTGATTTTGTTAATCGTGAGATATTTTCATTGGATAATACAGCATCGTGAAGGGTCTTACATTGAACAGTTTCCATAATGTAAACAGTATTAATTAACAGTATAAACAGTATGAACCCATCCATAGTGTTGACGTTATGGGTCGCATTATAACAAATAACGTGAGGGATTGCATTTTGATCAATCGATACACCAGGACGAATAACGGCAGATTTTTCAAAAAGCATTGTTTCAGCATAAGATCCAGCAAAGTCCAAAGATGGCAGCATTTTGATGAGTTTTCTTGAAGCGACGACAAAAAACGATCGAGCTCCTGCCGCGGAAATAACAGCATCAGATTACGTTTCACATATCCTACTCTATTTATCAAAAGGACTGCGCTCTTCCTCAAAATTATTTCATGAAAGAATACCTACAAAGTTTATGGAATGACAGAACTTTTAAACGGTCAGTTAGTAGATATTTTCGTCAAAATAATAGCAGCTTCTTCTTTGATAACTCGGAGGCGTTCTTCTTCTGGATTTGCATTCTTTGCCACGTACCGATTTTCAAAGAGAAGATTGTATCCAGAGCCGCGGAAGCAGACAAAAGGTGACTGATTAATTATATCGATGATAAGTATATCCTCTCCATACCTCTTCAGAAAACGATATTTTACGGACCAGACATCCGAATAGTACTCACCGGTCAGTGCGAGTTCATTAAGGGACTGACTTACTGACGGTATGTGTTGAGTTGGGACATTCCACAGTGGTAATAAAACAATTTATGCAACAAAAAGCACTTTCGCTATATAATGTCATTGTGATAATAAATAAATGACAATATTTTTGATGTTATAATTTTATACAAACCGACCTCCCCCCCCCCCCCCCCCCTCCCTCTTCCGCAGGACGAAAACTTGGATTTTTCTTTTTCCTCTCCTAAAACATATCAGGAGGTCCAGAGATAGGAATATTTGGGCTAAAGCTTATTTGAACCATAGAAAAAATGCAGAATCCACACCTTCATCTTTTGCAAAACGCAGACGTTTTCTCTCAGGCTCAATCAAACTCCCTTTATTTACTAGTTTTTATCTTTTGCGGTAGTAGAGATGTCTTAAACGGTGCATGATGATAATCTGAACATATTTTATTAACAGTGTTTATATCAGTTTAGCGGGGGAAAGCTTTGGCGATTGGATGTAGCTGGAGCGACTATCTTGGGTGAAAAAGTGAACTTTTCTACTTCTCGTGATTGTGCGGAAAGTGTGTGTCGTGAGAAAAAAATTCCTATCAGTCAAATGTTCACAATGTAGCACTAATGGCGATGGACGAAAAAACTGCACAAATATATGCGAAATGTAGTAACTGTGGAGTATGTGACCCAAGTGCATGAAAAGGGGCAGTAAAAACGTCCCGAGAAAGTTTTCTGAATCAGGAAAAGGGTACACCATCCGATAGTACTCAGTGAGACCTTTCATTTGATATGCATCATGCCGTATTGGAACCGCCCACACCGCCCACACCCTTACCCTAAATGCATGCAGAGAAACATTTTCTTCTACGAATTGTAGCTGGTAATGAGCTGAGGTAAACAGTGAAACCCGTTTTTCGATTCGATATAACCCTACCGAGTAAGGGGGGATATAAAGTGTAAAAAATCTAGTACCTCAGTTTGTATAAAGAAGAGGGAAATACTAAAAAAGTGCGTATGGATATGGCTATTAATAGCTTTTTAAGCCTCCGAGAATAGGAGTGTGGGTACTTTAACATCTTCTCAGGATCTAAGGAACTCGATTCTTTACTAGATTTTCCAATATGTATTTGATCAATCTTTGATCCCAAAGGCTTCCCCGCGAAATAAACATTGTTAATAAAATATGTTCAAAGTATAATAGTGCATTGTTCAAGATATTTCTCATGTCTGGAAGTGGGGCTAAAATGGGCATAACCCTTTCTGTTTTCGTTTTGGTCATCTACGACCCACGGTCAACAGCCTCCCAAATCTTAACCTTCACCTTCATCAAAAGTGTATTTAATTTTTTACTAGTGCTTTCCATGTCCTTTGCAACTTCAAACAATAAAAAAAAAAACTTGAGTGGATTGAAATTAATCTCACGAATTAAAGCCACAAACCACCATGCACCTGTTTCAGGTAAATCCCTCATTTCCATTTAAGATCAACAGAGTAACTGCAAATGAGAAATTTACTTAAGTAAAAATGTTTCAACATTTTTTCGTAATAATAAAAAATCCCCCGCAAATTAAGTGTGTACTGTTTTCGTATTAAGCGACATTTCGTGTTATTCATTTTGCGATATCAGAATAAATCCACATGAAAATCATTTTACGGAAGGGTATTGGGTGTTCGCGTTATGCAATATTTCGTTCATCATAGTAAAGAAAAAAAAATCTTTGTGACCGGTTCCATAACCCAGTTAAATATTCATAAAACATATTAAGCAGGATCAACTACTTACGTAGGATGGACTGCTTATTATTATTATTTCAGGGACATATTTATTTGAGCCGATTATTTTTTTTATCTAAATGGCCCTTTTCTTAAGTTTTTATACCTGAAAGGACTATCAGGGGAAGCAATTTTAGAAAGACAAAAACCGATTTAATTGAGAGCTGAAAATTACAAAATAGAAAAAATTATGAAATATAAACGGAAATAGATTGAACATTTTTGTTGATTGCTTTTTAGTTGTTAGCTGTAAAAATGCCCAAGGCTAAGTAGGATAGGTAGATACAAAATTTGAGAAAATAAATACTCCATTTATCTTTAAATACTGGGAAAATGGGTATGCCTGACGTAGATAAGATTTACTGTAAACATTACCTGGAATTCATTAGTAATAAGTACATGATTATGGCTTGAACCTTCCTAAACCGAAGGCAAGTAGTAGGTACATAAGGAAAATAAAGGTGCGTGCAGATGGAACATTTGTTGATTTGTATTTTATTTTAAAAGAAGAAGTGGATTATTTTCAGTACGAGATATGAATAAATGAAGATGTGTTCATTTTCCATACCTTTGTAAGAAAGCACCAATAATTCTTCCCTTTAGCTCTCAGTGAAAACAGAAAGAATGCCTAAGTTCACTCCATCTTCCTGAGAATATATAAATTGAATGGTTCTTTTCAACCTTTCACGAAAATTCATGCTGAATGCCTCCGACCACTTTCCTGAGATGACAAAATGAATGCTTTCTCAGAATTGAAAGAGAATGCTTCTTTCAACTTCCACAGAATTAATAAGGAAGATTTCCTTACATATTACAAGTAATGCAGAGGTAAGGTCTGCAGGTGAATATATAGCCACCTTATCTACCTTCTCGTCGTAGGACATCAATGCATTCAAAGAAATGTACTGGGTATCTGGACATACTGGGCGGATTGCATAATTGAGACTTCCAAGCTATGAAATAAATACTCTCACTAATGCATTATAGCCTGAACGTATAGCCTGAAGTTGTGGCGAGCTCTAAGTGATCTTTTGAAAATAAGTTCCAGATAATTGAAATATTACATGTAAATTTTCCCAATCTATGTCATACTGAAAAATTGTCTTCTAGTAATTTTGAACTTGCTTCCTTAGGTTTTTTGTCCACCTCTAAGTGCATACAACCCTGAAATGACACCTTTAGAATCTACTGACATCAAAAAAAAATTGCATAGAGATGGCCATATTTCTATATTTTTCTTAACAAAATTATAACAAAATTTTAGAAAAACGATAACTCTCAGCTGGGCCATAATTGACAGTTATGCTGCTATTTTTTGCATAAAAATATGAGTTTTGAACAGATAAACTGAATTTGTTACATAGTAAAGAAATTGGGATTACCACGAATACGGATTTATTTTATTTTCATGATATGGAATTGGAATTTATCTATCGAGTTTTGCTCTTCTGATTACAATGAGCTTGCTGCCTCTGCCGCACGAAAACTCATAGGTAGAATTATGGATAGTGACAGCAATCCAATTTATAAGTTTCGTGCGGCCGTCTAAACTGGGTCAATGATTCACCAAAAGTTGTACGAATGTTGATGCTTTACTAGACAAAACCATATGAACTTCGAGAATTGTGATAAACCAATAATCTCTTTTTATGTTGACAGGTAAATAAGCTGTCATTTAACAAATCGGTGCTAGGATGTTAAACTAAACATAAACCAAGCACATAATGAAATGACATGCAAAAGCGTCATACAACGAAACAATAAAAAAATAAATGCAATATAAATCTAACAAAAATAGGCTTTTTTTAAAACATGCTTAGACATGTCAACAATAAAATGCTCAGCCAAATTATTAACAGCAATGCACATAAGATTAATTAGTTTATACATGCTAAGGTTAGACCTAGAGGAAGAACAAACAATTTTTTTTATATAGTAGTAACCGTGAGGTTTCAATTACCAAATTATATAGACTAGTACTCGAAACCTCTTTGAAACCACTATAAGCCCCTTATAAAACTTAAATGGAGGATTGATTATATAAAGGTTACCGTGACTTGATTTTTGGTAATGTTATCTAACTAAAAGTTTCTTGAAATGAGTAACATAAATATTTTGGTTACCTTAATATAACTTCTTTAACCTTTATATAACCCTTATATAACCCAGAGTACTCTCGATTAATTTATTTTGGTCATAGCAGTGGTTGCGGTAATGTTTCTCGTTACCTTTATAAACTTTGTTTATAATGGTGAAGGAAACGTTTCCACAAGGCTTGGAATTTTCTCAGAATGAAGTGATTGAAATGTTAGAGAAATTACCTTTCGTTACCTTTATAAAACAATTTAATGCAAATATTTACGTAACATATCTTGACATAGAATTTCGATATTTTTTTTTATGGCGTTTTTATAATGTAAGGGTTTAATATTTTTACATCATGTACGTGGTGAAATTCAGCTGCAATTAAAATTTTACTGAGAATATCATCATAGATATTTCTAAAACCTATAGATTGCTCCACAAATAAGCAATATTTAATAATTTTAATTAAATATGACAAAATTTAAAATTTTCACTTAGGTGATATTAATTCATAAAAATAACATAATAATAATACAATGTCTCGAAAATGGTTCTTATATATCCTTTGGTCATAATATGTAAAATGTAATTTTTATAACAGTCACCTTCGTTACTAGAGCGCCATAAATAAATGAAAACAGTTTTATAATGGCTCCATTCGACGCTAAAAGCAATTTGTTTTTATAACGATCACCACAAAATTTTACGATATTTTATAGTGGGTATATGTATTACCGAAAGTTCCCATTTTTTTTTTAAAGTGACCTAAATTACTGAGTGTTGTCGAGTTATATAAGGGTAATCGCAACCATATACCGTAATATATTTTCATGACCCATTAGATATATTACATGGTGATGAAAACAATTATAAAACTTTCTTATATACCTTCTCGTAATGGTAATACTAGCTTATATAGACCGGTGATTGAAACATTTCCATCACCAACTTAAAAAACCTTTAGTAACTTACTTCCACGATAGCCATTAGTAACCTTAAAAAACTCTAATATAACTACGTCACCAATTGGTAATATTACAAAACTCTTACATAACCAGTCAAATTCTTATATAATCGAGTAAACATTATATACCCCTTATAAAACTGCCCATCACCTTCAGTCACCAAAAATTGGAAAAAGATGCAACAAAGGTAGCCTTCTCAAATTGTGCCTACTATCACGAAAAGAGATTTTGTCAAGTAACAACGGAGAAACGATTCGCGTTTAACAGCCCATGCACAAGAGTCACGTCGGCAACCCTGCAAAGTTTCTCAAGTGAGTTCATATTTAAAAGCTTCAAGCGATCCTCATCGAGGGGAAGAATTAATGAATTATTCCAGGGTAGGTATCTAAGAGCAAAACGTAGGAAGTTCTGCTGAACAGACTCGATACGATCGATGTGTGTACCGGAAAAAGGAGACGAAACCTGACTAGCGTATTCAAGAAGTGATCTTATAAAGCAAGTATACAATCGGATGTTATGGATGGACTTGAGAACTCTCAGGACCAACGATTTATAAAGCCCAGCATAGAAATACTCTTTGATACCATGTAGTTGATTGGAAGTTAAAATTCAATCTATGGTCACATTTGACATCCAAGCCACAGACAAAACTAACACGGCGAATCGAGGAATCCGAAAACAACCCATAATCATAAGTGATAAATTTCTGATTCCTCTGGAAAGTCATAACCTCACATTTGTCGATATTTAGTACCAAATTATTGCTTTTGCACCAATCGTAAAATTTATGGAGACTTTCCAGTGCCTCGCAACAGAGACAATGTCGTCAATAGATAGAATAAAGAGCAAGGGGCCCAAATGACTCTCTTGAGGTACGCCAGGCAAATATTAATTATATGTGTTCCTGATTCCGTATTACTAGTCTTAACATTTTGCAAAACTTGCTAAGTATCCAAAACTAAAATTTATAAGTAGTATTTTATTCTTATTTCAGTGTGTGTACACGTATGTAACTTCATTCTTCACAGATCTCATCAAATTACTATTAATTTCGTTTCATCCTTTTGCAGTTTTGGAGTTTTTGACTCTTCAAATTATTCTGGCTTTCCATTTTCTTTTAAATCGCTCCTGTTTTTCATTTTAACTTAAATTCCCTAGACTTGTTCTAATTCTTATAAAATTACATACTTGTTCCAGTTTTACCAACAAATTTGGCTTCTCCTCCCAGCCACCAATTACAGAGCCTGAGTTTGGTATCTATTCTCATTCCATTTGTTCTACATCTTCTACATTACTGCAATTTGTTTATGGTAGAAAGCGTGTAGTGCAATATTGTCCAATGCTTGGAGTATTATCAGGCTGGTGATGAAGACTGGTTGATAAGAGTGTCGAAAAAAATGCATAAAGAAGGAATAGAAAGGGTAAGGGTAGTCTGTATCTATTCGAAAATTCGATAAGGCTGTCTCACACGACTCGTAAAAATCAACGAAAGCTTCAAGCAATATTTTGTAGAAATTTCGTTGGAATAATCGTCAAATATTTTCTGGCATCTATTGAGCTGCCACATATCTCACGAATATCAATAATAAGGCGCTGGTGACCTATTTAGTGTGGGCATAGATGTTCGAACCAAATCGATTCGAATATATTTTGTTAACAGACAATTTCTGAATAGAAAATATCCTGAACATAAATCATCAACATTTTTAGTAAAATTAAATAAAATTTGATTACTCTTAATCAAAAAACAGGTACACAACCCAACAAAGCCATGTACAATACAAAATACACGTACATAACATATTGTTGCACAAATATAATACAAAAATATAGCTTCATTGAACTGTTAGATTCGTGCTAAAAACAATTCCTACAAAGGGAACATATTACAAAAATACCATGGTAAAATGGAGTTCTGAAAAGAAAACAAATTCAATCTAATTACAATTTTCCCAAAAATTGGTACAACATCTAACAAATACAATCAGATCAAGCCGATCAATTTGCACCTCTATCATTATCATCACTACAAGGACCATCCAATGGGAATTTCTTCGCTACGTGATAGAGAGAATATTTTTTGCAAATATAATTCAATTTAACACAGCAGCATAGGTTGCTCTAAGTTTCTCGTTGCTATGCATTTCTTTTCATTGCTTAGCAAATTTTATCGCCTGTAGCGTAAAGTCACAGATGGAATGCCAATTCCTGTTAGCATGCGCCTCTGCTACTCTATCATTGGTGTCGTGTGCAAGCAAGGGCTATATAAACGACAAGCTGACTGATATCGATCTCTTTTTGCACTTGGCATCGCTAACAATACACTTTATTTCTTGTCTCGACGGAAATAAAGAATCTTGCTTCGGGTCTCGACTGAAGTTAAGATCTTTACTAACAATCACTTTAAGCCGGGTCTCGACTGAATTAAAGAATGTTATCTCGGGTCTCAACAGAGATAATCTTTTACTAACAACCATTTCTGGTCTCGACGGAAATAAACACATCTTATTTCGGGTCTCGACTGAAGATAAGATAAAACGTTAAGCCGGGTCTCGACTGAATTAAAGAATGTTATCTCGGGTCTCAACAGAGATAATATTTTACTAACAACCATTTCTAGTCTCGACGGAAATAAACACATCTTATTTCGGGTCTCGACTGAAGATAAGATAAAACGTTAAGCCGGGTCTCGACTGAATTAAAGAATGTTATCTCGGGTCTCGACAGAGATAATCTTTTACTAACAACCATTTCTGGTCTCGACGAAAGTAAACACATCTTATTTCGGGTCTCGACTGAAGATGAGATAACACTTTAAGCCGAGTCTCGACTGCCTTAAAGAATATTATCTCAGGTCTCGACTGAGATAGTATATCACTAACATTAACACTTTATTTCTGATCTTAACGGGAATAAAGAATTGCTCTAACCAATGGTTAGAACGAAGCATTAGCTTAAAGACAACCCTCAAGCGTCAAGTTGTAGATCGGTGAGTCACTTGTAACAAATTAATATTTATTCATATATATATTTACATATTATACTCTTGTATATATTTATTAAATATCATAATTTAACTTTATTCTATATTAGTTTTACATATACTATATATTTACATGTGTTACACTCTTGACGATTTTATATTGCAACTATTCTGCCAATAAGTGTCTTCAGTGTGATACAAAATTCTCTGACCCAAAACTTATATATTGAGATTTATGGCAATACAAATATTCTTGATAATCGTACATTCTAAGTCTATGGCAACAAGTATTTTCTAGTGTGTGTGGATCTCTAACCTAACAACTTATATAAATAATCTGATCTTAATGTAATTAGTGGGCAATCTGAAAAAATAAGTGTGATAATTTATTGAAAGTTATAACGAAGTGAACAGTGTTTGTTTTTGATAAGAGAGTCGACCACTGATCTTGATCCAAATTTACCAGTGCATCAATTTCAGTTTCAATAAGTTCAAATTTGCGTGTACGTTCTACTAACGGGCAGTGCATAAAGTATAGGGTTCTACTTACGTGACCAATGTTTTTAATTCCGATTCCCACAACTGGAGGCTTTTCTATAGTAAACTTTTAAAAAATTATGTTTTACTGTCGCAAATTTTAAATACGGCGAGGATTGCCTTTTCTATAGTAAACTTTTAAAAATTATTTTTTACTGTCGCAAATTCAAATACGACGAGGATTGCCTTTGGATTGGATAACACCTCAAACCTTCAATTAAAACGAATAGAGATGTACATTTGAACGACATTTGATGTTATTTCTTTAATAGTATCTCTAGCAGCATAAACTCAAACGCATTAAATATAATAACAAATTCTAAAGGCCTTAAGCTCTCTGATTTTATCTTAAAATGAAACAATTTCTTCTACCTATTTTAAATTAACACGCACATTTCTATCACGAATAATTGAAACGTCTCAGGGCTTAATGAAAACAACATTTTTTTCTTCATCAGGAAATTAGTTTTCATCATGGCGAAATAAATTACTTAGTCCCGTAAGAAATTGCCAGGAAATAAAAGTGAAAGGTGTCACTCATTTAGGTCAAATGTCTTTCCAAACCACAGTATCACCTTCATATTACCTAAATACAACAAGACCTTAACTGTCATTCAAAGCAAACTTTATCACATATATTTCGACAAGAAAAAATCGGAAAGTGGCCAGGATTCAGAGTTCTAAACAATTTTTTTTTCTAAGAACGCGTTATATCAAAACAAGGACAAAATTGTCTCACCTCGAGACGCGTGTTATGTAGTTATGTGTAAAAACCTTCTTGTTGGAGCCTACTGTTTAGTAGGCAGAGAATTTTCATCTGAATTAAATCTTATTTCATGCCAATCGAAAATCCAATGAACTTTTGATCTGACAGTCAAATTATATTACACTTAGCAGAGAGAGGAGAGACATTTTGAGGTACTCAAAGCATGAAATTTTCCTAATTAATTTACCAAATTTGTGTACTGCCTATCGCTATGAGTTATCCCAAGCGGAAAATATCGTTAAGTATCAAAAGCCAATTTCACGTGAAATTACATTCACGCACAGTCCTTAAAGTTTTTACCTATTTAAATACCTTAAGGGAAATCTGAAATATTAAATTTCACAGAATTTTTTGAACGAGCTTTAAGGGAATGAAAGGAAATAGGGAAAAGCATCATTGGAAATGTTATTGCTTTAAAGGAGCATATTCCGTTTAGTTTATATATGGTGGTTTTAAGCGACGCACCTTCCAGATTGATGCGACATTTAATTCCTGATTTTGAGGCCGTTTTTCTAGAAAAAAAACCTCGTTTTCGGAATTCAGGCGGAATTCGAATCATCTAAAATTGCAAACTCTACTCAAAATCCACGGTATATAGAAAAAAAGGTCTTTGACCTTAAAAAAAATGACATCTTGATGCTGATTTTAAGAACATTCGAAAATCGCTTGAAATTGTCTTTGTACTTTTGTTACTGCACTTCCATGTAGAATTCTCATCTTTACATCACAACCCGTTTATAAGAATTCACTTTAGAGCGTTGCGAGTGGCCTTACCACTGCACCCATTCATTGGCTTAGTGTGCATGGCTTTCTAGGACCGGCTAACCCAAATATATTCAAATCCACAAAAATTAAATGAAAACGGTCAATACACTCAATTCTAATATCTAGGAAAAGCAGTATCCTTTGGATGAAATTTTCTCGAACTTTGTAGGCCTTAAAAAATATCAGCCAAAAGCCTGGAATCTAAATCGTGCAAATGGTCTCACATTCGCATAAGACGTGCTCCGATGTTTCATTCTCTTGGAGACATGGCCTACATATATCTGTGGGTGATATTCTTATCCAATGCTGTGTTAAGACTCTTGTAATAATTCTGAATTGACTCCTAGATAGATCCAGACTCTTCTTTGGTGGAGGTCCTTTAATGAATTTGTTGGCTTGTCTGAAACCTGTTATTGATGTTCATTCTGGTCTATTTGAACATAGGTCCAGTTTTGTAAGGTAAACTTCAAGGTATGATAGGAGATGTCGCAAAATGGTTCCGGTCCGAAGAGGCATGACTGCTAATTTTTTGGCTCGTGTGTTAGCATTGTCATTCCCATCAACTCCCAAGTGTCCTGACACCCATTAAAATGTTAGGTGCTTTTATGTGCCGAGGTTTGTTAATGCTTGGATGCATTTCCACAATAGCCTCGTTTTGACCTCAGGTGATAAAGTGGCTGTCAGTTCCGCTTGGCTATTTGTATTCCATATATATATATATATATATATATGTTCTTGATAGCTTCGGAGAGTCTGAGGTTTCTATATGAACATTTGGTGATGGTTTTTTTTAAGGAGGGGAATCGAGAAATTACAAGCACGGAGGAAAAGGCGACCCATTGTACTAACCTGCTAGAAACCCTCTCACTAAAATCTTCCTGTCCTCTTAATGAAGCGCATCAGGGCTTAGTGAGGTGAGCTTTTCAGCTCAGCAGCTTACCCACAGATAGGAGGGGAGACCCAAGCACATCCACCCTGCCTCGGGCAAAGGCCGGACAAGCACACCGAAAGTGTACGGTTGTCTCATGCTCTTCTTCTACGCAGGCCAGATACGCAGGGCTGTCAACAACTTCCATTCTTGTTAAATGAGCGTAAAGCGAGCTGTGGCAGGTGATGATGCCAACCACAGTTTTGTATTGTTTGCTGCCAACCCCGAGAGAAAACGAGAAAAATTTCAAATTGGACCCACCATGAAAAACTTTTTTTGCATCTGCAAGTGCTCATGTATGCCCATCTCTGCTGATGCTTCATACCCACCTCCGCTTTGATGAGAAACCCGATAACCGAGGTGGCAACGCCTACGGCAAGTTGCGATCCAAGGAAAGGAGAACCAGAGCCAGACCTGGCTAAAAGATCAGCCTTTCATTCCCCTGAGCCCCATGTGACAACGAATCCACTGTTGTTGTTGATACATAGCTTATCTGTGGGCGACCTGCAGTCACCCAGTAACTTAGATGTTATCTGAGGGCCAATCAGAGCCATAAAGGCTGCCTCACTATCCGAAAGGATGGCAATGTACATTCTCTTGATCTCCATATTAGGGGCTATCTTTGCTGTCATTGTAATGGCGAAGACTTCAGCCTGAAACACACTGGTGTGCCTTCCAAGTGAGAGCTCCAACCCAATGTCGGAAACAACAAAAAAAAACATCCGCACTGGCTTCATCATTAGTGAGAGATCCGTCGGCGACATTTTTTAAAGCGGACTGGGGAAGGCTCGATATGCCCACAATTCCAATTCAAGAAAACTCACTGCGAGGCTACGCTGAAAATGGGGCTTCCATCGCATTAAGTGCTAGGTCAGAGCGCTTTCTCGTTCCAGCCCACATGCCAATAAGTAATGGGAAGAACCAATCCATCCATCATCCTAACATCCCCATGGGTCGCAATCTTTACACAGCCCTTTTGGAATCTACCGGAATGACAAGATCCAGGGGTGGCAGATTAAGTAAAGCCTCAGAGGCCGCAGTAGCCGTAGATCGTATGCAGGCTGTAATTCCTACAGTAGTAAGCCTTTACAGGCCCGCCAGCTTTCAGATCGCAGTCCCCACATGCTTACTTCGGTGCTTGATATGAGGAGACAGTTGAAGAGTGTTGAGCTTTGGAAAAACAAAGTTCCCAAGCTTACATCTCCTGGAGACGAGCACTAAGCTGATCTTTGTAGGGTTCATCATTATATCATGATGGGTGCACCAGCCCTCACCAATATAGAGAGTTCGATGCATGAAAGCACAGGCAGCAACCATGCTGTGCCGGGAGATCAGCATATGGATTTCATCCGCATTCGCTTCAAAAGAGATAGTATATAGTTCTGCTCGGAGCATTGAGGTGTATTTTATTAGGCTTTGATAAATATTAGCTCTTAATTTTATATCATATATTACTGTCCTACTCCTTTCTCGCAGATACCAAATATGGAGGTAAATTTGGTATCTTTATCTTGAATGGTAGACGTAGGTTGTATTTATCTACCATTCTGTCTGATATCATGTCCTGTATTGGATTTGCTGTTTCTATTCGTTTGGTTATAGTGCGTAAACTTTCTGAGTCGTATTTATTATATCTATCTGCCGGGGATCTGTAGACCATTAACTCAACCTCTTTTTCAACAACATTGCTGAGTTCCGGTAGATTTAATAGTGTTTCTAGAGTGCTGTGAGAGGCTTCGCACATTGCGCCAATCACACTTAGGTAGGACAACCTATGGAGCTTATTTAGCTTTCTGATGATTATCTTTTGTGTACCTTTGTTCCACCAAGTAGCTGTAGCATAGATGATCATGGGTCTGACAACTGATTTGTCGATATGCTTATTCCAATTGAGCTTATCATTAAGAGACATTTCGAGATATTTAGCTTCTTTTATTTGGATATTGGGACCTCATTCTCAGTTTCTTTCTTCTGGTGAAAGTTATAATGTTTTTCTGGCATTGACAACAGTGGATATAATAGCATATATAACAAATTTGTTTTCTATATACCGTGCTCAAAACGACTGGACATTTCGCTTAATATGACAAATATCCGAACAATAAAAAAATTCTATTTAAATTCTACCAGGTCGTTGATTACTCAGCTCATCAGTTTTATGCTTTTACTACCATCATTAAATGCGCTAATTTTCTCCACAGATAGGTTTTATTGCATGGGCTCACGTTTTTGTTTTTTTTTCATTCTAGTTTTCATCCCCCCATTAATTCTCGCCAGTTCATTATCAAGTTGTCGCCTTAAGCCTTAAAAACATTTCTTTACGTAGCAAACTGAATTCTTCAAGAGTGACAAACGACCGACCCGGCCTACAGATATAAATATTTCTCTATTTAAAAACAAAGGTAAAAGTCGTGTCCCTTTTCCAGGTGTTATATATGATTAGCATTCTCCTAAAGAACTTTTCAACAAAAAGCTCCACCTCCATGAAAAGCTCTCTTATCACTTCATTCATGAATTTATTCCTCATTGCTTCACCAGAATTCCCCTAGCATGGGGATATCTCTCTGAAAATAACCTAAAATTCATTGGGACTTTCGCTTATCATTTTTGGAGTTTGGACAACCCAGAGACTGATATCTCGTCGTTATGTTTAAAGTGAAATCATTTAGTTATCACGATGAGGGCATCTTATCCGGCCGAGATTTCGGAGTGCTGTTCAAGAAATATTATTAAGGAGCTTGAGATATCCTTTAAGTGTTGCTTTTGAAATAAAATTTTCCTAATTATTTGGTGTAAATTTTCAATTGTATATATTTAGTGGAATTCTGTGAAAACGTGGTATGTATAAATAGTTCGCACCCAGTTTAAAGTGAAAAATCCAAAAATTTCAATTAAATTACAGAAAAGAAAACAAAATGTAAACCGAGTGTAAACAGTGTAAAAAGTGCAAAAGTTGAAAATGTCTTTCGAAATTACGACAAATTGTACGGTTAATGATACTCAGGTGATAATATCGAGATCAACGACATCATGGTGGAGTGCTGGAAGGATTCAAATTCCATTTTATACAATAATCCTAATGTTGGCTATTGTTGGAAATGTCCTTGTAATATCAACTCTTGTGCAAAATCGTCGAATGAGAACAATTACAAATGTATTTCTACTGAACTTAGCCGTTTCGGATATTTTACTTGGAGTCCTTTGTATGCCATTCACCCTGGTTGGAACGCTACTTCGAGATTTTGTTTTTGGAGAATTTCTGTGTAAACTTCTTCCATTTTTGCAAGGTTTGTATACTCATATTTAATCGGATTATTTCACAAGTCACTTGAATTCGGATTGTTTCCTTCATTTATTTTTCATTTACTTATGTTATTTTTTTTGTTTGATTTTTTGGTTTTTTTTTGTAAATATAAGAGGATGGTATAAAGTAGTTAAGTGTTTTTGTTTTGTGTTCGAGCAAGAAAAATCTTCCTAAGCTCCTTAAACTCATCTTTGCAGTTCCATTGATTTTACAAATAATTCTCAAAAATAAAATATAAGTATCATTGAAAAACTATAGAAATATGATCTTTCATCCTTTAATGGCAAAAATAAAAAAAAATAAAAAACAGGGATTTACTTTTGTACAGAACAAAATGGAAGAATATTTTCAACTTTTTTAGTGTACATATTCCTTGAATTTTGAAGAAGATGGATATTTTTGTCTCTTCTTAAAAATAAAATCCTGAAATTTTTTTTGATATTGGTTACATATTCTCGATTACCTTATTCAGGATTTTGCAAGAATTTTATAATAATATTTACTTATCGTCTACAATGTACATGTACAAAATATGGTAAAAAGATGCATACAAAATAACAAATAAAAAAAATTGGAAAGAAAAACAGTTTACAAATGAAAAAACTTTGAACGAGATTTTTTACTTTTTTTTTTTCAAAAAAAAGGGCGTTTCGTATCAGCAGGAACCGTATACTCATCAGTACGGCTTGGTTTTTGCCTGCCGTATACGCCAAAATAACAGCCAAGCTGACCTCATATATGCACTTAAAATAATTTTTAATTGTGAATTATATACGAGGCGAGATACTAAGTATTTACTTGAATGCCTAACAAGAATTGTCCTATGCGCGACTAGCATTTCATAGAGAGTTATGCTATGAAATAAATTCATTGCGAATTTAGTTAATATGAAAATTGGCCGAATTTTCTGCCAAATCTGCAGCTCGGGAATTTAGTGGAAAAATACTCTTTATAAACAAAAAACAATTGAAAAAGGAATTTCTTTTGCAAAAGTGTAAAAAGAAATTTCTTTTGGAAAAGAGGGCGTTGGGCGTTTAAAAATGTGAAGCACTTTAAGCTATTTAAAAAAAGTAAAAATCAAATGAGCTAATTATGTGTCCAACTGAAAGATTTTGTGCTCGAAAATTTAATAATTTTTCAAATATTCAAAGTGCGTATTGTAGGACGACACCAAGGTGCACCATGCCCTAGTATTAGTGTTTAAAATTTTTCGATAGTTTTCCTTTCTCGAGAAAAGAAAAAAATACCTCTTATTTCTCAGAATTTTCATATAATACCTATGTAAAATAACATTTTCTCGGTTATATTCAATGTGAAAGGTTATGTAGGTATATATATAACAATAAAATATGTACCACTCTTACATTTTATTTATTCTTTCAATATGTAGGTGTAGATATACAATGATTGCGAAACAAAATTTAATTCTTTTTTTGTTCAGCTTTGATATAATTCTTGAAACTTCGTTGGCCTCTGGTTCGTCAGTGTAAAACTGTTAAAAACTAACAAATTATCTATTTAACATTTCTTTTGCAATTTTGTTCATATAACTTTTCGAAAATAGTCTAAAACATGTGTACATATATCTTTTTCTTCTCAAGTGGGACTTTGTGAAGATTTATGATGTTCTTGTTTATTCCTTTACTTATTTCATCTGTAATTTCAATAGAAAGCTTCTAACATATAGGTGATTGCTGACCTTTTTTTTTAATTTCGTTAAAACAAATGTTTTAAGGCTCCTTCTGCAGTTACCAATATAAAATCTTCTCTCAATTGTAAAGCCTTTTTAATTCGCAAAAAGCATTTGATTATAATCTCTATAGCAGAGCTTTCCAACCAGTGTGCCATGAAACATTTGCGATGCGCCGTAAGATAATTCTGGATTTTTTTAAATTTCCTTATGAAGTGATAAATATTGTTCGACTAATATTTACATATTAATTTTTTTTTAAATTAAGTATAATAAGTCGAAAATTCAGTAAAATAAAAATCCAAATATATAAAGTAGGCTCTGCAAAAAATATAACGGGTGAATGAATGAATAGTCACATCTTGATATTCTTTTTTTTTAGTATTCAGTTTATTTTTGTGAACAGTAGTGACCAGTAACGTAAGCTCTTGCTTTATAATATTTAAGTTTCAAGGTAAATATAAAAAGAATTTATTAAATATGTTTAGAAATATATTTTAATATTATTATATAGTTATTGCAAGGTATTTTTTGTAAAACTTTTTCAAAATTGAGATTATGGATAAATTTTTAAAAAGAAGCGAGAAACAAACAGCTGTCGATGTGATACAGATTCCAAAGAAAAAAGTTAAACCAACTCCTAATAGACAATATAACGAAGAATGCATCAGATTTGGTTTCTCAAGTATTGAAAATGCTGGAAGTATTCAACCTTATAGTATTATATGCCGGGAAACATTATCAAATGAAAGAATGGTGCCAAGTAAACTTCTGCGACATCTTAAAACCAGACATTCCAATTATGCTGAAAAGAATGTTGATTTTTTTAAGGGAATGCAAATTGATAATAAAAAACAAAGTATTTTTATGAATTCAGCAACCACAATGTCAAAACGAGCTCAAGAAGCTAGCTGCAATGTTGCAAAATTAGTAGCTAAAGCTAAAAAACCGCACATTATAGCTGAATCTTTAATTTTACCATCTTGCATAGAAATTGTTCGACACATGTTTGGAGCCAAAGAAGCAAAAGAAATTGAAAAAGTGCCACTTTCAAATAATACAATTAGTAGGCGTATTAACGAAATGTCTATTGACATAGAAACAACGTTAATTCAAAAAATTAAAGATTCAGAATATTTTTCGATACAGGTTGATGAATCTACAGACTGTAGTAATTGTGCTCAGCTTATGGTATTTGTTCGAATTTGTGAAGAAAAAGAAATGAAAGAACATTATTTATTTAGCAAAGAACTTCCCAATCGAACAACTGGGGAAGAAATATTTAAAGTCATCAACAACTACTTTGTCAATAAAAATATATATTGGAAAAATTGCATTAGCTTATGTACAGATGGTGCAGCTGCAATGTAAAAGGCTTGGTGGCTAAAGTTCTCTCTGAAAATAATGAAATTTAAATAACACACTGTTTTATCCACAGGGAAGCTCTTATGTCTCAAAGTTTACCAGAAGATCTAAAAGTCACGTTAAACGAAATAGTAAAAATGGTGAACGTTATTAAATCTAGGCCACTTCAATCTCGGCTGTTCTCAATTTTATGCGAAGAAATGGGGTCAGAACATCAGTCTTTACTTTTTCATACTGAAGTACGCTGGCTATCAAGGGGAAGAGTATTGTCAAGAGTTTATGAACTTAAGGAGGAATTAAAAACTTTTTTCGAGAATGACACTTCTTACCATAATATTTTGAAAGATAACTTCTGGTTACAGAAACTTGCGTATTTAACTGATATATATGAACATCTTAACGAACTTAATCGTAAAATTCAAGGAAGAAATGAAAATATACTGAGTTGCACTGATAAAATAAATGGATTTAAAGCTAAAATTAAGATGTGGATTAACGAAGTGAAACCTGGTAAAATTTCTATGTTTAATAGGTGTTCTACCTTAATTCTTGATAAGCAAATATTCAAACTTGTGGAGCAGCATCTATATTTACTTGGAGAAATGCTGCAGCATTATTTTAAATCAAATAGGCTGATTGAATTTGATTGGCTTCGGAATCCTTTTACTTTGCCGCCTGAAGAATCTTCGAAAAACTTATCGATGCAACAAAAAGAAGAACTAATAGATTTAAAAAATGATCGTACACTTGAGCTTCAATTTAAAGACAATATTCCAATATCTCAGATTTGGTTAATCGCTAAGAAGGAATTCCCAACTATTTCAAACAAAGCTATTGATATTCTGTTACCATTCGCTACTACCTACATGTGTGAACAAAGCTTTTCATCGACGGTTACCATTAAAAACATAAAGCGATCGTGTATTAAAAGCCTTGACCATGAGCTGCGCGTATCTATTTCAAGTATAGAACCTAATATAAGCAAGCTCTCAGATATCACATTAAGCTGCTTTAGAAATGTCCAAAAAAATTACTAAAAATATATATTTTTTTTTTTCAAAACTTAACAGAATTTTTTTTCTATAAATAAGTAATAGATTTTTTAGTGTGCCGCTATATTTTTACAAAACTAGTTACCATGCCGTAGACTGAAAAACGTTGGGAAGCACTGCTCTATAGTATGCCCACTTGTCTTATAATTCAAAAGTAATGACAGCTCCTTTTATTCATATTCATAATTTTGTAAAACGATAATTTTGTCAGGGAAGTTTTTGAATATTTTTGCAATTATTCGTAGGTATATAGTACAAATATTCAAAAATTCGACTGTCATAATTGTAATTCTATAAGTTTTCGCATTTGTAACTCTCTGTTTCTCACTAATTAAAATTGATAACTCAATTAATATTCTGATAAACAATCTTCATCTTCACTATCACTATCATCTTCCTGAATTCATTACTTCCCTTCTTCTTCTCAATGTAATAAGTTTGAAAAAGTTTCAAAATATCTCAGTGCAAACCATGATTATAGCATAGTTGATGATTTGCAACACACAACTTCCTGCATAACGGCAGCACCATCACTTATTACCTACAGTAAAATATTGTTTATACAATATAAATCCATAATCCATCTAATTTTTGTGTTATAACAACTCTAACTAATGTTTTTTCGGCAGGACACTTACCACCACAAGATTTGACGTATCTTTAGAATTTTTTTATATATGATACCATCCATGTATCTCTTACTTTTAATGCAAGTTAATACGCTAATAGATGCACTAAATTTGTTTCTTCGTCTTCTGAAGAAGTTTTTAGTACAATAAAAATGTCTACGAGATCGTTCTCACAGTATATGTAAAAAATTCAAATTTTTATATGGCAATACCAAGAAGGGGTTTCCCGATTTAGTCCATTTTTTAAATTTTAGGTGATATTATTATGAAAATACCATGTACCAAATCTCAGCTCTCTATATCGATGCGTTCTCAGGCATTGCCCAAATATATAGTGGAAAACGAAATTTTTGTATGGCAACCCCATGAAGGAGTTGCCCGATTTATCTCATTTTCGAACGTAATTTTACTTTTTTTTCTAAAGTCCGCGGATAAAATTTCAGCTCTGTAAGTATACGCGTTCTCGAGTTATCGTGCGCATGGACGGACGGACAGACGGACGGACAGACGAACAGATCGACGGACATGCAAAAATTAAAATAACTTTTAATTTTATGCGTGGGTGTGCAATCCATTTTGCTCTACGATTATTATTTCGAGCCAAATTGGGCAACTCTTTTCTGGGGTTGCCATACAAAAACATCGTTTTTCACTATATATTTGGACAGAGTCTGAGAACGCGTTAACGTAGAGAGCTGAACGTGTTTTCATAATAATGATTTTTAATAGTACATATAATTTGAAAGATGGTGTAACGCTGCCCTTTGTGCGAAATAAATGTAGCTCAGTGGAGGTGGGCTAGGTGGAAATAAATTGGTTTGTTGGGCGCCATGTGTTTTTTTTTGTGATTTGAGTTACCAGGAAACTCTAAACATAATACTCACGATTTCAACAGGTGATATGTGCATACAACAAAAAGTATACAATGGTTGAAATGTAGTCCTCAAGGAACAAAATCACTTATACGCTTAACTATTGCTATACCTATACCTAATAGTAGTTTATTTATATAAACGCAAAATTTCGTAATGAGATAATATATATACCTATATGTAGGATATATGCCTACTTTTTTTCGCAATAAAACAATATGCTGAACTGGAATACTAGTCAGAACGGACTTATCGCAAAATTCCAATGTGATCTCTATGGAGCATATACCATAATTGGAGATAAACAATATGCCTGAGAATATTCCATAAGAACCAAGCCTATTTTACAACATATCCACTATGATTTTCAATAAAACCATATGCTTTCAGGCTATCTACATATCCACTAAAAACCAAACTTATTTATATTAACGCTGGATTCCAATATTATATATGTCGAATGTACATTATAGTTCACAACAAACAATAAGCTTCCAGCTTTTCTACATACTCCATGAGAAAATGAATTATTTATATATACTGAGCTTTGCTTCACTCCTGTCCACATGTTACTCTCCGGGAGAAAAGAAAAATCCGCAAATATCTAGTAATGCTACCGCTTTGTCCAATACTCCTAATTACATGGAATCAAGATGTCGATTTTTAAGTTTCCTTTTTAAAGTATTTTCCGATTTTCTTTGTTCTTTTTCCATTTTTGGCTAATTCTTTACTTAATTTAACATTCCTTACTTTTCTGTGCTTTACCCTTCTGAACTTGGATAGTCTTTCCCGGGAATTGAACCGTACCACAGCCGTCAACTCTAAAAAAAACAAATTCCATTTCAACTATATCATACCAAGTATTCCTGCTGCTTTTCAATTACAACCAAGGGCATGGTCACATTATTTGAAACCTTGAAACCCTTATATAATTAAAGAAAAGAAAAGAAAATTCATGAAGACTTTTACAAAATGCAATTTTTTTTTAAATTGATAACTAACACTTGTTGTTGCAGTTATCGCAGATAGCAATGCGTATAAGGCGTTTCGAACCAGCCGGAACAAATACTCTTCAGTAAGGCTAGTCCCGCCTGTAGGGCTGTACTGGCTAAGCGCTAAAGTAAATACGTAGTATTTCGTCTCATATGATTCATACTCAGAATTTATACTGAGACTGAGGTCTGCTTAGTATTTTCTTCTGGCGGTTGCGGCAAGCAGGAACTGACCGTACTGAAGAGTATTGGATCCTACTGATGCGAAACGCCTTATACACATTGCCTTATATAATATGTTTGTGTTTTATTTATTTCTTTTTTTAGGAAAATTATATGTATGTATGAATATTTTATTTATAGAGATACCTATAGCTGTAACGGGTGGTGGGTATCCCTAATCAAAATCATTACTAGGCTCAGCATCAACAGTCATTCTTTTCAAATTCTTTTTTTTGTGGTTGTTGCTTGGTTCGATTTAGGAAACTGGACACAGGCCCCAAAAATTCTAATACTACTGATTCTGGATGGAATTTGCAGGCAGGAGTGTTTTTATGACTATGAGCATGAACTCTTTTATCAACAAATTTTCATATGAAGTTTACAGCGATCTCCCCAAGGTGAATTGTGAATTGTGAATTAATGAAGTTTCTATTTTCTACTTGTGGATTATACTAATTACTTAAAATATACAGAAGAGCAAAAATGTAATGATATAAAACATAGTAGGATATTATTAAATTATTATATTAAATAGATATCTATAAATGAAGTCATCATTTTGAGTGACTGTGAAGTGAATGTAAAATCTATTTGTCATTTGAAAGCCTGCCTACGAGTAAGAAACTAAAGGAGAGGCCATTGCGTGAATATATATGCCATTTTTGCGTGCCGAACGTGATGCTTTTTCTCCCTTTCTAACATTTGGTTGTACCTCTGTCTACATGTACCCGAGGTGTCACTTTTGTTTATGTTCGGTAAAGAGATTTACCCTAGCACAAAAGCCGTAGGTAAGGTTAAAATTGGAAGGGTACTAAATAGAAAAATATTTACATTCTTTTATGTGGAAATTAGTAATACTGTACTTGTTTATTTTTTAATAATAAGCTGGGAATTAGAATATTGGTAAATGTTTGTATTTTGATAAAAGTAAAAGAATTTTAATATATTTTCTTAATATGGATTTACCAAATATGAAATTTTAAAGCAAGTTATTGAGCAACCGAAAATGGAAATAGGCTTACTGGGGAACCAGGAATCTGAAAAAGTTATTTTGTATTACTAGCTCTCACTATGCTGCTGCTGGTATAGAAATTTGCGTCATACTTCCAAAAACCGAGCCAAAATCCCCTTGCATAAACTTTTTTTCCATCAGCTTGCAATGCGAATTTTTTATAGTATGTGTATAAACTTACACATTTTTGAAATTGACACGAAAATTGTTGTTGATGGGCCTCTCCTTTAGTTTACTCGTAGTGTGTGACATCTTCAGGTGTCCGATAGTGAACGTTTAGGTAGTGTGCGTGTGTTAGTGGCGAAATTATGTACGGTCACCGTGGTCCCCTGCAGGCAATTGGACGAAATTCCGCCGTAGGAAAATGAATTCGAAATAGAGGAAACGCTCGCAGCTCGAAATCTTTTCGATTTTTTTTAACTTAAACGAAGTTCTAGCATCATGGCCTAATATCCGAGAACTCGAAATAGATGAATCGCTTGTGGCTCGAAATATATAACAATTTTTTGCCATAAACGACGTTTTCAAGCATGCCGAAATTTCCGAAAACTCGAAATAGATGAACCGCTTGTGGCTCGAAATATAAAAATTTTTTTTACCATAAACGACGTTTTCAAGCAGCCGAAATTTCAGAGAATTCGAAATAGATGCATCGTTTATAGCTCGAAATTTCTTCGATTTGTTTGCTATATACAGAAGTTTCGATATACGGCTCATGTGAATTTCCTAGGAAGTCGTTTTTCTATTCATGAAATTGTTCTTCGCAGGCATTCTAAGTGGAAATTTTATTGAGTGAAGTGCAAAGTGAAGTTTTAATTTATTATTTATTTATTCGATATCGTATTTACTTAGCATTTGCAAGAGAGGTCGATACCAGATCGTTCTGTTAAAAAACATCGAATCCAAAACGAACTACTAACACATACAAGAACTTCGAAAGAAAGTCGAGCTAGCGAACCACTGTCGGGTCGTCAATACAAATTCGATATCGTGTTCCGTGTTTTGCAATTTGCAAGCTGTAAATTCGATATCGAAGCTAGTCGAATTGGATCCGATTTTGAACTGCAATGTTTGCAGGGTCTAGGTATATAGATGAATCGATGTATGTCAGGCTGAATGATAGTTGGTGTGTAGATCCTAGCTATATCCTTATTAAGATGCACATCTCCTAGTTATTTCCTAAAAATGAAATGCTACATCAGTATGACTAGGAAAATATTTAATTGAATCATACGGACGTCACAGACATAAAATCGGGCTAAATCGGGCGACCCTTGCCATATAAAAACTTATGTTTTTTACCTATGCAATGAAAATGATCAGTTAGGACTGAAATTGTCTAGGGACAATTTTTCTGTATTGAAATGTTCTTCAGAATAAGAAATCCTATAAAATTGGTTATAATAATTTTTACTGTCCAACGAACCGTTCTAGAAGTAAATGCGAAAAACCACTTCAACAATCAAACTTGAACGGACAGTAATGGTCTTAGACCTATTCTAGCATTTTTTTGTTTCAATATATTTTTCATGTTGTGATAGGCGGGTTTTAATTTTTTGGATGTTTGGCTTTGTATGAGACAGTTTTTATAACCTAGCTAATTATATGTAATGGATAGTTATTCCTCCTGAGAATTCTATCAATTATGGGTTTTGTTTTGCGTTAAATTTTATGTTGCTTAAGCTTAGAAGCCTGTGGGCAAAAACCTCCGCAGTGGTTATTTTCATTGCTATTGGGTGATTAGAATGATAATTATTTATGCGATTTGAACTGCATATTTTGCAGTGCCAGTCGGTAATGATTCTTTCTGTTTCAGTCCTAATGAGGAGCTGTTTTTATCGCGGCATTCCATTATATTTTGTCAGGAGTTACGTTTTCGCCATGGCTAACCATGATATTGTATATTATATTATATATGTATATTATATGTATATTATAAACATTCTTTTCACATTCCCATTTATTTTTATCGTCCGATAGCACACATACATTTGGATGCACTCACAGTGAGGCGATGATTTTGAGTGTGTTTTTAAGGCCTCTGCTAATTTTTTTTCATTTGTTAAAAGCACTTTTCACAAATTTAAAACCAACTCCAGATGGAGTGGCAGCTCACTATTAAATATTCGTTATACTTTCAATGTATGTCCTCATGCTTGCTTGATCGATTAATTTTTGATTTAATTATTTTGGAGCGTATCTTTCTGGAGGGGGGGGGGGGGCGCACCGGGTTCAATGTGGGGGCCGTGCCCACCCGTGTCCTTACCTGGCAACGCGCATGCTATACAGGCTCTCCAAGCCTTTAGTACGTATTCGTACCCAATTATCTGATATCCGAAATTTTGAAGTCCTCATTTACTTTTTTCACAGATCACTTTATTAAGGTAAGTAATCTTTAAAAAAATAATATGCCAATCCCTGGGCTTTCCAATATTATCTTACATTGTTTTTTCAGATTGCTATTTTGTTTACTCATCTGGTCGTAACGAAGTTTATCAACTATTATTATATCTAGCATTACTTTTGATCTCTCTCTTAAGGCTGGAATGGAATTTTTTTGACCTGAAATGAAATTTCAAGAAATAAAAATCGCAATTCTACAGAGTGAATAAATTTTACATTTACAGTTTCGAAACGTAATTAAATCTGTAGTTCGGTGGGATTGCAGCACAGTATTTCTTATTTCATTATCTAGAAAATGTTAAAAGAAGAAACGTTTTTCAATAAATTCCTAGAAAAATAACCCAAAAAGGGTCTGTTTACTTTACATTGCTAATTCATTAGTGGAGTGGTTGATGGGCTGCTGCTTGTGCAATTGTTGAACGCTTCACTCAATTACATCAACAATGTTATGATCTGCACTGATGTCGCTTAATACTGAACGCGCGTATAATTTTACTTTTGAAAATGCCTTCTCGGAACAAATATACATCCCTGAAAACTCACCGATTTTCTTTAAATTTTCTTTAAATTTTGCGGAGCGCGCGTGTGTGTGTGTGCCCCCTGCCAGCCTGCCTCTGTGTGTGTGTGTGTGTGTGTGTGTGTGTGTGTTCGTCTACCTGCATGAGCGTGTGTTTCTTTAATAAAAGTTTTTCTATTCCATTCTAACTAAATGCTGTACTACACATCCAGCAATAAGCCAGCAAAAAGTTTTGAGTGCCCTCTTGATGCTACCTAAAAGAAGAAGAAGATTAAAGTTGTTGTGAGCTGCAGTACAAATATCGGGAATTTTAAAGTCGAATATCTCGGAAACTATAAGTTTCCGACAAATTTCGTTTTGATATTTGCGATTTGTGAGTGAAAAGGAACTAGTGTGCAAAGTTTAAAGAAATCGGTGAGTTTTTCAGGGATGCCGCCTTCTCAATATGGTTCAGCATTGGCGTGTATGGTGGTAAAAATTTCGACTGATATCCACTGTCTGGAATCGCATCGTGAGCTTCTCGAGTCTTATGGATCCGAGCATTATCCATAATTAAAAGACAGAAAAAAGTTTTAGGGAAAAATTTTTATATTTAATAATATGGCTTAGTAAATATTGCGACATACACTTGCTGTTGTGTACTGTTTTTTTAAATTTATTATATAATTGAAAATTTTCAATCTAATATCATCTTTCGATTCTTTCGGAAATTCTTTCAGTAATGATGTTAGAGTTCTGCAAAAGTTTTCATCTGGATCATCCAGAGTTTGGTTTCCTTCCTTTGCACGTTCTTTTATAATATTGGCGGTCTCTTCTATTGTCTGCAACACTTTTTCAATTGTTCCTTTATTTGCAGATTCTCTTGGATTTTCATTTGTGTCTGGGATATATGTAGAAAATGAGCTATTGCTTGAATCTTCCAGAAACTCCAATTCATCAGTGATTTCATTGCATCGTATTCTAGTTATAAGAATATGTTTAATAAAATAAGTGTGGACATATAGTGCAAGTATTTTACCTTTTCGGTTGAACATAGTCTTTTAAAAACAGAAGATTATCGAAAAATATCCAAGGTTCTTCCAGTTCAGCCCCACTACCCAAGGGGCGATCAAGTTTCTTTAGTTCCGTACGTAAATATATAATAAAAAACGAAAATACTGTCAATTGACAATTTTATGACTGAAATTAGCCACGAATAACCGTGCAACCATAAGTGAACGATTTTAACGAAACTTTGCATAATCACGTAAAGTTTAATATAGTTGCATCCATTTGAATTTGTGCTTTCGTGGTCCTACGCCCTTCAACGTAAGTCCATTATAGTTCAGCCTTTACAGCCGCAATCAACGTAACCTTACGTCCCCTAACAGTGGGTACAGCAATGCGTGCTCCTGAATTAATCTCAATCTCTCTGTTGTGGAACCCACTGTACAAATTCCCTGGCGTAAATTTGTTGTAGCTTTAACGTTCGTTGATTTTTCATCCTGTCAACCTCAGTCGAGGACAATTTTAAAGTAATTTTCAGTTTCTGCAAAGCACTGGAGATCGTAGTCAATGAAATAGATATAGTTTTTTCCTCCAATAACTTTCTTTGAATATTTTTCTGCGTAATCCCAGGTTCTCCTTCTACTTGTGCTTCAATGAATTCAGTACTTCTCCTGTTAATTTGCTTACTCGATTAGCACCTCGTTTTGTTTCCAATAAAACGTCGCCACTCTGTTTATACCGCGATAAAATGGTTTTTGCAGAATCCACCTTAATCCTTGCAATCGCAGAAGCTTTGGAAATTGTTTCCCTTGTTATTTTTAATTTATTAGAGGTTTAGAGCAAGAAAACAGCATGTCAGTTATTAGTACCTATCTATTTAATTTTCCGTAATTGCTTTTAAATTACAAAATCCGACAAAAATTCCTAATATTTCGTTACCTCTCCCTTTGCCGCAATTACTTCTGGTAAACGTCGGGGAAAGCTGTCAATGCACGTTTTCGCATATTCTTTTAGTTGTGGAGAGTTTTGCCATACGTGTAGCAGTTTTTCAATAAGTTGTCGCTTATGTGTTATGAGTTCCTTCGCTACTTCCCTTTTTGCAAACTTCCACATGTTCTCTATGGGCTTCATGTCGGGGGTATTACCTGGCCATGGCAAAACCCTAACGATTTTTTCAGTCATTGCCTCATTGTCCATTCGACGATGTACAGGCGCCCCATGCCGTACGAGGCACTCAGGGTGAAATTTCTCTCCGGGGTGTCGTCACACAAATGAATTTTTATCTTTCAAGATTTGGAAAGTGGACTCGTCGGAGAAGCAGACCTGTAAAATATTAACAAAATCATGAAAAAGTCATTATTCAGAAATATTACATAAAAAAAAAATCATCCTTACTCGACTCCACTACTCAACAGTCAAATTCCTGTGTGCTTGAGTCACTGAGAGATTTGCTATTTCATGTGGCACAAATATTGTGTTTCTATATATTTCCGTTAGAGCACCTTTTAAAAGTTTTACTACATAAAAAACATGTAAAACTCAACCAATCAGATGAAATTTTCCACCCGAATTAAATTAAAAAAAATATATTTTCTTGTGCCCAAGTGATGTTTTAATCGCTTATCCCACTTTAATTTTCAAAAGTTATTCTTAACTGAATCCTGCGTATGGGCAAATGGCATAAGAAAACGTCTAGTAAGAAATATTTTGTGTTTGTAGCTACAACTCTGCCATAGGGCGAAAGAGAAAACTATAAAACTTGTGCCATTTTCCCATAGGAAAATGGCAATACGCTCAGTCCATTGTTACAAGTCAGTGCTTCAGCCCATTCCAGCATCTTTTTCTTCATTGCGTTAGTCTGAGCTGGAAGACTTCTGATTAGGTTGCCAATTATTCGGAGCTCCCAGAACTGAAATCTTCACTACTCATTTTTGTTTGGCTTTAGTCTCAACTTAAATGAATACTCGTACTGGAGAATTAAATATACACTACTGATGTGGCACTGACACAGCTTTGACAAACGCTTGCAGAAGACTACTACATTAGTAATGTACATAACGGAATTAGATTATTAGGCTGAACTACAATAGAAGTAAAGCACTTTACGAAATTAAACGAGACTGGGGTTTACTTACAAAAATTGATACTTTTAGCCTAAATATATATCTCATTCTGTAAGGGTTATTATCTTGATATTTAATGTTTTCAATTTTAAAAAGTGGTAAAAGTGAAAAAATTAACAAATAGAAGTGGATGTAATTGAAGATTTGTGCTATCTTTTAATTCGCAGTACCATTTTTACATTGCACTTTTAATCATTTAGTATTAATTTAATTGTTTGACACATCGCGTTCTTACGGATTGAGCGATTCTTAGCGCACTATACTTACGGAAAATTGGATATTCAAATTTAACGAAAGTTCCCCTCACACGAGTTAAAGTGAATTTGTGTACGCCTGTTAAATTAAAGAGCGCGTTCGCTTTACGTAAGTAAATCTACTTACGTATATTTCTATTGTAGTACAGCCTATTAACTGAGAAATACTTGTTGAAAAATTAAAATTAAATTGCGACTTTTATTCCTTGAAATTTCATTTCAGGTGAAAAAAGTTTCATTTCAGTCGGAAAAAGTTTCATTTCATTTGAAAAAAGTTTCATTCTACTCGAAAAAGGTTTTATTCCATTCGAAAAAGGTTTAATTTAATTTTAAAATAGTTTCATTCGCAAAAGAAAGGTCAAAGTCAGTTCTAAATTATATTTTCACTATTCGTGGACAATAAACAATAACGGATGTAAATAGTGAATACACATTAATTGAATATAACACTTTAAAGTATTTATTTTTTTAATAAGACGATTGTATTTGGTACACCCCATATTTGATTTATATGATGAAAAGGACGAATTCAACAAACTTTTTTGAGGTTTTTGCACGTTTGGCATTTTAACGGCAAGTGGAGAATATTTAAAACCGAAACTCAACATAACACAGATAAAGTAGATGCTTTGGTCAAGTGTGCTTGTTTGCTCAAGAATTTAATCATCGATATGGAAGGACTACTTGAGAGTAACTCTCTCGAAATACAAAGGACACCGGAATGTTCAAATATTGCTAGTGTAAAAAAAAATGATTTAGTCGTACTGGAAGTAGGGCGTTTGAAATACGGAGTGAATTCACAACTTTTTTTAAAGGTGAAGCTGGAGCTATTTAATTATTTCTGCTAACGTTAATAATATATCAAATCGAAACATTTTTTTTTTTTTTGTAATTAAAATTGGCACAGTATTTGAACACCTACATACATCTGATATTAGTCCAGAATAATTTTTCTTATTCCCATCGGCCTTGGTACCTATCTTCCATAGGTTTTAGGTCCTGGTGAAATCGCTCCCCTTGTTCTTCGCTATAGGATCCAAGATTTTCTGGGAATTGGTCAAGATGACTGTGGAGGTAGTGCACTTTGATGGCCATATTACATTCTAAGTTTTTAAAGTTCTCTAGCATGCTGTTTACAATTTCAGAGTAGTTAATTGACTTGTGATTTCCAAGAAAGCTTTTAGTAACTTTAACAAACGAAGCCTACGCAGGTTGTTCCAAATCGTTCGTGGAATTTAAGAAATTAGTATCTTTTTGAGGCCAGCCCTTCCCATTAACTCGTACACGAATTTGTCTGTTTATATATTTCTTTTTTACTATTTTCGACACTCTCGTAGACCCACTTTTCGTCATCACAGCGAGCTGAAATTTGGCACACAGGTTCATGTCGCGTGACAATTGAATCTATCAAAATTTCCATGGAAACTCCGGAAAATCGGGAAAAATCATTTGAAAATTTGGTACAAATTTGGTTAGTGATAAATCCGTTTCAGGAAAAATGCAGAGTTTTCCGATTTTTCCGAAAAAAATTTCCGGAATTTTCCGACTTTTCCGGAAAATTTTCCGGTAAAAAAGTTTTCTAAATTATGCAGGATCATTTTCTCTTCCGTCCTATTGGCATCAATGCATTCTCTTCAACAATCATGAAAACTTGCATGAAAAATCGAGAAAAATTCATGTAAATTTTTAAAAAAAATTCATTGTAATAGGAAAAGTCTGTGGAAAACATGGAAAATCGGGAAAATTCATGCTTTATGGGATCAAGTTGGAATACAGCTAAAAAGCGCTGTTTAAAACATAATTTGAATTTCAGAAAACCGTTGCAGTACTTCAACGCTTTGATACACGAAAAATTTTTGTTTTCGGATCGGCACCAAACATGACTTAAAAATTGTTTTAAAATATCTCCATGCAGCACGTAATAACAATTTAGTTAACGTGAAAAAGGCAGAAAATAAAATAAGTAAAAAACGAGTTTTCAAACAAAACTGAGGCCAAACCGCATGAAAAAGTAGAAAATAAACTTTTCTTCACACACAGAGGTGGGCTCAGATTTTATTCGCTGACAATCACCGATATATTTCAGTATGATCAATCAGAGGTAATAAGTGATTTGATTCATGAAGAGAAAGAATATTCAAGAGAAATGTTCCAATCAAAAAATCTGAGTCCACCTCTGTGTGTGAAGAAAAGTTTATTTTCTACATTTTCATGCGGCTTGGCCTCAGTTTTGTTTGAAAACTCGTTTTTTACTTATTTTATTTTATGCTCAGAGCAGAAAATTTTCTCTTTATATAAGAAAAACATTGCACATTTTTATAAGGCCTAGCCTTATGTGCAAGAGGGCAATATAATTTTATCTCTTGAAACCAAAGCTGGATTTATGATATTCTGCTTTCCGACCTCCATCGCCTCACGTACAGGCCAATCTCTTTTCTCCAAGCGTTGATGCTTGGCACGACTGTCCACCTTGTATGTCCTATCCACGTTGCTCTCCTAATAAGGTTAATCATTTTTAGATCAACACAAATACTCCATTGGTGTTCGTTATATTTGATTTTGTCCGGCCCAATTGAAATATTTTGATATTCTTCTTTTAATTTTGTTGAATGAGCAATGGAAGCTGAGCCCATATTTGTTGCCATTTTGTAAAAGGACACATTTAAGGCTTCGTTTAGAGCTGTCTATAAAAAGACGCCATTCATTTGGTTGGTATTCTGAAAGACCCATTTCGAGAATAAGGCCTTGCATTTGCAGATAGAACGTCACTTTTGTACCTAACGCCAACAAAGTTTTTTTTTTAATGTAGAAGCCAATACCTCTGCAGATTCTTTAGATAGTTTAAGATCCCTTATCAAATCATTTAATTCTTCTTGGGTAAAAGGCTTTGGCTCTGTAGACGCTATTCCTTCAAAATCAATGTTGCTGCTCACTTTATTAAAGATTCCTTCAAATGATGTTTCACGGATTAAACAAAATGTTGGAACAGGTACTTCCTCTGAATGTGGTAAGTCTTCTAGCCGATTCTAAGTCTGGATAAATCATTTTTTTAACGTTAAACCGCGCAAATTAACACAGCAGAAGTAACAGTCATTAATGTGATTTTTTTTGATCTTTTCATTGCATGGGCACTCCGAACCTCATACGGCGCTTCTTTGACCACTGACCCACTGTCTCAGGTGTTCGTAGCACATTTTACAAACAATTTGGGGTATCCATCCTAACCGAAATTTTGAATTTTGTGAAGAAGAAGGAAGAAAAAAAAGCTAAAAACTGTTGTGCAACAATGAGAATGGAATGCCATGAGTGCGTGGCAACTTACGTCGATGTGTAGCCCGCGGTCATTGATACCCTGGAAATTATTTCGACATGGAAAGATGCAAGCATGTCTGCTGCTGCTGCTTTTAAACTTTATTCAGTACACTCTTCGGCTTTATTGTTGAGTCGAGCTTTGCAAATAAAAAATCAAGACTCCACAGAAGTTAGATACTGCAAAGGACGAGCTTGAGTATAGAATAAAATAAGTAAATAACGAGTTTTCAAACAAAACTGAGGCCAAGCCGCATGAAAAAGTAGAAAATACACTTTTCTTCACACACAGAGGTGGACTCAGATTTTATTCGCTGACAATCACCGATATATTTCAGTATGATCAATCAGAGGTAATAAGTGATTTGATTCATGAAGAGAAAGAATACTCAAGAGAAATGTCCCAATCAAAAAATCTGAGTCCACCTCTGTGTGTGAAGAAAAGTTTATTTTCTACTTTTTCATGCTGCTTGGCCTCAGTTTTGTTTGAAAACTCTTTTTTTACTTATTTTATTTTCTGCCTTTTTCACGTTAACTAAATTGTTATTACGTGCTGCTTTCAATGTTTTCCACAGACTTTTCCTATTACTATGAATTTTTTTTTTAAATTTACATGAATTTTCCTCGATTTTTCATGCAAGTTTTGATGATATTCAAAGAAAAAATATTGCTGCCAGTAGGACGGAAAAAAATGATACCGCATAGCTTATAAAACTTTTTTGTCGGAAAATTTTCCGGAAAAGTCGGAAAATTCCGGAAATTTTCGGAATATTTTCCAGAAAAATAGGAAAATGCTGCATTTTTCCTGAAACAGATTTATCACTAATCATATCGATGAAAATTTGTCCGATGATTTTCCCACTTTTCCGGGTTTTCCACGGAGTTTTCCACAAAAGCAACTTTATGCAACTCATTTCGCTCTACAACTTTGTCTTAGGTTGCAAAACGCTCAAACGCTTCCTTGGTCTGAAAATCTCCAGAAAAGCGTTTTACATGATTTTTCCTCGATTTTTTCTGGAAATTTCCGGGTAAAATTTTTGACAGATTCAATTGTCATGCGACTTGAACCTGTGTGCCAAATTTCAGCTCGCTGTGATGACGAAAAGTGGGTCTATGAGAGTGTCGAAAATAGTAAAAAAGAAATATACAGACAAATTCGTGTACGAGTTAAAGGGAATGGCCTCAAAAAAGAAAGCGATAGATAGTTTCAGAACGATTTTTTAAAAAATGAAAACTATTTACCAAATCAAGCCCAAGCGGTGCAATGCAATCACTAACACAATTGCAGATTATTATTGTGTGTCGATCTAAAGGGTGCCAAAATGGTTTTCCAAAGACACCACTTTATAAAATGTATCTCGATTTTCGATTTCAAGCAATTTTTAGTAATTGAATTTTTATTTGAATATAAAATAAAAACAATATGAAACCTACTCTGAAAACTAACACAGTGTTAACGAAATAAGTTATATTGTGGAGTAGTGCCAGAAGAATAGGAGTAGCGAGCGTATAAAAAATAATTACCATAAAGCAAAATAATTACAGCGAGAGATAAAAGTCCCACAATCTTCAAACTATACTTTGATCTGGTCATTACTCATCTAGATTCTAGAGGACCGTTTTTTGAAACGTCGCAACGTTTCGTCAAACTTTTTATGTCTTTTTCCGGAGAAAATGAGAGCTTAAAATAAAACTGCGTGTGGACAATTCGAAACGTACACTTTTACACGACAATCTGAAGTACGGATCATTGAAGTCAATATCTGGCTGCACCGAATTGCAGATAAAACAATTAACAGTTCTCTCGAAATTCTTGATATCTGCAGCAAGGAAGCATTCCCCAATGGCCAGATACCATTGATAACTATGCCACATATGACCACACGAATGGGCATTCATTTTCCAGTTTGCATCGTCTCAAAACCTATTTGAAGTCCACAATGGGAAAAGTCGATGCAAAACTTAATGATGTTTTTTTTTGTACCTTGGCGTATCAATTTATTGAAACAAAAAAGGAAAAATGTGTGTGTATTGAACATATTCTTCGTACAAGTTTTTCATTAAGCGGTACATGTTATTAATTAAGGTACTTAAATCTACAAATATACAAGAATTTTGTTTGTAGTTTTCTATTTCAAAACCCTCTTTTTGACAAATCCTGCGCTCGGGCCTGCATGGAGAGCCAATTCAAAGGCGTGCATGAACTCTACTATTTTCAGTGAGTGGATGCATATGTACACTAGATGCGAAAATACAAAGACAAAAAAGAAAAATTCTTATCTTCCTCGACAATGCTACCTGTTATGTTGTCGATGAGCTTACTAATATAAAACTTCAATATCTACCACCAAATTGTAGTTGACATTTACAACCATTCGACCAAGGTATCATCCATACTTTAAAAGTAAACTACCGTAACGACATGATGAACCATTTTATTTATTATTTGGATGAGGTTGAAAATACTTCAGAGCCCGGTTGGCTTAAATCTGCATGGGACAATGTAACTAAATCAACAATCCAATGACATAATTACTGAAGATAGTATGGTACAGAAAAATATAAGGGTTTTAGCAGTTGATGTATTTTTGGCCACATTACCGGAAAACTGGGATGACGATTTCTTGCAAGAAATTGAAAATAGACAAGACACTGAAGATATTATAAGCAACTCCAGCACACTTAAAAAAAAATAATTAGTTAAAACGACAAATCACGATTAGTTGATTGCACATTAGTAATTCCTGTAAATTGATTTGGAAAAACAATTAGGTGATTAATAAAATTGTAAGTGCTAATTAGTTGCAATTTCTAATTGGAATTAGTTGATTTGCCCTTAGTTGATTTGGAAAATACTTTAGCTGTAGCTTCGAATTCAATTAGTTCAGTTAACAAATATTTGGTGACAATTAACTAATCATGTTTCAGAAGACATATTAGTAAAATTAACATATAAAATTATTAACTTTTTCGCGGAAATAACGAAACTGTTTGTTTATTTTTAAGAATATGATTTGTTATATTAGCGAATTTCTGCAATTAATAAATTCAACAAATAAATTGATAGATTTTTTTAATATGATGTAACCTCACAATTTTCTAAATTAACGAATTACATTAGTTGGTATCAATAATATAATTTTCGCATAACTTTAAATTTTGAATCACTGCACCATTAATATTTATTTTTACACCCTAAATGAAATCTCATAGGTCATACTGATTTTATCACTTCGCTGCTAACGCGTATTACTGATAAAGGAAAAATGAATTGGACTCCCCATAATTGTTATTTTGATATTTGCATGTCTATCCGTTTGTCCGTCTATCCGTTCATCTATGGCATTTTCGAAAAAATATTAAATATAATTTCATAAATGGAAGAAATCTTGAAAGGCGTGGTGTTGTTGTTGCGAAAAACCATTTAATCAAACCAATACATTTATTAAATCGAAAAATCTGAGCTATTGCTTTGAAAAAGCCTTTTTCAATATCAATTTCGCTTGGACATTTTAAAACTCAATTCGTAATTTCGACTTATACATTCGTTGAGTCAAGAAATCAGAAATTTTTGCCTCATATAATTCACAGTTAAAACTTATACTGAGTGTATATATATAGGGTTTGGTCAATATTTCCTTCAGCGTATACATACAGTAGGCAGAAACTCTCAGTCGTACTAATAAGTACACATAGAGTTTTTGCCCATACAGAACGCTTTTTTTCCTCTTCATTAAAAAAATTGTCAGCCTATTGCGGGCAGATAATAAAATCATATAAAAATTATAATTACTAAGATAATTAAATTCATAGCATTTTATTATTATGATCAACTAAAAAATTAGTTGAACTTTCCAATTTCATTACATATTTTATAAAATTCAATTAGTTGATTACTAATGTCTTCAAACTAATGTTTCAGTTATTTTAAATAATACGGTATGCAAAATCAACCAATGAATTAGTTAATTTGGATAATTGAATTTGTTGAAAGAGCAATATTAATTAGTCCATTGTTCTAATAAGACCTTCTAACGACTGGATTAAATAACGACTGCTTTAGTTGATATTTGTATTTCTTCGAAATTTATTAAATAAAAATTAGTTAATTCAACAAAATGATTAGTTGAAAAAACAAAAGATGTTCGCATACCAAATTCCGAATGATTATAAAAACTAACTAAACAATTAGTTGAATTCACAAATGTTATGACTAAACAAGATTAGCTAAATCAACTAATGCCAATAAGTTTCCTTAACGAATATGATTCGTAAGCTAAAAATCAACTGATATTAGTTGTTGATGAAATAAATTCATTGGCGTAAAGCAACTAATCTTTTTTTTTCAGTGCAGCAGCTTCGAAGATGTCGTCGAATCCGAAAATGAAGATTTGAATGAAATTTCGTCCATGACTATTAAGGAAGCTCTTTCAAGCATTCGTTGCCTTAAAAAGTACGCAGGAAAAAAGGAACATACCTACAGTATTTCAAAATGAATGTGAAAATATGATTGAAGGAAAACACTTCGATTCTACTAAAAAAAACCAAGATTTCAGATGTCTTTAAGAAATAATTTTCAGTTACAGCTAGCTTGTGCTTTTAGATTCCCGTACAACGTTATTTTTCTTTAGGTTACAGTGTACGTACACAGTGTGTCGCAAAAAAAAGCGAACTTTTAATTTAGATTAAAATTAGATTTAAATTAGATTAAGATACGTATGTATTTCTTCTTCTAAACGCAGTCAAGTTCATGTAAATGGGATGACAGGTTTCTAAGCTACACGTATTTTAATGACAGTATGTTTGGTGCTCATGCCGTAAAAACATAATGCAACAAAGAGCAAATACCAAATTTTGTGTTAAATTGGAAATAAGTTTTACTTAGACCTGCGAATTGTAACAAAAAGTTTATGTAAGTGATAATATGAGTCGTACAGAAGTTTATACGTGATTTAAACGATTTAAAGATGGTCGTGAAGATTTAAAGGATGATCCAAGACCTGAACGTCCAGAAGCTGTAAATCGTCTTGAATTAGTTGAAAAAGTCCATGAAATCACAGCTATCGATAGAAATTTTGCTCTGAGAATGTTGACAGACGGATTAAATACAATTATCGACACTATTTGGAGAATTTCAACTGAATATTTGAGAAAACAAAAGGTCTTTGTACGAATATCCAGCTGGACAACAGCTGCTTGTATTACACGATAAAGCACCACCACACAAGACCCTAGAAAGTCGTGAATTTTAAAAATTTTCTATTCCGTACACTAAAAAGTGCAAGGAAACGAGCATTTTATGAAGATGTTCCATTCTTGCAAGCAGCCGTGACACAGGTACTGAAGAATATTCCGGAAATTGACATAAAAAATCTATGTATGCATTACTTGATCATTGTAAACGCTGTATTGAGTCAAATGGAACCTATTTTGAATAAATATCAACTTCAAATATAGTACAATGTGTACCGTAAGTGACGTCATATGTAAAGGCTACGGATAGGTCATGCTTAGATGAGCAAAAAAATTGTGTGGGGGGGGATCCTAACGGCTTCCGAGATAACGGGGGACTAAAGAAATTTTGGTATGTTTTTATAGATTACCCTGTAACTTCTGAACGTTACACCCTATGATAATGGTTTAATCTTTGGTAGATAGACAATCGTTGGGCCTTTCCAACGGTCTATAACTTTTTCCATCCCCTTCTCCATTTTGAAGTTTGGAATTTTTACTCGTTTTTTTTTATTTAACTACAATTTTATCAAAAAACACGTGATGAATACCAATTTTTCACATTGGATATGAGAAGCTCAAAATCTTAGCTTTAAAATGACCTATCACACTCCGTACCAAAAATGTATCCCTTTTTGCGTTTCTTGCAACTTTTCTGGAGCATATTCAGCTAAAATGACTGATAAAGGTCATTTCCAAAAGAGTTTTTTCAGCCATTTCAGCTGGAGATGCTTAAGAAAAAGTGTAAAAAACACAGAATGGGTTACATTTTCGGTACTGACTGTGGTGATAGGTCATTTTAAAACTAAGATTTTCAGCTTCTTAAATCCAACATGAAAAATTGGTATTCATGACGCGTTTTTTGATAAAAATAGTAGTTAAATAAAATAACCAGCCGCCAAGTGCGAGTCGGACTCGTGCACGAAGGGTTCCGTACCATCGTACAAAATTTAACACTATGCACCTTTTATTTACTTTTTCAAATACGAGTAGGCGTCATGTGGAAAATAATAATAATCATTTGAAAAAATAATGCTGTCATTTGAAAAAATAATAATAATGCTGTCATTTTGAAAAAAATGGCTACTTATGATAATTATAATGAATAAGAATAAAACGAAACGAGGAAAAAAGCGCTGAAAAAATCACGTTTCTTGTATGGGGACCCCTTTTAATTTTTAATTTAATTTATTATTTCAACTGTCTACCTGTTCCGGTTAATGAGATACAGACACATTGCGTAGATATAGGGGAAGGTGGCCTAAAATGACACATCTTTTATTTTCTGTCATACTAAGTAAATAGTTTCTAAGTTTCTAGCAAAAGCAGATTTGGAAATATATTTAGAAATAGGGACAACAAACCTTTCAAGTTATTATCAGCAAAATGTAGTAATATCGGCATAAAGACTAAAATCGCCATTTTTTTAAATATGGTATAATGTGTCATTTTAGGACAGGGTATAGGTAAAATGACATAACATTGTGCCATTTTAGGCTATGAAATTTTAATTGTATAAAAAATATAATTTAGAAAATATAACACTTTATTCTTCAGGTAAGATAAAAAACTTAAAATATATGTATTATAGGTATGCGTACCTATATACATAAAGTAAAAGACAAAATTAAAGTAAATCTTCGAGAAACGAAACTAAAAGCCGTATCTCTAAAAAAATTATTGAATATAAAATTAATTGCAGCAAAGTTCGCCAATGTAGGTTGTTGGGTTTCTGGGTAACCCAGCACAATCACAATGCGCCCATTTTGAGCAATGCATGCACTTCACCCACGGCTCGTTACTTCGATAATTTGAAAAAAGCTCGTTGTTGTTTGTTAAGCATTTTTGGCTGCACGCCGTTTTTTGATTAATTGTTTGGCTGATTGCTTTGTTTGAAGTTCCATGAGAAAGGGATCCACAACCTTTTCGTTTTCTAGTCGTCGATGATATGCCAGCAACTGGAAGTGGTAATATATCAGCTGGTTTGAAATTAGTTTTGCTTTCCGGTGGGGGTGTTATATGTCCAGTGTGATCAGGGCATATTATCAAAGTCTCAGAAGATCCTGGAATATGCGATTTATGAGGAGCTTTTGTATTCGTAAACTGTTTTTCATTTCCTGAAATTACTTCATAGTTCTCTGCATTGTCTTCATTTGTAACATTAGTCACCTCAGCTGGTTGAAACATGTAGTCAGGGAACACATGCGGATTGAGAGGGTATATTCCAGTCGTTGCATACCCGCTGGAAGCAATTTCGTACGTGGCAGCTTTTCCATATGCTGCTGCAAGTAGCTCTGCTATTTGGTTTTGGTTGATAAATCGTCCTGGTTTATTTTTTAGCCATTTAGTCAATTCAAAATTATAATCTGTTTTCAGGGGGGTTCAAAAAATATCACATCCAGCGGTTGCATTCTATGTGTGCAGTGCGGTGGGAAAGATAACATAATTATCCCATTTTCTTTGGCATAAGTGAATCATCAATGTTTTTATGGCTGGAATGGCCATCTACAAGAAGCAAAACTTTTCTTGCAGGATGGGAGAAGTCCATTCTTTGAAATGTTCCATCCATTTTAAAAATAACTCTCCAGTCATCCAGCCTTTCGGTTGAACTAACCCTAAAGTTCCTGTCGGGGCGCCATCTAAGAGCTCATGCTTCCAATTTTTCCTCGCATAAATTAGTGCCGGAGGAATGAAACTTCCAGCGGAACTCATGCAACACACTAGAGTTACGTGCTGACCTCTTTCAGAACTTGTTAGCGCTCCAACTTGCTTTTTTCCTTTAGTTGCAAAAATTGTCTGGGGTTTTTGAACCGTATTTAGTACTGACTCATCTACGTTCCATATTCGGTTAAAGGGAATTTCATTTTGATGTGTAGTGTGTTCCAATTGCTCAAAGAACTTTTGAACCTGTGGCCGATTGAAGGCCATCGCTCGCGCAACTGATGTAGGCTCACGTTTTCTAAGTGAGATATCTTTGTTTCATGGCCTGAGTCCTCGCAGCCAATCATTTCCAGCTTTCTGGTTCTTGGAATCGAAACGATGTGGTATTCCGTTTTTTACAGCTAATTGATAAGCCAGAGTCTTTAGTTCATCACAAGTTATTCCAAAAAGCCTTGACTCCAGAAGTTTGATATGTTCCACTAGCTCTGCTTCCATATCCGATGTAATGTGGTCTTAAATTGACCCAGTCCCTTCTTACAGTTTGTCGCGTTTATATTTTTATGCAGAAATCTTCTTCTTAATGTTGCCTGTGGTACGTTAAAGGTTCTCGATGCTTTTAACCATCCCATCTCGCTATTTCTTATAGCAGTAATTGCTTTCGCCATATCTTCCTTCTTCCACGATTGCCTGTCGGTTTTTCGTTTGTAAACGCCAACCACTGAAAACATAAATCAAAACCTATGTCATTTTGCCCTTGACCGACGTATGTCGTTTTACCCGCACGGGCAATAACAACTTTAAAAATGTGTATTGTTAAAAGAACAAATGCTATAGCTAGTGCAACGCATTGTCCACAAAATTCTATGAACTACAAAAATATTACACTAACTACTAAGCCTATTACACAAGCGAGAAAATCATATAAATGCCGAGAGATAAAATCTTGAGCACTTACTTTTGTCACTTTCAGCTATAATTCAATGCGCACACTGTTCACAGCACAACTATTCTTGTCGGAAACCCGACATCAACTGAGGAACTAGAAATTGAGGACTCGGTTTGCACAAAAAATGTAGGGCGCAAGATAAGCCTCATGTGTCATTTTACCCTAGTATGTCATTTTAGGCCACCTTCCCCTAAATTTTATCAATAGTTTGAACTTTTTATATTCATTTTTAAGAAAGCATTTTTAAAATTGCATATCATAAATAGTTCTCTAATTTTTCATATTCATTCCTTTTATTCATTTCGTCGGATACAATGAGAAAATAGCTCTCGTTTGTACAGCATACATACATACATACATAAATTCCTTCACCTAAAAAATCGGGCCAGTAATTGTTGCGACTGTTAGGTGGTCCAATTAGTAGGTTTTACTGTATATTAGTTTTCTGTTTTTGTTCGGCTAGAAAGCTTCCATATTTGTAGCTACTACAAAAACAAATCTGGCTTCATGAATTTTACAGCATTAATTTTTTTATTGAAAAATAATTTTCGTCTATGTAGAATTGCTAAAAAATCAAATTGATTTAAAGAAGTAGTTATAAAAGAATAAAAAACAAAAGATAAATGTAGAACATACCCCAATCCAGCCATGCATACATCATTCAACATTTTTCATCTTACACTATCAATATCAATGGATCTATGTCCCGAGTGTGTGAAGGGTCTATCAATTATATCATATCTGTGGAAAATCAATCGATTTTCTTTACTCTGATGCCTATATTTCAGTTATTCAACCATCATTTAAGGGGTTCTGCGTGTTTCCAATTGAAACAAAATCACTTTATCTCGATTGAATTTCATTGCGGCACATAATAAAGCACTCGTGATAAAGAGTTGGTAGTGTGTAGTGACAGTCAAATATGATAGAATCTAGAATTCCAAACAGCCATAAATTCTTGTATGATGTATGTATATGGAAATGAAAGGACTTCGACACTTCGAAACAGGATAAAGTCAAGAGTTTTGAAACATCTGGCGTCGTCTTTTATCGGGGGATATGTTAGAAAATCTGCTGAAAATTCTGTGAAAGATATTCTCAAATATGATTTGTGGTGACATTTCAGGAAAATTTTATTATACCGATTCTGAAGGAATATTATGGGAGGAAATGAACAATTCTGAGAGGTTTATGTTACATGTAAAATGGCACCATCTGTTATATTATGTATGTATTATGTAGGTTAACAGATTTGCTATTATTTAAATTGCTTATTGGTAGCCAAAATATTACAAATTTGAAGGACATATGGGGGTTATAGTTATTCATAATCCTAGTTCCGTTTTCTATTTAAAATCATTAACTATGATTTGCTTAACCCTTAATTAGTCGCGTGCAGTCTATTTGACTCCGTTTTGTGCCTTATGGCACTAAAGAGAAGAAAATTGGATAAGAAGAAAGGAAGTTCAAAAGATGAATCAGATGGTGTGAAATAGCGAGTTTTTATTATAGTGACACTGAGCAAGCTGAGAATGATACGGTACCAAGTAATTGTTCTATGCGGGTTTTGGACCATTTTTGTGGCCTAAAATCAGCATTGGTTTTGGGGTGGAGGTTTTTTGTGGGAGGCGGGAGGCTTTTAGGTTTGAGTCCCGGCCTAACGCGCCTTAGCTAATTTAGGTTTGAGTCCCGGTTAAGTTGGGTTTGTGTCGGGTTACTTTTGTTTCGAGCCTTGATTTAGGCTTTTAATAGGATGGGTTTATCTATGGCAGTGATTTTATGCAGGCCATAACCGAGCCGTTTTGCCGTGGTTTAACGGTAGAACCACAACAACATGGAACGTGTGTGGCGGACACCACTTTTTGAGGTTCGCATGTCTAATAAAACCAGAAATCTGATCATACCGGAATTCTAGTCATGCCAAAAATCTTCCTCAAAACGTGAATAAAACGTGGGCAAAGCGTTACGCGTGTGGTGATTGCCGCTAAAACGTAGTTTTGCTTGTTCATAATTTTCTTATTAAAAAGTAAGTAAGGGAAGAAGTATGTCTAGGGAGTTTTTAGAAGAATTTATCTTAATTTATAAAGACAATCCGTTTCATATATTCTCCACAGAGTGCTTTGTAAATTCTCAGACAGGTTGCCGGGATGATTTTTCCGAAAAACTGGGCTGATATAATTGCATTAAGTTTCTTTCAGTGCATAGATATCTCAGAGTGGCAGTTAGACGCTCATGCGGCGTTATTGCCTCCCTCATAACAGTCTATTGACGTTTAATATGAGGAGTAAGAGCATATAACAACTGCAAATATATTTCTTCGTCCATACGCAAATAATTAAACCAGTCGTCTGACTCAAGTTTTAGTTCTTCTAAGAGATTGATATGTGAAAATTGTGAGCGCTCCTTTTCTCCATTTCCTCTTTAGCTTCAGTCGCTTTTCTTCCCTAATACCAACAGCAATCCCATTAAAGCTTCTTCCTCCATTTAGTTTGATTGTTTATCATATCTTTAAACATTTTGATTTTTTCTCTTGTAAGCACTGTCACCTAGTTGAAGGTTACGCTACAAATGGCAGCAAAACGCAGGGTTGCTACACTGCACCAAATGGATTCTCGTACCAACTTTACAAAATCTTTTTAAATGCGTGAAGATTTTTCCTTAGAAACTCATAGTTGCCACTATAAGATGACGACAAAACGTGGTGAAGTTGTTACGTGTTTGAGGTTTTTTCTGTACCACATTTTAGGTCCTTATATCGACTAAAATGTGGTTTTAAAACGACGGGGCAAAACGGATTTTGTCTGACCTGCTTAAGTATTCTTATGGGTATTAGGTGGCGCCACCCATATGAGTAGTGGATTGACAACTTTTGAAACCGGAAGTGACTGGTCTTGGAGGCCACAATTTGACCTTGATTCCATATAGTCGACCAAATACTTTATTACCTTATTACATACTTAATATTTTCACCTTCAGTACTTGTATTTATAGCTATTTCACTATTTATCACCAGGCATTTATTTGTTTAACACATGTCTTATAAAATATAGTTAACTACACTGATATTGTCCCTTTTGATGTAAGTTAAAGTGCATTTATATACATATATTAGAAATAATAAGGTTTCCAGGATTGATCCCTGCGGGACTCCATCTAGTATTTCTGTGAGTCTGTGCTGTAAATTCTAGAAAAACAAAACCAATTTTACATATTATTTATTAATTCGATATTTAGTATTAAGATTCCAGTATTCCTTGTTTGAAATATAGTATTATTCGTATGGTAGACGAATTCTCTTCGATTGAATCTCAATTAAATTGTTGCCATAAAAGCTTTACGTAAAAATAATATTTGTTTTTATTTCAACATATCAGACTTTAACTCATTCCTAACCAGATCAAAATTACAAAACTAAAGTCGAGATGCAATTAAATATTATAATTAATGGAAAACCATCATCTGTAGAAGACATAAATCAATTCTAACTATAAAAATAATGAAAACCATTATCCTCATCGAATGGACATTGTCCTGCATTTCTGATTCGTTTACTTTTCTCGAAAGTTTCTACACACATTAATATCAACAAAAACGAAAATGTGACCCGATTTTATATTGAAATTGAAGCCCTACAAGCATAAAATAGAGAATTGTTGTTGCCATATATATGTATGTATATGCGTTCTGAATTTATTACACTGTTAGTAAATGGACAAAACACAGATGGAATCAATTAAATAAATTACTTAGAGTTGTGTCCCCCAAATGGATTTATCTTAATTTAAAAGTATCTTGTCTATAAAGAGAAACATTCCATTTGTCGTTCATGCCCAGTCTCCATAGTAACTTCTGATTTAAATTGAAATTCCACAAAAGGTTAAATAAAAAAAAAAAAAAAAACACACAAAAATTCCTTTTAAAAGCCACAAAATTTCAGTAAATTGAAAATAAAACCGAACAAAGGAAAGGAGTTGGTCAACAAAATTCTAATTCAATCTGTTCATGAAGGAAGAACTCCATCCCGCAAACATCCTCAAATAAGTTATTCATGTATTCAAAATTGGGGAGTTAATAGAATTCGCCAAACTTTTTAATAATTCCGCAGAACAATTTCGTATGCCTTCTTTTTTAGTGTTGTTTCATTTTTCTATTATCGAGAATCATTGAACCGCGTTACACTGGGGTTTATAGGAATAACGCAAAGTTCTATTTTACTCCTACACGTTTTCCAAAGAATTAATTAATTTTATTCCATGTTATTAATTTATGTAATTGTTTTTGGTTTGAGATGGAATTAGTTGCGTTAATTATGTAAAATTGTGTTAGGTAAGCTGAAATGAGTTGGCTGAGGTAATGCTATAGTTTATTTATACTTTTCACACTAGTACAAATCAATTCGGAACTCGACCATAAAATTTGTTGTTTCACTTCGTAATTTCTCCTTTAGTTAAAATAACTTTTTAAACATTGTTTATCAAGGAATGTGTCTTATACTCCGGTCGGATTACATAGAAAAACAAAGGACTTTTAGAGAAGAGATTCAGGTTGAAATTGCTTTTTGAAAAAAAAAATCGTTAAAATATAGAAACGTACTCTGGCAAGGCACTAACTTAATTGATGCGACAACACACCCCTTAAATAAAGTTCTATTAAGATATTTTCATTATAAAACTAGGGGAACCCCGCCGACATTACCCGGCGATAATATAAAGGGTTTTCCAATAAGAGGTGTTATTTTGATATTCAAAGAAAAGTGCCATTTTTTGAGATGAATGATCGGATCTTTATTTCATTATAAAGAGGAAGGTGTGCCGTTAATAATGGAAAATAAGATCATCATTTTCATGAAATTTTCCATAACCAAATCGCAAAGTGGCTGCCCTAAGTCCTCGATAGCCTCACGAATTCCATCTTTGAGGTCCTGAATCGACGCTGGGCTGTTGGCGTAGACCTTCTCTTTCACGTGGCCCCAAAGGAAGAAGTCGCAAGGTGTTAAGTCACAAGATCTCGGTGGCCAATTGTGATCACCTCTTCGAGAGATAACACGGTCCGGAAACTTTTCCCGTAAAAGATCAATGGTTTCGTTGCTTGTATGGCACGCAGCGCCGTCTTGTTGAAAGTAAACGTTGTCCAGATCAATACCATCCAATTCCGGCCATAAAAAATCATTAATCATCTGTCGATAGCGCAATCCATTCACCGTAACTGTTGTTCCAGCCTCATTTTCGAAAATGTAAGGTCCAATGACCCCGCGGGACCATAAACCGCACCAAACAGTTACACGTTGAGGATAGAGAGGCTTTTCAACAATAACTCTTGGGTTTTCCGAGCCCCAGATGCGACAATTTTGCTTGTTGACAAAGCCGTCGAGGTTGAAATGGGCCTCATCACTCAAGATGAGTTTTCGATGGAATTCCGGATCATTTTCATGCATTTCAAGGACCCAATCAGCAAAGACTCGACGTTGTTGATGATCGGCCGGCTTGAGTTCTTGTTTTAACTGAACTTTATAAGCCTTAAGACCCAAATCTTTATGCAAAATACGGTGTAATGACGTTTGTGGAATGCCTAATTCCAAAGAATGACGAGGAATGGACAAACCTGGGTTTTCTTCAACACTTTCGGCTACAGCAGCAATATTCTCGGTTGTTCTTGAGCGACGTGCACGGGTTTTATTCTTCACATCACTAACTTGTCTCGACTGCTCGAATTTTTCTACCAATTTCTGTATTGCGGTCACAAGGTGCTTCACGACGACCAGAAAATGTTCGAGTTTTACGAACCGTCTCTGCCACATTTTCACCATTTTTATAGTGAATTTTAATAATTTCAATGCGTTGTTGAATCATGTATCGTTCCATTTTTATTAATTGCGTAGTTTCTACTTGTCAAATGTCGAAAAATAACAGCTCCAAAAGTGACATCTACCGAAATAGCGGGCTAATTAAAATAGCACCTCTTATTGGAAAGCTCTTTAGATGCATAGATGGTTTGTGGGTGGGGGTACTCTAGGGTATCAGGCTATGTCTGCACGAGCGTGTGTGCGTGTGTGTTTGTGCATACGTTCACATGTGTGCCCAAGTAACAATTTTTCCAATTTTTAGTGACTGACGGTGATGGGTAGTTTTATAAACCCCTGTCTACACTGGCCATGAAAAATTGCTTACCATATTTTATGGTAAAGCCCGTTTTAGTGTGGGCAAATTATGTTATGACATTTCATTTTTGGTTGGCCAATGGCGTTTTCACGACCGAAAAAGACTACGATCAGAAGATTGATTGCATTAAAGAATTTGGGGCTCGCCGAGTTAAAAGAGATGAAAAAATTAAGAAAACGTCAAATTTATGGTAAGCAATTTTCTTGGACATATAGTACGCCATATGGTCTGCCACATATAGCCTGCCATGAATTATTGCCATGGCTACACGGTCTACACTGGCAATTCCTTAGCAATAACATATGGTAGGCCATAATTTATGGCCAGTGTAAACAGGGGGTAAGAGGTATAAAATGGTTACCCGGTTATATAAGAATTTGAGTGGTTATATAAGTGTTTTATAATATTACCAATTGGTGACGTAGTTTTTTAAGGTTATTAATGGTTATCGTGGAAGTAGGTTTTATAAGTTGGTAATGGAAATGTTTCAATCACCGGTCCATATAACTTAGAGTAACCATTACATTTAATTTTATAATTATTTTCACCACCACGTTATATAACTTATTGGTAATAAGTGTTTATTGCGGTATCCGTGGTTACCCTTATTTAACTAGACAATATTTGGAAATTAAGGTGACTTTAATAAAAATTAGGAGCTTTACATATACCCACCACTGATTTATAACAAGCGATTTGCTATTTCATGTGGCACAAATATTGTGTTTGTGTATATCACCGTTAGAGCACCTTTTAAAACTTTTACTACATAAAAAACATGTAAAACTCAACCAATCAGATGAAATTTTACACCCGTAAATCGAATTTAATTAAAAAAATATAATTTCTTGTGTCCAAGTGATATTTTAATTGCTTACAAGGAGTTAAACTCATTCCGAATTTAATTTTCAAAAGCTATTTTTAACTGAACCCTGCGTATGGGCAAGAGAGAAGGAGCATGGTAAACACTATCTTTACCTTATTCTTTCTGCCGTGATTGCATCTGCAGCCAACATAGAAACATCAAATGGCATAAGGAAACGTTTAGTAAGAAATATTTTATATTGGTAGCTCCAATTATGCCATAGGGCGAAAGAGAAAACTGTAAAACTTGTGCCATTCTTTCCTATAGGAAAATGGCAATACGCTCAGTCCATTGTTACATATAAGCCAGTGATACCCACTATAAAATATCGTAACATTTTTTGGTGGCCTTTTACTAACTACGGTGATCGTTATAAAAACAAATTACATAATTACATATTATGACTAAAGGGTAGATAAGGACCATTTTCGAGGCATGAGAGTTCCTTTATTTTATATAATATTTCTAGAAGTTTTATAAGAGGCATTCAGTTTATGTAATATAGCCAGAGTTTATATAAAAGTACTTGAAGTTTTATAATGGTAATTTGTTCATTTAAGTACAAGCTGCCATTTTTTCATTTTGCATTGACATTTTTTTAAATTTAATATGAAGAAAATACATAATTTTAGGTATATAACATTTCTAAATTATCTAATGTTACTTTTATGAAATAATATCACCCAAGTGAAAATTTTAAATTTTGTCATATTTAATTAAAATTATTATATATTGCTTATTTTTGGAACGTTGTATATTTTTTAGAAGTATCTATGATGATATTCTCAGTAAAATTTTAATTGCAACTGAATTTCACTACGTACAAGCCGAACAATTGTAATTCTAAGGGTATGTGCACAACGAGGCGAGGCGAGTCGAGCCTATATCAAGAGTTGAAGAAATAAAACGATTGCACGCTGTACTATGAGAGTGTTCATAACAACGCTGTGTAAGCTCGCGATATGGCAAGACACCTCGAGGTATCTCGCTCGAAAATGAAATTATTCATTTTTTCGCGAGGAGCAAAGCGCTAATGACGCTATGACCAAAATAAATTAATCGAAAGCACCCTGGGTTATACAACTGTACCTTTGACACACAGCTAGTACAGATATCATAGTATAAGCATAAACCACCTCCCACCTAACATCGTGGCGATAAATTGCCGTGGCGATAAAAATGGCAATAAAAACTATGTTGCCCTTTTATAACCATGGCGATGTTTTGGCAATAGCTCGAGAGCTAAAATCAATTAGATTCCCGGAAACATTACGATTGGCCTACGAATCTCTTTCTTATTGCTATATTATTGCACTGTTATTGCCTAGATCGCTGGTAGTAGATGTGATGAGAGCAAGACATCCGTTATCGACAATATTTCAGTACTCTACCTGTGGAAATTGCCTCATTTACAGTTGTTCTTTAATCAAGTGTGGTCGTCCAGAAAAAACAAACGAAAGAAGAAAAGGATATTTATCGCCATGGCGATCATCAAATGAATTACTAAACGATTCATATGCGATGCAACATTTACCCCCATCATGTTAAACGTAGGCGATAAAAATGCATTCTTGCCGGCAATAAAAATGCTCGTTGTGGCAATAAGAAATTATAAAAAAAACGGCAAAAATTTTCGGCGCGCTGTCGCGCTGCGTTCAATACGTGGTGATGCACAATAGGAAACACATATTCTCTAACATTTTGCCGCGTTGTGGCGCCGCGCACTAAGGTGTAATCTGTTTCAGCCTTTAGCAAAAACCCTCGAGAAATATTTTCCCAGTCATGAAAGAGACTCCCTCACTACTGCATGAGAACTCTAATATAGTCCTAACATTCTACATTATTTGCAGTCTTCTTATGTAAAACTGACAAAAGTTTGATTTGAATAGTTCCCGCACTCTTAACTACTATTCATACAGAAAAATGGTGTTCTGATAATCTTAAGCATACTTTCATATCTTCCCAACTGTAATCAAATTTTTATATCTTTATTAACAAAATTATATAAACAAATTTATTTTAACCAAATTAGTATGAATCCCCAAGCAAAAACTCTCAGTTGAGTAATAATTGCATATGTGAATGAGCCGTGGTCCGATAATTATTTCAAATCAATCTGTCTATAGATTTGGACTACGTCCACACACATACTATTGCAACTATTAATCAGCTGAGAGTTATTGAGCGTAAAATAGTAGGGTTGGTTTTTAATAAAAACTATTTTATAATTTTGTTAAGTAAGGTATATAGTAAATGTAGCCTTTGGGAAGGTAAGGATCCAAGCTTAGAATTACTGGAAGTCTATTTTCCAGTATGGATAGGCTTTATGGCATATATAAAATCAATTTCTAGTCACTTTTCCATAAGAATCAATATAAAAAATTTTAGAAAATTGGACTAGCACACATATGGATTTCTGTTTCATGGCTTGGGAAGTATTTCTCGGGCTTTTGGTCAGGCACTTCTAAAAAGCATTGACCCGAGTGTTCAATATAAATAAAACCGTCAGAATTCATCACCAAGCAAACATGAATTTCGAAATATTATTATTTTTCTTATTACTTGGAAATTCTTTATACTTATAAGTTTATTTGTAAGGTATAATCCCAACTAACGTTCTTTAAATATTCTTTTAAACTCTAAGCAGAATTTTGTATAAAAAAGCGATCATAAATAAATAAAGACAGTTAATTTTTTTAACACGAGACTTATAGCATTCTATTTCAGATTCTTCTTGCAACTCCTACTTTGACTTCCGCATTCATTGGTGCAATGTGCTCGTAGGTAAATTGGGATGCTTTCGTTTCGAGAATTATAAAATCAATTGAAATTGTATCAAAATAACAACGTATGCCACGGAAGATGACAAAATCTGAAAATTTAAAAAACTTATTTTATTTTATGACTAACACACTCTTTAAGTTGTGGAAAAGTTTAACCTTGGCAAAGGTAGTGCAGTTGATATCAAAAAAACCTGCCGCAGAAAAGATAAATTCTTGATGTTGCATTTGCATCATAAGCTCTTTAATGGATGCAATTAAATATTTACTCCTTCTGTCATAACTGAGACTGTGAATTATCCTTTTAGTTTGTTGATTCTATAAAGATTGCAAATTTTTATTAGTATTTAATTTAACTTTCGTCTAAAGAAGAACTTAACAACATCCGTGCACAAATTGCAAAGCAAACATGGTAGAAACAGATTAGATATGAAGGGCACTGCAAGTAATATGGGGACTGGAAATACAACACGTATATACATAGAGTTTCTAGAGAAACTACTAGAGAGATACAGAAATACTTACATATTTTAAAAATATTTCCAAAAGGCCTGAAAAAACCTTTAAAAATCCAGAAGAATTGAATGGTGAGCAAAATGTAAAATCAAAACCAAAACATATATTTAAAACTTTAGGAATCTTCCACAGTTGTGCGTGAATATTTTGGAATTTTCGAAGTTTCTTGAAAATAGCAATGTTGTTTTCCTCACATTTTTGGTAATCTTTATTCTCTAGTAAGCAAATGAGCCTTTCAGCAGCTTTGTTCAAGTTAATATTGAGTTCGTAGAAAATCTGCAATGCAATACAGAACTGTATGCATTTGGCTTGCATTAAAGAAACGAATAAAAAAATGAATGCCCAATATATAAATTTTCTTTCATTAATTATGTAAAAAAAGATAAAAATAAAAATTATTACTAATGTTTCAAAAAAATAACGTAGTCCTGAATATCGAAATATTTTCGTCCCTAAGTCCTTATAGTTCAAAGTTAGGTTAAAATACACGAATAGTTCAATACAAATTCCTTGTGATTTCCGAATGATTTCACTAGTATCGTTGTAAGTTAAAAACGATTCAACTTGAACTTGTGGACCAGTGCAAAAATTAGAGTCCTAAAGATATCCACTATTATAATTAAAGCGTCCTTTCCTTTATCGATTGAAATTAAAGCAACTATTAATTGCTCAGTAAGTAGGAACGTGATAAAAACTGACAGAATACACCAACAAAAATGAATTATTCCAGTTCGAAGAGTTGTGGGACTTGTACTAATAGGAACGAAACCAAAAGTACTAAAAATTATTTGATATGGCCGTAAGATGGAAATTATACTCGCTTGCGACTACTCGCTTTCAAATCGTAGACTGTAGTTGGTGTTTATTTTTCATTATAGTTGAAGTAGGAGATTTTCAGTGCTTTCACTTTCTCAGTAGAAGTAATTAGTATAAAATATTTGTCGTTCTGTGTATACTTACATACACACATACACATAAGTTGATTGAATGTTTTGAATTTTGTCCTCAGGATAATGTAATAAAATGCATCGTTGCACTATGGACTGGTCTATGATTTAACTAAAGGGGTATTCAGGAAAAGTCAATTGGGATTAAAAACAACGCTTTTAATTGAAACGTTATGTTCATGTCAGCAAATTGCTATTGAGTGCTTCATAGTAATGACAGACCTGACATACATAATAGCTTATTTGGCTATATTCATTTTTATACATTTTGGTTTGTCGATTGCAGGAAACTATTTATTTAAATCCTTTATGACAATTAGATGGTGACGTCATCGTTATGTGTTTATTTTTAATAGTTTTCGTAATTCTTCCGAATTTTTATGCCCGATAGATGAAACCTAAAGGGTATACTAAGATTGTCATTCCGTTTGTAATGCATAGAAATAATGATGGTAGGGCAAAATGGCTTAAGCTAGTGGTAGGCCAATCGTTATGTTTGCTGGGCTGTGTGTTGTTGCATACCAGCAAAATACAAGCTGAGCATACTAATACGAGGCTAATATAAATATTTGGGTTTTTTCCATGGTGTACGCAGCTTTTTAATGATTTCAGCGCCGCTTATACTGAAAATGACAAATTTATCTAGCTCATGACTTTTTGTTCAAGTAGGCCTTTTCACTAGTTTATGACGTGCGCCAAGTTGACACTAAAAATATTTCGGATGATTTCTTGAAAAGCAAAACTTACTATATTTTAAAAGCTGTCAAATGAAACTAGAATGCGATGTGTCACCTAGCATGGTATTGCAAATACAATGGTATCCGAACTATAGTACCTATACTCGCTGTGTGTCAAATATATTATATAAGAAGTTATATTAATGTAACCAGAATATTTTTGTTACTCATTTTATAAAACTTTTAGTTATATAACGTTACCTAAATCAAGTCACGGTAACCTTTATATAATCCTCCATTTGAGCTCTATAAGGGGTTTATATTAGTTACAAAGAGGTTTTGAGAACTACTCGACATAACTCAAGTTATATAATTTGGTAATGGAAACCTTACGGTTACTACTATACATATAATAAAAAAATTGTTCTGGATGGGACAGTGTAGATCTCTACGTCGGATTTTATTTTTATATGGCAACCCTACGAAGGAGTTGCCCGGTTAGCCGAATTTTCGAAGTTAAATTTTTCTATTTTTAAAAGAGGCCCATGTACATAATTTCAGCTCTCTACCTCCACCCGTGAGGCAGTGTCCAAATATATAGGGAAAAGCTAAAGTTTTGTATGGCAACTCCAAAAAGGAGTCACCCGATTTCGTCCATTTTTGAACTTGTGTTTGCAATTTTTATGAAAACGTCATGTACAAAAATTAAGCTCTACACGTATACGCGTTTTCTAAGTATATAAAACCACAGTTTTCTGTGACAACATCAAGAAGGAGTTGCCCGATTTAGACCAAGATTTTATTTACTATTGCTACGAAAATACCATGTATCAAAGTTTAGCTCTGTACGTCGACGCCTCTCAGGCAGTGCCCACATATAGTTAAAAACGAAATTTTTGCATGGCAACACCAAGAAGGTATTGCTGATTCAAATTTTTCTTTCCCTAAAAACCTTTTTCGGACTAATACATGAGCATTTAAAAAAAAAATTATCTGAATCGGTGCAGCCGTTCTCAAGTGATGGGATTATCAACAAACAGCATATATTTTTATTTATATAGATGACATATGGGTCGACTGCTGTACCTATTTGAGAATATTTTGTAAAAAAAAATGTTGATTCTGTACCGAAAAAGTCATTTTTAACAGTTTTTGTACATTAAATTGCTGTGAATTGTAAAGGAAAAGAAATAAAATCAATTTCCCAACCATTTTCAGGCCTGTGTGGGATTATTGTCCTTATTTACTCCCTAAACCTTTTTGATTCCAGTTTTCAATCAGATATATGTAGGAGAAGATGCTGTACCTTGGACATGTGTGTACTGTGTGGTCATTTCATTTTCCGAACGGACGCTAGGTACCACCTACATAATCGCAATTTTATCTGATTTTACTAATCAACAGATGACACACACTTAAGCTATTCTGGGAAATAGTTTGCCGGACAAATGTGCAGTTACTGCGCTTTAAAGAAAGTCGTGAAAAAAGTAAATATTTTCCAGTGATAAAGAAGTGAAAGTGTTGGAGTTTTATTCTTCCTATACCTTTGGATTCCAGCTAAGGTAAAACTTGTTTATATGTACTATTATAAATCGTGCATCCTGTCGTGAATTGTGCATCTTAAAATATTTCACAAGCAGTTTTGTTTCATTTGCGAGGGGACACTTTAAACATTTGTACTACGGATATGTCAAAAAAAAGCCATAGACCGGCATTAGATACCTAAATAATGAATTAAATATGTGTAGCTGTAGCAATTTTTTGCTTAGTGACCTGTTTTGCGAATATTGTTTTTCTTAGTTGAATTAAGAGTGTTACTTAATTTAACTCTGTTGATATACCATCATTTCTTCTTAGTAAATTACAAATATCCAAGGTACAATACCCCACTGTCCATCGTACAGTTGCATGTTGTACCTTCGACCGAAAGAAGGACCTTCATATTTCCTTTCATATATCCTGAAATATAAATATTTAACTGCATATCCGACTATTATTGGAAAGGATATGGGTTAGACGTTAGACAATCTATAATTATTATATAATCTTAGGTCTCATTAGTTTGATAAAAAAGAGATACTATTTCAAAAATTGGTACCAGGGTACAGCACATTCACCTACATATGAGCCATTTATATAAGAAATAACAGACTCCTCAATATGGAATTTTCATTTGTTCCCATATACTAAGGCTAACCCAATATTGCAGTAACTATTTTTGTATATATCCTTTCGACTATTTATCCTTGCCTGTTCTCGACACCAACTCTTGCTTTACCACCTGCAATCGGCCTTTGCTGTAAACCTAAATTATAGTCGTTACTTTTCAAATAAATGGTATAAAGGCTCATCTACGATATTTAGGGTACAAAAAATCCTTTTATAAATAATTCCAAAATATATGACGACATGTAAATGTGGGATTTTCGAATTAAAAAGTATTAATTTTGTACTAACGTCAACTTGTGGAAATGTCTATGAAAAAAAGTTTGGCAATATAATTCTAATGTACCGAAAATCAGGGTGTATGTGACCCCATTGATAACAAATTCTGAGTAGTGGAAGTAAAATTCCTAATCCCAAATAAATTGTGCTGGAAAGTCGGTTATGCCATTCGATTTAACTTGTAAATAAACCCTTTGATTATTAGATACCCAACGTGTGGCTATATTACAGCTACCGACTCCCATGCAGGGGTTGCTACCTCTAACCTCTAAATTACCCCAATTCAAAAAGTTTTCTCCATAAATTAAAGTAAGTACCAATATTAAAAATAAATTATTACTTTTTCTACCCAAAAGCACCCTACCGAGCTATGAACACCCGAATATATAAAACTGTTTAAGTACCCACATACTTTTGTTGTGAGTTCAAATGGCGAAGGTATAGATGAAAACCGTAATCACAATCCTGATAATAACCAGAATAACTAAGGATACCATCTCTAAAAACTATTTTAACCTACTCGAAGCTCCGTTCCATTTGGAAGTACTTTCAATGGGAGTGTTCGGGCGAATGGAAGCTGGGAGATATCATACGCTCTTTCATTTTAGTAGACTTCTTGGTTAAGGATTTAAAATATGGGTTAAGATCCTTTGGTTGCATGTCCTACCCGGGAAAATACATATTTTGCTTAAAACAAAAAATTAAGGAGGTTTCGTTTTCTTTATATTGCTGGTTGACTGGTTAATTTCCACGCTTTCCCGAGAATTTTTTTCAAATAAGATTTCGAATGCTTTAACACTATCAGAAAATATGCATGCGTTTCGGATTGCTGAAATATTTCATCATTTTCTAATGTGATCATTTAGAGCAATATTTTGAAAAAGTGCAGGAAGCTTCACCTACTTTCGGAACGAATTCATAATTAATAAGTTAGATAGAATAATAATAACTAGCTGGCCCGGTAGATGGCGCGATTAGTTTGATTTGGTTTCAAGTCTGGACGGAAAAGGTCGTTGCCGCGATTGGAGAGGACCGAAAAATTGCTGCTCTAATGATCATGATGGCGGAAAAACGCAGTTTGTTTGAATGAAGAAAAATAATTGTTTTTATGTGATAACGGAATAATTTACTATATTACTGGTCATAAGATAGTAAGCTACAAATTTAAATAATAGTCACAGCTTTCAAAAAATATTATATTTTTCAAAATGATTCCATTATAAGAAACTGTGTAGGTAATATGGCACCCGGAAGGCCATAATAAATGTATGAAAAATGTTTCAAGCAAAAATCGCGAACAACGTATTTACCTTCTGCTCCAGCACATTCATTATGTGCTCATAATTCACAACTTTCGCATTTCACCCAAATCTCACGCCATAGATCATCAGAGAAATGGCCTTCGCAAAAGTTGCAATTTACATAATTTTTTTCCAGAAACTGCAGCACCAATAAAAATTTCTCTGGAGTCGGAGTCATTTGCTACATTTGACACTTCGTTTTCTTCACTATCTGAAGATGTATACTGACTGCGAGCTCATTGCATTGATGTCGACCTTGTCCTGCACGTTTACTTCCGCTTCCTCGAGTACATCCTCAACCACGTCCTCGTCCACTCTTTGATTCTTCAGACCTTTTAATTGATTCTTCCAATTGCCTTTTATATGATGATAACATGATGATAGCTGTAGTTGCAGCCTTCCTTCCCCGATTAGATGTCTTTTTTCTAGGTTTAGGAACAGGTAAGATATCTTCTGGCAAAACTATAGAAGTTGTTGCCCTAACTACATTTGTAGTTAAGGGCGAGGACTGGGTAACAGATGATCCCGGTTGATAACTGGCTGATGATGGTCCCGGCTGATCAACAGCTGATGATGGGCCCCGCTCTCCAGTGCAGAATTTGAAGGTGGATGCACGGTATCTATTGCCAGTAATTGAGATTCAGCTAAGAAATCAGTGTCGGTAAAAAGGATATATTCTAGTAATTTTGAGGTCCATTTACTACCATCTCGCCAGTTTTGCGATTGGAGGTAATCCTACAGAGTTAGTGTCGATCTAAAGTGCAGAAAATCTAGTACTTCAGTTAGAATATAAAAAGGGAAGTACTAAAAATGTGCGTATAGGGTAAAAGGGCAAAAATAAAGAATGATGTCGTTTTAAAAACAAATCAAAAATATACTGCGGTCCCAGGGAGGGGGGTGTCAAAGTTTGTTCTGGTACGTTTTGAAAAATCTAGTACAGATTCAAATATTTTTTTTCTGAGAACAAGTTTGAACACCCACACCCCTATGGTTCGAGGACAAATGGCTGAGTTATTATTGAAAAAGCAAACATCACTCTAATTTCCCCCCCCCCCCCCGTGACTCGATTAAAATTATCTTTCGCCTAGGACCGCAGCTCTCATTTAAGACATCAATGAACTCTCTGTGGTTCAGGAGATATAACCAAAACATTTCAAACTTTACCCCCTTCCCCCGCCGGGAGAGAAATACCACCCCAAAACCGACTTGACCAGAAGATGCGCGGCGTCGAGACAAACATGCACACTAAATTTTGAAAAAAACCGTTCCCCCCACCACAAAATAGAAGACTCCGTTCAATTTGCGAAATATATCGAAAAATGCAAAAATAACTCACTCCAGGGACGTGTAGTTATGCTAAAAAAATTAACTCACTACTCAAAGGGTTAAACTTTATTTCATCAAGATCGATATTTTCAGCAGCCAAAGTCGCTAGGTCACTGATAGTTTTGGTAATTGCCGGGTATATTTGGAAATACATTTCGTATTAATGCATTTTTCATTCCAAATGCTTGCTCTACTTTTATACGAGCACGATTCAAGGACTTATTAAAAATAAAATGCATATGTTCCAAGTTTTGTCCTGGGAAGCCTTTCATAACTCAAGGGAGCACCGGCCAGACAGGATCTCAAATTAAAACAATATGCAAGAATAGTATTGTTGATATGCAGTATTCGGAGTAAAAGCATGACTATTATTATTACAGCAATATATTATATTGCTAGTTGTTTTACTTACGGATATATCGAAGTTTTATTTTGATAAATAATGGAACCCTTCAAGGAAAGTATGTCATATGTCCAGAAAATTTAAACGAAATTTCTCGGAAACTGAAATATTAATGGACAGATGAAATATGTATACCTGCATGCAAGGGTTATCTACTACAGTTTGTGGAATAATTAATTTCCGTTCAGCCTTACGTCTCCTATAAATCTTCATTGTCTTCTACTAATAGCGTTTTAATTGGGATGTGCGTCCCATCAAAAGCTCCTAGTAGTTGATTAAGTTTTGATATACTTTAAAATTAGATGAGATTTGTTGATACTCCTCTAAGTTTGACATTATAATCCATTTCATAATTACAGGTTAACTTTGTAAAAAATAAAATGGATAGTGGATTTTTGAAGACCAAATATGTTGCTAATCACTTGATATTCAGAGCAACTTTTTAATTTATATAAAGCTATGGCAACTTTCGTCTCTAAACTAATAAAACTTTAATCAGAGACCGGATTAAGCTTTGGCTTGACTTCATTTCTGAATTCCATGCATATGTAATCAAACTGTTCTCTGTTTACTATAAATTCTTTATGCCATCTTCGTTCAACCAAGTTTGCACATAAGTTTTCCCAAACATCCTTGCTATGCAAATGAGCCCAAAATTATCTTTCTCTTTTAACAGTTTGCTGGTGCTTTTTTATAATTAACCTAAAAAGCACACATATAACTCGTTAAAACTACTTAAAATATGTTAAATGTATTACCTTAATTTTGTCATACTTGTTAATTATCTTATTTTCCTTTCCCTCGGTTTTTAGTGTAGTAGTTAACAATTAATTCGTTCACTATTTCCATATATACTTTATAGTCGAATTTAAATGACAAACGCTCTGACAATTGGCAGAAAAACCAGGGATAAGGTAACAGCGCTACATAGCAAACATATAAACAAGGCCACTGAGCAGGTACTAAAGATTAAAATATGATCGACTAACTCTGAGTCTCTACGAGCTATTTCTCTTGTCTTGACAGCAATCTTGCTTGCTAATTTGCCCATGAAGACCGAAAATCTAGTTGGCACACCAACGTTGCCATGATTTGTGTCACGACAAGAAAAATCCCACAAATTTGACATTTGGAAGAATTTAAAATAGCGTCCAAATAATTTTCTGGCACGTTTTATTTATGCTGGTCTTCGATACCATGGCCATTTCTGAAGCATAGAAATAGATGAACCCAAAATTCTTCGTATAAATTTTAAAGTTGTTTCAAAAATTCTATTGCTGTAAATAGCGCTCCTTGTCGACAGCTGACAAATGACTTGTCATGCCAGTAAAGTTTCCCTAACCTGACTTGACAGCTGTCAAAATTGACAGAAAATTCGAAACCAAGCCAAGGAAGTCAGCTCGTGGAGATGCAGGGTAAGCAGTGTGCGTCGATTCATTTATTTGATATAAATAAGATTTTAAAAATGTTTGTTCAATGTCAATTAAATTAGGCTCCGAAAATTGCATGGACCCGGTATAGATGTACTCATCGACCTCCCTTGTTTCCGGGTCTGCCCCCAACCTAAAAAATTTCTTTTCTACTCTATACCATAAATACACTTAGAACACCTAGTGCTCTACGATCCTCCTAGGCTGAGCTACGCCACCGCCAATATTGCCATTTTTGCATTTCCATTCTCCTCTCCTTCACATTTACAATTTACAGTTAATCGAAAAAACAAATAACCTATTATCCATGAGAATACCTTTAAAAAAAAACAATTTGTCAGTTTTTTATTGATCATTCAAATCCTGAGATCACTCATGGCATGTTTTGCCATACTAATAAAAATGTGAAAATTTGTCGAAGAAAAAACTTTAATGGGTTGCCATTTCTAGCCCTTTCCCAGCAAAGTCCATTTGACCCTCTATTCCCTTCGCCTCAGCTCAGTCTTTAGTTTGACGTATCATCACACATCCCCCTTACCGATTTTATTTCATTTTCACCTGCCCTAGAAGTTGGATAACTTAATTCTCTTTTATGTCTCCTTCATTTTCAGTTCAATTTTGCAAATTGCCGGGAGAAATTTTTTCGGACGTGATGTTCAGATCTTCCTTGGGCCGCTTCCTCCCCCTCCTTTTCAAATATACTTGATAAGAGAAACTTAAAATATTGTCACGTCGTGATGTATTCTGATACATCTACGTGTGCTGATAAGCCCTGATGTTACATCCCCAATAGTTTCGTGAGGGATAAGTAAAAGTTTGGATAGTGAATGTCGTGCTGAACTTAGTGTCGAAAAGGGATGAAACTTATTGGGAAATTGCTTATAAAGGACCTAGGACTGGTTTTGAATGTCATATGTATGTACGTGGTGTACTTAATTTTACCGTTCTGGTACAATATAGAAAATTACGGATATTATCATTTTGAATATGGAATACTAAAATTATTCCTAAATTAAAATCGAAACAGTTACGTTTATGTATAATGCATATGGTAAGGAGTAATGCGCATATTTAATGATAATTTACGTAGTAATTCCAAAATAATTCTTAATATGCGCATAAAAGAGGTTCCATAATGGATTTATCAAAATTTGTACCAAATTTTACCAAATTTTATAATACATTTTTTTTGTAACTATGTATACAGGGTGTTTCCACCTATGTGGTCCATAGAGTAGGAGGTGATAGTATTCACCTAGGCAATAAAATTTGTATTGCAGGGGGGGGGGGGGCATGTTAACCGTTTCGGAGTTACAGGGTGATTAGAATATATGCTAGTTTTTCACAAAACACCCTGTATCTTAAAAAGTGCAGGGCGTACGGTCACTGTCACGAGCACATTGTATGCAGAACTTCATGCCCGTTCCAACTGTAGGTCAGGTCATACCGAAATCAAACGTTCTTTTTTTAAATGACGTGTTTTCGGCCACTAATGGAACAAATTATCTTTGAGAATTACTGAAAATAAGTAAAGAGCTAATAACTCTTTAACGGCTACAGAGAATTTGTAAAAACAAGGTAATAAAATGCGAAATTTTTAGTTTAGACAGCCATATCTCCGGAGAGGAGAAGAGTACGGAGCTGGTTGAGCAGTCCTTTTAAGTTACAAAGTGTTTTGTGAAAAACTAGCGTATTTTTTCAGTCACTGTGTAACTCCAAAACGGTTGATATGATCTCCCCCTGCCATACAATTTTTTGTTTGCCTAGGTGAGTACTATCACTTCCTGCTGTATGAACAACCTTCGTGAAAACAATCGTATATGATGAAAGCATTCAGTTTTTATTATCCTAGCGTTTTATCCTTATAACTTTTTTTTTGTTCCCACTTCACTCTTCTTGGGAGTATTAAGGCTCTCCAGTTCTTGACCATTCTCCTAATTCCTTACTAAGTCTTTCCGCTCTCGTATATTTTTTTATTTATTATCCTACTCTTCGTTTCCCAAGCGGATTCCATTCTAATACCTATCGGGTGACCATTTGTGTGTAGATCTTTTGAGTGTGTGACTTAACATCCATTTCCATTTTCATCATATTATCCAGATAGTTATTAGCTTTTGACGCGTTATTAGCCACAGTTCAGTGTTCATGATCCATTTTAGCCATAGAATATCTTGCAATAATTCTCAGGTATTTATGAATATTTGGTTTTGTTAAAACTGTTGAATATTCTGAATTCGGTGCCCTCCATATGGTATGGAGACATCTCAACTACCCATAGTTTTCCAAATGACATTTTTGCTTGCCTCAGCCTTTCGCCTATATGTCCCTTTATATTCCTCCTGCTTTTAATAATAATTCTAGTTGAATTCTGACACTTCCTCTAATGGGATATTGCTGATGATAATCCTGCTGGTATTTGTGGTATGGGTCCTGATAAACTTCGTTTGTTAGTCCTCAGATAAACTTTTCATGTGTATGCTTTAAGATACCTGCACAATGAGGCAAGGTGAGACGAAGATACATCTCGAGGTGTAGTGTTCACATCAAGGCCTTGACTAAACCTCTGCGCAAACTCTTCTACTTGTCTTATTCGACAGGAAAATTTCCAACTGCTTGGAAGCTAGCTCACGTTCAGCCTATTCCTAAGAAAGGAGAGGGTAGCGATCCCTCAAATTATCGACCAATTGCCATCACTTCGATTCTTTCAAAGGTTTTTGAATCTATCATTAACTCCAAATTAATGAAGTATCTAGAAACTAATCATCTCATTAACGATCGCCAATATGGCTTCCGAGCTGGACGCTCATCTGGAGACTTGCTAACCTTTCTTACGGAACTTTGGAACCGTAGTCTTCACAATTTTGGTGAGTCTAAAATCGTTGCCCTAGATATTTCAAAAGCCTTTGATAGAGTCTGGCATCCAGCCCTTTTAGCCAAACTCAAAGCACTTAGTCTCTCCCCTCCTCTTGTATTATGGATTGAAAGTTTCCTATCTAGTCGCCAAATACGTGTTGTATTAGATGGCGTTACATCTGAACCGCATCCCATAAATGCCGGTGTACCTCAAGGCTCTGTTATCTCTCCAACTCTCTTTTTCATTAATGATCTGCTTTCCCTTACTTTCAATCCCATCCATAGTTTCGCAGATGACAGTACTCTTGATTTCGCTTACTCCTTTGACACTCTTGCGGAATCCAGGGGGAATGCTGCATGTGTTAAACGAGATTGCATGACTAGATCATTGAATAACGATCTTGCCAATATCCTCGCTTGGGGCAAAGCGAATCGCGTCGAATTCAATGCATCAAAGTCCCAAAGCTGTCTTATCTCATTAAAACAAGATCATAACTTAACCACACCCGTTTCTTTTGATGGAGCATTCATTTCTGATTCACCGTCACTAAGCATTCTTGGCATTAATATTTCCAGTAAGTTAAACTGGACAGATCACAATTTCTCTGTTGCCAAAGAAGCATCGAAATGTCGTGGATTTCTGAAAAGGTGTAAGAAATATTTCAGCCCGTCAAATCTAGCGCTCCTCTACAAGTCCTACATTAGACCTAGAATGGAATACAACTCCCATATATGGGCCGGGGCTGGTCGCACAGCCTTAGCTTCATTGGATATTGTCCAAAAGAGAGCCTTCAAGCTCATTGGCGATTTGGCAATAACTTGTCATATCGACTCACTCGAGCACCGCCGCAATGTTGGATGCCTTTCGCTCCTTTATCGCTATATGCATGGTCAATGTTCTGATGAAATATCTAGTCTAATCCCTTGAAGAATGATTCCTGCACGCAATACTCGCGCTGCAAACTGCGCACATCCTTTAACCCTTCAAATTACTTTCGGCCGTACAGTAAAATTCCGAGATGCTTTTTTATCCCGAACAGTGCGAATGTGGAACAGCTTACCATCTTCTGCTTTTCCTCCGGCATACAATCTGCGGAAGTTTAAGGGCGACATACATCGGCACCTCCGCCACTTTTCTCGTATCCCCTAATACTTTCTCTATCTCCTTCCTGCCATGCTGTGCTTTGCATCATAGGGTATCCCCTGAGCTTGGCTTAATACTATAAAAAAAAAAAGGCGTTTCTTAATAAATCGCGAAGTGAGAGCATAAATTATATCATCAGATTCTGAAGAAGAAATTTTGTGTTTGTCAAATAATGCAACTATATTGCACTTTTCACAGAAGTATACTTTCCGCTGTTTTACTTGCCACCCGATAAATACGAAACGTCTGGAATTTGGCGAATTTCATTTTTACGAACTGATCCTGATAGATTCTTCCACTATATGAGCATGAATATAGACACCTTCGATTATATTCAGGAAGATTTCAATGCAAAATAAATAAAAAGAAAAAACAAAACAAGAGCTAGAATTGGTCTAAGACCAATTCTAATGATACCCTAGATAAATACTCGTATAAAATTTCGTATGGTCACCGATCTATGCAAGTTTGATTTTTGAAGTAGTTTTTTTGCATATATTTCTAGAACGGCTCATCGGACAGATAAAAATGATTATACCAATCTTATAGGATTTCGTAATCTGAAGAAGTTTTTAGTACAATAAAAATATCTAGGACTGATCATTTTTACAGCATATGTAAAAAATTTAAATTTTTATATGGCAACACCAAAAAGGGGTTGCTCGATTTAGTCCATTTTTGTACTTTTATTTGTTATTACTACAAAAACATCATATACCAAATTTCAGCAACCTATGTTGATGCATTCTCTGGAAACCGAAATTTGTGTATGGCAACTCCATGAAGGAGTTGCCCGACTTGCCTCATTTTCAAACCTAATATTTTTTTTATTTTTTTTAGAGTCCGTGAACAAAATTTCAGTATTCTACGTGAACGCGTTCTCGAGTTATCGTGCGCACAGATGGACGGACAGACGGACGGACATGCAAAAATCAAAACATTTAATATTATGTGTGGGTGTCGAGTCCATTTTGCTCTACTAACATTATTTCTGTACAGTACAAATGGAATGACAGACTTAGTATACCCTTTAGATTTCATTTAGGGTATAAAATGTGCCAAAATTTCTATTCTAAGGATATAAAATTAATCATTTTCTGTTTGTCCCAGCCCTTTCTGCAGGTTAACTTGTCTATGGGATCGCAATAACAAGCGACTAGAATTTGGGGAATTTCATCAACCACATACATGAAGATTTACATACTAGATTCTTCCAGTATATGAGATTGAGTAAAGAACTCTTCAATTATATCAAAGAAAAAACCTTTAAGAATGTGCTAGTTATCATAGTTCTCAACTCTTGTAGCTTCGCCAAGCCTCGTTGTACATGCACCCTTAGAGTGTTGATCTTACGCTGCATTTCATTAAATTAGTGGGATGATGTCTGATGTCTGCGTAATGTAGGTTTTCTAGCCATCTTGTAAGCGTAAATCTGAATATTCTTTCCTTTGCGTACTGAGTTTACTTTTCTCTTCACTTCGTCTATTACATGTACAATACAGTTTTGAGGTTTAGTGGATCGCTCAGATTCCCATTGTAAACTATTATTGATTCTGAAACAACACAATTTCAAATATATATGTAATATTTATTAAAACAATTAAATTTTAAAAAGTTTGACTGAACTCTCGGAACTCTGAAATGATTACTTTCAGAAACGTCAAAATCTCACTTATTAAGTGAGATCTGAACGTCAGAGAACGGCTCATTCAAGTATACTGTATTCGCACAATATCCCGCTTCCTTGTTAGTTATTTATTCAATGACCGTATGCCATTTTTATTCGATCATCCAGCAAAGTCTATTCTTGGAATGTTGTTCATAGTTGCAAAAAAGTTGGTTCGTCCTTTATAATCTCTGTCGAAGCCTAGCATTGCACAATAGTGATCTTTTAGATTCTGGCAGTTATATTTCTATTCGATATGATATCCAGCTCATTAGATTCCTTTTAATTATGTGAGCTATTACTATGCGAGTTGTTATTATGCCAGTGGAAACGGTCACTATCATTTTAAACACCTAAGTATACCAGTGTGTTGCGTTCAGTTAGGCTAATCGCGGTTTTCTTTCTTACATTTATAATCACTAGAACACTAATTAAAACCAGTCGATACACCAAATTAATATTTAAAACGCGTCAACCCGTGGCCATGCCCTACTGCGAATTAATGTTACATTCCCAAGTGCTATGAGGACATCATACCGTACCTTTTACGAAAATCTTTTAGGAACGACAAGGTATAATAAAACTCATTCACACTTTCTACCTCATAATTGCCAGCAATGAAATCTAATCCTAACTCAACAAACGTACATTTCATCCTTGCTCGCATTTCATCCTTTCGACGAATTGCTACTTTTTGTAATCACTTTTCATGCAAATACATTTACACACAGCCATGTGAAGACAACAAATCTTAATTCTATCACACTCTTGAATACAGGTGAGCTTTTGCCTGTTCTCACTCAGAACACATTCCGTTGTCCCAATAGTGCCCTACTTTGTGTGGCAGTAGTCTTTACGGTATTATCTGTCCGGATTATCTACTTTAGTTTCTTAATTATTTAATACTTGTTCTGGAACAACAACAAAAGCGTAAAAGAATTCCATCACAAAACCCGTTTGATTTTGGGTGGCTAGTTTTTAATTGAGTTATCAACAGAAGTTGCGGTAATACACAGGTACTTCTTTGCTAGCTGTGCTAACTAGGAGAGGTTCTCTTCCCGAGACTTTCCCCCAATAGCGAAATTGAGTGATTCGAAATAGCAACTGAAAAATAGAAAAATGAAAAGAAAAGAAAAAATTAAAAAATTGAGAAAAATAGAAAAAAAAATTAATTAAAAATAGAAAAAATCAGATTAATTCGAAGCGAATCGAACCTGTTTAAACCTGCAGTGGGCTGAAAAAAGAAAAAAATAAGAAGAAAACTAAACGTTTTTTTTTCAGTACGGCTTGGTTCTTATCTACCGTAGACGCTTGAAAAAGATCAAAATGATCCCGTCTCATATAAACTCAGATAAAATTGTGGGTGTTAATTAGATGAGGCAACTGTCCCATATCTCATCAGGAAGAAATAAACAAGATTACTATGACTTACTACCGGGTATAATTTTATTCTTTGCAAGAATGTTATTGTTTGGATTCTTTGGATTCTCTCTTTGGAACCTACTGACGAGTCAAAACAAGACATGAAGCTTTTCCACCCAAAATTAAAAATAACATGGGTTGTGTGATGAATTAACAAATTAGAATTTTTTCGCTTTTACTGTTGTGCCGGAAAATCCCAAGAACTCAAAAAATAACCTTCTTGAATAAGAATAAAAAAATTTAAAAATCAGATTTTTTTTAAACGAATCGAGCCACGAATTATTGTCGCCATTAAATTATATTCAAATGAAGACTAATTGTGAATAAATTTTAATTTAATTTAATTTTTGTATCCACTACATATAAATATTTTATATTTATTTAAAATAATTCAAATCTTTCACCTTTAGCTTGAACAACGGCCTTCAAACGTTTGGTGAAAGCCCCACAGGAGGCACGGACGACCTATCAGGAATTTCATTCCATATTTTAACTAAGAGTTTCTCAATATTTTCCAAACTCATTTTTCTAACATTCGTAAGTTTACTGAGCATGTATCCCCATATGCATCAGAAATCAAGAGGGTTTAGGCCTGGTTATGATGCAGGCCACTCTTCATTAGATATGAAATTCGGCAAGCTATGTCTCATCCATTCCTGAACACTGTTGGCGGCATGCGATGGTGCCGAAACTTGCTGAAAACGGAAGTAATCATCTCCAAATATTTCAGTAGCATTGGGAATCAATTGATTTTTCAAATTTTTTTCCAAGGTAGTATTCCTTTGTTATTTTTACCTCTTTATCGACAAAAAGGATGGGTAACTTCCAACGTTTTGAAACAGCATCCCACACCATAACAGAGGTGCCGTTTTGATATCTTTCAATTGCTCTTACGTTGGTTGGGATATCATTCATACTAACTGCATACAAACGATCATTTTGCACATTGTGTTGTTGTTGTAGAACGAGGTACCGACACTTTTTCACTCTGGCAACTCTCTGCTTTTCCGTTAGACCATGAATTTTCTTTTTCTTGTAGGCCTTCATGTTTAAATCCTTACGTATAATATTACAGACTGAAGACTTTGAAATTGTTAAGTCTGCAGCAAGTCTTCTCATTGATTGATGCTGATTTCTTTGAATTCTTTCCTGTGTTTTTCTTTATTTTTAATCACAGTCCTAACGGATATTTTTCTATCAGAATTTTTTGTTTTTTCTATAGTACCTGACTCCCTGAATCTTGCAACTACTCACTCCACCAATCTTTTGTACACACCTATACTTTTTAAAGCCCTCTTTTAACATTTTTATGTAGCTGTAAAATTAGCTGACCACATTTAGAGGTGTGAATTTCTTGTTGCATTTTGTATTTGCTAACTGGATATTCCTTAGAGCTTTGGTTATCTTTACGCTGAGAAAAAGAAGCACACTTCTAGTGTTTCGGTTATTTTAAAGCAAGATCAAAACTCGTACCACTAACTCTCGATGAATGATATCCAGCAAGTACCCGCAATTTCTCAATCCGCTGGATATTAGAACCATCTTTGAAGGCGAAGTGAATAGAATTGCCTATAAAAATTAAGCGACCACCGAGCAATTATAAGTTACATTGCGATTGATTTCGAGATGTGAGTTGATGAGGGATGATGACCTGTATTACAACTTTACAAATTGTGACGAAACACAATACTTCTTCAATTTTAGAAAGGCTAACATTTCGGAACTTTCTAGGAGACTTACATCTATTGACTTCAACCAAAACCCTCGAAAATACATCACAACATTAAACACACTCCCTCCCTACCACATACGAGGCCCAACGGAGTCCTTACATTCTAAAATATTTGTAGTGTTCTTATGTATACAGAAAAATGGTGTTTTGATAATCTTAAGCTTGCTTTCTTATCTTCCGAACCGTAATAAAATGTTCATACCTTTCCTAACAAAATTATTTAAAAAAAATGTATCTTAACCAAATGACTAAGATTGCTCAAACAAAAATTCTCAACTGAGTAATGATTGTAATGTCGCTGTGCCATCATGGGATGCCGTGGGCTGATGTTATCGAATGTAGCTATATGCCTACGGATTCGGACTCTGGCTGCACATACACACATGCAATTATCACTCAGCTGACCGGTATTGAGCGTAAAATTGTAAGGTTACTATTTTATTATTTTGTTAAGTAAGGTATACCTATAGTAAGTGTAGCCTTTGGGAAGGTAAGGAACCAAGCTTTAAATTACTAGAAGACTATTTTCCTGTTTGGATAGTAGTTTAGGCTGTTTAGCATATATTAGTCAATGTTTGTCACTTTTCCATAAGTATCAATATAGAACATTTTAAAAAACGGAACCACAACGCATACATATAGATTTCTGTTTCATGGCTTGGAAAGTATTCTCGAGGGTTTTGCTTCACACATTACAAAAACTGAAACGTATTAAAAATAGAAGGTATTACTTGTGGAAAAGTTAGATTTCGGATAAAGACATTATAAGTCACAACAACTTCCTCATATCCTATAAAGAGTTCAAAGAGCTTTACTCTACACTTTATAATGAGTATTTTCCAAGCATGCATGCGAAATTTTTTAGTGACTCACACGCATCTTTTCTAATATAATTAATACGAAATAAAATAAGTAAAAAACGAGTTTTCAAACAAAACTGAGGCCAAGCCGCATGAAAAAGTAGTAAATAAACTTTTCTTCACACACAGAGGTGGACTCAGATTTTTTGATTGGGACATTTCTCTTGAATATTCTTTCTCTTCATGAATCGAATCACGTGTTACCTCTGATTGATCATACTGAAATATATCGGTGATTGTCAGCGATTAAAATCTGAGCCCACCTCTGTGTGTGAAGAAAAGTTTATTTTCTACTTTTTCATGCGGTTTGGCCTCAGTTTTGTTTGAAAACTCGTTTTTTACTTATTTTATTTTCTGCCTTTTCACGTTAACTAAATTGTTATTACGTGCTGCATGGAGATATTTGGAAACAATTCTTTTTCAACAATTTTTCGAGTATCAAATCGTTTGAAGTACTGCAACGGTTTTCTGAAATTCAAATTATGTTTTAAACAGCGCTTTATAGCTGTATTCCAACTTGATCCCATATAACATGAATTTTCCCGATTTTCCATGTTTTCCACGGACTTTTACTATTACTATGAAATTTTTTTAAAAATTTACATGAATTTTCCTCGATTTTTCATGCAAGTTTTCATGATTGTTGAAGAGAAAGTATTGATGCCAGTAGGACGGAAAAAAATGATTCCGCATAGCTTATAAAACTTTTTTGTCGGAAAATTTTCCGGAAAAGTCGGAAAATTCCGGAAATTTTCGGAAAATTTTCCAGAAAAATTGGAAAATTTTCCAGAAAAATTGGAAAATTCTGCATTTTTCCTGAAACAGATTTATCACTAATCATATCGATGAAAATTTGTCCGATGATTTTCCCCTTTTTCCGGGTTTGCCGCGGAGTTTTCCTCAAAAGCAACTTTATGCAACTTATTTCGCTCTACAACTTTGTCTTAGGTTGCAAAACGCTCAAACGCTGCCTTGGTCTGAAAAACTCCGGAAAAGCGTTTTACATGAATTTTCCTCGATTTTTTCTGCAAGCTTTCACCATTGTCGGAGAGAAAGTAATGATGCCAGTTGATAGGGAACTTGATCCTGCATAATTTAGAAAAAAAAGTCGGAAAATTCATGAAATTTTTTTTCGGAAAAATCGGAAAACTCTGCATTTTTCCGGAAACGGATTTATCACTAATCAAATTTGTACCAAATTTTCAAATAATTTTTCCCGATTTTCCACGTTTTCCATGGAAAATTCCGGTTCAAATTTTGATAGATTCAATTGTCACGCGACATGAACCTGTAAGCCAAATTTCAGCTCGCTGTGATGACGAAAAGTGGGTCTACGAGAGTGTCGAAAATAGTAAAAAAGAAATATATTAATAAATACAGATAGACAAATTCATGTACGAGTTAAAGGGACGGGCTGGCCTCAAAAAAGAAAACAGAGAACTACCCCATAGTACCATGAAGTACAATGATTCGTCTGAAATTTGAATTATGTTTGCTTCATTTTTTGACAATACATTTACCTCGTCAAATTTCCAACCCCAAAATAACAACTTCAGTCATATGAACGATTTTCATAATGTTTCATTCACTATGCCTACAATTTCACAATATTCTTGATCATATTAATGGGCTTCCAAATGATTTCACAACGGGCCCTGATGGATTCCTTCAGTCTTCTTTAAGTCATGCTGCCTTGCCCTGGCAGCTCAGCTGAGAATTCTTTTCCAAAAATCACTCGGAAATGGTTGTTTTCCTCAGCTATGGAAAAATTCTTTTATTATACCTATCCAAAGGAAACTAACTATAGGCCTATTGCAAAAATATCTTGCATACCCAAATTATTCGAATCTATCATTTACTGTCTACTACCAATTTCCTGTAAGAATTTGCTCTCCTCAAACCAACATGGGTTTATTTCGGGCTGGGCTACAACCACTAACCTATAGGAATTTGTCTCGAGTACCATTGGCGGGTTTGCAAAAGTCTACCAGACAAATTGTGTTTATACAGACTTTAGTAAAGCTTTCGACAAGTTATCTCACTCCGTGATACTCTTTAAAATGGAAAAGTATGGATTTCTTCTAACATTTCTTAAATGGACGGAGTCTTATTTAGATAACAGAACATACTAAATTTATTGCCGCCGTTCCATCTCAAGAGTCTTGAAGGCTTCATCTGGTGTACCTCAAGTGTTTATCTTGGGCCCCTTGTTCCTTATTCTATCTATTGATGACATTGTCTCTGTTGTGAGGCACTGCAAAGTCTTGATTTAAGCTGACGACAGATTATAGGCTTAAAAATAATTCTGACGACAGACGACAGCAGAAAATTCTCTGTCGAAACAGGCAGTCGAAAAATTGGGAACACAATTGCAACGACAGGCAGTGAGCGACGATTGTGAAAGAAGAAAATACTTAAATTTCATTTGTTAAATGTTTCGAGTGTTTTAAAAGGAGATTTTTATCAAGGATATTTTGTATTATGTTGAAAGAAATGCAATGAACCAAAGTGTGAAAAAAAAACTTAAAATGCAGAAATTAACTAAATTAAACGCTTTGAAATATCCATCCAAATCACGTCTTTTTTGTACACTTGTCTTGCTCGTCTTGCAAATCATAAATTAAAGCTTATTATTTTAAAATTACCGCGGCGTGCTACAACCTCAAAAAGACAAAACTTAATGCCAAATCAATTTCATTCGATTGATTTTGTTGGTAGTACTGCAGCGACGACGGCAAAATTAGAATTTGATCAATTCCGACGAAAACTTCGTCGCTCATCGTAATTTGGTGCGTTCGCATAAGAAGACGCTGTGCTTTTAGAAGTTTGACAGCGAAATTTCGTCGTCATTTGTCTTCGCTTGTCGCAATTGTGTTTAAGCCTTTAGCTTTACCTTTTTGAGTAACAATTGTGACACTAGCTACTTAAAGTTACTCGTTCTTAGAACGGGTTGCACTCTAAGCTTTCTTAAGTTTATTAGTAAAGTGGTTGCCAAGAGTAATTCGTAGACCATCAGTAAACCCGAAACTATATAGTTAATGCAGAACGGTAGACGTTTAGATTTTGAAATTTCGGTGATGTAAGTATATAAAGGCATATTGAATGAAGAACCAATAATGTAATGGAGAGAATATCAAGTTAAAACCGCAATACTCAGATCATAATATTGTTATTAGTGCTCAAAAATGCCACGTAATCCCATTCTATTCTTTGACAGTCTTGCAATAAATATCTGCAAATAACGTACCTAAAAAAAAAAGAAAAACACAAAAGGACTGACTTAGATACCCACTCCTTTGGGTACATAAAGAATGAAGAAGAGCTGACATCGTTTGCACATCATATCATCTAGGGAAATTTATGCATCCATTTATAAATCACAGAATAAATACGCGCAGTCCTTTATGAGATTAAAGAAGCGAACCCATGAAGCCAATAAAAAGCTTCTTTCGTAAGAGTTGTTTGAGTAGCAGGGTAGCAGTATACACCTACTCTTCCTATCTTGAAGCTATCCCTCCCAGGTTCCTAGCTAAACCAAAACAAAAAACCATTATTACATATACAAACCATAAAGATGTTGACACTGATGAGGGTTGAGACCTCACTCTACTACTTAAGTGTGATGTTATTCCCTGCTATTTATTCAAGCTTCCACTGTACCCTCGTCCCTATAACTACTTCTAATCTGGTATGTATGTATGTATGTTCATGTCGTTCCGTAGAATACAAGCTAAAGTACATTCAAGGTTCATTAATTTCCTGGTTTTACATAATAAAATCAACTGCGTATATGGAACTGGGAACAAGGCCAATGGAAAAAGTGTAAAGGTAACAAAAAGCTACGATTAGATTCTTATAGAAGGATCATCTAAACCTTCTCTGGGTATAGGTGTTAGCAGTTAACACTTGAAATTCAAAGGAAATCATGTTCAGCTAAATTGTGTTCATCTGTCAATCACAAAATAATAATAATTGTTTATTTTGAGTTCATTATTGAGTGGGTGAAGGTTTTTGTAGATTCTTTTTTTTTATGTATTTTTTCGATTGATTGAGTTATTTCCTTCCAGAATTTGTTGAAAGTTGTTACATGAGCATTTCATTTTTATCAAAATCACGTTACAGACAGAATTCTGTTTTCATTGAGGTAATCAAGGGAAGGAAATATTTCTAGAATTGTTTATGTGGATGTAGTGATATTTCACAATAGCTCTAGAAATATTTTATGTGACAAAGCTGGAAATGATTTCTCCATGGAACCAAGATTTTATTTATTATACATCCAAAGGGAAACACAGTAATTTTTTGCCTTTAGTAAGATTCGCGGCCAAAGACTTTTTCCTATAAAGTTTTATATTGTTATAGGTGCAGTGTGCTGCAATAATGCAGGAAATAATAGGGGATGTCGATAAGAGATAAAAGATGTTTGGGAGACTCGAGGCAGAGGGAGGGTAAAATGTATCATTTCGAAAGTATTAGTTTATCTTAAATTGACTTATTATATTCCTTTCGATTTTTTTTAAATGTTTTCCTATGCATAATATCGAAATTACTTTACTTTCTCTCTGATAATAGCCAGTGAAAATTTAAGGTAAATGCCTAAGGGTAGGCAATATAGATAAAAACAATCTGAGATTTTTAAGTAGAGCTGATAATATCCGGATAACTTGCTATTCGCATTATCCGGAATGATTAAGATCCGATTCCCCAAATCCGGGTTGTCGGATATCCGGATCCAAACTATCCAGATCCAGACTAAACAAAAGGAGTACAAAATTTCTTTCAAAGCTACTAAGCAAAAAAAAATACAAAATTTCTTCTACATTACATTGAAACATTGTAATCTGGAAGACTTTCTGTTAGTTTGGATCCGGATCCAGGTAATATTGATCCAGGTCCAAATAGTACGGATCCAGATCCGGATGTGCGAATCCAGAACCGGACGTGCGGATCCAGACCCGGATGCGCGGATCCAGACCCGGATGCGCGGATCCAGACCCGGATGCGCGGATCCGGATCGGGATGTACGAATCCAGATCGGAATAGCTTAGATCCAGTTCCGGATAGTTCGGATCGGAATTTCAGGAATCAGATAGTTTGCAGATCCACCTATCCGGATATCCGAATATTAGCAAATCCGAATATCGGAATATTAGCGGATTCAATTTCCAGCTCTTTTTTTAAGTAATTTTCGCTGGATGTGAGGAAAAGTAAAAAAAAATCTTAACATTTCCGATATAGAATGTGATAGGTCCTTTTAATCTCAAAAAAAATTTGAAATCGATATAAACAGCTGATTTTGATAAAAATAGTAGACAAGTGAAACAAAAAACCTGAGTTCACATTCCGAAATTTTGAATATATTCAACCATTGAAGTCGAAGATCAGAGAAAAGACATGTATCGTTTAGGTGTTAAATAATGGAACCCCCCCCCCCCCCCAACCCTCTTGTCCCTACAATTTTAGCTTGCTCTCGACATTCCTTTATTAACTCCTTATTTCAGAATCGATATTCGATGCAGTTCACCACATATTAAAATTTTCTTGGAAATTAGTTCATTATAATGTTAAACCTAAAAGGTTAACGGTAGCATGAGCTAGTCTTACTAGTATTACTGGTTAACTTACCCCATAAATATAACATACAGAGCTCTTAACATTAGTTTTTAAATTAAAGGTTATGTTTTAAGAGTAGCGGCGATTAGTTCCCTGCCAACATTGTGACTAGAATTGATCTGTTTTGTCTTAAACTTTTAAATTTAAAAATACTAGTAATATTAAAAATTAAAATATTTATGAACCCTTTATTACTACCCGGGGTCGAAAACGAGCCCAAAAATATTTCATTTATGTTTTTCTTTAAAAAGTATTGAAAATTCTCATCGCTCATTGTTTCAAAAGCGTACTAAGGATAACTGAAATTAAATTCATTTGGCGCCAATATAAAAAATCGGTGCCTTTTCTGAGAAATATAATAAAGTTGGGGTCGTTTACGACCCCAGGGTAGAAATAGGGTAATTGGAAAATTACAGAAATTTTTTCAGTGAAAATTTAAAAAAAAAGCCAGGAAAAGTTTACAATGTTTTCGCAATTTATATATATTTGTATTATCTAGTAGTATTAATACCATAGGCGATGTGGACACTTTTGACCAATTGGGTCGCAATTATAGTGTGTTAAAGATGACATGCCGGTGGCCAATGTGTTTATCTTATAGTCTCTTAAATACTGTAGGAGTAAACGTGTTAATACATTTACGTCTTTTAAACTCAAACAACAAAGAATCTGGTGAAAAAAGACGCGCTTTTTAACAAATTTATCCTTAAGTCTTCTAAGACCATATTTATAGGAACGTTTTGAGCACAGCACTTTGCCTACTTGACTTAAGGACAGGATTGCTGGAATAATTGAAAAGGGAAGACATGTTGAAGAGTTGGAAAGACGAATACCTCGTGGAAAGAGAGCAAGGCGCGCTTCGTGTCCACAATCAAAAGATAGAAAAATCAACTCGCAATACAACAGCTACCAGCTATACATCTGCTCAATACATTATAAAAAATTGTGCTTTAACTGTCTTCAGAAATAAAATAAAATGCATAGTTTGATGTAATATGTACAATACAATAATGATATTCCTTATTATTAAAACTTTTATACCTAAAAACAATTTTGGATTTCCTAGAAATCGGCTAATTTCACAGTGGGGTCATTCTCGACCCAAGGGTAGGAAAATCAGGGCTGATACTAATAAAGGGTTTAAAACTCCTTTTGAAATTGTAATTCCATCAATGCCTTTAGATTTAGACTAAAGCTTTGCAAATAATTATCAGTGTTCCTTTTCTTATTTCTCGTTGTTTTAGGGATCATGGCAAAATCATGAATAACTTGAAAACTTAAAAGCTCAAGGATGCTAAATACTCCAAACACACAAAATCTGGAAAATTATTTTAAATATCAAATATTTCAAATACGTGGGACTGTCAAAAAAAAAAGAAAAAAAATTTATGTTTTACAATATGTATTTTGAAATCTTAAAATACAAAACAAAAACCATTTTGGTTTTAATCTTCCTTTCTTTTTTTAACAGGTCCTTAATAAGAAGAAAAACTAAAATCAGGACTTAGTCGAAATTCATCAGTAATCACTTTTTGCTCTGCATATATTTTAAAAATTTGTATTTGTCTAGCAAGCACATTCTATAGGATTATTTAATGTGTAAAAAAACACCTTTTTTTACATTTAGGTCTATAAATATAATAAAATAAAAAAAATTAGAAAATTTTACGAATTTCTTAACAGGGCTGAGTACGTTAAGCATACATATTCTTACGAGCGTGGTTTTAGTTCGTTACTTAAAACGCAATATTTCAGATATAATTCATAAGTTCTTCTTTTATTTAACTTTACTGTTTACTCTCACAATTTACAAACAATTATCAAATCAACTCTTTATAGTTATCGCTAGTACTGTACTTCTAATTATTACAATCCAAATTGTTTACTTCGTTCACTTCACTGTCTGAAATAAGACTCGCCTCCTGGATGTGAGAAGCGCCATATTTATCCTCAACAAATTATCCTAGATCCTAGAACCTTCCTGAATATTCAGTTGTCCGAACCGAAAGTTTACTAAGATGTCACTAACTTAAAATTGTTTCTATTTCCAACAGATGTGGGTTGTGTCACTTTGTGGCGCGTAACACTGCCTGCCCGTTCTTAAAATTGTTCGTCCCGAGCAACAGGTGGTCCATGATATTGATCCTCGCAGCGCCCTTCCGAATATGACCTTTGCTGAGGTTTATCCGGTCGAATTGTAAACAGCTGATATATAAGCCATTAGAAATAAAGAAATACGTCGATCCCAATCGCGCTGATTATAGTTAACTACCTTCCTTAGATCTTCGATTAATGTTCTGTTGAAGCACCCTTCCATGCATTATTTTTCCTTCGTCTCTTATCATCTTCATCATCATTGTCTTTGATTCCTTTGTCCTCAATTTTCTTACCCTTTTTATCGCCGTTGTCATCCTTATCATTGCCGCCTTTGCGATTCTAATCATCACCTTTGTCTTTACTTTTTCCGATCTTCATTATACCCTTACCATCGTCATTATCAGCAACCTACGATCATTTATTTTTCGTCTTTTTTTTTCATTGTCCTCGTCTTTGTATTTCTTTCCTTTCTCCTTTTCACTTTTATAACCGTAGTCATCATCTTTCTTCTTTCGACTTTCGTCATCGTCAACTTTTTCTTCCATCCATCCGCAATGTTTCCATTCATTCAGGCAGGCAACCCTGAAACGTTGTGTTCTGGATATCCGTGCATACGTCCTTTGCAGTGTGGGATATCAAAGTCATGAGGTGCCAGTCGAGCCTCTCCACAAATAGCTTGCTCTCTAGCTCACCATCTTCTCCCTTCTTCATCTGTTGATTCCGTTTCCTGCAGGTATTTTGAAGGTGTCCCAGTCTACTACATTTCCAGCATCGAAGGAGACCACGCGAAGGAGTGGTCTGTGATGACGGCATTCTATTGCGAATCTACTGCCCAGCTAGATATCATTGCCCTTCTTCTGGCAATTCCATTTTTCGGCTCTTTCTGCAGTCCCTTTGGAGGTGTTCCGGGATATTACAATTCCAGCATCGAAGTATACCATGTGAAGAAGTGTTCTGTGATGACTGCATTCTGTTGCAAGTACATTCGTCTACCGAAATTTCTCTTACTCGTATTGCACTCCGAGAAGCTGGTCTGGCAGATTCATATGCTAATGCATAGGCTATTGACGTATTATTGACGTGTACTCACGTTGTTTTTCAATCGGTATTGTTTGTAATACCTCTGACGCAGGACCTCGAAGTGCTAATGCCAAGGCTGTAGCCTTGTCTGCATCATTCCATCCATTTACTTCGGAAGCTGCCTCATATTGTCTCTTAAAAATATGCCACGAATTTGCTCATCAAATATTGGGGGTTTCATTCTCCCTGTACTCGATATTTCAATTCCTTCGTGCCGAGGATAATTCTTGGATGGCATGAGTTCCTTGTGTGTTGTTTGCATACGCCAGGTGCTCGTATTCTCGCATGAAGGCCTGATATTGTCGTTTTAGCTCTGGATTTTTGTCTAATTTGCGATCTAGACAATAGAATCATTTTATTGCCATCTCAATTGAAGGTCCCAACTTGTGTGGTGGCTCTCGAGATGGTAGCTGAACAATGAGTTGACTGTTGCTCGCATTCGTATTCTTCCTTTGTCATCCAGTTTGATAGTGCATCATGTTGGCAAAGTATAAATAAGGATAAGTAGAGACAGAGGCGAACAAAATTGGAAATTTTCCGTGTTTTTTAGACTGAAAGAGGTAATCTCATATACTTTTGTCTTTTGCATGAATGAGGAAAAAGAACTTGGCTATGCATTATTGTAGTGTGACTGAGACAACGAGTTAAAAACAAAAATTGAGAAAACGTAGGATTACCCGAATGATAAAATCTTCTTGAATACCTTCAAAATTATTTCAAACTATTCATAATAATGTACATTGGGTAACCCTACCTCCATTTGGCAAGAAAAAGATAAATTTCGCAATAAACAACGCACTAAAAGGAGATGCGAAATTTCAGTCAAATAAAATTCCCCGAATCCAGCATGAGATTCCCCCACTTGAGCAAAACAAATGAAAACAGAAAAAGTGCTGTTCACATATCATAGGATTACACTAACAAACATTGGAATTCTGCGAACAACATTGGGACAATTCCTGAGCGTAAATTCAGAAAACTCCGCCCATTCTCTGTTATTTACGAAAATAAATCATTTGCCATTCCATTTCGTTGCATGTAATCTTCGCAATCACATTTTTTGTCTTATGCGTAAAATGTTCAAAGAGTGTTTGATTTTTTTTTGATTTTTTTCTCTTGCTTCCTTCTTTTTCTCACCGTGTATATTTAAATGGAAAACAATCGGAACACCTTCTGTGTCCTTTTTTTATTTAGTTATTCTTTGATGTTGGCCTAAGTTCCAAATTTGACTAATTGTTTCACCATTTGGTGCTCTCCCTACTACAATCCAGCCCAAGCGGGTGTTTGCAGGAGGGGCAGATCTGCCAACTGAATGTTTGCTGGAATTTCCCATCTTGAGGTACACACATATGTTGCTGGCTGATAACCGCTGATCTTCGCAGTGCAACAGCTGTAAGTGTTGTTGTAAAACCATTTGTTCTAGAGTGTAAGGCTAATTTAGTCTTGTGTTTGGCAATGGTTTCGTGTCCACCGATGCCAATAACCGGAATGCCAATTTTGTGTCTTTTTAAACCCAGTAGTTGAACAAAACTGTCCCGGATAAAATGTAATTGACACGCTGAATCAAGCAGTATTCGACATGGAACCAGAGCTCCTGTTGCATTAACGACGTGCACTACATCTGTTGCCAGTAAGACTTGTGATTTGGCTGATGCCTTAAGATAATGCTGAGCACTAACTTCTTGAATTATGCAGGTACAACCAAGAAAACCTACAAAATTGAAAAAACAAAAAATACAAGACCGCGTACAAAGAAATAAAACAAAACACGAATATCATTTATTTATTTCGCTAAAAATCCTAGCTACAATGATCAAAAAACAATACTCAAACAAAAGCTATAATACAGAACAATTTTCAAAGATTTTTCTTAATTGGCACTTATTGATATGAAAGTCAATCGAATGAAAATTCAAATTAAAAATACAGCACATTCTAGACATAGGCTCAAAGTGTCCATAGTTGGTGCGATGGGAGCACAAATAAATAAAATCATTAGATCGTAGGTGTCGAGTTCGTGAATTGAAATTAATTTTCACAAGCATCAAAAGCATGTCGATGTCACCCTTCGCAAGTTGAAAAACAAAGCTTATATCACATATTTTTCTACGAGTTTCTAGAGTAGGAAGGCGTATTAAATTTAATCTTTCATTATAAGCAGGAACATGTAGTCTATCCCTCCATTCGAGACCTCTTAGGGCAAAAAGTAAAAATGTCCTTTGCATGCTCTCAATACGTTCAGAGTGATTTTTGTAAGAGGGAGACGAGATAGGACTGACATATTGCAGAATGGGTCTAACAAGAGTGATGCAAAGAGCTTTAGTAATGTAGACATCATCAAGTTCCTTTGCCCAGCGCTTTACAAAAACAAACATTGAGTTCGCCCTACTAACAATGTGATCAATGTGGAAGTTAAAAGTGAGTTTAGAGTCAATCAATACCCCCAAGTCAAATATTTCGAAACATTCATAACAGAAACATCATTCGAAGGAACTCGCTTACGAGAGAAAATGAATAGCTTTCATTTATCAATGTTCAAAAAGAGAGAACTCTTTGTACACAATTCAACAAGACTATCTAAGGCTTCCTGTAATTTGAGACAATCAAAATGCGAATCGATATATTTATACAATTTTAAATCATTTGCGTAAATTAGTATATCAGATTTGGTGACTGCATTAATACGGGGCTACCCTGTGGAACACCGGAGTTAGCCGTTATTTCTTTAGACAGAACAGAAGGAAACTGTATCCTAAGCTTGCAATCCTTAACATAGGATGATTACTAATTCAATAACCAAATTGGGAAACCTAAGGATTTCTTTAAATAACAGAAGAGAAGTGCGGATGCTTGTCAAAAGCTTTGCTGAAGTCTGTATAAATACCATGAGTTTCGCAACCGCGCTCAATCGATTCGATATAAGTACATGTAAACTGAAGGAGATTTGTTGTTGTTGACCTTCCCTTCATAAAACCATGTTGATGAGGATTAAGAGCTCCACTTCAATGAAAATACAAGAATTCATATAAAGAAGCTTCAAACTGTTTTGGAATACAAGACATTTTAACAATAGGACCAAGGTTGGTAACAAGCTCCCTTTTACCGGACTTAAAAATTGGGACAATAAATGACTCTTTCAATAACTCAGGAAATTTACCGAGACCCAGTGATAGAGGAGTCAGTACCAAGGTTTGCAAGTTTCATACATTTTTCAATGCGAATTTCTGGCAAACTATTTGTACCAGAATAATGAATTATATCTTAATTTAAAGGTAACGAAGAGGTCTAGTAAATAACGGCGAGAAAAATAAAAAAAAGTGTATTGGAATGGAGATATTAGCTCGGAAACTTGTAAAATATGGTAAAAATTGAAGTTTTTTAAATCAAATTCCTGTTAGTAGGTATTCTCATTTGTTTAAATTGTGACTATTTTAGAAAGATAAAGCCTATATCTAGCAAATAACGTCGAGTTTTTTCATTTTTAGTGGGGCTTTTTTTAATTGTTTAACTCTAATAGTACATGTTTTTTCTCTCGATATTTCACCGACGAGAAATTGCAATATTTCGTTGAAAGTTGTTGGAATATAAAGCAAAATAGTATATTTAACAATTATGTGCAAAATAAAATTTAGGAGAGTTAGTTCTCGTTAAAAATGTTTAATTTCTTTGAACTGCAAATTTTCATTTTCATCTTAAATTGTCGCTTGTTGGGTTTCTGTCTTTTACGCTAGATGTCCCTAATGTGACTTGCGGTCTAGGTCCAGGATAATTTTATATGAATATTCATACTTTCAGGGCACAAACCTACGTATAGTAAGTTTTATTGCCTACAGGCTCGCTGGTATCTAAATTGAAATTTTTGCTGAGTACTGACTCCTCTTAAACAAAAGTGTTAACGGGTAAGAAAATGTTCCACTACAGTTCTTTAGGACAATAGGGAGTAACCCATCGGGCCCAGCAGAATAACTAGGGTTTAGCTTAGACATGGTGTCCTCAACAGATTTCTGATCAATAGTGAAGCACTGGATATCAACTTTAAGAAGTGTCGTTAAGTAATTAAAATAAGCAAAATCTATTTGAGTGTCATTAGTTAAAAATGATTCAATAAAGTAATCAAGCAAAGAGATTAGAAGCCACAGACGGATCATGACTAGAATTATTATTAAATACTAACACAGGAGGAAAATTATTAGATTCCTTTTTGGTATTTACAAAACGACAAAATTGTTTAGGATCTGATCTGATTACAATTCTCATCTTAGACAGGTAGGTACGAATATCATAGGCGGCATGCAAAAGAGCATTACGAAATTCGCTCCTCAATAATAAAAATTGTCTTAGGTCATCATAAGACTGAGAGTGGTGAAACCTTCGCCAAGCCTTATTTCTCAGGCTGCGCAAGCGTTTAAGTTTAGCATCGTACCATGGAGGATACGAAGAGCCATACATGTCAATGGAACACAATCTTTGAAACAATCAAATATAACATTGTAAAATTGAGCTGTAAGTTCATCTCTACATCAAAATTGTTTAATAGAAAGGACCAGTTAATGGAAGATAAATTAAAATTAAGTAGATTAAAATTAGTTTTCTTAAAATTAAAGGTCGGTGAGTTTTCAATCCAGGACATATCAATACTCTTGCAATCGACGCCCAGTACCACGTCCCAAGTTGGATGGTATGCATCAATAGGAACCAATGATATATAACTATATAACACGGGTGAACCATATATTCCGAAGCATCAGAGGTAAAGACCAAGTCCAAGCTTTTATTACGATTATTTTTAACATCATTTACCTGAGAAAGACCAAGTGCGGCAATATTATCCAAAAAGATATGCGCATTCCCAGAAAATGTATTGGAGACCAGGGAGACATCATCATCAGAAACTTGCCATTGAACAACAGAAAGATTAAAATCACCAAGTAATACAATTTTATCCGAGTCCCGCGCCAGCTTGAATATATATTCTACAGCAGCAACAACAGCACCAAGAAATTATGAAAATGACCTTTTTTTAGTCCTCAAACATCCTGTTTTCGTATTTTTCCTTATTTTTATTTTCTACTTCAATCCTGTTTACTTTATGCGACCACAATTACTACTTGCCACTAAATTAAAAAAATAAAAGAGCGCAAAGAATTCCATACCATTTTGTCCCCAATTGGAAGTTTTTTCTCATATTTCCGACTTGGGACCTTTTTAGCCACCCGTTTCGAACCGTTTAATTTTTGTAAATTATTTAATTTTATATATGCAATTGTATCTTATTTCCCTCTAATATTGGATAAAAAAAATTCTTTCTACAGCCTCCTCAAAATCCATTAAGAATTAAATTAAAATAAAAATGAGTTTGGCCATTTCATATTCAAAGATTACGGGCATATCCATCACCTTTGAAAATCTAAAAATATTTCAGAAATAGAAGATAGATTAATTTTTTTCGAGGACTTCAAAGCTTTTTTAAATAAATAATGTTTTTATTTCATGAGCTTGCAATGCGTACATTCTGAGATATAAATTTTTAAAGTTGCCTTAAACCTTCCTGTGAAATTTCATCAAAATCAAAGATTTTTCTTCACAAAAATTTCACAAAATTAGACGATTTTCTGTGGAATGAATGATCTGCATCATATGAAAATCTGCTATTTTCTTATGTCAAAAGTATAAAAAAAAACATAAAAAAGGGAAGAAATGGAGTGTTTTTTGTCTTTAAAAATTTATCAATATTAACAGTGGGAAATTGTAGGTACTATTTAAAAAAAAACGTAGCTGTGTAGGCATTTTCACATTTTCAGTAAAAAAGTACTCCCGTTCGTTTTACTAGAACTAAACTTAAAATCACCAGTCATTTTTAAGGTGGTTACTGATTCTTTTGAAAATTTACGGAGTGTATGTTAGACTGACACAGACAATTTTTTTGGTTGTTGGTGAATCCAAATCACATCACCGCTAGCATCGGTACATGATTGCAAATGACAGTGTGCCGAAATCCCGCCCGAGAACTAGAATGGTTGCTGTTTATTCATTTAAGAGTATGTGGCATAACCTTAGCCAATAGTCATTCCATGGTTTGATTAGCACCCAAGGTATATAAAATACAAGAAATTCTCATTAAAATTTTAACACTAGAGCTGGTGACGTATTTCGTCCTATACCGTATATACATTTCTATTGTTCTCTGTACCGTACTTTCCTATACATTCGAATACAAATGGCGGAACGTGGTTCGTAATGAGAATACCTTGTATCTCTGTACCGTGATTAGTACTCATCTGTCCTATATCTACATTCGAAGCTAACGTTAAAGATAAATGTATAGATGAAAAGTTCTAGAAGAGCATTTGTTTGCCCATGGAATATGAAAACTTATTTGGTACACTAAACTTGATTGGTTTTGCAAGGTCTCGGCGTGTAGGCTTACAAATGAGCATCAAGTAGAAGTGTATCACATTCCTCTTCAATAAAATGAGCGCTTTAATGGCTCTAAATGACTCTTGGAAAGTTTCGAAACGGCTAAACATAAAAATGGTTGCAACATGTTTGATGATTTGTTATTTATAGTTGACTTTTATGAATACTCATAACAAAAATGGTCCTATTCTAACCTATCCAAGATCACCAGAAAAATTTTATTACAACTCCATGTATGCAACTTGAATTATTTCCTCCTTGATTCAAAATTTGTCGTCCTAAATGATAGAATTTCCCTTTGTCTTCCTTGTTAATTCCCATTGTCACATTCATCTTGGAACGCAAAAATTGGTTAAGCTCAAATTTCGACTCTAGGGATTTCCTTTCAGTCATCGCCATTCACCGCAAATCATCCCTAATTACTGAAATATGCCCTGAAAAAATAAGAATGTCACAAAATAATTTTATCTCTATTCGGCATCGCAGGTATTGTTTTGTTGCTACAAAGATGTTGGGGATTGGCATTATGGTTGGGTATGCTCAGAATATCAATGGGAATAAATTTGAACGAAAAAAGCATTCCCCATCATGATTAAGGGAATACTAATAGACACTGCGAGTGTAAATGAAAGCCGAGGATATATTCATTTGGAATATTTTGCAATTTGCATTACATCCTAGAGCAGAATTATTCCCCAAATACATTTTCCTGTCGTCAACTTGATCGAAGACTTTGATGTAGAAGGTGCATTAATCAGAGATCAGGGAATAGGTGGTGGTATTATATTCTGATCCATTCCATTAATTTTACTCCTCCTTGGAAATTTAAAAATCCAATTCGTCTTCTATTCCAGGGTAAGGGGTTCAATATTATTACCCAAATCGAAATTTTTTGAATTCATTGGCTACCCTTTCCAATGTCAAAAATATCACTTCGCTGCATTAATTTTTTTTCTTTTTAAATTCCTTGGCTATAGTGTGGAACCTCATGAATTTAATTCTAAGCTTGAATATTGAAATGAGAGATTAAATCGATTTATCAATCTTCTGGCATAAGTTATAAAATCATGTACATGTCCTTGGCAGATTTCTAAAGTCAAACGTACGTTAAATTTAATCCATTCACATTAGTGTTGGATGTTTTGGGCTTGGTTGGTAACCATAGAAAGAGAGTTTAGTTACAGGAGAATGACCTTTTAGAAATAAATTTATCTTGCGTTCTCCGTTGAATATAGATATTAGCGAGGCGAAATATAAAACCATATCCGAGATTAGGAAAATTAATGAATTGTGGTCCCACATGATTTTGAGAGATTTAATTACGAAATCTTCAAATTAAGCAATTTGCTACATCACTTAAATAATAATTTTAATTTGAGTTCAGACCATTTGCGAGTTTAAAAAAAATTCAAACCTAGGAAAATATAAATTAGGTTGTTATATTCGTTATAATCAAATTTTACTACGTAAATATCGTTTGGTAAGACTCACAAATTTTACTTAGATTCTTACATTTTTCTTTTTATTACTTCATACTTTCCTCCTAATTTTGTATACAACCGTGGATGAAATCATAAAGTACACTAAACTTATCATTCTGTTTGTAAAGGACAAAATCATTTGAACACCTAAAAGCATAATTATTCTTCTTTATCCGATCATCTATCCGGCTGTACGTTAACTCGAGAATTTCAATTTCTTGACTCAAAGCGCTGAAATTTGGCATACTGCTTTTTTAAATAATTTTTATAAATTCAAAAATGGACGAAATCGAGCAATTATATAAAAATAAACACAACTTAAATTCTCGATAAGATAATCAACTAAAATGTGGCAACACTAAATTATGGTGGTTAGTTGTAACAGCGTTCTTTTTTTCAGCTCTCTAGGCATAATTTTGATTTTATTCTACTGGAAGAAATTTATTTATTTCCACAAATTTCAACAATGGCTGACTACTACAAAACTAAAACAAAACAAGGTCAAAATAGTACAATCCGATTTAAATAAGGTTTAAAATAAAAGAAAAAAGAAAAACTCAAATATGTGAAGATTAAGTAAGATAAAACAACAAAGAAAAAAGGAAAACAATAATACAAACTAAAAATGAGAATGAATAGAAAAAAAAGATATATCAAGTAGGCTGACCATTCAAGAGATGCTTTAATTGAGCTTTAGTCATATATAAATTAACGAGATATCGACGAAATAGGCTCATTAAAAATATAATAATTTGTATCACAAAACGGCAAATAAAAAAAGTCATGGTTTCTCAAGGAGCGACAAGGAGCAGAGATATTTAGGAGGCCAAGCATCTCAGGGAAATTATGTAATTGTACCAGCGAAAACGTACAAGTAGATTTGAAGCGGCCTTATAAAAATATGAACCAAAAGCTTCATTTTAAAACGAGCTGATGGCCCCCTGATAGAAAACTCTTCAGAATTTTGTTGCTAGCAACTCGGCGTCATTTTTCAGTATTGTATTGTAGCGAATAAATTATTTGGTCCGGCTTGTGGCTATACTCTTCACGTTATTGTTTTTACGTTAGGTTCAGACATAGATTTAATTTTTTACTGCACTTTCAAAGCTATAAAATTAGGTTCATTAAAAACATAAGTAAATCCTGATTTCAACGTCTGTGTGTTTTCATCGATTCTGGTTAGTGCCAGCTGAAAAGGTTAGAAAATAACAAAATTTAAGAGAGAAAGACATCTGCTCCATCTGCTTCATTAATTCCTGTAAGAACAGTCGGACTTCAACAACCGACGAAGCAGTTACTTTTTATAACTTTGAATATTATGAAGATACCATTCTTTTGTAGCGCATAGAATATTGATGGTAGAACAAAATGGATCGCGAATAATATTAAATCTTATTTTGATAATTCAAGAACGCATTTAGCTAAACTGGTGAAGCTTTCTACATGGGCCATTTAAAGGTGTAGGTCTAAGTTCAAAAATGGGATAAATCAGGTAAGGTATTTGTAAGGCTGCCTTCAAAATTACACTCACTATATTGGACACTGATTAAAAATGAGTTGACGGCAGGTGCTGAAATTTTATACTTGAATATCTTAAAAGTATTTTGCATATAATTTGAAAAACGATCTAAATCGGGCAACTACTTCGTGAAGTTGTCATACAATAATTAAAAAAATTTATATATACTGGGAAAACGGTCAGGCCCACCCATAATTTTTTAAATCCACTGAAAAGTTCTTCAGAATTCCAAAATCTATGATATTGGTTATAACCCTTTTTACTGTCTGATGAACCTTTCTAAGAATAAATGAAAATATCAACTTTAACGAGTTAACTTGCCCAGAAGGATGGCATATACACATGCAATAATTCCATACGAAAACGTTGAAAATTATCAACTTTCAGACCAGACCCTCATCCGGATTCGATGAATTTTTCAGAATTAATTAAGTATGTATTAAAAACTACTCGACACATATTTTTTTGTTTAGCCTAACGACCTGACGTCTTGGATATAGGGTGACTCAAAATTTATGGTTTTCACTGTGGTCATGTTTTTTAATATGCTGATTACTTGAGACCGGGTTACTCGATTCTTTCGTGCGATATGTTAAATTATTGGTATTAAATGGGGCTTAAAAATAAATAAATTAAAAATTGTAGAAAAACTAAATTTTTATTAATTTTGGATTTTTGACCTAAAAAATATTAGTTTCGAAATGCTCTACCATTAATGCGGATATTCAGCTCTTAGTTTAGGAAATACAATTATTTTTTTATTAGTGTCTCTCCAAAATTTCATATAAAAATTTTAGAATTTACTCCAAAAAAATTATTTGTTTTATTGTTTTTAGATATCTGAATAAAGTATGGGCTTAAAAAATATTATAATAATAGTTCTGTTTTATCATTTCATAAAATTTATAATTTAATTTTCATTACAAAACGAATATTCTTTAACATCAACGCTATCCTTAAAATCCTTTGGCAGCATCCTAAACCACGAAAGAATAATTTTCGGAAAATTCGCAAATCATATTGCACTCGTTTCTCTTTAAGTTAACCTTGGAATGAATTAAATATTTTGATTTTTCTTTTGCAATAAGATGATGTGGAATTAATTTGCAAACTTTCTCGCAAGAGACACCAATGAATTGGGTCTCCATTTATATAATAATAAGAAAAGAAAATTTACGGAATTCCGTCAAAATTTTGTGTTTTTTATTTTACTTTTGAAAAAGTACCTATGTTTTCCAGTATTTAGCAAAACAAAAATTGAAAAAAGTGTAGAACAAGGGAAAGTAGTGCATTTTTCCACTTTCTCATAAAAAAAATTATACAGTGACAGTCATAAACGCATAGATGAGGCTCACTGCAGTTCACTGAATATGTCCTTTCTCTCTGTCATGAGGCTCAGTTATTCATATTGAATGGGAGCACAATTAATGTATGTTTGAACTATCAACGAATTACAAATAGAACAAGTAAAAAAGCTAGAATTGGTCTAAGACCAATGAAACCCTAGATGAATATCCTTATTAAATTTCGTATGGTCACTGATCTATGCAAGTTTGATTTTTGAAGTGGTTTTCGTATATATTTCTAGAACGGTTCGTGGGACCAATTTTATAGGATTTCGTATTCTGAAGAAGTTTTTAGAACAATAAAAATGTTTAGGACTGATCGTTTTCACAGTGTATGTATGTAAAAAACCTAAATTTTTATTTGGAAACACCAAGAAAGGGTTGCCCGATTTAGACCATTTTTGAAATTTTATTTTTGATTACTATAAAAAGCACCATATACCAAATTTCAGCTCTCTATGCAGGCGAATTCCCAGCCAGTGTCCAAATATATAGTGGAAAACGAAATTAACGAAATTTTTAAGTACGGCAACCCCACGAAGGAGTTGCCCGATTTGTCTGATTTTCGAACTTAACTTTACTTTTGTTTTTTGAAGTCCGTGTACAAAATTTCAGCTTTCTAAGTGAACGTGTTCTCGAGTTATCGTGCGCACAGACGGACGGACAGACGGATGGACATGCAAAAATCAAAATAACTTTTAATATTATGTTTGGGTGTCCAATCCATTTTGCTCTACCATCATAATTTCGAGGTGTTACAAACGGAATGAGAAACTTGTCTACCCTTAAGATTTCATCTAGGGTATAAAAATGTTGAGAGATTCTTTAGGAGCGGCCACAGAAAAGCTTCAAATTCTGATTCTTTCAGTTCATACATTCGCAACAATTGCATTTCATTTAAAAAAGTTGTCCACTCAAGCTTTAAAAAGTATGTCCGGGCTAGGAATGGGAGATTTCATATCTACTTGTACGTTATCGCTGATTGTACCATGCAAGCAATCCAATACAAAGAGGATCCTAGAAATGTCACGCCTCCTCTCAAGGATGTTGATGGTGTGCAATTTGAGTCTATCGGCGTTAGGTGGAAAAACTACAAGATTACTCCAAAGAAGGCTACGAAGAGCAAATTTAAGAAATCTTCACTGGACAGCCGCAATCTGATTAATATGGACAGAGTAAAATGGAGCCTAAACAGGACTGGCGTACTATAAGCACGGCCTAACAAAAGTGTAATAGAGGCAATAATTGAGGAGTCAGTGCTCTCAGCATCATCAAGGGATAAGCATGAGACGAATCTATCAGATTTGCATTTCGAATTAACAAAGGAAAAGATTTGTTTAGGACGATTGAGTAAAGAAGTCATCAATTTAGATATGTACAACTAAATCGTCCGCAATGATATGAGTAAACTAGATAGTCCCCGTCGCTCCTCCTTGAAAAAACAAAATCTCTTCCACGCTTTAGTTTTCAAATTCTTAAAATGACGTATTAAAGCATTAAACCATGGCTGATTAAAACTTTTAGTCCTAAAGCTCAAAATTGGTACGTTCTAAAAAAAAAACAGAGAAAAATAGAATCATAACTTAACGTATTATCGATATCTGGTTCAATGAGTAAATTACTCCAGTCATGGCTAGACAGCTCATAGTCAATTTTGGCATAGTATTGAAGTAATGATTATCAGAATAAGATTCATTTTAACATATACATAAGATCAAAACAGAATATAACATAAACAGCTGGATGGTGATTATACTCTGGATGCAAAGGCGCCAAACAACTCTTTGCCGTAGTACCACAACAATAAGAAGAGAACACCAAGGAAAGTGCTGAGGAGCAAACATATAAGCTGGCCGAAAGCTTTCCTCACCAGAGTCGCATTGCCTGTTACGTGTCAGCATATAAAAGTCACCGAAAACCAGAAGATCATCAGAGGGCAGCATAGTGTCAGTAATCCTGTCGATACATGAAGCCAACGAATCGTAAACAGAGGGTGGCGAACCTGGAAGAATGTACACGTTGACAATAAATAAATTCTTAGAACGAAGCTTCAGAACCACCATCAAAATTCCAAGATCATTCACCCCGTCCAATTCAACCCATGAACACGGAATACCTCGCTGAACTGCACACAGCACACCTCCATCGACTGGAGCACCCAGTAGGCCCAAAATATGATCCCGATGAAAGCAACTTAAGTTGGCTTTTGACTAAAATTGTGAAATCTATCAAAATATATTATAATGTGCTCTGAATATCTCTTGGAAAAAAGTCCATTCTAAGAATCTATCCCATTCATACAGTTACTTATCTCATCTACCTACATATTCTATTTGTTCGTCTCATGTCTCTATCCATCCTAACTATCTAGTATGTTCTATTAAATTCAGACAAATAGCCATCTATTCATGAGTAGTCCTACCCACTTCTGACATCAATCCATTTGTTCATTCAATATCTGTCTTTACAATTTACCCACCATGATCTTCCATCTATCCATAGAATTCATTAACTCAACACCATACATCAGTCTATCTCATCCATCTGTCCTGGCATCCAATTATTCCAATGAATGCATCCATTGCCGTCTTTATGTTCCAGGCCGTGACATCGAATTCTTTGAATGGATTAGAGAGGTACGATTTCGTACTTCTCTAGCATTTGTTCTTATGGAAAAATGCATCACTTTCAACTTCAACTTTCTGCACAATGTAAATAAGCCTCCGTACTAAAAGTTTTATTCAGGAATTTTGTTATTCAATTTCTTGTGCATTTACCAGCATAAAATCTAAGTACTTTCTTTAAGAAAATTGTTTATATTTAATTACTCAAACATAACACTAGAAATAAAAATGAGAAAATGCGTTGAATTCTGTTGCCTTCATACCACAAATCACACTGGAAAGCAATCAGAGCTTCGTGCTTGCCTATTGAGTCATATGAAAAAAATAGTCTTTCAATGTTTAACACACAGTAACTTCTTAAGTATAATAAAGAGTATAATAAAGACAGAAAGACAATGTTAACCATTTTTTTATATTATCCCGTAATGCTTCTATCAACTTAAAAATATTTTCCACATTCCATATCAAATAGTTCAGTTTTTTTCATTTCAAACATGACTCAAAGTATTTTTTAATCAATGAATCAGCAGAGGTGCACATTCGGCTCATATTTTCACAAGCTGCGCTTGTTCACTGCGCTGTGAATCGAATGGACGGCAACGGTTTTCTGTGTTTAACTCTTCATAACTTTTAAATTATAATTCAAAGGTAATTCGAATATTAGCCTATTTTATAGGCAAGTTTGTTGCCTTTATGGTAGTATAATTTATACTTTAGGTTTTTATACATTTTCAAAAGAAAATCAGTTTCAAACAAAAGTAGATCTGATTTAAGAACTATTTCCTCCCAATTTGAAGTGAGCTTTCATTTCTCTGTGAGAAAATACACAGAGAAATGAAAGCTGGTATGAAGGCAACAGAATTCAACACATTTTCTCATTTTTATGTTTATGTTAGGTTTGAGTGAAAAAATATTAACAATTTTATTAAAGAAAGTACTTAGATTTTTATGCTGGTAAATGCACAAGGAATTGAATAACAAAATTCCTGAACAAAACTTTTAGTACGGAGGCTTATTTACATTGTGCAGAAGGTTGAAGTTGAAAGTAATGCATTTTTCCATAAGAACAAATGCTAAGAGAAGTGCGAAATCGTACCACTCTAATACTTTTGCAAGTAGCAAAATCGTCTTGTGTCATATAGACGGCAATGATACATCCCATCCATCCAAATATTCATCCCATCCATATAATCTATCCAGCCATACATTTAATCACCCACCCACCCATCCATCCTCTCATTTATCCATGCTCACACTCTCCCATCCATACATCCTGTTTATCCATCAACAATAAAGCAAAGCAGAAATGACATAAATATCTACACATAATTATTAGATAAAAACTCACTTAGAGGATAAATACAGGGTGTTTCGGAAAAAATGGGAAATATTTTAGGAGCCGGTAGCACGAGATGTACAAAACCTTGTACGGGAGGTAGGGGGGAGGGGGCGCAAAACGAGTCGTTTGATGGTAAGGTGAGTTTTCTGACTTCAAAGAAAGTCTCTACTCTCTATTCCTCTGTGTCGGAGTTAAAGGAACCAAGTCAACAAATTTAAAAAAAATTCCTAACTTTTCAACTCAAGACGCACTTTGCACCCCCGCATCCCATACAATTTAGGTATTAGGGTGCAATACTGGATTTTGTTTAAATGGGGTCAATCTATCGTTTTGGATGTGAGAAGGCGATTCATCTAGGTCTAGATATTGGGGGTATTTGGAAGTAATAAGGAGGTAAAAATCTCATTTAGGGGGAAATGCTGGATTTTGTTGAAATGAGGGTGAATCTACAGTTTATGGGTGCATCAAGCAATTTAGCTAGGTCTGATATTTGAAAAAACCACATTAAGTATGTATTTAGGGGGTAAATAGGAGAACTTAGGGTGTAGACCATAAAACAAGTATTTTTGTACATTTTATCTTAAAAAGGAGACTAAGGGTTATTGTAAAATGCGGTGAAAATACCGTTTTCGAGTGCAAGAAGGCGATTCAGTAAATTTACGCAAAAAACTTATTCACGATGAGTCTACCTTAAATCATTTTTTATTTACTAATTTTATTTTATTTATTTATGTATTTATGTAGAGGTAATTAGGGATAAAATACTTATTTAGACATAATTAAGACGTAATCTATATTTTGAACATATCGAATTAATCTAACGTTTCCGGTGCGAGAAAACGATTTAGTGATATCTCGACTCTGGAACATCACATGCCAGAGTAATTAAGTATAATTAAGAGATTAAAACACATTTAGGGTGTTTTTAAAGATAACGAGGAGAAACTAGGGGTATAATATTCAACAAATAATTTTTGTACATTTATAAATTTAATCTCAAGAATTAGTCAAGCATTTTTATGAAATAGGATAAATCTACCATTTTCGAGTGTAAGAAAGCCATTTAGATTCACCTTGACTTTGAATAATCTCATGTCAGGAGTTCACTAACTAGATTAATATCTACACAAACAATAATCTAAGTACCTACGAACAATAATCTATATATTAAAAAAAAAAAAAACTATATATATAAAACTCAAAGAAGAATCCCATTTTCAAAGCAGTAATACATGAATGAAACTTTGTTTAGTGATGCTTGGTCTTTCAGATATTTTAACCCGTTTAATAAAAACTAACCATCTTTTCTCAATTTATAAAGTAAAATACATACATAGACTATAAAAACCATAACCTTCTTCCTTGAGTTTACTGTAGTCGGATCAAAAACCAGACAGACAGGAAAGTCGACTGGTAGACAAACAAAAGATTTATCTGAAACGAAATAAAAGGTTTGATTCTACAACAGGAAATCTTTTCCATTCCAATTTCTCCTAACCAAAAAAACAATAATCCTATTTACCGAGTTCAATTGAAAATTTATACCACAAAAGAAATGAAAATAGTCGAGCCGAACAACATCATAGTTTCCTTTAGAATGACAAAGACCAGTATTTGAAGAGCGGGTCATCAAAACAGGGAGTTTTCGTATAATTTATAAGAATGGGTTTCAATATGACAACAACAACCTAGTAGAAGTATTGATGAACAAAAGATTTGATTTCTTATATATACTTAGCCTGAATAATAATTTCCACATTTCCATACATCTAAAGATTCTGTTTTTGTGTTATTATGATAAATCTATTCCAAAAAAATATATACATTTCAAATGTCCTATAATTCACCAATTCAAAAAAAAAACATTTCATTTCAGCATCATCAGTAGCAGTCTCATCATGGACACTAGTCGCAATATCCTGTGAAAGATACTATGCCATATGTCATCCTCTGCGGTCAAGGTCATGGCAGACACTAAGGCATGCATATAAAATAATTGGATTCATTTGGATAGGAAGCCTATTCTGCATGTCTCCAATTGCCGGTTTCAGTCGTTTAATCCCAACTAGTCAAGGTACACTAGAAAATGCCAACTATTTATTCAGTTTTGATTTAATGAATCCTAAATTCCGATTTCGTTCCTGACAGGACTTCAAAAATGTCGAGAGCAGTGGCCAGAGGATGCCATCTACTATGAACGAGCTTATAACATTTTTTTGGATCTAATACTCTTGGTTCTGCCTCTAATGGTGCTATGTGCTGCATATTTTCTAATAACACAGACACTTTGGAAAGGGATTCGAAGTGAAAGGAATTCCAAAGCTTTATCTGCTTTTAGTATCAGTGTAGGTGGAGGCAACTTACAAAAATGTCAAGAGGATGATAGCGACTGCAAACAATATGGTAAATATTTTTTTTTTTACTTTTTATTTTGATGTTCGTTTTTTTCAGGAGGTTGTTTTTTATATTTTTGTGTGTTTTTAATTTGTTTGTGTTTCAAATAAAAGAACTTTTAACGATCGTCTGTATGTCTGTCCTTTTTTGTAATTTCTGAGAAGTCCTTCAGTCATCTCAACAATAATCATTATATTTTACTGTCATCGTCATGTTTTGGGGTGTCCAAGGACAAGGAATTAGACTATTCCATCTATTTATCATTTTCTTTGTATAGATGTCGATAATGTTTACACACTTAAAATTAATTTTATCTGTTTAACTTTATATGGTAGTATATGTATAGTGTATATACGCACACTGTTTTCATCCTTCACTAATGGATTTGTCCTTGACTTATGGATTTGCCCTTGAATTATAATCATATAAATTGTTTTCACATCTTTAAGGGTAGTAAGCTTACATAATTGAGGGGGCTGCAATAATTTACAAAACCATGTAGAATTTTAAGATTTTTAATTTATTTTAAAATTAAAATAATTTTTTTTAGTATACCCAAAATACATGGAATTTTATTAATATACAAAAATAATTAAATGAACGACTAGATGAGAGAGTCTAATTTCAAATTCAGAAGATTCATCTTCGTTCAGAGTTCAGAGAAAAATACTGACAGACTTTCCCAAACTTTTTTTCGATTTATAATCAAGGGTTACGTTTAATCTTAAGCTTATTACTGTCGGCTCCATTTTTAGCCAGTTCGTATGCTTTTTCATTATAATCCGTCCACTCCGGTGGTGAAAAAGAAGACTGTGAAGCGCTAGGATTCCCAAGGTGAAAGCTGTATAACAGTAAAGTATGCATACTTGATGGAAGAAATTTGTTGAACTATTTGGAATATGTTATTGAAGAGCGAAGATCGCATTGTATCTCCCAAAGTGGGCACCGTAGTAGGGTATGAATGACAACGAGGTCATTATAGAAAGAATTTAAGTGCTCATGATAGTTAGAATAATAAAATCTCAAACATAGCGTCTTGGGCAGGGGGCGATGGATGTTGTATCTGAAGAATAAGTTGATGAATAATGGATATCAAGTATGTATATCAGTAGTGCTTATATGGTTAGTATGCATGGTCAGCTCTAAGAATACTGGCATGATTTCCGTAATCTCTAGCCTCTCCAGACTTGAATCCGATCATATTTTAACCTTCACGTGGTGCCCGCTGACAGCGCCTAATAAGGTTTTTGTTTGCCTGTATAGGATATATACAAACTTTTTAGATGATGCAAATGGATGCCCATTACTACAAGAATTACCTCCTATGACCTTATGGTCATGGACTAAGAAGCCATACCAATTAGGTAGCCAGCACTGCTAACTTGGTATCACGGGGTTGAGGAGCCCCTGATAGTGTTACTATTTGTAGTGTTATTCGCCTCAACATGCAGACGGTCCCTTGTGGGAGTATCGTGGTTGTGGTGGCCTATATGCGGGCAGAGAAATTGTCTGAGTCAATATAACTTAGGCGGAAGGGTATGTTCTTTGTATAATTGCATACTGCGTCCGAGGATTTGAATGGATAGTCTCTTATTAATATATCCTTAGATGTTTGGCTTTTGGCGTTAAGTTGCGCTAAATCAACCGGGTGCCATGACCCAGAAACCTATAGTAGATAGGTTTCGCTTCGACCAGTAAGTGCAATGTCAACCATGTACTGACATAAACTGGTACTCATCGAGACAAAATATAATATACCCTGCCTCATGAGAGCGTTGATTGTCGCTTAAATACTAATCCGTGAGATTAAGGCTAACAGCTAGGTGTTCGCGTTAAGCTCCCGACAGTTTTCTGTCCGTCCACTCCTTCGTGTCCAAGAGCCCAAGGCAACGTTACTTTGTTTTCCCTACACAGTAGTTGGAATCTCGAGTAGCGACTCTAGACTATTTTCGGCTCAAAGTCTTGAGAGGACAGAGCCAGGGAGCGCAGATGTAGATGTTGTAGTTTTTGCAGCCCCTGTTTAGGCTTTTCTGAACTCCAATTTCTATAGCATAGACTCCACCCTGAAAAATAGACGGTGAGGTACGAAGTGGAACGGAGAGTTCCACTTCTGGACCAACTACTCCTTCACCTGTTTTGCCATCCTTCCTAGATCCGTTAGTATACCAGACATGGGCTCGTTGTGGGGAACTGGAACCCTCTGTCTAGTATCTGGCTTCTTTCGTTTACCTCTTTCGAAGGAACATCTTTTTGCAATAACATCTGTCGTAGCATCTTAAGCAGGTACAAAAAACCATAAAACCTCAAAACCTCAAAAACCTTAGGGTATCATAATCAAAGCTGGATTGAACCAGAATTATTTTTGTTTGCTTTCATTTTTATCAGCGAAATTCATTACGGATCATTTAAGTAAAAAAAAGACTTAAGTACCACTTTAAGTACATTTTCGTTACTTAAGAGTTATTACACTTAATACTTTTGTAATGCCCTACTTAGTACTTGAACATAAGTACTTACTTCTACTTACTTGGCAAAACATGTGCCACACCCGCGCGTAAAACCAGAACCCTAGACAAACTAATACAATACAATACAACAATACAATACAATAATACAAACAAGACTGGGCACGTAGAACAAAAACCAGTAACGCCTCGCTCGAATATAAAATCGACGATGCCTTGGTTACATCATCAATTTGAGGCATAGTGATAATGGTGGCCAACCGCAGTTATTTTCAGATACAATACTTTCATGTGATTCGTTGTCGGTTTGCAATAATGCGTAAAATTAAAAAAAAACAAGAAGCTTTCATTATTAAAACCAAATAAAGTATTTTTGGTTTAATGGATTTCAAATGAATTCCAATGAAGTTTGAAAATGAGAAGTGAAAGTTTTACTCTGCGTGTATCGCCGGTGCCTATTAATAAATGAATACCTTTTGAAAACTATAATATAAAAACCACTGGTTACTATATTATAGTTTTCAAAATTTATTTATTTATTAATACTAACTAAACTCTACAAACTTCATTATATTTCTGCCAACGTACAAATATTCCAAAAAAGTACTTTGAAAAAGTCTTTAAATAGTACTCAGTACTTTTTATAGCCTTTGTACTTAGGTACAAGTACTTTTCATACAAGTGATACTTGTACTTACGCTGAAGTAGGTCTACGATATACTTGTACTTAAGTAATTTTTCTTTGGTACTTGGCCAGCCCTGGTCACGACGACGGCGATGTCGGGCATCTAACTACGGTGCCTGTTCTCCATCCAGCATCGATCTTTTCTTGTCTATACGAACTGTGCCAAACCTGCCAGGCTTCGACAAATCTTGGAGTATATACTGCTTCTCGAAATTTATAATTCCATGTCAAAACTCAAACTCAATTGACGGGGGACGCTATTGGGGGCAATAGTGCTAAAACATCCTTTCTTTGTATCATAAGGGTTAAAACCACTGAAATGTATATAAATGGACTGCTCGTTGAACCAAGAATGCATGAAAGCAAATGGCATCACTTTCATCATATTTCCGTGAGAGCATGCTTTCCCACTGAAATTAAGAACAAGAAATTGCTTGAGGTTCAGTGCTATTTCCAGAACTGCCAACTTGGTAATCAAAACTTTCCTACCAAAAATCTTTTAAAAAACACTTCCTTCGGCTCATAATTAAAATTTAACAATACAAATACATAGTTCCAAATACTTTTGTGGTAAATTCGGTAAATTCCCAAATAATTTAAAAGTAGTGCCAGTTTACGATAGTTGGTAGCATTGACTTTCTGAAATCAAAACTAATGTCACATGAAACAGGAGATCAGTCAGTCCATTTATATACATGTCAGTGGCGCTGTTTTATGCTATTCGAGCTTCGAACATCTTAGGGTACGTATACACAACGAGGCAAGGCGAGGCGAGGTGACGCTAGGCTAGACACTTATCAAAGAAAAAACCTATAAGAATATGCCAGCTTTCAAAATTAGCGCGCTGCACCTCGCGAAAAAATGAAAAATTTCATTCTCGAGCGTAATACCTCGAGGTGTCTCGCATTATCTCGCGCTAACCCAACGTTGTTATGAACACTCTCATAGTACAGCGTACAATCATTTTATTTCTTCAACACTTGATATAGCCTCGCCTCGTTGGGCACGTACCCTAAGTGCATGGCCACAGCGACGCACCGCACCGAGCACCGCACATAGCACAGCACAAGACCAATCATTCCCTAGCACATCGCTCCTTGCACATCGCGGAATTAATGGCCACAGTAAAGCACTGCACATTACCTAAAGCGACCTCGAATATTTGACTTCTGAAGTAAGTTAAGATATTGCTAAGTCGCAGTCCAGTTGTCGTTAAAGAGTATATACAGAATTCAACACTCTAGTTGCAGTTCATCTGAAGAGGACTCAGGTTCTGCCATTTCTGCTGATGCTTCCTACAAATCCGCTTTGAAGAGAGACCCGATACTCGAGGTGGCAGCGCCTACGCCGGGCTCCGGTCCGAGGAACGGAGAATCAGAGCCAGCCCTCGCTAAAACGTCATCCCTTTCATCTCGATAAGGCACTTCCCTCAGTCCACGATTCCCTTACAGGAAAGTTCACAGATAAGCGACGCCCAAAACGTGGCATACTGGCCAGAGGGTTTTCCAAATCCAGTCCATATGTCAAAAAGCAATGAGAAAACTAGTCCAGCAGTCCTCCCAACATCCCCATGAGCGCAATCTGCACACGGTGCTTTTGGCATTTGCCTAAATGAAAAGATCCAGGGGTGGTTACCCTTACTGGGCTCCATATCGTGTTCATGAAATTCTTCCACTAGAAGTTCCATAACTTTAGTTTGAAGTCTTACCTTTTGCCAAGGAGATAATGATCTAACATGTGAGCAAGCTACTAAAAAATGTGATGTTGTCATCTATATTTTTCTCCTTCCGCACCTTGAGAGTATTTTCCTTTCTATTAAGGTATTGCAGTTTTTCTCTTTCCGCATCCAAGAAAGCAGGATCAAGAGGATCCATATTTTACTGTCATATATAAATGTAATGAATTTACTCGCTATAAATGTTACCACAGAAGAAAATTTACATCGTTAAATTTATTAAATTCACCCCAGTCGGGATAAATGTTACCAACGTACCGCACAAAAGAAATAACAACTCATTTCCTGTGTGCAGTGCTAGGCTCAGTACAATGGTTGGTGCGGGGGATGCAAGCTGCGGTGCGCCACTGTGGCCATTTCTATTTGAGATAAGGGATACATTTTATCATCGCACACCAAGCTCAGGGCAATGCGATGTGCGGTGCTTGATGCGGTGCGCCGTTGTGGCCATGCCCTTAGAGTGACGACAAGTTTGAGGTTACTATGGTGTTTCGAATGTAATAGAGCTATGCTACTAATTCATATGTAGATTACTACTGCTGTAATAACAAGATGTTGATTTCTTCATATTTTGAACAGACTATATGTTACCCCTATCAAAATCCTATCAAAGTACTATAACTCCAAAAAAACTTCGCTTAACGATTTCAAATGCCCTAAAGCTTGTCATGACTTGCCGTCTTAGCAAAAAAGTTCTCAGTGATATACGAGAAATTCTGTATAGATGTATGTGCACGCACAAAAGTTTCTAACTAGCACAAGGATTCAAAAGAAAAAGAAACACTTCTCAAGCCCCTTTTCATCGACTAACGTTATCAAAGGATACCACCCCACCTATAATATCAACTTTTCCTAGTACCTGAACAAAAGTTTATTTTGAAATAATCTCGCGAATATATCCACTCAATAAAACATTTATTTCATCCCTCACTTTTTACAGTTATACTCATTCAGAATCGATCTAAAGTTTATTTACTTTCCTCTATAAGTAGTCTCCAATAAGAAAGTTTTGCATTATTCAGGTGAAAACCTAATTAGATGGAAAGATGGACAATTCGCTAGCTTTTTTATTGTATTCCATGAAATGATAAACCTCAAGGGTGTGTGTGTGTATTAAGTCGCAAAAATACAAAAATGTCGATTAAGAAGTAAACTTCAAGGAGAAGGATTATAAAAGCATAACACGAAATCAAGTGGAAACGGAAATGTCCTGAACGGGGCCCTTGGGAACAAAATATGCAAAGTAAATGTACCAGAAAACTGTAAAATTTCCTTCGTAATCAAATTCTGCTTTTTCGAGAGGATGGATTTGTTAACAGGCCAGTTGAACAAGTCCTTTGTGTTTAGCGAAACCGCATGTCCTTAATTAAGCTAATTCGAAGGGAATTGTTAGACTTTCCATTGTTGTAACAGTCCTAGAGTAGAGTGAGTACCTACGGTAGATCTGTATGGCCTTGTAGAGGTATTTCGGAATCGAGAATGTATGTGGATTAGGTAGGTATATATTTATGAACCATTGGTTCGTTGGTTACATTAAAGAAGAAAAATATGCAAACAATTTAAGAATCATTGTGCTTACACCGAGCTCATTAATTAGGAATTATGCAAATAGCTTATGCTAAATTTTTCCTGGATGGTTTGGTTAACCGATAATCAATTTAGAATTTAATTATAGTGACGCCATATGAAACTCCACCAGTAATTTCGTTAATTAGCAATGGGTTGATTCTGATCTTTTGTCATAATTTAATGTCAAAATATACGACAAAATGAAATGAACTTTTCCTTTGCTTCTATTGTGATTTTAATCACCACATTAAGTCTGGCATGACGTAGATGTTGAGCAATCACGTAAATGTCATAGGTCAAAACTTTTATCAGAACATCGAGAACGGATACCAAAATTTTCGTACTTGTTGCCGTTCAATACTAAAAATTCATATTTGTTCATTTTGTGGTAAATAGAAATGAAATCTGGTGCAATTGAAAGTACGTCAAAACTATAATGAGATGTAAAAATTTGTGAGAAAAATATACGACAACATATCAAAATGAGGAAATGATTTTAAAGAATAAGTATTGATATAGCCTTGTACGTAAAGGTGAAGTGGATCGCATAATATGTATTGCTGCAAATTATGTAAGGGATTATGACTTAGTTATTGGTTGGAGATTGGTTAAAGAGGTAGATGTGAGGTTCTGAGGCCCTGCGGTCTCTTTCCATCACCATAAAGTAGGCCAGTCCCTCCACCAGGGTCTAACTGTAGTTTATCAAATTCTGTCATTCTACTCTTAGCTACCGCAACGTATTCACGCAAATCACGTAAAGTACTCTTATCATCATTCAGATAAAATCTGAAGGCCCAAGTCTATAATAACAAAGTACCTCCTCAGTTAACTGAGATCGGTAATCAGTCTAACATCCTTCCTACTGTACCTAAGAAGCTTCATAATCCTTTCCATAGATGGAATCAACATAAAACGTTTCGCTTGTTCTAATTCAGTATTGTATAAACCTAGGATGAAATATTCTAACGTGGATCCCCATGCTTTGTGTTGTCCAAAACCTAGGAACGGTGTTCCATACTCCGAAGAGTGTTTAGTCTAAAACAAGCTAACGGGACAAAAATATTTTTTGAGTTATTTTGATTGTTTGTGTATGTTCTAGGTATACTGCGCTATTTTGAGATAAAAAGAGGAAAAACCTACATACTAAAGGCCGATTCACCGCCGCGATAGCGATAACGAAGCGACAGCGATAGTTCGCCACACATCGTTTTCAATGTAAACACTCACACCAACGCGATAGATCATAGTGATTCAAAGAATTCCTGTAGCGTTTGACCAGCGATTCAAATGTCTATCGCAGCATGCACAATTTCAGTCATCGCGAGCTGTGAGATCAAAGTATTGGTGACTTGGCCACTGCGACTCTGCAGTCACCGCGACCAGAGTTGATTTATTGTGTCCTTCCTTAGAGGCTAAGTCGAGCCTAGAATACAAGTGGAAAGTGTTAAACGAAGTGAGCTTATATACGTACGTAAAGTAAGCACCGCAACTTCGCCCGCTTTAACTCGGAACTATCTCATAATTTGTCGTTAATTTTTCGTAAAAACCATAAGTTTGTCATGCCCTTTTTTCTAAAGGAAACTGGATGTGGTGCTAAGTGGACGTCAAGTTAGCAACGCAACTCACTAGAACTCAGCCAAGCCTTAAACGATTGGAAAATTTCACATCTTAGAACTTGTCGTTAATTTGTCGTGAAAATCATAAGTTTGTCGTGTCCGTTTCTAAAGGAAACTGGATGTGGCGGTAAGTTGACGTCACGTTAGCACCGGAACTCACTAGAACTCGGCAAAACCTTATCGGATTGGACAATTTTACATTTTATATTTTTTCGTTAATTTGTCGTCAAAACCATAACTTTGTCGTGTATTTTGTAAAGGAAACTGGATGTGGTGCTAAGTTGACGTCACGTTAGCACCGGAACTCACTAGAACTCGGCGAAATGTTATCGGAAGAACATAAATTTATCGTGCCCTTTTTCCTAAAGGAAACTGGATGTCAACTTCGTTCCAGTTTCTTTTAGAAAAAGGACGCGATAAATATATGTTATTCATGACACATTGACGACAATTTAACGCCAAGTTATGAGATAGTCCCGAGTTAAATCAGGCGAAGTTGCGATGCTAACTTTACGTAAGTAGGTTATAATGCAAGTACAAAAACGACGTTGGATTTGGAAAATTTCTTCCGCTGGTCTTCTCCCATTAACTCCAAAATCTATCAAACCGCCCATTTTTTATTAAAAGAGTTCTAAATGTTGAGTATAGTAATTATCGTTATCATTTGCGGTTTGTAAAAAATATGAAGAGCGTATGGGTTTTGTTAATAGTTGTTTCAGGCTGTGTTGCAGTAGGATTGACAGAAATTCTGTGCCAAACTTCCACACGCGTTTTCAATTATCTACTTATAATGCTGTGTAAATTTAAGTATTGTACCAATCTTTCTAAGGTCCTTGTCGGGGAGCATACCTTACTGTGAAAGGACGCATCCAGTAAAATTTTAAACGGAATCCTTAATCAACAATCGTGGTATAAGATATTCTTTGATATTGATTCGGCAAACATTTTATGCAAACAGTATTCAAATTTCATTTCATGTCTATAGCCGAAACATTTAAAACATCTGCGTTCACAAGACAGCTGATTGTCACAAGCAGCCCACCTATAGTTCAAAACAATGAAGCCAGTTGTTAAAATTTTAGCTGTGAAAATTGTCCCAATTCGATTACTCAATCATAACCTCAAATACAAATACGCATGGAACTTGAAGTTTTAGGTATAGATGCGCTGAAGCGTCTGCATTCAGAATTTTCCATACTTCTCTATGGTTTACATTTATGCACCATGAAATGAAGGCATCGGTAATCATAGGCCTAAACAAAGTCATATCTATGTATATGTATGTGGCCTCTGTAGCTCGGTTAGTAATCGCGCTGATTACCATTCCAGTGGTCGTGGGTTCGAATCCCACCTCGATACGGTCCTATGCCATTTCCTCATACATAGTCACCAGTCGACTTCTGTAGCTTTATAGCTCCTCCTACTTAGCAGAGATTAGCACAATGAGCCGCATAGGCCTCCGTGCCACAAAAATCAATTAATGTGTATGATATTTGCATTTTGAGTTATCAGATCCGATAGCAATTCACTTGCGATATTCCCATTGTTTTACAGTTAGTATTATAAAACAATTGGAATGCTTTGTAATGAATACTAAATTATTAATCCCATCAATGGTCACGATTCTCCCCTCCATTAGATTCTCTTTCCTTCACCCAACTCCAGGATTAGTCAGTTGATTCGGTTCCTGAAAAAAAAATTCTCTCTTAAATTGACTTCGACTTGTATTTGTGCTGTTCACCTCCTTTTAATTTCTTCAGATGTATTTACCTAGCATAAAACTTGAAAAATGAATTTTATTTCTGTAAACAGTTAAATGAATATGTACTGAAAATTAACTTTATTAAACATCATCACATTCCTCCTCAGATCATTTTTGCTATATCTAAACCTAATTAAAAAACTTTTACTACAAGGATAGAAACCACTGAATGGAGGGGATAGGATAGAAACCACTCAATGACAATAAAAAAAAACATGATCTTAAAAATAAGTAATTAATTTAAAAAACCGCAAAAAATTAAATAATGTTTGACCTTTTCATAGAGTAATTCCATCAGTATCTCAGATACCAATCAATTGTTAAGCGAAGGCATTCTGACATCAAAAGAAAATAAAACTTCCCACCACAACACCAACTTAACCAAATATTTTTGTCTCAAAAGAATATACCCAAACTTTTTCAACTTTCTTAATTTTATTAGGTTGACTTGTCGGAGAGCATAGGTATCAAAAAGACGAAAGATAACACACGATATATATTGCAATCAAGAGTAAATTAAATAGAGACTAATATTTCTGGGAAATTCAAGCGTACAAACATCTTCGAAGGAAAATGAGGTTTTCTCAGAAAAGCAAACAAGATCGCAAATTACGTCGAAATTGGGAAAACAATTCCAACGTAGCAAAGCAATAAGTACGAGTTGGTATCAGGCATGTCTGGAGGGGTTGGGAATTTGAAAATTACATTTTCGTAAACACTTCATTAATTTAAATCAACTGTCAACGTTTACAATTCCCAACGTTCGGTTTATTACTAGTCAAAGATTTTCAGTGGAATAAATCGGGTACAGACATAAAATAAATTACTATGCTGCATCATGTGCATAAAAGGGTTCTTTCTATTGCATGTATAAGCTCATGCTTTTGTTGCATCTTGCCATGCCACAAACAGTAGGAAATAACCATGTCAGTTTAAATCCCACATGACAAATTGCATAATGCTCCATTTGTAATTGAGTTATTTTATAATCAAATTTAGAGGAGCAGTGTGATGGACGGCTGCAACTATATTTGTTAGAATTAAAACAATTTAACTGTAACTTTATAATTAACTTAGCTTTTCTCCCCTTTTCAAATGTGTAGTAATTAGCTTTTGGTTAAGTTGCAATAATAGGCCAATACGTCACACTAAATCAGAAATATTGATTTCAAGAAAATCGGGATCGAAAATTTGTTGATATTATAATATAATTGCCAATTTAAAATTAAATTAAAACTTAATAATGGATGCAGGTGAAATGTGTGGATGCTGATTCTAATGTCGATTTCGATGGGACTTCAGTGCAACACCAGTATTGTGCACTTTGTCCAGCAGTGCAACACTGAAAATGTTCGATGGAACAATTTTTATAGCAGCAGTGCAACACGAGTTTTGCACTCACTTCCCCTACTTTGCACTGGATATTTTGTCGGTGTTACAAATACATATTCAAGTTGAATTGTCATCTGCTCTGTCAAAGTGTATTGTCGCGATTATTTGTGAAAATTTGGAGTTAAATGAATTAAAACATTTTATTTGGGTAATTAGCATAAAGTTAAGAAGAAATTTGTTTCTATATATCAATAAAAAGAACATTTATTACGTTTGACAGTTCCGTGTATATAATACAACAATACAAATACAAGGAATTTGACATAAATATGTTCGATGGACCTCAGTGCTCCCAGCTCTCCGCTGCCAGAAAAAGTGCAACACTGAAATGGTCCCATCGAAATCGACATAATTTTTTGTCGTACTTAATATCAAAACATTCGACAAAATTAAATGAACTCTTCTACTGCTTTTTTTTTTGTTCTTTCATTCAATTGAACAGAATAAACTCAACATGACACCACTTCGCAGTACAAATTGTCACATTGTCACATCTTCAGAAACAGTTAACTAATTTGTCGTGTTTTTTGACAAATCCATTTTAGTTTATTTTCTGGTTGATGAAAAGGATAAAGCAAATTGAATATGGTGAATATAAAAGTACAACAAATTAATGGTGAAATTTCAAAATCACCCCCCAAAAATTGTAATCTACAATACTTATGGCCGGTTTCACAGTCCAGGTTTAAGCCATGGCTTAGCTAAGCCACGGTAGTGCATAAGCCCAGAACTTAAGCCTACTCTGTTTCACAGTACTACGTAAGCTGAGGCTTAGTTAAGCCGCTGATGAAAATTTTTAAGTTGTCAGCTCTGCGACAATTGTGAATTTTTTTAAAAGGAAAATTGCCATTGTGGATTAAAAACTAATCGAAAAGAAAAAGAACTTTTTATCTGGAAGGATATTAAATCCAAAATTATTGTTGCAGAATGTTTCGACTACGTAAACCATTAAGGCCGAATGTTTCTACATTCGGAACCGAGAATAAAAATCAACGTCATCCGATTTCTGGAAATGTTGCGGGCGCTGGTACTGGTACTTGGAATAAATACTATGCATTAGGCAGGGCGTCACTATCATATCATTTTCGTGCATGGAACTTCAGGATTCTGATTTATTTTCATTTGCTTAAAAACTAGGATTGATAAGACACGGTACAGTGGGAAATGTGTTATTAGATCCTGTAATTGTATAGTTATCGACAAAACTCATCTTCCATGCCTGTACGTTTATTCAAATTTCCGAAGAACGAATTTACTAGTAATCTCTGGGATTTTAAATGTAAACTTCCTCCAACAATTAATTTAAATATGGCTTTAATTTGTAATAAACATTTTGAAAACAGATATTTGGGAAAGAAAAATTTGAAAAATCCTGCTATACCAATATTAAATCTGTCTGAAGAAATTTCAGATGGTAAATTAAATTCCCAATGCAATGCACTTGTATATAAATTTGATGAAGATATTGTTTTGGAAAATTCTATTGTGAATTGTCATGTAAGAAGCAATTCAATAGAAATAGTAAAAGACACAGAAAATCTCTCAAGTTGTACTGCACATAACGCAACATTTTCAGAAATAACTGTTGAAAATAATACATTTCCTATTGAGGATCAAATAAATATTTCTAATACAGAAAAGGAAAACTTAAACGAAACGGATGAATTTTGCAACAATTGTTTACAAAAAGAAAAGAATGAATTATTTTACAGAAGAAAATGTCAAAAGACCTTAGAATCATATAAAAAAGTAGTAGGTAAGAACAAGAAATTACAAAAACGATTACATCGAATGAAGATTGCTTTAAGAAGAGCAAATGGGAAAAAACTGCTTCAACCGATATCGAAGATAAATAACATTCCTAGCATTATAGACAAAATACCCGACATATCGAAAAATTCGAAAACTATATGCAAAATACTTACGAAAACGAAACAAACATGGAATGAGGAGGAAAAGTGTATATCACAAAGTACTAATTTCTATTCTGCTAAAACGTATAATTACATGAGAGAAGATTTAAAATTAAACCTGCCTTCAAAATCCTCTCTTGCAAGATGGGCTCCTCTGAAATTTTTGAGGCCTGGTATTAATGAATCAATAATTTTATCATTAGTGAATGTATTCAAAGATAAAGATAGTATATTTAGGGAAGCTGTACTTTTATTTGATGAAATTACCATAGAAAAAGAGTTGCAGTACAATTCACATGAAGATGAAATTCAGGGATTTGTAGATGATGGCTTAACAAGAGAACCTCAATTGGGAAAGCAACTTTGCGTTTTTTTGCTACGTGGATTGTATTCCAACTGGAAATTTGTCATGAGCTATTATTCATCAGCATCAAACATAAATGTCAACAAGCTACAAAAGTTCATAAATAAGAATATTGAAGTAGCTTCAAATATTGGATTAAATATAAGAGCAATTGTGTGTGATCAAGGATCGAACAATCGAAGTTGCTTTAGAAAATATAATGTAAGAGTTGATAAACCAAGCTTTACTCTGCATAATAAGAAAGTATATTGCATATATGACGTGCCGCATCTGATTAAGTCGTTACGCAACGTTCTTATAAAAAGTGACATTGAAACTCCTGACGGCATTGTGTCATGCAAAATTATTGTAAAATTATTTGAATTAGACACAAAACATGGCTCAACTAGAATGTGTCCAAAATTAACAACCAAGCATATTATTTTTCCAAACAGTTTTGAAAAGATGAAAGTGAAATATGCTACTCAGGTTTTCAGTAAAACTGTTGTTTCAGATATAAAGGCCTTAGTAGAAACAGGTAATTTCAAAGAATGTAATGAAATTGCTATTGCGACGGCATAAATATAATTGAGTGTTCATTTACGAGAATGAACGCTGTGGGACCCAGTGTCAGCAGAAGAAGAAGAAAAATTTTAAGAACATTTTTTTCTACAGTTTGAGCTCTCTATTTATTATTTGCTTAGTAGTAATACCCAGAAAGGAGGCATACTACATTGTAAAGATAGTGATGTACTAATGTGCTACTGATCTGCTGATAATCAGAAAGTAATTTGCATGTTGGTGATTTTTACTGACATCAATCACAGTCGATATTTTATTTTCAAACTAATTTAGTCCGGTTAGCTTAAAATATTAAAAATGATTGAACGAAATTTTGTTTTGAAATTAGTGCCTGTAGGAACCAACGTGTGAGTACTGCAAAAGGGATAAATTTGAAAAAGCTTGGAGAGAAATTTCAACGTAAATTGGAAAAATTGGTATATTTACTTGCGTAATTTCTTAATAAATTATACTCCATACTGAAGAGTATTAGGATGTCTGTCAATACGTAACGCTTCTTCCAATAAATTTCTGAAGTTCAAATTTGCATTAGCATATCTTCTTTCCTCCATATACGGAATATAACTCACCTTCCAGGCGTTGGGCTTCCTGGATTTTATTACTTATCATGAATGATGGCTCAATTTTATGATTGATCATTATTGATAATAAGATATTTGCCTTTAGCGTTTATCATGAATGATAGTTAGTTTGCCTTCAGATGTAAATGTCATCAAAAAATTCTGACTATATTAATATATAACCCACCACATACCCAATATTTGCGTTTATTTTGCTTTTTGCTTCCATTCTTTAATAAGAAAAGCAGCAAGAGCTCTTCCTCCTCTCTTATTTCCATTTTAAACGGTGGCGATTTTGACATAAAAATCAGATCACTTTAAGTGATTTTAGCATTACTTACTGATGTGATGTCCTCGCAATATATCAGTTGCTGATTATTTTAAAATTTCACCATCATTACATCAGCACATCAATAGTCTGGTGTAGCACTTGCCTTATACCATAGATGGCACAAGAGCTAGATGTCGCATGGCATATTAGAGCAGGGTATATAGATTGTGAAAATGGTAGTGCATTCTGGAATGGACCATAACATGTTTTAGAGCGTGCCGAAAGCAAATGTTTTTATAATAGCAGTTTTGTATATGTACATTTGATCGACTTCCTCAACACTTCAGATATGAAAAAATATGAATCACTCGACGTGTAGATCATTTCAAATGCTATGGTACATCCGGAATGGACCACCCAGCCATATAAATTTGTATTCATTTTTGGTACTGCATGAGACATCTAGTTCTTGTGCCTTCTATGCTTATACTAACTGATAAGTGATGCTGTAGGTTTGTTTCTCTCCGGTTGCTCAATAATATTCAACGAGAATTATAATAAAGAATGCGAAACAATTGAAAACTGTTAGTTGTTCATCTGACCTCTAACATAGGAATCTCGACAAAAACTGCCATATCTCAAAAGCTTTTCTTATTAAAATCGCGTCGAATGTGCACACGTACCTACACTTGCAGTAGATTAAAAGTGCTGATCTAGTCGTTTTGCTTTCTTGGGAGATGGCAGAAATCCATCCAGGCCTCGAGGCTTCCTCGAGGTGTTGTCAAAATTTTCAACACGGGTTTTTAAATGATACAACAAAAAACCAAGCCAGCAGCTAGCCTTAAGACCTAGCCGTAAGGCGTGCTTTGCTCAATGTTGGAAATTTTTCTCTCTCAGGCCTACTTCTGTCAACAGATATGTATACTATAAAAATTACAATGACAACACCGAGCCGGGTAGTATCATTTTGTTTTCAATTATCTGAGGTTGTGGCGAGCTACGAGGAAGCCTGAGAAATAATGATGGTAGAGCAAAATGGTTTGGACACCCACGCATAATATTAATGCTGGGTCGTTGTCATAAATAGGACAGTTCGGTCCACAGTTCGCAGGATGGGGCGGGGCGTTAAGATTTTTGGATAAGTCACAAATTGATTAATGGAATATTTATTTAAACACCTATGGCAACAAAATCAGGTTTACTAATTTTTGAATTTGTCCCCCAATTTTTATTGAAATTGATTTAAAAATGAAAACTTAAAGATTTTTTTTTTAATTTCTCTGGTTTGCGGAGCGGAACTGCTTTTTGAAGTTAATAAGCAGAAAATAACGTTTTCCGATTTTTTAAAATTCTACTTATATCTGTCCCAATTTGACGCAATAGATTGCTTTACCTGCATTTTATCCATTAAGAAAGCAATTTATTGAATCAAATTTTCATAAAAATAAGAAATTTAAAAATCGAAAACGTTATTTTCTGCTTATTAACTTCAAAAAGCTTATGTTAAAAATTTATTTAATTTAGTTCAAATTTGTGGTAGCCCCGCTCCGGAAACCAGAGAAATAAAAAAAAATCATTGAATTTTTAAATCATTTTGAATAAAAATTGGGGGACAAATTTAAAAATTAGAAAACGATAATACACGGACTTTAAAACAAAAAAAATTAAAATTAATTTCGAAAATGAGACAAATCAGGCAGCTCCTTCGTGGGGTTGCCGTACGAAAATTTCATTTTCCACTATATATTTGGACACTGTCTGACAACGCGACAACATGGAGAGTTGAAATTTGGCACATGGGGTTTTTATAATATAATAGCAAAAAAAAAGGGACTAAATCGGGCAACGCCTTCTTGGTGTTGCCGTAAAAAAATTTAGGTTTTTTACGTATAACTACTATGAAAACGATCAGTTCTAGACATTTTTATTGTACTAAAAACTTATTTAGAATATGAAATCCTATAAAATTGGTTATAATCGTATTTTCTGTCCAACGAACTGTTCTAGAAAATTAATGCGAAAAACCATTTCAAAGATCATACTTGCACAGAAAGATATGACCATACAAAATACATGCATACATCTAGGGTATCATTAGAATTGGTCCTAGACCAATTCTAGCTTTTTTACTTGTTTTAATCTATGCATTTTTATTGGCTCTAGGCATTATATCAACATCTTGTAAGTACTCAGAGCAATGCATAAAAAATGTCGGTCAAAATCTAGGAATACTCACGGGCTGGTATACTTCGCAAACAAAATGTTTGTTAAAACCGATGTACGTAAGTTGAGGGGGATCTGACCCACCTCAGAAAAAAATCGTAGTTACGCCAATGAGTAAAAAATTATGCAGCATTTTGAAGAGTTCTAGTAATTCTGACATAAAATATATACTATATTATTTTATAAATAAGAAACAACAACACAATTTAAATAGAAAAGGACCTGAGTTAAGTTTGAATGAAGTACTGAAAACAATTTTAAATCTTTTTTTCTTTTTCTCTTTTTTTTTTAACAAAATATAAAATCTAATCTTAAGTCTCAAAATATCCTATAACAAAGAAGACACTTCTTAATGCTATGAATTTAGATTAATATTAAGGTGAAATAAATTGCTTTCATTTAATGTCTCCCCTGTTATAGAAAATTCGCCGCAAGTATTAAAACGTCCATCATTTTACAATTACTGTCATTTTCAAAATGGAATTATATTTGATCCCCTATCAAAGTTTAACAGGATTACCACCAGTAAGTAGTGGAGGCAATTTCATTTTCAACAAAATAAAAAATATCTACGCCCCAATAATAATGAAATATTTCATAAGCCAAAAAGCCTCTATACCGCAGATTTTCAATTATTTAAAAGATAAAAGACTTATACTAATGCAACGGATCATTTGTTCTCGTAAATTCTACAAACTCCTCCAAGTTTTCATATCCAATTATGAAGTCCTTTGCGTTTAATGTTCATCCATTTCTCTAAAAAAAAAGTTATTATTAAAAAGTATTTTAATAATGTAAACATCGTTAAAGTACCTTCCATTCGCCAATTTTCTTTTCTTTTCCTTATTTTTTTTAAGGAGAGATGGAATAAATAGGAAATTGTCCTTTCAAGCAAATAATTGAAAATGCGAACAGCATTTGGCGGCAATCTTTCATTGTACAATATTTCCATCAAATTCAAATTATTACCTATTTATTTCCTTCCTGGCACACGTGCTGCTTTTTTTCCGTGAATGCCTAATTTTGATGACTCACAGAAGATAATCACTTAATGATGATATTTCGAAATAGAGATAAAAATATATATAATGTATCTATACATGGATGAATTTTTTTGGTCTCACCACTACAAACGCACGTGGTCTGGTTCAAGTAAATTGTTAAACAAAATTAGGAGTGTTTGTGTGAAAGGCCTTGATGTGAAATTCCAGTTCTTATTTTGCATATAATTTTTACACATCACACAGTTACGAAATTGTCCGGCCTTGGAATACCTACGAGCAACTCTTTTGTGACAGAAATAGATCCCTCTCAGTTGGCGAATTAATGCAAGTTCATAAGATGAAGTCGTATTGGAACCACTTTAAGAAAAATGTGCTGTGAAATACTTCAGTAAAGGTGTGCACAATCGAATTTAAATGTACTTGATCAAAGTGTTGTTTTATTGAATTCTAGACGGCAATGAACATTGTTAATTTTATTTCATCAATTAATTTTCATATTTATATGTCAAAATATGAGATTTTTTCTATTGTCCATTGGCGTGTGGGCTGGAACGGAAAACCCCTTTGGCTTGCATGTCACTTGATGCGATGGTACCAGAGGTTCGTTTCTGGCGAAGCTTCTCTGTGGGCTTTCCTGAAAGGGAATCATGGACTCAGGGAGGTGCCTTATCGAGCCTTCACCGGTCCCTGACTAACCAGAGAGCCAGTACTAGTGTTTACTTTCTTAAACCTGACATTGGGTTGGAGTGCTCACTTCGAAGGCACGCCACTGTCTCTCAGGCTGAAGTCTTCACCATCGCAATGGAAGCGAAGATATCCCTTGATATGGAAATCAAGGGAAAAAAATTGGTATTTTCTCGAATATTCAGGCAGCCTTGATGGATCTTAGTGGCTCTCGGATATTATCTAAGTTACTGAAAAACTACAGGACGTCTGTGGATAAGCTGTGTATCCAGAACAAGGAGTCTCTTCAGTGGGTTCCTAGGCACATGGGGATCAGGGAATGAATTAGTTGATCTTCTAGCCAGGTCTGGCTCTGGTTCTCCCTTCCTTGGACTCGACACCGCTGTAAGTGCTACCGTCTCGGTAATCGGGTCGCTCATCAAAGCGAATGTTCGCATGAAACATAAGCTGCGATAAGCGAACCTGATTTCTTAACTGTTTCTTGATGGGGTCTAATAGAAATTTCTCTGACTTTCTCTTGGGACTTGGAAGATAACAATGCAAAATTAAAGTTGGCATCATCCTTGACCACATCTCGCTTCATACTCATATAGCAAAGATGGGAGTTGTTGACAGCTCTGAATGTCTGTCCAGCATGGAAGGAGAGCCTAAGACAACATTTTCTGTGTGCTTGTCCGGACTTTGCCTTGATTAGCCTGTCGCAAATTTCAAATACGCCGAGGATTGCCTTTTCCATACTAAATTTTTCAAAAAATAATTTTTTACTGTCGCAAATTTTAAATACGCCGAAGATTGCCTTTTCTATAGTAAATTTTTCAAAAAATAATTTTTTCCTGTCCCAAATTTTAAATACGCCAGAGAGTGCCTTTTCTATAGTAAATTTTTCAAAAATTAATTTTTTACTGTCGCAAATTTCTGTGGATGTCCTGAAAATCTTACCTCACCTAGACCTGATGCGCTGCATTAAGAGGACAGGAAGGTTTTGATGACAGAACTTTTAGCAAGTTAGCGAAATTAGCCGCCTTGCATCCGTGCTTAGGATCCCTCTTCCCCTGCCTTTTGGAAGAAAAGGATGTGGTTTCTAAATTTTCTTTCAGAATCTTTTCAAAACTGAAAGGAAGTACAAATGAAGTCTATGGGAACATTCGCTATCATAAAATGAATTTATCTATCATTTACAAATTTACCTAAGGAACATAGAGGGATATAGACGACAGAAATTGTAGATTCTATAGGGCTCTGCTACAAGCAGCCGCTCACTTCATGATCTTATGGATGATGAGACTCTTAGTATACTAGTTGAGTAGGCGTGGCTTTGTTCGGACTCCTGAAAGTTTGCTACTATTTTCTAAAAAAAACAAAAATATAGATTCAATTATTTTTATACGCTAGATCAAATGGCAAAATGGATTAGACAACCATGCCTGTCCATCCATCGGTAGGTATGTTCGCACGATTACTTGAAGATGCATTAACCTATAACATGTGTTTACATGCAGGGTTGAACCATGGTTGAACTCGGGTTGAACTCCATGTATACGTGGCTCGAACTGAAATTGGGTAGACTCAACTCCTCGACTCGACCACGCTTGGCTAGCGTAGTCGAGTCGAAATGGTGTCCTATAAAAGTAGATTGAGTAGACGAGTTGGCAGCTACCGCAGTTGGGATTCATTTTGTTTGCTCTTTACTCGAAAGTTTTCTTATGTTGGATATTTATTGTGAGTTTATTTAAACAAAATTTATAACTCTTATAACTTCATCACAAAAAATACCATAAATAAGATGTTATATTGAAATGGACTAATTGTAGTAAATGGAAGATCTCCCAGTGACAACCCAGGTAACTACACTTTCTTAGATACTCAGGGTTGGAGTATTGTAGATTTTGTTTGGATCAGCTTTGCCCTTGTAAACTACGTAAAAGACTTTAGAATTTTAAATAGTTTTAACATATCTGATCACGTACCCTGTGAATTCTTATTCGACTCCGATTCAAACGAAGCACAACTCCGACCATCATATAAGAGCGTCTTCCACTGGGAAGACGAAAAAGGCTTTGATTATTATATTTTTCTAAAAAACCTTCAAACCCTGAATATTACCGATAGTATAGACATTCAGTATTCAACTTTGAAAGAAAATATTAGCCAGGCAGCTGAACGTGCTGGAATGATTACGTTAACTAAAGGTATCAATGGTAAGCATCTTCCTAAGAACAAACCTTGGTACAATATTGTTTGCATGACAGCAAAGAAAAACCTGAGGAAAATGACCAGAAAAATTCGTAATAATCCAACAGATAAAGCAACTTTTCAAATTATACAGCCTGCAAATTAGAATTACAAGTCAACACTTAGATATTACAAAAAACAATATTATAAAAATTTAGAAATAGGCTTAAGAAATTGCAACAACCCACGTACCTTCTGGAAAGCAATAAAACAAATTCGTTGCAATAAATCCAATATAAACCCAATTGGAATTAATACCTGGGAAATTTTTCTCCAAGAAGCGTGTACCCTTTTGTTGGACAAGAACCTTTAATTACCTAGATGCTCGAGACCCGTTCCTTGATAAACCGATAAGACCTACAGAATTGAAAGCAATATCAAAAAGAAACAAAAGCCCAGGGGAGGACCAAATCCCCAATGAATTCTTAAAAGTTCTCCCTGAAAATTGGATGACTTATCTATGTAACTTGTATTATACCATACTAGAGAACGAAATTGTCCCGAGGGAATGGGGAAACGCGAATATTTGTATGCTCTTTAAAAAAGGTGATACCTTTAACCCACAAGACTACAGACGATAGCATTACTAAATCCACTCCTGAAGACGTTTACTCAGATATTGGCTACCCGTCTTTCTACTTGGGCAGAGAGTGCTGGTATTATTGCTGAGACGCAATCGGGTTTTCGTCCAAATAGTTGACATTAACTTAGGGATTCGAAATAGACCACTCTATGCACTATTCATTGATTTTGCCCAAGCTTTCGATTCCGTGAATCATAACAAGCTATGGTCTAAACTTTGTAACAAAGGGAGTTAGCGGAAAGCTAGTGCGACTTCTTCAAAATTTATATAGCACAGCTTCTGTACCGTTATCGGTCGGGCAGGATAAGACTAGAAACATTAATGTTAATGTTGGAGTGTTACAAGGGGATCCATTATCCCCAATTTTGTTTTCGATTTTTATAAACGACATTGAGGAATTCCTCCGGGGAAAAGGGTTTGAGGGGTTAGTATCCACGCATCTACAGACATGCAGACGACTTGGTCATATTTACGGAATCTCCGATGTCGATGCGAAGATTACTGCAAGCCTTGGAAGAATACTGCGATATCAACGATTTAAAAGTTAACACTCAAAAATCGAAACTGCTGGTTTGTAATAAGGGTAGAAGACGGTCAACTCGGGATTTTTACTATAAAGGAGAATCAATTGTAATTGTATATATGTACACATACTACTTTGGCATCACATTCTCTTCTTCAGGTCTGTTCTTAGTTGCTACAAATGAAATGATCTCAAAAGCCAATATCGCATCAGGCAGTGCGCGGAAAGTTTTGACCAATGCTAAGGTTAAAAGCTGAAATTGCAGATGTAAGCTATTCGATTCCTTAGTCATATCCACGTTATTATACTCCTCTGAAGTATGGGCCTTAAGATACCTTGATAATTTAGAGAAAGTACAATTCGGTTTCTTTAAGGAAAATGGTTCAAATGATTCATTTCCGTCTTTAAATGAAAAGTAGCGGAGTTTTAAAATTTTACTCTCATCAGATATTTCCGCGCGAAAACAGGTTTATCTGAAATATTGAGAGAGTAGTTGCTGTAATCCAATGTTATTTTTCAAAGTTGTTGCTGTAATCCTACGTTATTTTCTAAAGTTATTGCTGTAATCCTGTGATATTTGAAAAGCATGTGCTTTTGTTTATATTCGTCTTGTTCTGCTTATTAGATTATCTTTGATATAGCCCTCGGGATGTGTGTATACTAACATGAACTCAGTTCGCTTGTCTCAGGGTGGGATTAAATTTAACTTCTGTTTTTATTATAAAGTTACATGCCTCATAGTTCAGAAGATTTATTCGAATGTGAAATTTTGAAGTGAATAGTTTTCAAATATGCATTCCCAACCGGATGTACCTACGTGATAACGATATGAAAAAAAAAACAGAGATAATACACTTCTCTAACGATACAAATTCAGGGATGGACACGATGGAGCAGTTCTAAGGAAATACACCACCAAACGTAGAACGAATAGATGGATATTAGCATTTTTTTTCAACATCATCATCATCTTTAGCAACATATATCATATATTCGGAAAAATTTCCCAACTGGACGCAACGAACAGAGCGATAGCACTTTTTTCTGAAGAACTTTGAAAAGAATTTGTGCCTGTCGTCAGTCCTGAACAAATCACAAAAATTTAATGAGTAATTTATCATTATGACGTACGAACTGCGATGGAAACAATCCTGGGAAATAGGATTATACGTCAAACCTGATACAGGCACAGGCCATGCACCGCAGAATCTACCTAAGGTCGCATCAGGTAGAACTAAACATATAGATGTATGTCATCGATGCCTTGCAGCTACATCACGCACCGCAAGACTAGAAAATATTACACTAATTGTAAAAAACTTATATGCAATCAGCATATAAAAATCACGCCAACTGCCTGTGTTGACTGCGGTATGCCAAATTAGACCGTCCAATAAATTAAATTTTATGTTATTAGACATTATTTAAATAAATAATTAGTTATTAATAATTTATTGCGTTTCATTTCATATGAAAAGTACGGAGATATTAATAATGTACCGGGTACCTCACTTGGGTGATAGAAGTATAGTTTTCAGAAATTGAGAAAACACCATACCTATTTCAAAAACTCGATTTTTATCGAAAATATTCAAAAATTCTTTAGAAGTACTTTTTAGGACTTCTCAGGGATACACAGACCCCTAAGAGCGACGTGAAAAGAAACTCGAAAATATGGTCACATAAGGGTTAATTATTTTCTGAATTACATTGTGAGTACTGCGCAATGGCAAGCCTATAAAATTTCAGAAAAACTGAAAGATGTTTGATGTTTTGCGACGTTGAATGTCATCATCCCTTCATGAAACAATACAACCTGTATGAATTCGAGTTTTCGCAAGACTACGTTTCCTATTGGGACAAAATCTGTTTAAAAGCAGTATAAATTTACAATAGATGTATTCAATTTTAACAATTGGTACGTTTTCAAATATGAAATACAAATGCGATTCACGTTTCTCCATTGTGCTGTGGAATCAAAAATTACAATCGTTCAATACAAATTCAAATTAGAATTATTCAGGAAATTACTCCGCTTTCATAAGGATTTTCGGTTTCAACAAATTTTCTTTAGAGGGGGGCTTACAGATGTAAGGAATAAATATCGCAACAACAGATGACATCCAGCAATATATAAACAGGTAGTCTTTAACTCAATTCGGATCGCTATAGCCTACATTCTTTGGGGTATAACACCTATAAATTATAAATTAAATATATGCCCAGTAGGTATTAAGTTGAAACTCCTGTGTATATCTTGAATTCTCCATTACTTTTATATCTTTAGATTCTTCCGTTTGCCAAGGGCGAGTAAAGGGTTTTTTTTCAGCTAAAAGCTTTTTGTTAACTCGTTTAAGTCTTCCGTGTTACATATTTAATTTTTTCCTTTGATAAAAAAATTTTCTCCTAAAAACCTTGAATACCTTTTCTGGAAGCACTTTTCCGGTGATAATTATAGTTAAATTCTCTGACCTGTTGAATGCGGCGTGTTAGTCTAAAACAGGGTTTAAAATGCTCGAGCTTTTTAATTGCTCTTGCTCTTGCTCTAACTTTGCTATTAATTGAAACAAAGTAAAATTACTTTGCTTTGCTCTACTCTGAAAAAATCCTTAAGCATTTTACATTACTTTACTTTGCTCTGAAGACAACTCTGCTCTAAATGATTTGCTTCAAAAAACTTTTTGCTCTGACAATTTTTGCTTTACTTTGCTGTTAAATGCTTTAAATACTTTGTTCCGCTCTCATGTTTTTGCAAAGAAATATTATAACAATAATTAGGGTCATAGGTAAAATTTAAATAAAAAAGAAGACAATGTTTGTTAATGTAATTTCTATGCTATTTGAGCAGAATGTGTTTACATTCGTTTTGCTCTGAAGAGATTAAGTGGGAGAAACTCATTCTGGATTCTCTGATATTTTCTGGAAAAATGATAATTTCATTTGAGAGGAACTTTACATCACTTTTCAGCATCTTGACCAAAACGAAAATTATCTTTTTCTTAAAAATGGGGGTATAGTGACCCGAAGTACATTATTATGAATAGTTTGATAAGATTTTGAGGGAGTCAAGAGGATTTTGTCGTCCGGGTAATCCTACGTTCTCTCGATTTTTGGTTTTTAACTCGTTGTCTCAGTTGCTCTACAATAGTGCATAACCAAGTTCTTTTCCCCCATTAATGCAAAAGACGAAAGAATATGAAATTACTTGCTTCATTCTAAAAACTACCAAAAATTTCCAATTTTGCTCTACTGCTTCCTATCTTCTTATTAGATAATCTTTGACACAGTAATCAATCAAAGTAATTAAAAAAAAAATTACACAACATTTATTTCTCTTTGCGTACACTCTGCTTGACACTTGAGAGCAAAGTAAGAGCAAAGTGAGCAAAATTGCTAGAGCAATTTTAAGCCCTTTTCACATTAAAAGCAAAAAGAGCTAAGCAAATTTTCATTAAACACTTTCGGAGCAAAGAGCAAAGCAATTTCCAAAGCTTGTTTTAATAACCAGAGCAAGAGCAAGTGGGAGCGATATGTATCGAAAGCTTTTTTGTCTATAGCAAAGCAAAGCACTGAAACCTATGCTTTGCTCCCGTTTGCTCCTGCTTTCAAACTCTGGTCTAAAATGCTCAGTAACAAATGGTTCGTCAACATCAGCTAGAACGACTGCGAGCCCACTTTTTTAGATTTGTACTTTGCACGTTGATAAAATCGTTTAGGGGGGGGGGCCTCCTCGTCATATTGTATTAAAGGTACAAGAAACTGTTTTTTTTTTGTTTTTTTTTTTTTTGAAAATAACTCCTCAACGACAAAAATGGATGACAGAAATTTGAAGAAAACTAAATTATCTACATTTCTTGTATAAACACCTTTTTGTAAGCCTGTGTAACGAGTTACAGTGGCGGAAACGTAAACATTCTTCCAAACATATTTATACGTATAGTATCCCTTATACAGCTTGTTTCGTCCATGGTAGTCCAGGAGGTGATAGTAGCCACATAGTCAAAAAAAACATTGTACGGAGTGGGGGTTGGGCATCACAACCGTTTCGGAATTACAGAGTGATTAAGAAAATATTGTAGTCTTTCAAAAAATACCCTGCATCTCAAAAAGTACAAGGTTTACGATCACTTACAGAGCTCATTTTATACCTTTCCAACGACTGCTCGAAGAGCCCCGTACTTCTCTCCCCTCAGGAGTTATAATAGTATAAATTAAGAATTTCGGATTGTTTTACCTTTTTATTGACTCTGACCTTTTTTTTTTACAAAAAGTTGCTTAACGTAATTTGTGTTTTTTTTTTTATATAAAAACTGTAAACTGCGGACATCTTCTTTAAGAAGCAGATCTCTTAGAAGTAGAAAGAAATTTTCATATTTAGTGAAATTTTCTACATTGGATTGAATGGATTGATGGAAAACATAACCGATGCAAATGTCCACCAAACTATAAGCAGTTTTTTTTCAATTGTTTTGAAATCCGTTACAGATACAAACTGTTAAGTTTATTGCAATTGGAGTCACTATCTATGGTAAACAAAGCGATGGTGGCATATTTGAATTATCGACCTTGGAATATTTAATATAAAACCAAAAATATCCCATATACCAAGAGCAAAATGGTTGCCAAACTGTACCCTAATAGCTCCATTTGTCATGTTCGGAGATGAAGCGTATCCGTTACTTTCCTATACTTGTTGAGACCATTTTCTAAAAGTTCTTTAGATGCTGACACGATTTGCTTCTGATAACTTGTCAAGAGCGCGAAAAGTTGTTGAATATGCATTCGGTATCATTACATCAAAATGGCGTATATTAATAAAAACTATTGAAACTGAAATAAAAATGGTTAAATCAATTTGGTTAATACCTATATAATATTATCTGTGACAGAGAAAGAATGGTACAACCTGTTACTTGCCAAGAAACAGAAGATTTAGGGAATGGACTTCAAAAAACAGACATGGAAAAAAGATGTAATGCACATTCAAGAGCTGAGGAAATACTCGAGAAATATTTAAAGAATTCTTTAGCTTAAAGGAAAACTAAGCTGGTAAATAAAATATTAAACCCCAAAATAAATATGCATTGCACATCTAATAATTTCCTTATTAAATATCGGTTGGAATAATTACAGTTTTTCAAATCCCATACAGTCCGGCGGTCAATTAGCTTACCAATGTTCATATCGTCGAATATTTCCTCAAATAAGAATTTTCCAAAGCGGTTTCACACGATTGAAATCAAAAATTTCTTATTAAGTTCCAATCTACTAAAAGCTGCAAGCTTCAGGCTACAAATTTCCGTTTGCACTGGTATATCGTAGAAACTGCTACATAGAAAGCTTCAAGCTTCATGTAGGTACTATGTTTCTATGCTGAGCTTAATCTGAATTAAATCCGAATTAGTGCTCCTGGAAACGACAATTGAGTTGAATGTCGTTCCATGTTAACTTCACACGAAACTAGTCCAGTTGACTTGAGTTTTGTGTAAGTGTTAGCTAGAATAGTCCTTAGTAGAAATTGCTCACAGTTTTACCTTGTCTCCTGCCCCGCAAGGGGCATTTATTATGTAAACGAATACTAATTTGACTGAAAAGTTTCAATGTGTTTGCAATTCATGATGAAAACATATAGAAAATTAAGTCCCGATGAGCCGTCTGATGAGCATTCATTAAATCTCATCGAAGGGCTCATTGGATATCATGAAACTGCTCCCTATATACTAAACCAGCAATAAATAAATATTTATTCTTGTCATCACCGTGTCAGATGACATTTCTAGGAAAATTTGAATTGATTTTTGTGATTTATTTATTTAAATTTTTAAATTATATATTTTAAATAAATTTTTTGATTTGTTTTCCCCAAAAAGACTATCGCCCATATGCTGAACAAGACGTTATGCAAAAATCCCCACGCTTCAGCGTCTCAGAGTTTGATTTGCAACCGGAGTTTGAATTCGGAAAAATATATGAAATCAATCGTAAAATCAGATTATCATTTATGAACTCATCATGGCACTCATTGACATGCTCATTAATAAGCTCATCGTGACAGTCATTGCTATGCTCATTAATAAACTCATGGTGACACTCATTGACATGCTCATTAATAAGCTCATCGAGACCCTCATTGACATGTTCATTAATAAGCTCATCGTGACACTCGTTATGTACTCATCGATGTGGTCATCTAATATTGTAAAATGCACAAAAGAGAAGCACAGCATACATTTCTAAATAAATGAAAGAGATGCAATTTTCATGCACACTATCTGTGAATAAGTAAATAAATGAGTTTTTCCCCGGTTTTGATACAAACGCGAATAAATTTCATTAGTACGTTCATCTGATTGCTCATGAGGTGCTCAATGATGAGCTCATCATGATATGTCTACCAGGGGTGCGAATGGGTGTTTTATCCAACACATACCCGTCTAATTTGTATGTAATATTTCATCTGTCAACTCAACTCAAGCCATTCATGGAAACAGCATCGAGTTAACTCAGCCAGCAAGAGGATAACTCAATCATAATGGTACCCATTCACTTACAGTCCGCCTGCAGGCTGTTGACTGCAGGCTATATGCCTGCCGGCTGATATCCAACATACACTTACAGGCCGCCTGTATATCCAGGCCGGCAGCCCAACGAAACTGATAAATGACTGACAGTGTCGTGTCCCTAGGTAATCAAACACTCCATTCTCAACAAATTCACTACTTTTATGTAAATCACTAATATCACTAACTTAACTTTAACTTAATCTAACAATTAGCGCTGACCTACCGCTGTTTAATTGTAACCCGAACTGACCACACCAATTTAGTTGCACACCTCGAAAACGTGCAGACGGAACTCGGAAGTAGAATCTGACCCTCAACATATGTAATTATTATTGTGCGGTAATATTCTACAACCGATGACGAAGCTGCTGGCTAATATCACAAAACGGGCAATGACCGTGCTCTATGCGAAGTAGCATGTTTAGTCACTGCCGCCGTAATGTAAACAATCATCACATTATTTAGCAATAAGCGGGCACTTAACTGTGCGAAGTAATGTGTTCCGCTATTGCTTGTTACTTTCCTACCGGTACACCTGCCAGCCTCTTGCTTCCGTGTACTAGTAGACTGGGCCACAACAACAGTGTGGGTTGCAGTATCGTCGTCCGCGACCCTCATCTGGAACTTTCATTTCCGTAAATATTTTAGCGGTAATCCAGCATACAAAAATTTAAAAAATGGCCAAAAAAGAGGATTTTATTACCGGCTTTATTAATATTTCGTAATAATAAGGCGTTATGGCCAATCAAATCAAAATCCAGTAATCCTTTTTCAAAGCATTATAAATGCATTTACATGTTTTCGGTATAATGGTTCCAAAAGCTTGCGGAAATTTGAAGGTTGCGATAAGTCTCTCCTCTGCGCTTATAGCACGCCTTAATTTGGTATTTTTTTATACCCTAGTTGAAATCATAGGGAATTCTAAGTTTGTCATTCCGTTTGTAACGCGTAGAGACAATGCTGCTAGAACAAAATGGATAGAACACCCACCCATAATATTAAAACTTATTTTAATTTTTACCTGTCCGTCTGTCCATATGTGCACAGGATAACTCCAGAACGTGTGTACTTTTGCACACGGGTTTAAAAAAGAAAAGTGAATTTAAGTTCGAAAATGGAACAAATCGGGTATCTCCTTCGTGTGTTGCCATACGAAAATTTCGTTTTTCACTATATATTTGGATAATTCCTAATAACGCGTCAACGTAGACAGTTGAAAGTTAATACCCTGCTTTTTTATAAAAATAGTAAATATAGTTGCAAAAATGGGCAACCTCTTCTTGGTGTTGCCATATAAAAATTTAGAGTTTTTACGTATACTGTGAACATGGTCAGTCCTAGACCGTTCTAGAAATATATACGAAAAACCCGTTCAAAAATCAAACTTGCACAGATTGGTGACCGCCCTTACGAAATTACATACGGGCATTCATGTAGGGTATTACTTATAGATCAATTCTAGCTTTTTTACTTGATTTTAATGTAAGGTGTAACCAACTTCAGTAAAATTTGAAACTACCGGTCATTCATACGAACATAATTCTTCAAATCATCCGTGTTACTGCTTCTTAACCTTCTCACGAGCATCTTATGCGAATATTTCTCGCATTTCGGGAGCCAATTTTTCACCCAATATATTTTTTTTTAATTTTGTCGGTTTTTAGTTTATCATAAAGGCTGAAACGCATTATGGCTGATTTACATTACTCGAACATTGCTAGAAAGCAGAGTAAGTAGTTTCCCCTTATCTGAAAATACTTTAAAACGATAAGGACAAAAGATAATCCAACAAAATTTAACTGAGTTAAATGTCAAACTCCCCGACGAAGGGGAAACTTTTACTGCCATAATTAGCCATAAAAAGTTCTAGCCAGAAGTATATTTTATGGCAGTAAATTTTGCTATTATGGCAGCAAACTCATACATATAACTACAAGCGTGTACGAATATAATTGTTTACACGCACACAAATTAAAAATATTTTAAGAAAGTCACAACACATCAGCTGGAATGTGTCAAAGTTTATTAAAAAATTTTAAACATTTTAAAAAAAAAATTTTAAACATTTTTTAAAAAAAAATTTTTCACATTTTTTAAAAAATTGTTAAACATTTTTTTAAAAATTTTTTTTTTAAATTATTATAAATTTGTTCAAAAATTTAATTACCATTAATTCTTTAACTTATATTTTAGTAAATATATCTTAAAAATCTAACACAAAACAAAAACGAAATACTGAAATTTTAGGCTTTGTTTTAAGCAAACGAGCTGTTGTAACGGTTTTAACTGGGCTATTCTCTGTACGAAAGTTCTATCAGTACAGAGCGATGTATCTGAGGAATATTGTGAGATCTAAGCAAATTACTTCGTTTGTAGTTATTCCGCGATTCTTGATATTCTCTAATAATTTGATCTTATCATCAGGAAGACACCGTGAATAACGACTGTATTCCATGGTAAATTCACCTTTACCTTGTGTACTAGACCTGCGTTTATTGGGGACTGAAAGTCCGAGACTGAAGGTTCCATCCGAACTAGAACTTTCCTATAAACTGGAACTGAAAGTCCAAGTCCAGTCCCACGTTTAATTGGGACTGAACTTTCAGTCCGCGACTTCAAAATGTCCCTATAAACACTTCCGGACTTTATATTAGCTATAGATGAGGTAAGAGTAGTTAAAATGAAACGGGTAATATGGTCCACAGAGGAAACAGAAAAAATACTGCATATAATAAGAGATAGTAAGTTTTAAACTGTAAATGGGATAATTTCATCCAAAAATAACATTTTAGATAATATTGTGTCTTTACTGGATGGCAAAGATATCGTAATGCTGAAATTTACCAACAAGTCGCGGTGAAACTGTCCCAAGAATTCTATAACAGATCTCCAGATCAACTACGGGTTAAATTAAAGCACTTAAAAAAGATTTGTGGTGGAGGGGGAGGTCGCACCTAGGCCTGTGACACACAGCCACCCACACACCACACATACACACACACACATACACACACATATGCACTCATACACACACATACACGCGCTAATAGAACAGAGTACGATTTATATGCGATATTGGACGAAACCTATGGAACTCGTCCTGTTATTGTTACCGATGACGATGGAATATAGAGTGCATCTCCTTATGTGGTATTTATGATGATTATAGCTCACCACATCCACCGAAAGCAAAACGCTTGAGGCGAAGTGCTGAAGAATTCCAACATGTAGAAGAAAATTTACTGGAGAAAACTCAACTCATGAATTTTGGGCAAAGGAATTCGAAAGCCAACGGAACATGAAAGGGAGTTGCATGAAAGTTTCTCCACGAACTTGCACTCAATTTATCAGAAATTTACCTCCACTATTACATGTGAGAAAAATAGACCAAGTACTTCTACCGTGCATTGTCCATATAATAGCAACTCTTTTATTCACAGGTAAAGGTGGGGAGACTGTATTGTCTAATGGCTTCAGCACTGGTGTTAATTTGTCAATCAAATACATAAAAGTTGTGTTCCTCATCCAAAAATTTTCCAGCATGTCATTGTTATTATATCCATTATGCACAATGCTTTGCCACCAATTGTCAAACCTTAATTGAGATTCAACCTTCTTAATATGAGGAGAAAAGCCTTTTCAAAATTTAAATTGTGTTTTATATGTCGTTCTTGCAGCCTATGAAAATAAATAATAATTTATTTCTAAATACAGAAAAATCTTCGAACACTCACTAACATTTTATTATATGATGCTACTTTTTTTAAAAAAAGCCTTTCGCGATGTTGATTTCTATAAATAATTTGAAGAGACTTGCTCAAATAAGAAATTATACATCGAAATAATTTTTGATGCTTCCATTCTGCCGTAATATTAAAATTAATAACTATCTCCAAAAAAAAGTTGTGCGACAATGGTTACTCCAACACAAATGGTAAACACATATCGAATTGTGAACATAAACCAAACGAAACCTTGATTCAAGTAAAGGTCAAGCTTCTTTGAATAAGGACATGTCCCAATATCCTGATGTAAACTTAATCCCCAATATATTTAGAAAATACTCTTAAACGTTAAAATAGGAGCTTTATTAAAAAAATTATATATATTTCACACAATGATTTGACACATAAACGAAAATCCTAAATCGACCAAGGGATTATGACCATATCTCGGAAAAACGACTCCTGCTGGCACCATATAATATTCCCAATATCTTCAGAGGAAAGCTGTGCAACAATACATATTTTGCAATAACGGCAGCACAGGAAAACAAGGCGCAAAGTACATTAAATTGCACAAAATTGGGAAACTGTAAAAGAAAAATACTCAATTACTAAATTATCAAGCTCTATTATTTTTTAAAGTATACTTCTAGCAATTAAAAATGTAAATAAACACTAAAATAAGTTACCTTTCCTCAATTCATCTGCCTTGTTCTACTTCCCATGTCATTCCATTCTTTCTTAATAAGTTATTCCTGTTTTTCTTAACATACTTATTGAATTGTTAAGAAGAACTTCAACATAAACGACTAACTAATTTATGCAATTGACAAATTGATGAAATGTCAAAAGTGATACTTCGCTATAAAAGAGTGGGAAATAATGTTTTGACAGTCGATCACCTCTTCCTTTTTTTCTAATAGGGCAAAGTAATAAAACCCTCTCACTCACTTTGTCAGTAAAATCGCATGTTCGAGTAATGTAAATCAGCCATTAGACTTTAGTGCGCGGCGCAACAACGCGGCAAAATATTCGAAAACATATGTTCCCTATTGTTTATCACATATTGACAGCGGCGCAACAGTGCGACAAAAAGTTTTGCCGCGTAGTCATTTCCAATCCTTAATTTGCTGCTCGCTTTCAGTGGTACCAACAAAAAAGCACATCAAAATATTTAGTACCAATATAAAAGTGCTATCTCTACCCAGCTGCACCTTTATTGCAATGTGTGTCACAGCACGGCGGCGGAGCAATTTCACTGTTCAATTTGCAGCGCTGTCGCGTCGCGCACTAAAGTGTAATCTATTTCAGCCTTATCTGTTACTTTTTCAGGTGATTGTGCGCGTAGGCGCATAGTCTCAAACCTCTCCAGGCTGGACACTAAAGTATTTTATAAATCATAACGTGCATAATGACACGTAATTCGATACGAAGAAAAGGGAAAGTAAAGAATGCTTGGGTCAGGCCAAAACCAAAGATAACCTAAAAAATCTTTAAGCGCTAATGCCCTAGACACACAGCGCTCTTAATGAAGAAATAACTAACGACTCATTAGTCTATAATGATTCATTATAAACTGCGGACACACAGCAATTTCTTTAAACAAGTTGTACTGTCAAACTGGTTTTAAAATACTTATGACATTAAGGAAGCGATATGGATCGAATTAACGGGATAAACTTTGTTTTTATTTATTTTATTTTTCAATTAATTTACACATGAGAAAACATTATATTAAAAAGTATTTTGATAATATAGTTTGTGATTTTCGATTCTTGCCAGTTCTTCATCTTATTTTTCAAATCGGCAGATGCTCATCGGAGCTCCACATTTATATTATATGCCAAATCTGCCACTTTTTTCCTCATTACAGCTATAATGAAGGATGAAAACACTTCATTAGTGTACTTCATTATCATCTGACTTTCGAGCCATAATGACGTATACTATGTGACACACAGCATAGTTAGTAATAATGATTCATTAGATCGTGCTTTGTGTCTAGGGTATATGTCATTAATACCTGTGACACACAACTCGTACAGACATCATAGTATACGCATAAACCACTTGTCTGTCGTTGCATACCAGCATAATACAAGCTGAGCAAAGTGGTATGAGGCTAGTATAAATACTTGGATTTTTTCCATGGTGTGTGTGTGTACGGAATTTTTTAATGATTTCAGCGCCACTTACAAATTTAGTGACAAATTTAACTTATGACTATTTGTTCAAGTAAAGGCCTAAACACAATTACGACGACCGGCGACAACTATAAGCAGCAACCACTTTCAAAGTCCTCCGTGGACAAACATGAAACACAATTGCAACGACAACGAAAAAGAAGAAGATATATAGTATCTCTTGATATGGTTTGGTTGTCTCGAACTGCATTCACGGTAAAAACATACGTTCAATTTTTAAACGTAATTATCGATAGATTAATGCACATTGTGAGTGTACTAAATATGGTATACACCACCTACCAAATTTATTTATTATACGAACAATATAGAAAAAGGAGGTGGTGGGTGCGTGAAGTAAATTTATCTAGAGACATCGATGGTTTTTTTATAAAAAGTTATAAAAAAATTAAAAGCCGCGTTTTTCCTGCTTGACGAAGCCAAGTCACTGCCACTCAATCACAAATGGCCAGTAATCAGTGCGATAAACTTAAAGTGCTATAAAAGCAACCAAAGTTAAACATTATGTAGTTGGCAGGCCTGCAGTTGGCGATGATATTAGAAATTTTACCAATCGCAGTGATGAGCGATCGTCGATAGTCGCAATTGTGTTCGATTGGATAGCAAAGTGAAGGTTTTAATTTTTTGACAGTGGCTGTTGCTTGTAGTTGTCGCCGGTCGTCGCAATTGTGTTTAGGCCTTAAGCCTTTTCGCGAATACTCACTAGTTTGTTGCATGCACCAACCAAACTAACAATTTTTCCAATTTTTGGTGACTGAAGGTGATGGGTAGTTTTATAAGGGATATATAATGGTTACTCGGTTATATAAGAATTTGAGTGGTTATCTAAGTGTTTTATAATATTACGAATTGGTAACGTAGTTATATTAGAGTTTTTTAAGGTTATTAATGGTTATCGTGGAAGTAAGTTACTAAAGGTTTTATAAGTTGGTGATGGAAATGTTTCAATCACCGGTCTATATAAGTTAGAATAACAATTAGGTACTAGAAGGTGTATAGAAAGTTTTATAATTGTTTTCATCACCACGTTATATAACTTATTGATAATTAGTGTTTATTGCTGTATCCGTTGTTACTCTTATATAACTCGACAACATTCAGTAATTTAGGTGACTTTAATAAAAATTGGAAGCTTTCGGTAATACCCACTATAAAATATTGTTAAATTCTTGATGACCCTTTAGTAACTACGGTGATCGTTATAAAAACAAATTTACTTTTAGTACCGAATGGAGCCATTATAAAACCATTTTTTTTAGTTTATATAATATTTCTAGAAGTTTTATAATGACAATTTGTTCATTTAAGTACAAGCCGCAATTTTTACATCTGTGCATTGCAGATAAAAAAGAAAATGTCGGTTAAGCCAATGTTTTTAATTGCTGGCTTCTGTTTTATTTTTATATGAAGAAAATACATCATTTTATGTATATAACATTTCTAAATTATGTATTGTTACTTTTATGAATAAATACACCTAAGTGAAAATTTTAAATTTTGAAATATTTAATTAAAATTAGTAAATATTGCTCCTTTTTGGAGCGATCTGTATTTTTTAGATGTATCTATGATGATATTCTCAGTAAAATTTCAATTGAAACTAAATTTCACTACGTACAAGCCGAAAAATTGTAATTCTAAAATGTAAAAATATTAAGAGGAGTCAGTACCAAGTTTTGCAAGTTTCATAGATTTTTCAACGCAAATTCCTGGCAAACTATTTGTAGCAGAATAATGACTTATATCTTAAATTAAAGATAACGATAAGGGCTAGTAAATAAAAATAGAAACATAAAAAATGGCATTAAAACGGAGATATTAGCTCGGAAACTTGTAAAAAATGGTAAAAATTGAAGTTTTTCAAATCAAATTCCATGTTAGTAGGTATTCTCATTTCTTTAGATTGTGACTATTTTAGAAAGATAAAGCCTAGATCCAGCAAATAACGTCGATTTTTTTCATTTTTAGTAGCGCTTTTTATAATTATTTGACGCTAATAGTACTTGTTTTTTCTCCCGACATATCATCGACTAAAAATTGCAATATTTATTTGAAAGTTGTTTAAATACAAAGCAAAATAACATATTCAACAATTATGGGCAACAAAATTTAGGAGACTTAATTCTCGTTAAAAATTTTCAATTTTTAATGAACTTCAAATTTTCATTTTTCGTCTTAAATTGTATGGTTTTGTCGGATGTGCTCTGCTGTGGTCTAGGTCTAGGCTAATTTTATATGAATTTTCTCACATTTAGGACACAAACCTACGTATAGTAAATTTTATTACCTACAGGTTCGCTTCGCTGGTATCTAAATTGAAACTTTTGCTGAGTACTGACTCCTCTTAAACTCTTACATTATAAAAATGCAATACAAAAAAATATCGAAATTCTATGTTAAGATAGGTTTCGTAAATATTTGCATTATATTGTTTTATAAAAGTAACGAAAAGTAATTTCCTTAACATTTCAATCACTAAAAGTAATCAATCTAAGAAAATTCTAAACGTTTGGAAACGTTACCATCGCCATTATAAACAAAGTTTATTAAGATAACCGAAACATTACTGCAACCACTGCTATGTCCAAAATAAATTAATCAAGAGCACCATGGGTTGTATAAAGGTTACGTTTCGAGTACTAGTCTACATAATTCAAGATATATAATTTGGTAATGGAAACCTTACGGTTACTACTATATAAAAAAATTTGTTTCTTGGGAAGTTGACACTAAAAATATTTCCGACGATTTCTTGAAAAGCAAAACTTACTAAATTTTGAAAGCTGTTAAATGAGAATATAATGCGATGTGTCATCTAGCATGGTACAGCGAATACAATTGTATCCGAACTATGGTACCTATACTCGTTGTGTGTCAAAGGTATAAGTTAACTTTAGCCAAAACCCTCGAGTAATATTTTCCCAGTCATGAAAGGGACTCCCTCACTACTGCATGAGAACTCTAATATAGTCCTAACATTCTACATTATTTGCAGTCTTCTTATGTAAAGCTGACAAAAGTTTGATTTGAATAGTACCCGCACTGTTAACTAGTAGTCATACAGAAAAATGGTGTTCTCATAATCTTAAGCCTACTTTCATATCTTCCCAACTGTAATCAAATTTTTATATCTTTCCTAACAAAATTATATAAAAAAATTTATTTTAACCAAATGAGTATGAATCCCCAAGCAAAAACTCTCAGTTGAGTAATAATTGCATATGTGAATGAGCCGTGGTCCGATAATTATTTCGAATCAATCTGTCTATAGATTTGGACTACGTTAACACACACACTATTGCAACTATTAATCAGCTGAGGATTTATTGAGCGTAAAATAGTTAGTTTTTATTAAAACTATTTTATTATTTTGTTAAGTAAGGTATATAGTAAATTTAGCCTTTGGGAAGGTAAGGATCGAAGCTTAGAATTACTGGAAGAATATTTTCCAGTGTGAATAGTGTGGATAGGCTTTATGGCATATATAAAATCAATTTCTAGTCACTTTTCCATAAGAATCATTATAAAAAAATTTAGAAAACGGACTAAGCACGCACACATATGGATTTCTGTTTCATGGCTTGGGAAGTATTTCTCGGGCTTTTGGTCAGGCACTTCTAAAAAGCATTGACCCGAGTGTTCAATATAAATAAAATCGTCAGAATTCATCACCAAACAAACATGAATTTCGAAAAATTATTATTTTTGTTATTGATTGGAAATTTTTTACTTTTATAATTTTATTTGTAACGTCGCTTACACATTGAAAAACGAAAACGAACGAATAAACAGTTCCACGCCCAAAATTCGTTTATGCTTACATATAAAAAACGAACGAATAAAAGTTGGGTTGGGTTTGTATCAAACGTAAATAAACGGAAATGAGGTTATGTAAGACCGAACAAATATTCGTTCGTGTGTGGAACGCAAATATACTTGACAGTTCGGAACGAAAATTTGTTTCTCGTACGAATAAACATAAGAATATGTTTTAATTGAATTAAAGCTTTAAATATGGATATTTTTTTATTGAAACTGCAATTAGAATAAATATTCAATATTTTATTACATGTATTGCGCAAAATTTCTCTTAGTTTAGGACAAAATTTGTTTTACTCGGTTTAGTGTTTTCGTATTCATTTTTCGATGTGCCAACGGCCTAAAGTATAATCCCCACTAACTTTCTTTAAATATTCTTTTAGACTCTAAGCAGAATTTTGTATAAAAAAGCGATCATAAATAAATAAAGACAGTTAAAATTTTTAACACGAGACTTATAGCATTCTATTTCAGATTCTTCTTGCAACTCCTACTTTGACTTCCGCATCCATTGGTGCAATGTTCTCGTAGGTAAATTAGGATGCTTTCGTTTTGAGAATTATAAAATCAATTGAAATTGTATCAAAATAACAACGTATGCCACGGAAGATGAGAAAATCTGAAAATTTAAAAAACTTATTTTATTTCATGACTAACACCCGCTTTAAGTTGTGGAAAAGTTTAACCTTGGCAAAGGTAGTGCAGTTGATATCAAAAAAGCCTGCCGCAGAAAAGATAAATTCTTGATGTTGCATTTGCATCATAAGCTCTTTAATGGATGCAATTAAAACTCCTTCTGTCATAACTGAGACTGTGAATTATCCTTTTAGTTTGTTGATTCTAGAAAGATTACACATTTTTATTAGTATTTAATTTAACTTTCGTCTAAAGAAGAACTTAACAACATCCGTGCACAAGTTGCAAAGCAAACATGGTAGAAACAGATTAGACATGAAGGGCACTGCAAGTAATATGGGGACTGGAAATACAACACGTATATACATATAGAGTTTCTAGAGAAACTACTACAGAGATACAGAAATAGGTACTTACATATTTTAAAAATATTTCCAAAAGGCCTGAAAAAACCTTTAAAAATCCAGAAGAATTGAATGGTGAGCAAAATGTAAAATCAAAACCAAAACATATATTTAAAACTTTAGGAATCTTCCACAGTTGTGCGTGAATATTTTGGAATTTTCGAAGTTTCTTGAAAATAGCAATGTTGTTTTCCTCACATTTTTGGAAATCTTTATTATCTAGTAAGCAAATGAGCCTTTCAGCAGCTTTGTTCAAGTTAATATTGAGTTCGTAGAAAATCTGCAATGCAATACAGAACTGTATGCATTTGGCTTGCATTAAAGAAACGAATAAAAAAATGAATGCCCAATATATAAATTTTCTTTCATTAATTATGTAAAAAAAGATAAAAATAAAAATTATTACTAATGTTTCAAAAAAATAACGTAGTCCTGAATATCGAAATATTTTCGTCCCTAAGTCCTTATAGTTCAAAGTTAGGTTAAAATACACGAATAGTTCAATACAAATTCCTTGTGATTTCCGAATGATTTCACTAGTATCGTGATAAGTTAAAAACGATTCAACTTGAACTTGTGGACCAGTGCAAAAATTAGAGTCCTAAAGATATCCACTATTATAATTAAAGCGTCCTTTCCTTTATCGATTGAAATTAAAGCAACTATTAATTGCTCAGTAAGTAGGAACGTGATAAAAACTGACAGAATACACCAACAAAAATGAATTATTCCAGTTCGAAGAGTTCTGGGACTTGTACTAACAGGAACGAAACCGAAAGTACTAAAAATTATTTGATATGGCCGTAAGATGGAAATTATACTCGCTTGCGACTACTCGCTTTCAAATCGTAGACTGTAGCTGGTGTTTATTTTTCATTATAGTTGAAGTAGGAGATTTTCAGTGCTTTCACTTTCTCAGTATAAAATATTTGTCGTCTTGTGTTTACGTGAATATACTTACATACACACATACACATAAGTTGATTGAATGTTTTGAATTTTCTCCTCAGGATAATGTAATAAAATGCATCGTTGCACTATGGACTGGTCTATGATTTAAGTAAAGGGGTATTGAGGAAAAGTCATCGGGGATTAAAAACAACGCTTTTAATTGAAACGTTATGTTCATGTCACCAAATTGCTATTGAGTGATTCATAGTAATGACTGGATGGTGCCGTCATCGTTATGCGTTTGTTCACATATTTTTAATAGTTCTCATAATTCTTTCGAATTTTTATGTCCTATAGATGAAACCTAAAGGGAATACTAAGATTGTCATTCCGTTTGTAATGCATAGAAATAATGATGGTAGGGCAAAATGGCACGCATAATATTAAAAGTTATTTTAATGTCCGTCTGGCTGTCCGATAACTCGAGAACGCATTCACTTATGTCGATTTCGATGGGACTTCAGTAAGCAGTGTAACACAGTGTTGAACGTTTCTGTGCAGCAGGGTTATTCCATACCAAATAGGCAGCATCTGTGACAGGGGCGGCTCCTCGTTAGAAGCAAAGGAAGCACTGCTTCCCTTGACAAAATGGAAAAATGCAAACATAAAAGAAAAATAATTTTGCATTAAAATATTCTCAGAATATTTAAAAAAAAAAATTTAACAAAATTCAACAAATTTTAATCCGCTGGCATCACTAGATACAAGCTGAAAGTTTATATAAGAAATACCCAACTTTCACCTATAAACTAATAACATACCACTCAACCCAATGTAATTATATCGCTATTAAGTTTCTGTATGAAACGCTGACCAAAATGTAGCATTCGCCACACAAACTAAATAATATTCGACTGGTATGGATGGGACAGCATTAAGCGGCCCATACACGGCTAACATGTTGTCTAACTTCGCGTGTAACACATGAAAGAATTTCTCGATACACTTGTCAAACGTGCTGTCCAACATCAGAACAGAAACACATATCAGGAACTGCTAGAACTGTTAACTATTATCTTTTCTTCAATAGAGTTCATAGACCGGGAGATGATGACAGCAAAATCCAAGTCATTTGTTACAAGTATGGCGACCCTTAAAGGGTCGAATTAGGTGATTTAAGAAACGAATATTATAATTTTAGGGCTGGCCGGCGCGACGTAATTACAGGCTAATTAATTAAACTTGTCGGAAAAATTACGGTATTCAAACGATTTGTTACACAAAAACTCTTACATTTTTTTGTAGCCCATGAAAATAAACATGGTGGAAGCGCGAAGACATAATTTTTTTCGCGGGGCTTATGGCCCGCCATACTAATTAAAACGCATTAATAATTTTTTTTTTAAACATTGGATATTTTTGTTTTTAAATGACAATATTCACGTGAATCACAATGTCATGCCATTACGACGACGGCTCCAAATAGCCGCCATACGGATTTTTTTAATTATGCAAAAATTATGCAAATCGTTTTGCATAATTAAAAAACTCTACATCTTTGCAGCGGTATGGCGGCTATTTGGAACCGTCGTAATGGTATGGCATTGTGATTCTTGTGAAAGTTTACTTGACTATTGTCATTTAAAAAAAAAATATCATGTAACAAATGTTTAAAAAAAATTATTAATGCGTTTTAATTAGTATGGCGTGTGATAAGCTCCGCCTAAAAAGTATGGCATTGCGGTACCGCCATGTTTATTTTCATGGACTACAAAAAAATTTAAGAGTTTCTGTTAACAAATCGTTTGAATACCGTAATTTATGAGGCAAGTTTAATAAATTAGTCTGTAATTACGCCGCGCCGGCCAGCCCTAAAATTATGATTTTCGTTTATTAAATCACCTAATTCGACCCTTTAAGGGTCGCCATACTTGTCACAAATGACTTGAATTTTTCTGTCATCATCTCCCGGTCTATCACTCAAGATTAAAGAACGATGAATTCGTGACGAACAGCCCTCCTACACGGTACAAAATGTTGTCAATTACGTAGCCCGACCATAAAAATCAGGGACCGAAAATAACTGGTATTTTGAAAACTTTAAACAAAAAAAGCTGGGATAAACCATGATCGTGGAATTTTGTGGAATATACCAAAAGATGTCTCGTGAAACCCGTTTCGATTCCTGCAAGGCTTTTGAAAACTTAACTTTTTATTAAAAAAAAGCTAAAAAACCAAGCTGGAAAGGCTTTTTATTTTATCTGGCAAAAATATAAAGCCAGCTTGGCTTTCTATTTTTTCTGGCAGTAATAAAAAGCCAGCTGGGATTTTTATTTTTTTCTGTTAAAAATAAAAAAGCCAGCTGGGCTTTCTATTTTTTCTGGCAAAAATAAAAAGCCAGCTTTACTTTTTATTTTTTCGAGCTGGAAGTAACAGGTTTCGAAGCCGGAAGTATAAAAAGCCAAGCTAGTTTCTTATTTTCAGGGTCCGGACCAGTAATGAATTTTTTTTTATACTCGGAAAAGTGAGAAACCAGCTTGGCTTTTTATACTTCCTCAAAAAGATAACCAGCTTCAAAACCTGTTACATCCACCTCGAAAAAATAGAAAGCCCAGCTAGCTTTTTATTATTGCCAGAAACAATAGAAAGCCCAGCTGGCTTTTTATTACTGCCAGAAAAAATAGAAAGCCAAGTTGGCTTATATTTTTGCCAGATAAAATAAAAAGCCAAGTTGGCTTTTTATTTTTGCCAGATAAAATAAAAAGCCAAGTTGGCTTTTTATTTTTGCCAGATAAAATAAAAAGCCAAGTTGGCTTTTTATTTTTGCCAGATAAAATAAAAAGCCAAGTTGGCTTTTTGTTTTTGCCAGATAAAATAAAAAGCCTTTCCAGCTTGGTTTTTTTAGCTTCAAATTATTATCGGTCAGGAATAACATGTAAAGTTGCCTTTTTTTCGTAAAAAGTCATAACTGGTTCGATCCCTGATAAAAATCAAACTAACTTGATTTTCGTCTAACCGCATGACACACTGCGTGTCACACTGTCCAACATGCACAGACACAGTTAAATCCCCTTTAAGGGCAAAGAATAACTAAATAAAAGAAAGGACACAGAAGAGTGTTCCGATTGTTTTCCATTTAAATGTACACGGCGAAAAAAGGAAGGAAGGAAGAGAAAAAAAAATCAAACCCTCTTTGAACATTTTACGAATAAGACAAAAAATGTGAAAGCGAAGATCACATATGCAACGAAATGGAATGGCAAATGATTTATTTTCGTAAATAAGAGAGAATGGGCGGAGTTGTCCCAATGTTTTTCGCAGGAATTCTAATGTTTGTTGGTGTAATCCCATGATATTTGAACAGCACGTTTTTCTGTTTACATTCGCGGTATGCTATGCAGAGAATAAGTGGGAGACTCATGCTGGATTCTCTGATATTTTCGGGAAAAATGAGAATTTTATTTGAGAGGAACTTTACATCTCATTTCAACATGTGGGCCAAAACGAAATTTATCTTTTTCTTTAAAATGGGAGGTAATGTGACCTGATGTACATTATTATGAATAGTTTGATAGGATTTTGAGGGATTCAATAAGATTTTGTCGTTCGGGTAATCCTATGTTCTCTCGATTTTTGTTTTTAGCTCGTTGTCTCGGTTGCACTACAATAGTGTATAGCCAAGTTCTTTTCCCCCATTCATGCAAAAGACGAAGGTATATGAAATTACTTGTTTCATTCTAAAAAACACGAACAATTTTATATTTTGTTCGCCTCGGTCTCTACTTATACTTATTTATACTTTGTTTAAGGGGCCCATACACAGTCACGCTTGTCGGCCAACTCGAGTGGGGCAACGATGTTGTCACGCAGATTTGACCATGTGTGGGCGTGTTTGTGGTGTGACATGCAGTATGTCAAGCGGTTAGACAGAAATCAAATTAGTTTGATTTTTAGTGGCGTGGCCGGGTAAGTGTTTGACAGCATACCGTGTCGAGCAAGCTTTCATGTGTGGCACACCAAGTTGGACAACATGTTCGCCGTGTATGGGCTGCTTTAGAATCAAACTTACTGTAGCACACTCACATCGCAGTGATGCTGAAATCCCTACAGCATCTTTGCAACAACAAAGCCAATGTAAAAAGATAAATACATTTAACTTGTTGGAGCAGGACTCGCACACGACAGGTTCCGTACCATCGTACAAGATTTAACAGCCATATGTACTTTTTAGATCGAGCAACAACAAAAGTGTCTTGTATGGAGGCCCCCTTCAATTTTTAATTTAATTTAATTTTTATTTGTTGTTATAGCGGCAATAGAAATACACACTCTGTGAAAATTTCAACTGTTTACCGATTTCGAGTCATAAGATACATACAGATATACGGATGGACAACGAAGGCTTAGTTCCGTTGGTACCCTTTGGGTTTTGAACCCTAAAAATTTTCCCCATATTGCGTATTGCCATTTTCAAAAATTTGCAAGAATGCTGTCCTGGTTTTCTTGAAAATTTGATATATATTTTTCTGTTTATGCTAGGATAGTGAAAGATAGGATTTCAAGCTATCTAAGAAAAATAGCATCTCAAAAATATATGCGAAAAAGGACATCAATAATAAAGATTTTATCCTTTGTCCTTGAACATCCTGGAAGGTGTAATTTTCATTTTATTTTTTTCTGGTTTTATCCACTAAAACATTAAAATTTTAACTTGGGATCTCAACGGGATCAAGGAGTAAAAGTCAAGCATTTTGCACCAATCATTTGATCATAACAAATTCTTAGTTTCTTGAAAATTTCATGAAGGCTAGTAAGCAGAGCTGCGCAATAATTAAGTAAAACAAGTGAAAAAGCTAGAATTGGTCTAAGACCAATGAAACCCTAGATGAATGCCCGTATGAAATTTCGTATGGGTACCCATTTGAGCAATTTTGATTTTTGCAGTGGTTTTTCGCATATATTTCTAGAACGGTTCGTCGGACAGAAAAAATGATTATAACCAATTTTATAGGATTTGATATTCTGAAGAAGTTTTTAGTACAATAAAAATGTCTTGGACTGATCGTTTTCACAGTATACATAAAAAACCTAATTTTTTATATGGCAACATCAAGAATGGATTGCCCGATTTAGTCCATTTTTGAAACTTTATTTGCTAGTACAATGAAAATACCACGTACCAAATTTCAGCTCTCTACGGCGACTCGTTCTCAGGCAGTGTTCAAATATATAATGGAAAACGAAATTTTTGTATGGCAACCCCACGAAGGAGTTGCCCGATTTGTCTCATTTTCGAACTTAATTTTACTTTTGGGCTGCATAGCGAAAATGACCTCGTAGGACAGGAAGATAAAGTCATGATCGAAATTACTAATCGGATTTAGTCGATTGAAGATTAAGACTTTGTTTAAGTTAGGGCTGAAGAACAGATCCAGGAGCGATGGATTTTTGCAATTAAAGAAGGACTGGTACGCAGCGTCAGCTTACCAACTTTGTTAATAACATTTTAAACAACCTTGACGACTTTATAAAGTTTACAGTAGACATTGGTAATAATAGCTTAAATTTCTTAGATATTAACATTTTAATTACTGACAATTCCTTAAGTTTTGACATATATAGAAAGGATACATATTCTGATGCTGTGATACCTTTTAACTCCAATCATCCTTGGTCCATAAAAATGGCAGCCTTCCATAGTATGCTCAACAGACTTATCCAAGTTCCCTTAAGTCCAATAAATTTTAAAAAAGAGTTAAACACGATAATTGACATTGCTACAAATAACGGTTACACGAAGAAAATAGTCTACAAACGTTTATACCAAAAAAATAAAAATGCTGCATTCAATTTAATTTTTCCGGTTGTCAATTGCAAAAATAATTTTCAATGGCGAAAAGTCCCATATATTAAGGGTACAACTAATAGCCTTAAAAATGTTCTACTGAAATACAACATTAAGCCAGCCTTTGTTAACAATAATAATTTAAAGAGAATTTTGGTTAACAACAAAATAAAAAATAAAGTTTCAAATTTAGAAAAAACAGGTATATACAAAATTAAGTGTGACGACTGCTCCGCGGAATATATTGGCAAAACAAAACGAAAAATAAAAACTAGATTTTCTGAACATGTCGCAGGAGCTAAACACATGAAGCCTAAATCGGGTCTCTCAAAACATGTTGCTATAGAAAATCACAGTACAAACATCAATAACCTTACTCTATTACATAATTTAAGCAATGGTTCTATACTTGACAAATATGAAATTTTTGAAATTAGACGAGCTCTAGCTAATGGCAATGTATTAGTGAATGACCAGATAGATTTTTCAGATAGAAGTCCGCTACTTAAACCAGGCCTATTTTTATAATTTGCAGTCAGTAGCCAGCCCTTGATAATGCCCCAATAAGGCGAAACGCGTCGGGATTTTGTATTTAGTAGATTATAACGTAGTTTTAAATTTGTTAAAACTTAAATAAATATATCTGTGGAATATTTACATACAAGTGTTTTGCTAATTAAAAACAAAAAATTAAAAAAATGTTCCACCAAGTGCCCAAATACTCCTCGATTGAATAAATTAAAGAAGGTAGGCTCAGTAGAATTTACTACGTTAAGCTGAAGTGACTCGAAAGGTGTAAGAAGGAATCTGCGCTTTGATCCCTATGTAGTATATTTACATTAAAATCTCCACCCAAAGTACATAAGAATACTGATGGGAGATTTGAGTTCATATTATCTCCCAAACAAAACCGTCACTGCTAGTTCACGGAGCTCATGCTTCGAATTCTCCACCTAATCATCGCTCGGCCGTTTCAGGTTTCTAAATCCCACAGTTCTATTATTTCAGAATTTTACTATACTTTACTCCCTTACGTACCATTTTAAGTACATTATTAATTTGTTTGCTTAATTAGTTCTTTACTTTGTATCATTCTATATACACTCATTGTTATAATTTTATTTGATACCTTTGGATTGTACAAACTTAAAGAGACTTTGTCCTAATTGTACAGTATAAATAAATTCAAATTGAATTGAATTGAAATTTCAAATTTATTATTAACATAACTATTGTTAAGACATAAATCTTTTTTATTTGTACAAGAAAATCAAAAGAAAAACAATATGACTAAGTAGTATGTACTAATGGAAGAGAGACAGAAAGCTCAAACAATTAGAGCATAATAAACTAAAAATATAAAACAAAAAATAACAATATAAAGTAAAAGAAAAAAAAGCAGTGATAACTACTAGGATTAAGAAAAATAAAAACACTACTTCTAATTGTAGTTAAAGTGTTGGACTGGATCATGTTTTTAATCGATTGTGGTAAGTCATTCGATATTCTAATAGCATGGCAAAAAAAACAGACGTTGGGTGATAAGGAAATTATTCCGCCGTAGTAACAAATGATGTGTTCTGTTGAACCTGGAGAATACCAAGAGGTCGTAAAGATACCGAGGACATTTAAACTTAATAATCAAGATAAACAGAAATATAGCACCCCAAAATTGAATTCTTAAATTGAGAAACATGATCAAATCTCCTGAGACTATGCACGTATCGGATGATAGAATTAAAGGCAATCTCAACTTTTCTTCTATTATTGTAATCAAGCTTCCCAAATATTTCACATCCATAAGTCATAATAGGTATTAGCAATGTACGCACTAAAAATAGTCGCGTAGGCACGGGTGTGAAATGGCTAGACACCCACCCATATAGAACGAAGTCCTGCATGAACTCTACTCACAACAGAATTGATATGCAGATCCCATGTAAGTGTTTTATTGAAAATCACCCCAAGAATTTTAGCTAAATCAACAATAGCAATGTTGTTAACGGAAACTGACGGAAAACCATCCATATTTAGTACCGCCTATGTATCAGCAAACACTTAGATTTTGCGGGTTTAAGCCTTAGTTTGTTGTTACAGGACCACAAGTAAATAGCCTCCAAATCCTCATTTACCCTAGAGATACAATCCTCAATCAGGTCAAGTATACTAGATCTATACAATTTAACATCATCAGCATATAAGTGCAGATTAGAATACTTGACGTGAGTAAATAAATCATTTATAAATATGAAAAATAACAGGGGCCCAAGAATGGATCCCTGAGGTACACCAGATACCACTGGTAAAAAAGATGATTGAGAACCATTTGAAAAAACTGCTTGTGAACTGTTGCTCAAGTAGTCATAAATTAACTTTGCAGAATGATGAGAGAAGTTAAAATTCCTTATAAGTTTCGTGTGAAGAAGTCTATGATTAACGATTTCAAAGGCATTGGAGTAATCTAAAAGAACTAGTACCGTTAGTTCATCTTTATCGACCGCACGCGCGATTTTTTTGCTCACTTTAAGGAGAGCAAATGTACAGCTATGGCCCAGGACAAAAACCAGATTGATACTTGTGCATAACATTCAAAAGTAAATAATGAGAGATTTGTAAGTGCATAATTTTCTCAACTACCTTAGAGAGAAATGGTAATATACTAATAGGCCGAAACTCACTACAATGCGAGCTGGTGTTTTTAGGAACTGGAATTACTTTAGCGGCCTTCCATGGCAGAGGAAACCTACTAGTAGTAAAGCACGAGTTGCAAATATGTGTGAGTGCAGGAAGAATATAGGGCAAGCACATGTTAATGAATCGAGGGTTCAGGTTATCCGCCCCAATCGCACAGGATTTGATACTATTAATTACAGCAAAAATGTCTTCATTTGTGACCCGAGAAAAATTAAAAATTGGAGCTGAAGAAGAATAGTTCACAGCTACATGAGATTGAATAATGACAGAAGAAATTCATTGCTAGCTGAATTGGGATCAATGGCTAATTATTTTTACGAGATGAACTAATGCCACTCATCCGCAAGTTTTCCCAGAGGATTTTTAAAGGAAGTTTAGATTCATAAAAATGCTTTTTAGCTTTGCGAATAGCTTAAATAGTACCATTGCGTAAGGTTTTATATTACCCAAGGAAAACAATAAGTTTGAACTTCTTCCATTTAAGATATGCATTATCACGAGCTGATAAGTGCAGAAAACTTATTGTTGATATTTAAAATAATAGACGACACATCAGATGAAATGAAGTGCTACCGGGAGCAGGTGTAGATGATGCCTCAGATTTCCCTCTATTTCTTTCCCTCGCCCGTTTATCAGGCATGACGTAAGTAATTACAGCAATAATAAATAATTAAGCGTTAAAGAAGCACAAACACTGCAGACGATAAAATTTCTTAATCACTGTGATTATCAAAAATTAAATGCATTAGGAAAGCGCTAGGCTAATACAGATCACAGAGATAAAAACAAAACGACTTTAGATGAAGCGGAACGGGGTTTTTGAACAACTTTACTCCACTAAGTATAGAACTAAAGAAATTGAATTGAAAAATGAAATTTTTTTATGGTAACCCTACGAAGGAGTTAGGCGATTTGGCCCATTTTCGAACTTAATTTTAGTTTTTTGTGCAAAGTTTCAGCTTTCTAAATACACGCGTTCACGAATTATCGTGAGGACGGACGGATGGACAGACGGACATACAAGAATCAAAATAACTTTTAATTTTATGCACGGGTGTCGAATCCATTTTGTTCCACCATCATTATTTCTACCTTATAGATTGCATCTAGGGTATAAGAATGATTCATACACTCTTTGAGGAGTATATTAAAATTTTCAAATGAGCAATCTGAAAGCTCGGCAATCCCTTAGCTATAGATTTGTATATGTCTTATCAAATAGATTAATTTTAAGTTGATGACATTTTTAAAATTAATTTGTTTCCACAATCATTTGTGGTGGCCTAAAACATAAACTTGCTTCATATAAAGACCATTCACATTTCGGTTAATATAAATGCAGTATTACCATCAAATCCATGATAATTTTATAAATAACAAAATAAATTTTGAATTTATTCTTTTTCTAGATAATCAAATCGTACAAGTTTATCCGAACTCTAGACAGAGTACATATATAACAACAACAACAACACAACTTCCCAGACGAAGTACAGCAAATGGAAATAAACATAAATCACCTCCTCCTATTTTGAGAAAACCATTTGATTCAACCTTGAGACGGTAAATTGTTTCAACAAATTTGTCTTAAGACAGTTTTTACCCATTAATTTTAATTTTATTGTGAAAATTCTCTATTACAGAACTAATGTAGCAAAAAACCTCCAAAATAAGCAGCGAGTTATCAAAATGCTTTTCGTCTTAGTCCTTGAATTTTTCATCTGTTGGACACCGTTATATGTGATCAACACTATAGCTCTATTCAGTCCCGGCATGGTCTATCAAAATCTTGGATATACGGCGATTAGTTTTTTTCAGCTTCTGGCATACTCATCAAGTTGCTGCAATCCAATTACGTATTGCTTCATGAACGCAAGCTTTCGAAGGGCATTCCTTGATACCTTTAAAGGACTAAAAATTAGAAAACGTTCCTCCCTGAAGAGTACACAAGAAGGGGAGCTTGAAAGCCCTAAAGTGGTGGCAATCAACAACACTTAAAAGAGGAATGATGCTATTTAATGGAATTTTCTCTGGATTCATGTAGTTTGTTTTTTTTTTTTCTTTTTTACTTTGTAATGTAAATTCGTTCAGATTGTGTAAATATTTGCAAAAAAAAAAATAAGTCTTTCCTCACCTAAGTGTAGATTATTCGAAATTAAAGTGATTCATATCCCATCCCCATGCCTTTTTATTTTGCCTAAATTTTTTTGTGTTTGCTTACTTTTTTTCTTTGTAGTGATTTCAAGCTAAGCTGTTTGGGAGATTATGAGACTGGGAGGCATTCTGGGGTATATTCCGTACACACCCCGCGCCTATTGGATGAAGCTGGTTAATAATTTTACATCTGAACAGTTTAAGTTAATTTGAACCCAGAAATAAAGTAAACTTGGGTCTATAAAAACCCTTTTTGGATGCTAATAGAGATGGGGTGGATAAAATGATAAATTGTACGTAATGCAATGTTTTTTTTTCCTTTAAATTTTAATAATGAGCAAAATCGCGGTGGTAAATAAAACAAGGCAGGTACACACTAATCAATCGAAATCAAAACGCAAACGCATGCGTTCGCAGCTTTGCAAGCACACGTAAACAATTGTAGTGCGTGTGAATGATTTGTTATGGTCGCGCGTACATATTTAATTAGTGGCGCCCCTGATAATGCTACACCAGTAATGTGAATACAGGGTGTTTCCTCCATGGTGGTCAATAGAGCAGGAGCTGATGGTACTTACCTAACCAAACCATAAAAGGAGAGTCTATAGCTTACAGTTTTTATAAAAAAAAAATTTATGTTAACGACCTTTCTGCAAAATAATAATTTTTAGTTTAGACCACAATAACTCCTGATATGAGAGGAGTACCTGACTGGTTGAGCAGTCGTTGAAAAGTTCTGCATACAATGATCTTTTAACTCTGACCTTACGATCTGCACTTTTTAAGATTTGTGAAAAACTATCTTTTTTTGTTAATCACCCTGTAACTCCGAAACGGTTGATATGCACATCCCCCCCCATGCCATACAATTTTTTATTTGGCTAGGTGAGTACTATTAGTTCCTCCTGCTCTATTGACCACTATGGAGGAAACACTCTATATAGTAGAAACGTAAATCTCTTCCAAAATCTGAAAAGTTAGCAACTATGAAACAATGGAACGACCGATTTTGGGGACCTAGTGCAGGAAACATCTGCTATAACATGTCTGCAGAGTATTTTCAATAAGACAATTACATCGAATGCATATGCGTAAGATAGAGAAAACTCAATCTGGTTTGGCGACATCTATAGGTGAAGTGAGTAGAAATTGTCCAAGATGTAATTTATTGAAGACCCGTCTTGTCATTAATCGTGTTTTGTTTACGTGAATTTTCTGTCTGTTTCAAGGGAAATAACTACAGTTATTATTTATGTTTATAGGAAGAAAATATAAAGAAAGCTCTCCATCCTTTTGTACATGTGATGGTCTATACGCTACAGCCACCGACATGTTTATAAATGGACTGCTCGTTGAACCAATAACGCATTATTTCCCACTGAACTGTAACGATTGATAACGACAAATTGCTTAAGGTTCAACGGTATTTGCAGAAGGTAATCAAACTATTCCTACCAAAATATCCTTGTAAAAAACACTTCTTTCGACTCATAATTAAAATTTAAAAATATTCCCAAATACCTTTGTGGTAAATTCGGTAAATCCCACTGACATGTATATAAGTAAATTCCCATATAATTTACATATAACGCCAGATTACGACAGTTGGTAGTATTGACAGTGAGAGCATACCTTCTGAAATCTAAATTGGTGCCACATAAAATATTTAATCAATCCATTTATATACATGCCAGTGCCTATAACAGCAAAACCAGGTTTACAATAGCTGCGTTTTTAAGCTCTGTGATCTGATCCGGTTCAATTTTACGAAAGTAAAATAACAATAATTCGTGATCCACATGAAGATCAGGCTCAATTTTCGTGATCCGCAAACGCCAGTTATTGTTCTCACAGCTAGATGGCTTTTTAAATATACATGCTGGCTACCATTAAATATAAAAACCAACTGTCAGCCAAATTTTGAACAGACAGACCAAATCATATATATGTTTTTACGTAGCCCAAGAAGCAGCTGGGAGCTTCATGTAAAAAATAATTGCTGAAAAATGTTTTAAGTATACCACAAAATTTCTTCATCTAATGCAGCCATATTTTCAAATTCTTTACTCAAAATGTTAACCTTAAAAAAAAACTCAGTTATAATCTACCAACCTCTAAAACTCAAGGTTGACCATGATTCAGTTCGTTCTTTGATTCTCATCAGATCAGACGTAAAAAAAAACCCAGCTAATATTTGTTTGGAATTTTTGTAACTATACCTTGTCTTAAGGTGGAATTATAGTGAATGCAACGCATTCATCGCTTGCTACGTTTCTGTTGTTAATTGTGGAAAACAAAAACAACATCATGGGAATTAAGCTATACCGATGCTACGTTGAATTCACTGTACTTAATTCTAATTTTAAATATACGTTTAAATACTTGTCTTAAAAACACATAGTATTAAAGGCATTTATGAATAGAAATGTTCAATGCAAACATATTCAGCGCCATCTAGTTTTGTCAAAACACAAGTTTTAAAGACAAAAGGGGACATATCATATGCAATTGTGTTTTGAGTCTCGATCACATACATGTATAACATAGATCGCTGATACTACTGAAATCGCTTACATTATTTAACATTATTACGGAATCACTTATCTAATTGTTTCTTTTTGGTTTAAGTACTGTATTCCGCTGAACTTTAAATAATAAGTTCTCTACGAAATCCACCATAGTCCATTTTCAGTTCAATTGCAATACAACATTTTTTTTTCTCTGTCTACTTTTAGGGGTAGACAGATAAAAATTGCTTAATTTTATTTCCAAAAAAATCGGGTTTGAGGAATATTTGATGTTATATGAGAATAATAATTTTAAATATATTTTGAATTTGTTGAGCTTGTAATATGAATGTCAAAGCAAAAATTAAATTTGAAATTTGGATAGTTTTCACACCCCTGACAACAAAAGTGAACCAATATGAAATAAAAGATCAAGCAGTAACGAAGTCACAAATTTGAAACCGAATTAAATTATTATTGCCCGCTACTGGGTTATTTAATTAAAACTTGAACTTAGTCACAGGCTGCATGATCAGCACGCCAGCACATGTACTAGTCAAGTACAACAAAAGCTTTTCAAAAGAGCTTGCAAGCTCTTTTATACTTACGCCAGTAGAAGCATCAGGCACTCAGCCACTGAGAAGCTCTGACCCCCAGCTATAAAAAGCACGCCATTCGCCCACAGAAATCAGTCTGGTCAGCGAGCTCGACGAGTTAGGTGATCAGACATTTTTCTGGGTGACTAGTGGAGCGCGAAATTCCCACACTAGTAGACCCTTGCACGCCGTGTGAATAATCCCCGTACATTTCTTAACATTTCCTTAGTACATCGTGTGATTTTTCCCCGTACCATCCATTTTCATCCGTTGTATTAAGGTTAGCGTGAACCATCCCGCCTTAACATTTCCTTGGTATGTCGTGTGATTTTTCCCCGTACCATCCGTCCTCATCCGTGGTGTTAAGGTTAGCGTGAACCATCCCGCCTTAACACTTAATTGGTACGCCGTGTGATTTTTCCCCGTACCATCTGTCCTCATCAAATATTCTCTTGATACGTCACCGTCTCCCTCTCAGGTTATTATAGTGTTGAATTCAGAATTATTAGCATAGTGGTAAGCCGTGTGAAGTTCCCCTTACAACTACATAGTCTCTAGTATAAGTGATAAATAGAACTAGATTAAGTTAGCTGTGTAACTGGTAGGCTATTTTTTCTAAATAAAGAAATATTTTATTTAGATTGTAACTGAAGGAGTTTCATTTTTAAGAAACCCTGGTCCGACGAGATATCCGCAGCCATCCCACCGAAACTCCGTTAGAACTTTATTGGTGAATCTTTGATAACACCATCACTGGGGAAGAAGATACAGATATCTACGGAGGTCGCCATTATTTTTAAATTATTGGAAAGACCCCGGCAAGAAACTGTTCTTTTATTCGCACTAAGTTATATCACAACCTAATTAAAGATTGTGAACACCAAGTGAGACCATCTGGGAAGAACGATGCCTATCAACAGACATGAGAGATATCAACGATGCATTATGATACTCTGAACATATTTTATTAACAATGTTTATTTTAATTAAGCGGGAAAGCCTTGGGGGTTTAAAGTTTGATCTTGTAGATTTTGAAAAATCTAGTACAGAACTCAATTCCTTAGATCCTGAGAAGAAGTTTGAGTACCAACACTCCTACACTCAGAGGCTTACAGATTTTTCGTACCTTAGATCGACTCTAACTCGGTAGGGTTATGTCCGATCGGAAAACTGGTGTCACTGTTCGCCTCAGCTACAATTCGTAGAAGAAAACTTTTCTCTGTATACTTTTAGGGTGGGGTAGGAACCCTCGGCAGTGGGGGAGGTGGTTCTAATACGGCATGTTACATATCAAATTAAAAGTCGTGCCGAGTTCTATATGGTGGTGTGCTTTTTTCCCGATTCAAAAAACTTTTTCGGGAGGTTTTTATCGTCGTAAAAGCTATTTGCATGCACTTGGGTCACATACACCCCAGTTACTACATTTTCGGATATATTTGTGCAGTTCTTTCTTCCATGGCCATAAGTGTTCTGTTGTGAACATTTTTCTCATAGAAAGTCATTTTTCACGATTTTCGAGATGTAGAAAAGTCCACTTTTCACCCAAGAAAGTCGATCAAGCTATATCCGATCGCCAGTCGATTAATTGAAATATACATTGTTAATAAAATACATCTCTGTTGTCTGTTGATGTCAGTCCTAAGGTTTTATGAAAAGTGGGTCTTCCCCTTTCTAACCCCTATAGCGGAGGAGTGGAGCATGGGAGTGGGAACCAAAAAAAAAATACAGGTAAGCCATTTTCGTATTCCATACAAAACTATGAAAGTTTCATCCAAATCGGATATGGTCGAGTTCAAAGGCGATCGATTTCGTGTGGAATGATTTTATAACTTAAGAAAAGCCCAGCTTCTGTCTGTAATGCGTTCGAATCCCAGCATTCCTCTGTTATTGTTTTTTTTTAATTAATCAAAATTGAAAAAAAATTAATATACGCTCGATTCCCGGCATGCTTTTTCCTTCTTTAAATTAAAAAATAAATAAAATAAAATAAAATAATTAAATAAATAAAATGAATAAAAATATTTGGGTTTTTTATTTTTATATATAAACTTAAGAGAGAATCCCGTTCTAAGAAGGGGCAGCTTTAAATTGTTAAACTGTAATTGTTAAATATTCTCAAAACAAGCAAAAATTGACGAAAATTGACCTTTCGAACGAAAGCTGAGAGGTAATATCAAAATATCATAAATGACAATACTTTCCTGAAAGAACAGATATTGTGCTTATGGAATCCTTTGGAATATTTAGATAGGTACGTGAATCTTTTGGTAGATTTAATATACCTTGATTCCTCAATAATATAGAAGATCGCTCAAGGCGAGATTCCATATGTTTATTTTAAGAGCACTAGCAACCCAACGCACAAAAAATATTTACATAGTAATTATTAATTGTCAATGGAAGCTTGTTATGGATCTGCACTGATTAGCATCTAAGACATGAACCTCCGCTGTTGCTCCACATACTCTTCTCCATTTAAAATTCATCGAAAAATTCTGCATGAAAGGGGTTGAAAAAGATTGATTTTTGTTTTTGGAGACTGCCTGTCCGGTTTCGCGCCTCTCAAGTTGGACAAACGTTTTTCACGCCGCATTTAGCACAAACTTGTTTTAATTTTGTAAATTTCTGCGATAAATTTCTGTGAGACTCCAGAGAACTACTTACTTGTTCCGGAGAAGATAGCAGCAGAAAATATCATTATGGACATGATAACGTGGAATAATTATTATAAAACAAGGCATACCTAACTGGATATTGAAAAGTGAGCTCGAAAAACCACGCTGTGAATTTGCGCACAAACTTTTGAAGACCGCAAACAAGAGATTACTACGAGAAGAACTATGCGAAGGAAAATATTAAGTTAAGTAAGAATTAATTTTATTATATTCTTAAATTGCTAAGATGCGGAGCAAAAAAAATTAAAACAATTTAAAAAAAAATCCCGGATTTATTATTTAATATTTTTCTCTTTTTTCTTGCTGCAGCCAGGATCACTTCCCTGCAGCGAAACTTAAGCGACAATAGAGCTGCACAATGCAAAGCATGAGAGTAAATGCGACAGAGCTAAAAATTATTTATGTTATCGAAGTGATATAAAGGCGAAACATACGCGAATATAAATTTTGTTCGCTTTATCTTACATGAACACGTGCATGTGCGCTGTTTTGTGCTCGAACTTCTGAAAATTTTACAGTTTCAAGATTTTCGGTTCTATTTTTCTATTTCGGCGTAAACAGATCCTCTGGAACTTAGGCCACAGCAAGGCCCATTCTTCACCCTCCAGATTCAGAGCAATAACTCACAGGTCCCTGCCGGATGCTTTAACAAAATTCAGAATTGGCCCCCAACCCTCCCTGCCGGGCTCTTGCAGTTCTACCAGAGGGTGTGAGCCAAGGAATTTGTAACGCTTTCCGGAATGAGCCGGACAGTGGCACAAGTAGTGAGTCACCGTTTCGGGCTCCTCTCCGCATCCTCTACATTTAGGATATTCAACAAGTCTCATCTTGTGTAGGTGACCCCTGCGAAAAGAGTGCCCAGTAAAAATTGACACAAGTGTTGGCTTGCTCAGTCCCAATTTATTTTTCGTCAGATTTGGGTTAGGTTTACCCCACAGTTCCTTAGTAGTTCTGTCCGAGGGATCATCCAGCCAAAGGCGACTGTGTTGGCAGTCAGCCCAGGCCGAAATTCTAGATGTAAAAATGTTTGGTGCAATCCCGATTGAAGAGGATGATTCCTCCGAGGTTGCACCAATACGAGCGAGCTCATCCGCCCTTTCGTTTTTGCTGATATCGCTATGACGTGGCACCACCTAACGAGTACGCTGTTATACAGCTAGAGGGAATTTAGGGTAGTTTTGCACTCCAGTACCAGCTATGATGTTACGAAGGGTTTTGATGTGGCTTTTACTCGGACAAACCAGCCGAGTAAATGGCAATCTCCTTGTTCACCGTATCCATACATAATAGATATGAAGAGAAAGATATATGGTAGATTAACTGAAGTTTTATATCAGTATATTTTAATCTGAAGTTGGCTAAGACAGTAATTGTGCCATATTTCACAGACTGACAGCCATCTAATGTTGAGCAAACTTAACTCTGTTTGTCAAAGGAATTTGAAAGTTGGGTTCAATGATGTTATTTGATAATCGATACATTTATAAGCTCCTTCGTATCGCTCTAATATCTGCGCATATAATATTACTTATTGGCACCTCCATTGAAACATATCTAGCTAGGCGTTAACTTATAGTCTTACAAAAGTTGATAACTAATAAAGCCCAGCTAAACTACATGAATATGAGAAACTGCAGTTCTTGGATTCAACCAGAAATCTTCAGCTTCTTATTCCAAGACAGATGTCTTAGTATGGTGAATGCTCTTACTTTGTCGTGGAATTATCTCTCAAGTAATATTCAAAGGAAGGAAGGAAGGAAGGTTCCAGCAAAGCTTTCTCAAGAATCATCAGGTAATTAACATTTTGACTTACTAAATAAAATAGTCGGGCTGTTCTTAGATTGTACTTTTTTTTATGTAAATAGATACCTATTTTTTGAGTATTTCTATCAGTTTTACGTTTCTTTTTATACCCTAGATGAAATCTAAAGTGTATACTAAGTTTGTCATTCCATTTGTAACATCTATAAATAATGACGGTAGAGCAAAATGGATTGGACACCCACGCATAAAATTAAAAGTTATTTTGATTTTTGCATGTCCGTCTGTCCGTCCGTCGCAAGATAACTCGAGAACGTGTGTACTTAAAGAGCTGAAGTTTTGCTTATGGGCTTTCAAAAAAAGGAAAGTTAAGTTCAAAAATGATACAAATCGGGAATAATTCCTTTGTAGAGTCGCCATACAAAAATTTCGTTTTTCACTATACAGGGTGATTCTGATCAAGATACCTTCCGGTATACTACGCGATTCCTTGAGGTAAGCTAATCAAAAAATTGTTCCACATAGCCCCCCCCCCCTAGAAACCATCCTTTAGGAGTGGTGGCCAGTTGAAGATATTCGTGAACCCTGATGGGAATAAATGAGTTTAGCTTTTGAACCACCATATAGATTTTGGTTATTGTTGGCTTATTACATAGCCAAGAATAGTAGCTGTCAAAAAGTGTATTACTCTGTATTTTCTAATTAAGCATCTTTAAATTATTCTCAAATATTTCCAAAATTTTGATTTTTTTACACACAAAAGTTTTTGAAATAAATAACGGTATTTATGAAATTTGCGTGTAAAAAAATCAATGTTTTGGAAATATTTGAGAATAATTTAAAGATGCTTAATTAAAAAATACATAGTAATACACTTTTCGACAGCTACTATTCTTGGCTATGTAATAAGCCAACAATAACCAGAATCTCTACCATGGTTCAAAAGTTATACTTATTTATTGTCACAAATATTGGCGAAATCTTCAACTGGCCACCACTCCTAAAGGAAGGTTTCTAGGGGGGGGGGCAATTTTTTGATCGGCTTACCTCAAGGAATCGCGTGGTATACCGGAAGGTATCTTGATCAGAATCACCCTGTATATTTGGACACTACCTGAGATCGCGTCAACATAGAGAACTGAAATTTTGTACATGGTGTTTTTATAGTAATAGCAAAAACAAATCAAGTAACCCCTTCTTGATGTTCTCATATAAAAATTTTGGATTGTTACGTATAGGTACTGTGAAAACAATCAGTTATAGACATTTTTATTGTACTAAACACTTCTTGAGAATATGAAATCCTATAAAATTGGTTATAATCATTTTTTCTGTGCAGCCTTTCTAGAAATACATGCGAAAACCTCCTTTGGAGCTTGCGATACACCTTGAAAAGCCATATAACGGTCTTCCCGGCGGAGGTCAAAGCGGGAAGGTACCTCCTTGGCTCAGACATTTATAATAAGGAGATTGCCATTTGCTCGGATAGCCAAGCGGCCGTCAAGGCCATGCCAAAACCCTTCATAACCTCCAAGCTAGTACTAGAGTGTAAGACCACCCTGAACCCTCTCTCAGTGTAACAGGGTACTCGTTCTTTGGGTGGCTGGTGAGGTGACAGAGATGTTATTGGAAAAAGCGGACGAGCTTGCACGTCTTGGGGCGGCCTCAGACGCACCTCCCTCCACAATTGGGATCGCTCCGGGATACCTGGTCTCTACAATTACGACTTCGAGCCAACACCGCTGTATTTGATTAGACGGCCCTTCGGGTAGAACAACAAAGGAACTGTAGGGTAAACCTAACCCAAGTTCCACAAAAACGCTGCTAGGGCTGAGCAACCTACCATGAGAATTCTTGTGTCTATTCTCACTGGACACTGTTCTCTCAGAGGTGACACATAGGATAGGACTGGTTTAACCCTACATGGAGAGAATGCGGAGAGCAATCCGAAAGTGTGACCCAGTTCTTTGTCATTGTCCGGTTCTCTCCGGAAAACGTTATACATTCCTTAGCTCACACCTCCTGGATAAATTGTATGAAGCACGTAAGGAGGGTTGGGAGCCAATCTTATTATTTTTAAAAGCGTTTGGTTGGGACCTATGAACTTACTCAGGGATCCTGAGGGTGAACAATGGACCTTGTTGTATCCTACGTTCTCGGGTTCTCTCTCTAAAGCAGTTTTATTATTTTAAACAATTTTGTTGCCATATAGAAAAACAGCCAAAGCACATTTATCTAGTCACCCTTAAATAAAATAGAAAAAAACATCACATGTAGATACCTACTATTTTACAGATTTTTTTTAAAAACAAAGAAGTGAAATATTTAACTAAGTTCATTGACGTACAATTAAAAAACAGGAGTAAGTATATGTTTTCATTTTTAAATTGGAATTTGGAAAAATGAAGAAAGTTGACAGCTAAAATTTGAAAAAATAAATGAAAGTTTAACTTTGTTTTTTTTTATTTTACCTTATCAATGGCTGCCTTGTGCTTGGTGGATTTCAGTTGAAGCTTGAATATCCGACTTTATGTTCGTCAAGTTCAGGCTCAAGTCTCCTTTGAGGCAAATGTTCAACTTATTTCTTTCCTTTGTGAGGAGCTAGGCAATAAAACTAAATCCTTTTACAACTAAATATGTTGACGGAAACAAGATGAGAAGTGGTTCAGTTTTGCCCCACAGTTGTGGATAAGTGTCCAAAGGCTTCATCCAGACTACCTTGTAACAACTCTGCTTGAAAATGATTTTCGCCTCACAGTCATACTTCAGATCTAGAAACTTCGTCTGCAAAGAGTTATCCAGCTTATCTTCAGCTTCAAACGAGAAGGGATCTAGAATCCAATCCGAATATTTTAACTTGGTCAAATCTTCAAATATTGATTCCATGTCAGATTTAAACTGATCAAGGTGATCAGTAAAAATTAGTATTTTATCTTCTGAGAGTTCAGGAGTGTCGTTATTTAACACTGAACACTTTTTAATGGGCGTAGACTGAATCAGGTCTTTACGGCCAATATTTACCTTATGAATATCAAACTCGGCGATGAATGATGAAATAATTCCTTTGGCCTTGATAAGGTTCATCTTGTTTCCTTGTAGCCTGTCGAGAAAGCCACCTCATGGCCATATGTAGAAGCAAGCGTTCGAATTCCTCATCATTTTCATGCAAAATTGTCGAAACAGACGATTATTGAGGGAATTAGGTTTGATCTTGTTGACACCAGTAATAACCAGTTGTAGGACACCACACAATTTTTTTGCAGCTAATTAATAGTAATGACCAATGACACTTCTTTCTTAAAGTGGGCTAAAAACCCAGCAGGATGACCTGACATGGCAGGAGCACCGTCTGTTGCGCAAACGCTCACGTTTGTTAGGGGAATCTCTTTTTGCTCAGAATAATCTTGCTCTACTTTAAAAATCGACGATCCACTCGTATTAGTGATCAAAGTTCTAGCAAACAACCTCGGTAATTCCTTTTTATTCATTGATAAACCTCACATAAGCTAATAAAATTGCTTTATTAACAATCACAGTTGATTCATCAATCTGCAATGTAAATTTACTTTTTTTTTCAACAAATTGGTGAGCTTGGATTCAACGCCCGTGGCCATTTTGTCAATTCGCCTGAAAACAATATTGTTGCTCAAAGGAACCGATTGACTTATCTTATTACTAGGGCCTAGCATGATTTCAACAATTTTTTTGATAGCCGGTAAAACAAGAGTTTCGCCAATTGTGTGAGATTTACCACATTTAGCGATCAATAAAGACACCTCGTAAGTAGCAAGAAGACCTTTGTCAAGATCGGTTGCTCGTTTTTTAAATAATTCACTCACATTAAGTCGTTTATCAGTTTTATCTTTGAGGTGTTGAAAATAACTAAGTTCTTTACTCACTTTATCTCTGTGTGATAAATGATCTTTCATTCGCGAAGACTTCATTACTAGTAAATGTTTTATCGCACAAAAGACAATGTGGAAACGGCACATTCTGCAGTCACGCGATAAACCGAATTTTAAATACTCAGTTGAGTATTGACGATACTTCTTCTGTTTTGAATTCATTGTGCATGAACTTCTACACTTCAAAACAAACGCAGAAAAACACAAAATACACGCACAAAAACTGATGGTGAGGCACACAAAGGCTAGTGAAGTCTGAAGACGAATATAGGCCTATGGCAAGTGTATTGTGATTGCAGGAGGGAGGAGGGGGTTGAGTCACCAGTTGGCCGCGATAAGCAACAACAGCTGGAGACTGTGAAGAGGGGTGAGTGCAGTGAATTCGCCGGGTGAGAATAGCCAGTGACTCGTGCTACCCGGCAATTTCTACTGTACAGTACTATTTAAATCCCCCCCCCCCTTGAATACTCATCGTCCCACAATTATTTATTGCCCCCTGATAACCCAAATCGCCCACAGGTTGGAAGCCACTGATCTAAGGTACCTTGATTGTACAAAATTATGACTAATAATAAATTGAATTGAATACAGTACATCGAAAATGCTGTCTTGGTAGGTCCACTGAGAAAATTTTAGTACCTATATAGAAATCCATATAAAAATCTGAAGAAAAATACTTCGAATCTCTTCTCAATCATATAAAACATGAAAACCAATTTGGGATTTTCACGTTTAATCTAAACTACCAATTATACTAATACATTCAACTAAGGTAAGTTTATTCTCTTCGATCAAAACATGGAAACTCCTTGTTATCCCTAGACATGATGATGATGTATGACTAGACCTAGACTAGATCCTATAAGGACCGAATTACATTTCATAATAGGAAGACCAAAACCTGATAGGAATGAATACTCATTCTTGTGACCATATTATGTTTTCCCATCACAACAAAATTGTTCTGTGCCTGTGATCAATCAGCTAGAAGAAGTCATCCGATTAGTACCTACCAGTCCACCCTAAATGGACCATAGCAATTTGACGATTAATCACTTTACACCCATAAAGAAAAATTTACTGCCATTTTTTGAACATTTATGGTTGAAATTTACGCCCGTATGTTACCAATAAGAAAAGGTCTGCTTTTAATTTTTATTATTTTTTTAATTTCGCAGGGAATGAATCAACAGGTTACATATACAGCATTAGGGCATATGCCTTTATTTGAGTGGTTTAAATTAATGTTTTCACAAGATACATTATGGGTTTGCCATTAAACACAAAATGTTCAACAAATCAACACTAATTGCGACCATATTTCAAACACAGGATCAGAATTAATCTGGGGAAATTCAATAAAATTTTTGCACACAGCAACAAGCGTATAACAGCAGATGGAGTTGTGTGAGAATTTTACTAATGGCGATATCGTTTCATTTAATCCTAAGCCCCGAAAAGGTATGACGAGATTGGATTAATAAAAGAATCTTTTGCTTTCTGTATGTATGAGTGTGTGTATACGTATATACTCAGCCCGAACAACACAAAAAAGGTCGAAGGACGTCCGAAAAAGCAGTCAATTCTTTGTCTAGATCCAGAAGTTTGCGAAAGCACCTACTTAATTACTTACTAAAATTAATTTAACTTCGTTCTGGATAATGAGAGCAGCAGCCAGCAATCAGTAATTACGAATTTTCTTCCCTGTTATGATTATATAGGACATGGTAGAAAATTTTGGAATTAATTAAGAATTTGCATTCCCAATTAGGGGAGTTTATAAAAGAGAAAATTTTATCTGTTATCTTATGAAAGATAAGTAAACACTTCTTGTTTTTTCCACAACGTACATACATATTTTTATTCTTCAATGTAATGTATATGTGTAATTTATAATGTAACCGCCAACGCGTTTCCTCTTATCAGGACATCATCAGTGAGTGCTCTTGTTGTACAACAAGAGCCCTGATGATGTCCTGATAAGACGAAACGCGTTGGGTTGGGGGTTACATTATATGTAAAATAAAAATATATATGCACGTTGTAAACAAGAAGTGTTTACTTATCTTTAATTAGATGGCAGTTAAAATAAATCTATTCCACCATGTGTTAACGGTAGAATCTGTGAAAATTTTATGCTGAAATTGTTTTCTGAATTGAGAAATTGCAGAATGAGTATATCGAATTAACTCTTCCTGTTTATTACACGCTTCAATTTTTAGTTTCACTTGTATGTAAGTAAGAAAATCCTGTTACACTCAATTTTTACCTATTTCCATATATCCGATCAACTTGAAAATTGGCATGCGTACATAACTCTCGTGGCAAAATACTTCAAGAATTCAGAATAGCGGACGAATTTTGCTCGAATTTGACTTAAAATAAAATCATTATCTAGAAATTCTTTGTGTTAAGAATTAGGTATGAATTGTACATCAAAATTTTAGAAATTCAAAATGGTCGCGCCAATATGCTAGATTTCCGATCGAAATTTATTCATTCAAAATGGTGGTAGGTACTATACCAATATGGCGAACAAATATTTTCATTTATGCTCCAATTTGACTCAAAATCGATTTCTAAAGGCTGAATTACAATGTGACGCTGTCGCGAGTGGCGGACGCTGTCGCTAATAAGGTACCTCCGGCAAATAACGCCCACCTAATTTGAAAATGCAATAAATCAAGTATTTGGTGATATAGAAGTAGAAGAACAAGTTTTCCGTGAAGTTTATTTATTTGCACAACTAAAAAAATAGAAAAACTATAACAGAAGTGGGTATTTAAAAAAATAATTCAGTTTTATAAAACCTTTTCGAAGGGCTTTATTAAACGACCACAGTATAATAAGGCCCAAAGCAAAAATTAACTTTTTCAAAATCTTAATCAGAGGAATAATTCCCTTTAATCTTACTAAAACTAAGAAAATCAACAAAATTAGGTTATTTTAAAAAATTTCGAATAAAAATGGGCCTTTTTACCCCCCAGGGTGATAATAAGGCCCCAACAGTTTTAGTTATAAATTTCTTAACCTACAACAGAGTAAATCCAAACAGCCTTCATTCTTTGGAACTAAAATAATGGCACAATCATAATCCTATATATTTAGGTTAGGTAGGGTAATAACGCCCACGTTCTACTCTAGTGGGCCTTTTTACACCTATGACAAGATTTTACAAAATTACTCATTAATCAAATAAAAACAATGCTGGGCGAAAATAAACACCGAAATCATAAATTACATTTCCTACCGTTCAAACAAAACAAATTACTACATGTGGAAATAGCAATTAAACAACGGAACTTATGATTTTGTCTAGGCAAAAATTATAATTCCAAGAAGCCATACTCCTCTCAGTGACGTACACTGTTGCCAATAAGTTCTTTCTAAAATCGGCTATTTAGAAAATCTAAAATCGGTTAAACAGATTTTAAAAATCGGCTAAAAATCGGCCAATTTCAAATTCCATTCTACATATACAAAATAATGCAAACTCCTCGAATAAACGTAAATGCAAAACCAACAAAAAAGGTCTCGCCGATAGTACTATACTGTATTCTTTTCCTGATTCAGAAAACATTTTCGGGACGTTTTTGTCGCCGGAAAAACCATTTTCATGCACTCGGGTCACATACACCCCAGTTACTACATTTCGCATATATTGTTTTCCGCTCTTTCTTTCAGAGACATAAGTGCTCTGTGTAAACATTTTTCTCATAGGAAGTCATTTTCAACGACGCATCAATTTGGCACAATCACGAGCGGAAAAACTTAAAGTGGCTCAACAGCTCAAAATACATCCGATCGTCAAAGCACCACACCAAACCAAGTGTAGCTGGCGTCAGTCCCAAAATCGGCTGAAGAAATATCAAAATCGGCTAAGAATCGGCTGTCGGCTAAAGTAAAATTTGTTCGGCTAATGAAGTTGAAAATCTGCCAAATTTGCCGATTTTTGGCTCAATTGGCAACGCTGCGGCGCGAGCTGCCAGACGCCCCTTGAAGGCGTTCGTGTCGACTTAATGCATGTGCGTATTATGTTGCTGCGATTCATTTTAGTAGGAATTCTTAAATGTGGGCCTTATTACCCGGCTTTATTTGGTGCAGGTACCTTATATGAAAGCACTCAAGCGCAGGTATAGTGTTGCTAAGGGTGTTGCTGACGCTGGTCGCGTTGCTTAAAGTTGAAAATATTTCAACTTGAGACGCCCAATACCTTGACAGCTGCAGTTGAAGCAATTTACTTTTGCAGAAAATTGAAAATGTGTGTGAAATTTAATTTATAAATACGTGATACCTCGAGATACGAGTGCCCTAACATCATATTCGAGATACGAGCCGTCGAACGAGCGAAATTTTGCTTTGAAATACGAGCAATGAGGAGGAGATTGTGTCTCTGGGAAAATCCATGGACCTGGTGGTGGATGAGAAAGAGGTGAACGAGCTCGTCGAGGAGCATTCTCAGGATCTGACGACCGAGGAGTTAAAGTCGCAGCAGCATACGGAGGTTCTGCAAGAAATTGGTTTCGAGAAGTAGCCAGAGGTAATGGAGGCTATCTCTACAAGTGATATGAAGGAGATCTTGGGAATATGGTAGAGAGTTTCACAGTTCGTGGAAAAGAATCACCCCGAAAAGTTGCAACTGGTCGTGCTATTTAATGACAGTTGCCTATCTCATTTCCGCAACATTCTGAAAGGGAGGAAGAAACAAACCTCCTTGGGCAGTTTTTTTAATCCGGCGAAAAAGGCAGAGACCAGTGACTGAAAATCAGTGACTAAAATTAAGCATTCAGTAACATTTAAGTTGTGTGTATGGGGTAGTTTAGACGGTGTAGTTTTTGCGCGCCGCGCACGAAAATGGTAGGAGAGGGAGCGACTGAGCATCGAGCACGATCATGAAGTTTTTATCAATCCTCTTTCACTTGTTTTCTATTCATACGGGGGAGTTCAGAAAAATTGTTATTTTCAGCAATTCCTCTTTCACTTGTTTTTGCATTCGGGGGAGTGCAGGAAATTTTTTTAACATCAGCTGATCATTCAATGATGTCGTTGAAAAATATTATGTGCAATTGTTAATTCGGGATGTTCATTTATTGAAGTGTGGACTATTGATGTGAAAATGTTATGTGTGATTGTTGTGTTTTGTGATTTTAATTCGGGATTTTAATTTGTGAAAGCTTAGACCATTGACAGTGAAGATATTGTTTGATTTTCTTGGTTTTATATTGAGATTTTTATTTTAAAGGTATTGTGTAAAAAAAATATAATGAGCGTAAGGTGGGACCGCCAATTAGTAGAAAAACTGTTGTTGTGTTATCAAGACTTTGAAAACTTGTATAACACTAAACATAAAGACTACATAAAAAGAGACAAGAGAGAGAAATCCCTTGGAGTAATTTGCAGTGAGCTGCAAAAAAGCAATAGCGCAATTACGGTGCACCACATACACAATAAAATACAATTCATGTCTAAAATTGAAATAATATTTTTATAATTAGAGTTTTGAATGCTATTATAATATGTTAATAAACATACCTTTCAAAATGCGCAAGATCTTTACTAAAAATATTACCAGTCCAAATAATTTTCAGTTAACGTGAACGCCACCCAGAGAAGAATGTCAAAGACGACGAAATAAGCGATTAAAGAACTGCTCTTGTTTTCGTGCGCGCCGTGCAAAAACTATACCGTGTTAACGCACAGCAAGTTTTTCCCTTCTTGAACAAAAGAGAATAACCGATCACGCGATGCATAAACTACACCGTCTAAACCAGCCTTAAGTAGCATTTAAGTGACCAAAATACAAATACATACACTTTATAAAACTAGTTTATTTCTTTACAGTCTCATTTATTATGGTTTTGTACAATATTTGACATTTATAAATACATTTTTCTGATTCAAAAACACGTAACAATAACAACTGGGGTGCATTTTGGGGGCTGGAACGGATTAATGGCATTTCAACTAATTTCAACGGGGAAAATTGCTTTGAGATACGAGCAAGGTTACGGAACGAATTAAAGTCGCATCTCGAAGTATCACTACACGAAGAAAAACAACCACCTAGTCCGGGGTTTGAAACCGGTTGTTTTTTCTTCTTGTATTTATATATTGGATTTAGAATCGTTAAAAATAAAAGTTCTTAAAATTCTTCTTTCTCCAGCTTCAATGCTGTTCTTAAGAAGTGCTCTAGGAGCTATACTAAAAGATGAGCGCAGAAATTTTTTGAAGTTGTCTTTTAAAAAGTTTTAATAACTCTGAAGTTCACAGAAATGCGTTACTTCGTACAATAGTGGAAAAATTCACAGTTTAGATTCGTGGAAAATTATATGAGATCACCCTTTGTTACACTTCTGCTGGAACTCATCAAATAAATAATAATATTCATCTTACTTTCAAGTGATGACTATAGAAGCTCTTGAGTGCCTTACTTGCGCCCTTGCTTATTTTTCTGGATAGCTCAGTAAATATTAAGCTGAACCACAATAGAAGTTGTTATGGAAGTATGTTGTTGAGTGAATAGTCAGGACGTGAAGTCCAAACTGCCAGCATGAGCTGACAGATCACTCGATGACAGCGATGGCACATGGCGGCATGCTAGCACCTCGGCTAAGGGTGGCGGAGAGTGTGGGGGGGTTCCCAGAAAAAAACCTGCCGCTGTCACCAAACCATAATCAAAAACAATTCATGCCTACATACAAACGAGCCGGCACGCACTCGGTCCTGAAGGGACCCTTACGTCACTTACCTACTTACTGTGAAGGCGCAGATGGCATGCCTTCATTGCCATGCCCCATCCTCCCTTTCTCTTGGGGGGCACTATTTCCAAGTCCCTTGTTGACCTGCGAAAGAGAGACGAGGCGAACCTACACGACCCTTGGATGAGAGGACGCCAGGATAGTGAGGGGAGAAATAAAAGTATTTACCACTTCATAATTACGTTACAAAATGTATTCACCCAGCAATGGACTATTACAACACGTTCATGTTAATTCAGTAGTAGGATAGCAAACTTAATTAGTGCCTAGCTGTCTAAACATACTATTAATATTTCAGGTACATCTGTCAGTTTGAGGATAGATGATTAGTTACTAAATATATATTCGCAAAAAAAAACAATATCCGATAAGAGAGATGTAGAAGGTGTGTCCTCATAAAACACTCAATTGTTATTCTTTGTCTGGTACAACTCTAACATGGGGTACAAATGAACGGAAGGTATCCTCAAAAAAACACAACATAATCTCTATAGAAGTACCTATCTCCTAATTATATCAAAATATATATATATATACTAAAATAGAGGGAAATGGAAAGATTATTATCAACCTAAGACGACTATCTCTAGCTAGATACATTTCCTCCAAACTCGGAAGTATTACGTTCTTTATATTTAAGAATATTATATGTAATTTGAAATATAAATCTAAAATATACTTTGATTATACTAACAAAATTAAAGCCTGAAATTCATTTGTGTAGGCAATGTAATCAAAAGTTTTTAAGAATATTATATGTAATTTGAGATATAAATCTAAAATTTACTTTGATTATACTAACAAAATTAAAGCCTGAAATTCATTCGTGTAGGCAATGTAATCAAAAGTTTTTAAGAATATTATATGTAATTTGAGATATAAATCTAAAATTTACTTTGATTATACTAACAAAATTAAAGCCCGAAATTCATTCGTGTAGGCAATGTAATCAAAAGTTTTGTTATGAACAAGTTATGATTGAATGAAAACACTTACAGTTTTTGTTGAGGATGTTCCCTCGCTGAGGCGCCCCGTGAGGTGTCACCCTGCCATTGAATTCAATCTGTATATATATAGGAATTTTGATGACAATTGCAAAAGAAGTACATTCATGCAGGTTTTATGTCCTACCTACAGATCACACTTACAAACATACAAATTAAATTAGTCCTACCGAACTATAGCGCATTGCTGGTACTTAATCAAATAAACTCTGCATAGAAAAACGATTGGTTGGATGACTTGCTCCTGTCGCCTGACGGATGTCAATGAACTTCTGCCCAATTCACGAGTGGTTTGTCTTTTGTTTTCTCTCAGCGGGAACATCTCCGTTGGTGATACCGCCTTAATTCGTCTTACTTTCAGTATGCACATACGACAGGACGTTAATTTAGCCCAAAGAATTTTTTTTTTTTTTTTTTTTAATATTTCCGGGAGGAGGAGTCACGGTAATTACGTGTCATCAATGACTGTCTGACTACATATTCTTTAGCGTAATTATTAGGGGAACTCCCAGTCAGGACACACGGGCTTCCAGGATTACCACTACTGGTAAGTGTTTTTTTCTTTTTATTTATCTTTAGAGCAACGCCTACGGACAATAGTAGTCAGTATCAGATTGATTAACAACCAATTTATCGAGGCGATCTTTGAGGTTTTCGATTATTTCACAAGCAGTCCGCAACCTATGGCACTATGTCGCCTCCAAGCAGTTGCTCAGGTTTCGCAGATTCCGTGGAGGAGTCTTGAATATAATTTTTAGGGTAATGCGGGAAATTTTCTTCCTAATCGAAAATATGTTAACGTGTGGATGGAGAAATATACTAAACTTACTTACAGATTTCGTTTCTTCGCCGATGTTACGAGAATTTTCCTTGTCGTTCACTCCTTGCTGTTTCCACTGCGAAGATCTGACACGACAGAGAAAAGTTTCTTCTTCTTCCTTGTCACTTCAGCATGTCATGCTGAGGTTGACGACACATTGCTTCGTCGGGGTACGTCTGGTTTTCGTTCTTATTTAACGAGGCCGGCCTACACGCATCAGTATAGGTAGCATATTGCTATGTGCAATCTGCTACGACCATAACAAAGTGAATAACTTTACGAAATTAAACGAGACTGATGTTTACTTACAAAAAATTGGTACTTTTAGCCTAAATATATATCTCATTCCGTAAGAGTTATTATCTTGATATTTAATGTTTTCAATTTTGAAAAGTGGTAAAAGTGAAAAAATTAACAAATGGAAGTTGATGTAATTGAAGATTTGTGCCTTCTATTAATTCGCAGTGCCCAAATGACATTTTATGTGTTAAATTTTTAAAAGTGGTAAAAGTGAAAAAATTAACATTTGGAAGTTGATTTAATTGTAGATTTGTGCTTTATATTAATTCATAGTACCATTTTTATTCCATTTTAAGTTTTACATTGCACTTTTAATCATTTAGTAATAAATTAACTGTTTGACACATCGCGTTCTTACGGAATGAGCGATTCTTACCGCACTATACTTACTGAAAATTGGATATTTAAACTTAACGAAAGTTCCCCTCACACGAGTTAAAGTTAATTTGTGTACGCCTGTTAAATTGAAGGACGCGTTCGCTTTACGTAAGTAAATGTAATTACGTATATTTCTATTGTGGTTCCGCCTATTCTTTTTAAGAGCTGCCAAAAGATAGCTAGGAAAGCGCTTAAATTATGCTCATTTCAGAAGCGCTGGCTTTTCGTCCCATGATATTTGATCTGGCAAGTGTACCAACCTGTTTTTATAATGCATAATGACATTACATTTTCTCCTAGCATCAAGTAAACCTTATTTCAATGAAGCAAAATTAGGAAAATTAAGTCTCATAAAAACATGTTTATTTAAAAAACCGTTACGTGTGGGTGGGTAAACTCCACGGATCAAATTAAAACTTCCACAAAAGAAATTTGTTCTTCATTATTAGTGAAACAATTGAAGTCTTAAACAAATAAATAAAGATAGCAATAAAATTGAAAGTTTTCTTTAGTATAGTTTAAAAAAATGTGGCGTTGTTACATTCGCCTTTGGGGAAAATATCTATTAGAATTTCCACCATATATTTTCTGGCTCTATATATTTCTTTACTTTATGACCTAGACGACGTAGAAAATACGTTTTGCTTTATTGCCATTTGTCTAATTTTCAAACTAACAAGAAATACTTTCCTGGGTAAGGAACTTCTGTTAAAAGACGAATTCTACAACCATATTAAACGGTCAGAACTACGTACTTTTTTGTAAATATTTATCTGCAGCCTTGAAATATAAAAAAAACTAATAATAGATACAAAATTTCCAGGCACACGATCCCAAAATCTTTCTCAACATCCCCCGGAACTATCTCACTTTAAAACTATTTTCTCACACGGGATTGTGATAAGTTAAAGAAAGCGGAAAGAATCGACGCATGGATTATCGGTAATTTAGGAAAATGAGAACATGCTATTACTGCCATCGATTTATTCACTCTTTTTCACTTTAAATCAAATATTTATTTATCTTCGATTCACTCATTTTTATTAACATTGAACTTATCTCTAAAAAACAAGAGCAGAGATCATTTGAAAACAAATCTTTCTTACAACTAAAATAAATAACAAGAAATAAAAACTACCAACGAATGACTAGATGATAATGTGTTCCCTAATATCTATAGACCGGCTAGTTACTTTTACCCAATAATTCCGCTCTAACGTTGGACATGTGTTTCATAAGTAAATAAGTGCCCGGTAAGATTGCTAGAAAATAGATGAACATGAAAATTGGCATGCTAAAAATGAAGTTCCATTCATTCGGCATTTCAATAGAAAACCGTTTAGTTTCCTCAAAGTATAGAATATTGCGTAATATTATGACGCCCTGGCAAATCGTAATAAGTGGATAAATTGGAATCCAAATTGTGTAACGCAACCAGGTGAGGGCTGGCATTTTCTTTTCAAGTATACGCGACACATAGTAAGGAAACCGTACAATTTCAATCAATGTCCAAGATATGATTATCCAGAAAACGACAGGTTTCTCATGCATGCGTGGCTCTTGATCAATCATACAGAAAACAATGAAATTCCTTCCAGTCACTCGAATTAGTGGTAATAAAACGCTTTCCTTGGTATATCGAAAAATTGGATGCATCACTTCAAGATACTGCAACAGTTGAAGAAATTTCAGAGCATCTCCGACTGCTCCATACGTATGGGGAATCACTTTGCCTTCGTGACGACAGTATAAAATCTGCATAAGAACAAGTATATAGAGGAATCCGAAAAATTGGAAAATATTATAAAGAATCAGGTAAAGCACTCGTCCTTTGTCCCGAGTGTACTTATATTCAGTCTTCTTCAGAGTCCCTTGATGTGATTTCACGGAACAATTAACAATTTCTTGCTGCGATTGGTTTTTAGTGGTGTTTTCTTCTTCCACGTTATCCTCCGGCTCCGAGAAATAATCATAGTCAACTTGTTGTAACCAATCAGATTTTTGGTGGTGAGCTGTTAAACGAGGCCACCAAATTTTATTGAGTTTTTGCAACGTCAACAGGACCCCAATTTCAGCCTCTTGCAAGTATGACTGATTCTGATCGATATCTGAGAATAAAAACAAACTGAACTTATAGAAATCTACACCTTTGGTGCCATAGCCTCGAGCAGAGAATTTCAATAATTTATTTCCGAATTCAACTTTAGAATTTTCAGCATTTTTTAAGTCAACCTCTAAATATAGATGAGTCTCCGTTTGTGACCAATATACCAAAGGAAAAGGGTTCATTTTATTTTTTGTTGTAAACTACTGCGGTGATTCTCAGATATTGCTGCAAGTTGCATGTTAATAATTATGAAATTCTCATTTTATTCGTTACCTTTTCACACTGTTGCTTTTAAATTGCAGAAATCAGAAAAAATCCCAGAGACTACAAGTGTTGTTTACTTCAGGAATGTCAAAATGACAGCTTTGAATTAGGCCAGCTGATTTATCAAAAAGCGTTTATTCTAGATTCAATCCAAAGTTTACTGGATTGTGTCAAAGATATTATTATAATTAACTACAAAATTTCTTGTAAGATGTCCCTGATTTTATTAGAAAACATTTTTTTCGGAATGTTGGTATTTTGTTAAGCTTTTCTTTCAGTGAAATTCATCTAACTTCATTCTAATTTGAAGAGTAAGTTGTTGAAAAAATTTTGAGTTTTGCTTCTGAAGTTTGAAAACTCTTATTTAAAGTTGTTTTACCCTAAATTGAAATATATTTGACTTAATAAAACTATTCCTGAAACATTATTTGTGCTATAAATTTTATTACTTCGTGATTGGTGTTGGCTAACGACACGAACCTACCTTTTTTAATTTGTTGCGCGGTAAGTGTCGATCCTTTTTGTTAATTATAATATTAATAAATACAATAATTGGTAATTATGGTTTGGGATTAATAGTTTTCTCCTTTATCTTCGGGTAAAGAGATTGTACCTTCTGAAGGATCATTTTTCAATATTTGCCCCATTGCAATGTTTTTCTGCATTTTTGCATTTAAAAGATGTAATATGACTAAATATCAGAAAAAAAATTAACAACGGATTAGTTTGATGCAAAAGTATGTTTTAAACATTATTTTAAGTTAGCATTCAGGTAAAATTATGTGGGCGTCTTCAACGTGGTGTTGTATGTATTTACTAGTACAGTCATATAAGAAATGTCGAGCGAAAATGTATGGTTTTTGAATGGCAAAATAGGGATAAAATTTACCCTTATCGTCCACGCTCCTTACGCAGCTTTCCATGGAGTTCATGTTTTTGCGGGTGAAGCTGTGTGTGGCTTGAGTATAACAAACATTAGAATAGGAATTTGCGCTGAATTAAGTCTGTAGATGGGCCAGTCACGATTTTCAGGCAGACCTTTTTTACCTCCAGTTATAAATAGGACACAAAACGAGTAATAATGATAAGCAAGGCAAAAAAAGCATGTTGAATTCTATATGATCTTTTTCTTTGATTTGTAGGTATCACATCGATGAGAATAATAGGTCTGTATGTTTATACTTGAAAGTTTTTTAGGAAAATTTGTCAATTGAATGGATTTCCAAATTGTCTGTTAACTTTTTCCATTATCACCTAGTATTATCCCCTCTACCGAAAGAAAGTTTTTCTTGATTTTTACACAAAAGGAAACATCCAGATCTAATATGCCGAACCAGTCCAGCTTATCAGGTACTAAAGCGTAATGTTTCCATCGTTCCACGTGAATATGCCATATTAACGACCAAAACTATTGGGGTTGCATTCAATCTTTGGTCTGTGCCTAACGGTTTCTGGCCAAAAATCCCCATAGAAAGTACACCATACTTTGGAAATGGTTGTTTCATGTGAATTCTCTTCAGATAAGTACTCTGTCCCAGAAAAAAATCGGCGGTTTTTGTTCTACTAGCACTCGAAGTGGACATCTTATTCAGTTTTGGATTATTTAGTCTTCAGTAGCTGCTCTTCTCTTAGTTTTTGTGTGTTACATAAAGTGAAGTACCTACATACATAATTACCAAATACTTTGAAAATTCAGGTAAATTGGAAGAAAATTGCCAATATCTCTTCTGAGCTTCGACCACTAATTATTGACGAATTTTATAAAAAAGAAAAAAAAAACAATTCAAAGAAAGAACGATCAGGCTAGAAAATTCATCCGCTCACAAACCTTGAACGCAAGGTTTTCAACCAAATTTTGGCTGATTACGTTGGAGCTTCAAATCAATTATTTAATAAGTACCTAAAAGGAGACTAAATACAAAAACATAAAAACTCTAAAAGGGCTAAATTGGAGCGAATATAAAGAAATTATTTGTAAAACGAGAGATGGGAAAATTTATGAGAAAATATTCTTGTCGCACTATGGAGCTCGACTTCAAGTAGTTACCTGTCTACAGTTATGCAGTATTATTTAGGGACAAATCGAAAATAATGTTCTAAAAATGTTTCGAGTGTCCGAAGAAACTCGTCACATGGAAAGCAATAGTTATGCCTTACATGAATTAAAATCAAAACCTTTCATAACTCAAATGACATTTAACGGGTAAATTTATGTAAAGAAGTGCTTGAAAATGCGATTGTTTTAGGCAGATTTAGTAACATCTCATTAGAGTAAGAGTTCTTTATTTGTATCGGATAAAATATGGTGTACCTGGTAGGTACCAGGAAGTGCTAATGCGCCGAATTACTCAGAACTTCTGCCCGGAAATACTTTTGTCTTTGATAAGGCGTAAATTTAATAGAATCAAAAACAAAACAGTTAATTTCAAAAATTAAATAATATCTTTACGTTGGTGAAATCCATTGTTTTCTTTTCACCAAATCCTTTCCATTCATGGCAGCTGTGAAATTAAAAGTTAAATTTGATAGAAAAAAAATATTATTAAATATTAAAAATGTGCTTAAAAACGTAACTTTTAAAAATATTGTAAAATAATAATAATAACTGAAAATAAGGCTGTATATTGCCTTAGTAGTAGTAGTAGTGTAGTGGTAGTAATAGTAGAAGGAGTAGTAGGAGCATCAGTTGGTGGTCGAATTTTTTCTTTAGTTCTCTTCCAATTAGATGTTGGTCTTTTTTTTTACCAAGTTCTACCAAAGAATATCTAATAGAAAGAATGCGCATCTCGTATATTGAAAGGTTTTATATGGGTGGGTGGTGATATTACTACCCGCTCTCACAAATTTTACGAAAACTCTGCTTTCGTCATCACCAGCATCAGCACCACAGAGCCAGCGCTTTGACGATTTCGATCCGCCATTCACCAGTGGTAAACGCCTGCGCTCCGCATTATGTTTATGCATTGCATTTCATGCTCTCTTTGCTTCTTTCACCTCTTCTCAAGAAAACCGATTTGCAATTTTGCATACTGCATCAAGAATACTCGTGAAAGATTAGAAGCAGAAATCATATTACTTATAAAGATATCGCATGACGAACAAATTCCATGTACAAGTAAAATTTGTCATAGGACATTAGCAGTATATCCCAAATAACGTATTTCGACACATTCAACCAAGTCGCTTAGCTAGCACTCAGCGTAGCCCCACGGCACAGCACACAAGTAGTCAAGCCAGCTTGTGTATTGCTGTCGGTTATTGATATGTTCTGTTCAGGAGATTGTTTGTTGGTTGGGAGAAGAAAGAGTGACGTTGCCACCGCCAATCAAATATTCTCTGGCTCTACTATTACTTCGTTCACATGAAGTGGACTGGACTGGAATAATCCTAATTCGCATAGTGCCAAGTGTTCATATGCGATGGACCGGATCAAATCGACGAGAGAGACATCTTTTTAAAGTCAGCTGGCATTAGAAGTTATTTTTGTAGATATTAAAAAACGGATCATGAAAATATTTTCTATAATACTGTATAAAACCACGAAGGAATTCGAAGCGAAGGATGAAAGTGCTCAGATGTGATTAATTCTACACCACTACCGAACTAACGCCGGTGTAAATAAATCCAGTCCGGTTAGTGTTCACATGGCGAATTATCTCACTCTGAAGTACGCTAATCCACTCCAATCCGCTTCATCTGAACGGGGTATATGATGCGATTTGTCATGGTAGCATAGGAGTGAGTATGTTTTGGGCGTGAAGCCTATTCTGTCAGCATGTGCTGACAGCTCACTCTGTGGACAGCGTTGACACAGGGCGGCACGCTAGCATCTCGACTAGTGCGGGAGAGTTGTGGGGTGGGTATACCAAATATCTGCCGCTGTCACAGCCCATATACAAACCAAAATCGTGCTTGCAAAGAAACACGCAGCACCACACCCGGCCCTGAAGGGACCCTTACACCACTTACCTTTACATATAATGAAGGCGCAGATGTCCTGCATTCCTTGCCGTGCCCCATCCACCTAATGACACTGGGGCAACATGCTATCAGCGTCCTTATGATGACCTGAAATGCAGTAGAGAAGCGAACCTAGTCAACCATTTGCCAATGAGAGAAATGAGCTTAGTATCACAACATTTCAATCGTTACAAAAACTCAGCATATATTATCAAAAAAAAACAATCAACTTCTTCTTTACTTAATTACAGCTTTCGTATTGATGGCCTTAGGTAGGACTCTAAGATAATCGATTCCACCTTACTTACAAATTTCAACATTAGTTACTGCTTAACTATATTCCTCGAATATACATTAATAGAAGCAAACACTTGACACCAATAAACCAATTCCGCACTCTCTGCGTAGCCTAGTTTAAAAAATTCACGACATTAATTTTGTCTATGAAAGAAAAGAAGAAATGAGCAATTAGATGGAGAAAGGAAAGTTGTTGCCCATTTGCCATCTAAGCAACCCACCGTGCATGATAAAACTACAGATATGTGATCGTAATGAATTGAATGTGTACCGGTGGAAACAGCTCCTTTTCCTGACATAATATATTTCTTTCTCTTTAAAGATAACGTATACAGTAAACCCTCCAACTGCGCGGTAGATACGTTCTATATAAACAACGCGCAAACCGAAACCGCGCACTGTGAACCCGATTTTATATGTAATTATGGGGTTAGGTTTCAGATATTAGAAAAATTGCAAAAATATAATAAAAAGTCTTTATTCAACGACCAATATACATATTTACATTAATATAAACATATAAAATTATAGAAAACAGTCTTAATTCATCGACTTATACATAATTAATTACTATAAACATTAATATAAATTGAACATAAATTAAAATTATAGAAAACAATATAAAAACTGTAGCAAACAGTCTCAATTCAACCACTTATACATAATGAATATAAACATTAACAAAAATTAAACACGTGGTTTTAATCACTGCTTCCTTCTGTTGAGCTTGATTCTAATGACTGCGGTTCTATGTGGTTTTGAAAAAACTTGTTAATACTGATTGCTTACCAGATTTTCTTTTTTCTTTATAAATTTCAGCATATGGGGCTAAAGCTGCTGGCAGATTTCTCCGAAATTTTGAGGCACGCTCCATATCAGGGTCCATATCAAGAGCTTCCTGTTCAAGTTGACTACCAAGTTTTAAAAAATTTGATAGTTTTTGAATAGTAAATCTTTTCTCTCCTATAATCTCTACATCTTCTTCACTTTCATCATTTTCATCATTATTATTATCGCCGAACTGTGTCAAAATATCGTCAACAGTTACATTTTCTTCATTACTTACAAGGTCTTCCGTGATATCTTCTGATTCTAAATTTTGAAATCCGTCCCCATCAATTGTTCTACCTAAAGTTACAATTTCCGGCATTTCCACAACAGCTTCTCTTATGCAATTTTCTGGCCATAATTTTTTTCAAACAGCATTCATTGTTGAGTTTTTAACTTCATCCCATGCTAATTTAATATTTTTACCGATGATAGAATGTTATACTGTCTCCAATACTCACGAATTGAAAGACTATCTGGTTCATCAGTAGCTTCAATTAATTGTCGGAAAGTTCTTCTAAGATAATACAACTTAAATGCTGCAATTATGCCTTGGTCCATCGGCTGAATTAAAGATGTTGTATTTGGAGGCAGAAATACTACTTTAACATTGGCGTGCAATTCAGCCAAATGTGCTGGATGACTTCGTGCATTGTCAACTATCAACAGAATCTTAAAAACAATGTTTTTATCTCTACAATAAGTCTCAGCTTCTACACAAAAACATTTTAAAAACCAGTTCTCAAACAGGTTTGCAGTCATCCAAGCTTTCTTGTTTGATACCCAATGAACTGGGAGTGAGTTTTTTGATATTCCTTTAAACGTACGAAGATATTCTGATTTATAAATTATTAGTGGTTTGTTCTTACAATCACCAGCTGCATTACCGCAAAACAAAACTGTTAATCTGTCTTTGGAAACCTTGAACCCCGGAGCAGATTTCTCTTCTTTAGATATAAACATTCTGCTAGACATCCTTTTCCAAAATAAGCCATTCTCATCAGTATTGAAAACTTGGTTTGGTAAATATCCACCACCATCAATGATATCTTTTAAAGTTTTTGGATATAAAGATACAGCTAATGTATCAGCACTGGCGGCTTCGCCTGTAAATTTTATATTATGTATATTTTGACCATGTTTAAACTTTTCAAACCATCCTTTACTCGCTTGGAATTTAATTTCTTCTGAATTAGATGACCCAGGTTCTTCTTTTTGTAAGCGATTAAAGACAAATAACGCTTTAGTTCGAATAGCAGCAGCACTAAATGGCATCCTCTTTTGATTTTGATCTTCTATCCAAAAGCTTAACACTTTTTCTGTTTTTTCTATTATTGAATTTCGAGGTTTTTTTAAATGTTTTTGCAGCTAGCGATGTGGAACAAACTACTGAACTTTTAATTTTTTCTGCATTCAATTTAATCCTCCTTATGCTGGATTCGTTCATATTGCGTCTTTTAGCTAAAACTGATATTTTTTCGCCATTTTCTAATTGGTTCACAATTTCAAGTTTTGCCTCTAATGTCAAAATTTTTCTTTTCCCAGCTTTTTCCATTATTAAATATAGGATGTAAAATTATTAAAACACCTATTAAATCAAAATGAGTTTTAAATCAAAAATCAAAAATTTTAGTTATACTTAGTTTATAACACCCTTTAATTGAAGTAAGAATTCCTTAAACACTATTGCACACGAATACGATTTTCATATATTTAGTATGTACATGCGAGTACCTATGTTATATAAATTATTAATAAAAATTATGTAATTTTACGTCCTCATCCTAACGCGACAACTAAAAAAAATAAATTGTATATAAAAAGTAAAAAGTATATGTGTGCATCGAAATACGGTGAATCACTATTATCGGTATTCGTAGTTTAACGGGATTCACCAATTTAAATTAACATGATTTTTTTTTGTTAAAAACTGCAACAAAAAAAACCGCGCAGATCGAAATTTTGGTATTAAAGGCTTGGCCGCGCAATTGCGGAACCGCGCATGTTTGAATAAGTTCACTTACGTGTTATCCCTCGAAGGGAATTTTGAATTTACAATTTATTTGTGCGCTTTCATCGTTACTGGTTAATGCCAGCTAAAAGCAACGTGGCTTAATAGGCTAGCTACAAGTTAGGAAATACAAGTAGAAGAAATCATGTCTCGTTAGCTCAGTGGTAAGAACAGTCTCCCGGAAAGCGGAAGGTGCCGGCTTCAAACCCCGGACGAGGCGGTTGTTTGTTCTTCTCGTATTTATGATTTGATTTAGAATCGGTAAAAGTAAAAGTTCTTAAAATTTTTCTCTTCTCCATCTTATTGTTTAATTCTACAATTTCACTACGCGAAAATATCTTATTACTACTACTTTAATTAAATTTTGAATCAATGAAAAATGTACCTTTATGTTCAATTTATAACAGTGGAATTATAATGAATTATCCATTCTCATTCAATTTAACCTTTCATTATTGCTGCTACGACATAAATGTTAATTCAAGAGAATAAAGCGCACACGAAATTTCTCATTGCCCATTTCCAACTGTGTGTGCAATTTCATTTATGAAATACCAAAATTATGTAGAAAACGCTTAAATGTTTATTCGCCATATGAACATATGTGGAGGGCTGAAGAGTTCAACAAGGGAATTTGACAAAATGTTTTCCCGTTTTTTAAGATAAGTTACAATTTATAAATATTGTCGCCTAACAAATTGGTGTGGCGGTGATCGGTAATTAAAATATCCAAAAGAATAGTCGAGGAATGATTGTCACCTATCAAAACCCGTTTTGCACCTATCAGTAATACCCTAGACACACAGCATGAACTAATGAATCATTTGTACTAACTATTCATTAAAATGCCGGGTGTCACATAGTATACATCATTATAGCTCGAAAATCAAATGATAATGAAGTACACTAATGAAGTGTTTTCCTCCTTCATTATAGCTATAATGAGGAAAAATGTGCTAGATTTGGCATATAATGTAAATCTGGAGCTCCGCTGTGCATCAGCCGATTTGAAAAATAAGATGGAGAAATGGCAAGAAACCAACGAGGTAATAACTAAAGGAGATGCAATCATATGTACGATCCGTGTACATGAGCGTACCCAAAATTGCCCTGCATTTGTGTATGTTTCATTCCGCCATTTTTGGTCTTCGCTGTCAGATCCATACATAGGTTTGGTTTGATTTGGGCTTGGCGCATTGACGCAGGAAAACTCATGAAATAACCGTAGGGGCATGAAGCAAATATTACTCAAAAACTTTTTATCACTGAACTTTTCTTCTTAATTATTAACTTTTTTATGTTCATGTTTGCAAATTCAGTAAATACTTTTAAGTAGTAATTGTGTACAGGTGTACAAATTTTACGGCGCTTATGTACAAACAATATCAGTGTCAATGTGTTAGAAATAGGTACGTTAAATTTTCTCATTTGCATCTCCTTTAGTTCTCACCTCGTTGCAAGAAACGCAAATCACAAACTATATTATCAAAATACTTTTTAATATAATGTTTTCTCATGTGTAAATTAATTGAAAAATAAAATAAATAAAAACAAAGTTTATTCCGTTAATTCGATCCATATCGCTTCCTTAATGTCATAAGTATTTTAAAACCAGTTTGACAGTACAACTTAATTAAAGAAATTGCTGTGTGTCCGCAGTTTATAATGAATCATTATAGACTAATGAGTCGTTAGTTATTTCTTCATTAAGAGTGCTGTGTGTCTAGGGCATAATACCCTAGACACACAGCACGAACTAATGAATCATTTGTACTAACTATTCATTAAAATGCCGTGTGTCAAATTGTATATGTCATTATAGCTCGAAAATCAGATGATAATGAAGTGCATTAATGAAGTGTTTTCCTCCTTCATTATAGCTATAATGAGGAAAAATGTGCTAGATTTGACATATAATGTAAATCTGGAGCTCCGCTGTGCATCTGCCGATTTGAAAAATAAGAAGAAGAAATGCAAAGAAATGCAAATCACAAATTATATTATTAATATTTTTTTTAATATAATGTTTTTCTCATTTGTTAATTGTTAAATTCGAAAATAAAATAAATGAAAACAAAGTTTATCGCGTTAATTCGATTCATATTGCTTCTTTAAGGTGATAAGTTTATCAAAACCAGTTTGACAGCTCAACTTAATTAAAGAAATGGCTGTGTGTCCGCAGTTTATAATGAATCATTATAGACTAATGAGTCGTTAGTTATTTCTTCATTAAGAGTGCTGTGTGTCTAAGGCATAAGGATAGAAATTATAAATAGTTCTAGGTTTTTACCTTTTCAGCAATAGAACAATAGTTCAAGAATCTAACTCTATAAGTAATTTAACTCTAGACACACAGCACGATCTAATGGATCATTAGTACTAACTTTTCATTAAAATGCCGTGTATCACACAGTATACGTCATTATGGCTCGAAAATCAGATGATAATGAAGTGTTTTCCTCCTTCATTGTGCTAGATTTGGCATATAATATATATCTGAAGCTCCGCTGAGCATCTGCCGATTTGAAAAATAAGAAGAAGAAATGCAAATCACAAATTATATTATCAATATTCTTTTTAATATAATGTTTTTTTTTCAATTGTAAATTGTTCAATTGAAAAATAAAATAAATAAAAACAAAGTTTATCGCGTTAATTCGATCCATATTGCTCATTTAATGTGATAAGTTTATCAAAACCAGTTTGACAGTGCAATTTAATTAAAGAAATGGCTGTGTGTCTGCAGTTTATAATAGCTGTGTTCCATTGGGCTGTGTAAAGTACTCGCGAGCACTTTCCGAATGGAACGCAACTTTGTGTTGTCAAGAGTAAACATAACCTCCAATTTCAAACATTTCTGTTATATCAAGTTTCTTATGAAATTAGTTAGGATTATTAACTATATTACTCAAATTAATTTCATTAAAGGCAACTGAAAATAAAATTATGAAAAACTGGATCTATATCCGAGCTACTTTCCTCGAGCAGTACCCACTACATAGAAAATTTAAGGATAAAAATGCGTCTCTGTTCGATTTTTATTATATTAAAAGTTATTACTGTATTTATTTTCATAATGATAATATATAAATTTGAATAATTCTCCTGTTCTCGACGAGTTAATTGTTTATTTATAAACATTTTCTCTCAAATTTCATCTATCTGACATTTCAATAACCACTTAGCATCCAAATCCCCTAGCGGAAAATTCTTGCGAAACTACTCAGCACATCTATTCGCGGACAAGAGCATGAGTAGTTGCGAGTAGGTAGAAGTACTTGGGAGTTCTTTACACAGCCCAATGGAACACAGCTAATGAATCATTATAGACGTTTGATATTTCTTCATTAAGAGCGCTGTTTGTCTAGGGCATTACTCACTCACGAGTAATGAGCAGTGGAAATTTCGTGTGCGCTTTCTTATTTTGAATTACTCACTCATGCGCGTGCGTTAATACCAACGACAGCAACTCACACACGCGCACATTAGTTCTTAAAAATGGAACGCGCACGTGCTTGAGCACTTTATTTTTTTAACAACCGCACTTTTTCCCGTTTTTCTTTCTTTTTAATTTGTTCAGATTGTCCTCGCAGCTACTCACTCGGCATGGTACCATTGGCAGCACAATCGCAGTGTGGCACGATGTGAACACTGCTGCCAGCTGTCAGTGGGTCATGCAGCACGCTGCGACCATAACAAATTTGCGAAGTGCGGTGTGGTCTGATTGTATTACGATGCCTTGCCACGATGAGAATGGATTCATGGAAATATTTATTTGCGTCGAAATGCGTTGCTTGGGATGTCCTGCTACATCCCATGAAACATTTTTCTGTGCATGAAATTTGGTCAGCGTGCGATATCTTTATAAATATAGTATATGCTTTTTGATAGAAATACTTTTTACCTACCCTTGTAGCCTTGCTATATGTACATATGGTACACGAAAACATCAAAGCAAAGCAGACCTTGAACTGTACGACCATATTCAACAAAGGACTTAGAGTGACTATAAAATTTGTTAAGAAATGATTTGACCATTCTACGTATAGGAGCCGTTTCAAAAAGTTTACATAAAATTAAAATAAAAAAGTTGATTCGAATAGCGTATTCTGCAGTTGAACAGTTATTCGAGGATAAGGAGGATATTGTTTCCGTTGAAACAACTATTTTATGCTAAAACAACAATACAACCTTAGGAACACTCACGCGTTAGCAGTGTCGAAATAGATAGTGGAGAACGAAATTTTTGTATGGCAACCCCGCAAAGGAGTTACCCGGTTTGTTCCATTTTCGAACTTAAATTTACTTTTTTGGGTTCCGTAGTCAAAGCGTGCCAACGGGACCCTATTACCAACTCTCCGTTGTCCGTCCGACTTCCCGTCAGCGAGGTGTATCTCATGAACCGTAATAGGTAGACAGTTGAAATTTTCACAACAACAAATAATGAAAATAAAATAAAGCGAAAAATAAAAGGGGGTGCGCATACAATCAACTTTTGTTTTTGCTCGATCTAAAAAGTACATAGTGTTAAATCTTGTACGATGGTACGGAATCCTTTGTGTGGGAGTTCGACTCTCACTTGGGCGGTTTTATTATTATTATTTTTTTCAAAATCCGTGTACAAGCACGTTCTCGAGCTATGGAGAGGACGGACATCCAAAAATCAAAATAACTTTTAATATTATGCGTGGATCGCCAATCCATTCTACTCTAGCATCATTATTTGTGTGTTACGAATGGAATGTACTTTGTATGTCCACCCTTCATTTTTATTAAGGTTTGAACTGTTGCTCCAAAGGGGATCATTAATAAGTCCAGTTAGTAAGTTGAAATCTAACTATAGGAGCTCATTCCCGTGATTCACCATGGAAAGGAACCTTGCGCATTTGAACATAAGGATTGCAGTCATCAACTGTTGCGTTCCTTCGTGTGGAAATTTTTCTGAGCATTGCTTTCCCCATTGCGCTTTTATCTGATCCCAAGCGAGGTTCTTAACCAACGTATTTAGAATTGCATACTGAATTCACAGGTGGGAGGCTGTTTGTTTGAATTCTGTTTTCACAATTTAACTTGGAAAGATATTTAACGTTGTGGTTGTCCATTAAAGCCCTTATCGTTTAAATATTCAAAGGGGCTACTGAACTGTACACGCGAAAAAATCAAAGTGATTGAGTGGGATGAAAAAGGTCTCTTAGTGATTTAATATATGTAGGTACTGGTACCGCCACATCACGATTTTTATACTTTTAGAGATTGCTTAGACCGGCATCAATTTACAACAACATATTTTGTAGGAAATTATCTATGTATGCAATTGCAGTAGTGATATTCCTTTTATTCGTGAATTTATGGGATGAAGAAAAACAAGTTTAACGTTGTAGCTTCGACAAAAATTTTAAATTTATTTAAAAAAAAAAGAACTTAATTCTTCTTTAAAATGCGGCCATTGAAGCAAAACCAGTTTGTGTTGTATAATGTTTTTCACTCAAAGATTGTGCAACATTAATTTCGACTTAAGTCCCCTGAGGGAATAAAAATAGATTACTTGTAATGACATAACGTATGAAGACATATCCTTTTACGATTATCTCTGAAACCTATTGCACCCTCTTTTAGAGGCAATTTATTTATAACTCCCTTCTTTCATTTTTTCGGTAAATTGAGTCGTACTCCAACTCAAGCCTGCTTAGTGTTTCACTGCACATATTTCGGCATTTGGCGTGGAATCAGCTTTAAATAAATAATTCTATGACATTTGGTAAATACTTGCCATATTGTCGTTCAGTAGTCTAAATAGCACTATGTTTTTCAGATTTTGTGTACTGTTGTTGAAGGGCAAAGTATTATGAACGGACATTGTAGTAAGCTAATTTTCTGCTGAACTTTTTATCTACTTAATTTCTCCATTTTTCGAGCTATTCTGCTTAAATGGCAAAAATATCAGTTACTCCTCTTAACACTACTTGGAGCACAACTACCAAGAAATGTTATATAATTTCTACGGAGTGCTCTCAGCTGCAGCTGCCTCAGCCTCCTCTGAGTGATATAGTTGATAACTGACATGTGTTACGGATATAACGATGTACGCTTCATTCGGCGTACTCTGTTCTGCAATTGAAAATGTAACAATTGCCGATGACAACTTGACAGGCTCTCACATTTATGTAGGTCTTAGGTGGAATTTTTCACCCCCTTTTGAGTTTCACCAAGTTTTGTTGCTCATCTCGAATTCAAGCCCCTTTTGTCGTATAACAAAGATTTCAACGGAACTATGGAAAATGCGCTATATTCATTTAGTAAGGTACTATTTTACGACATACTTGCAATCTATCTTGAAAATATTTCAGCGACAGTACAATGCGAAGAGGCAAGGAGGCACGTGCGAATATAAAGCAACAATTTTGCGAATTACATCATACAAAAAGAGTAGATGATTGTAGGCGGTTGTTGTCAATTGTTTTCTACCTTCTTGTTCCTGATGTTAAGCAGTAAACATTTCTTATATTAACGCCCACTATACATGACGAATAAAATATAATAACTCGTATTTGTTTTTTTTTCTGTGGGAGACTAATGGTATTGTTTTAATTGTCATTAAGATTCGGTAAAAATTCCGGTGTTTAATAATTCTTTATATTTTACTGTCTGTTCTTGTGTTTATGTTTTAGAATTAACGGTTCCAATAGTATTATGGTAGGTGAGAGATTTTTCAGCTTATCAAAGATATTTATACGATTGGTTCAAGTGATCAGCCCAGGTTGGCGAAGACTTAAAATATCATTTAGATGTATCGTTTTGAAATCACGATTCGGAAACCCTCAGGATTATGGAATTTTTGATTACTGTCTCCTGATGTGAAGCATTCAAGGAATTCAAGCTGAAGGTATACATTAAGATTTGCAAGTTAAATCAAACTTGTGGATAGAGATTTTTATAGGTCATCGAAAAAGCAGCTACCTGGGGCTTAAAGTTTTGGTTGCGGTAATGTGTAGTAAAATGAGCCTCCGCCAACTACCCAATTTTAAATTGATAACATTTTCGTAAAAGTCTTCATGACTTTTACTCTTGAACTTGTCTGATCCCACCTAGGCCCTAAATGGTGAAGCGCTAAATTAAATACTTAGTATTTCGCCTCATATGATTCATACTCAGAATTTATTCTGAGACTATATACATATGAGGTCAGCTTGTCATTTTTTTTCTGGCGTCTACGGCAAGCAGGAACTAGCCGTATTGATGAGTATTGGTTCCTGCTGATACGAAACGCCTTATTTATTGCTATCTGCGTCAGCTGCAGACTTCGCAGAATATTAGTTATCAATTTTTTATTTTCGGTATTTTTTATTGATAACATTTTCGTAAAAGTCTTCATGATTTTTGCTCTAGCCAGTGATTGCCTGCTATGATATCTAAGAGTGAGAGAGATCGTGGACGTACAGCGCAGTCTGTTAACCTAAGGTGACAGCTCACTCCGTGGTGTCATTTAAGTCAGGTCGGCACTCTAGCACCTTAACTATTTGCGGAGAATGGGGCGGGTAAACCAATAACCTGAGCTGTCACGCACCATAATTTCGTGCCTGCAAAAAAAACCAAACACATTCAGTCCTGAAGGGACCATACATCCCTTACCTTTCGAAATATAGGGAGGATCTGATGTTATGATCCTCCTCGTGTCGTGTCCTAACCTCCCATGGCACCAGTCGACAGTGTACCCTGATGCAGCTATAACCTGAAAGTTAGTAGAGTAATGGACTTTTTAATCTTCAGCATTCCGCTAAGATGGTTCCGAGAGAGGAAGGAGGAAAAAAAATTCTATCGTACCATTACGTTATAAAAGTTTTTGTCTATTCTAAGCATCGTTCGCAGAAACAGTGAAAACAATAAAAAATTTGTTGAAGAGAATATTGCGACTAACTTTCAATGACTTAGTTTCTATTTTATCCAAATACGATTTCAACTATTTCGACTTTTCAAGATAATTCAACTTGTCAGAATATTCTGACCTTAAATCCAAAAATATGTCGTGTGTATCAATTACACAAAAATGTCTGAGTTATTTAGAGATATAGGTATTTATTGTTTTAATTAATACGTGATGATTATGATTATGATTTTTAACGAAATATTCATATTGGCACCGGCAATTTATTGAGAAGTGAAATTCAAATTTTATCGCTGGGGTAAGAAATTCACATAAATAGGTACTTTAGGCACATTATAATTGTATCATTTTATTCAATAAAAGACAACAACTTATATGGTCATTGTTGAGGATTCATCGAAGAGGCGCCTCCCTAATGATCTGTTTGTCATTGTTACAAATATTTGCTCTCTACAAAAAATGTTAGGAAAACTCCGTAAATCTAGACTTTAATTCATAGCTAAACGCGATGTCAGCAGCTGTAGTAATAATCAGCTCTGGAGCACCCATTTCCTGACACATTTGTTGCTTTTTGTCAATATTTTTGACAATGTTTTCCTAACTGGATCGATGGAAACGTATGGCAAAGTTCTCTCACACACAAGCACCTTTTCGTTTTAACTGATGTAACCAAACTACTTCATGGAAACTCTTTTCTTGGTTTTAGATTGTCATTACACAAATTGTAATGTAGAAAGTTTTGAAGATCTAGAATGATCTGTATCCTTGTGAGCTGATCCCAAGTCCTTTAGTAAAACATTTCGCAAAAATATTCAGCTCGCATAGCCATCACATAATAACAATATGTTGGGATTATTATACATTATTTATTTTTCCAAGCTGGAATCGAACTCACAATTGCTAGAATAGGTGTCAAAGAATGGAAGAATTTTTATTTTTAACGATTCTGAATTAAATTATAAATACAAGATATGGTACATAGTTTCGAGTGAGTACTCTTGGACGTGAAGTCCATCCTGTCAGCTCACTGCCGTGATCAGCGATAACACAATGCGGCACGCTAGCACCTCGACTAGTGAGGAGGAGTTATACCACCGGTCACGAACCATAATACAAAAAACTCGAGCCTGACCGAAGCAACCATCGCACATATCCAGCCCTGAAAGGGCCCTTACCCACCGTGAAGACATTGATGATCCTGTCCTCAGGCCGTGCCCCATCCACCCTGCGACATTTTGGGCAAGATTTTACAGTGTCCCTGATGTCTTCCAAATTGTAGTGGAGGAGCGGATCTATCCAACCATTGCCAGGAAGAAGGGCTCCGCGAGGAGAGGGAGAAGAAAAGACTTAGAACTTTATCACTTTCAAAACTTGAATGATTCTCAACGGTACACTAAGGCACATTTTTTTACTTAAAACTGCGTTACAGCACATATACCAGTCATTTGCAGTCTCAATACACAAGCAATCCTAGTGAAAATTCTGATCATATCTGAACTTCATTTACCAGTTCAATGAGAAGCAAACGTACGTTTGGTTATATCTCCTCAATTACATAAATTGTTTTATATTCTATATGTATATCTAGGCAGCTTGAAACAAGATTTCAGTCATTTATATTCTATGCAGCAGTTCAATATTAATCTATGAAATATTTATCATCGCAAGTTCTGATTTTGTTCAGACAGTAATTACTATTTTTATATTATTTGATTATTAGTGATTTGCCATGGCCCAGTATCAATATAAATTGATGTACGAATCATCACTTTAGCTGTCGTATTAGAGTGAAAATATAGGAGAATAAGAAGATAGACCTGGCGAAAAATCTAAGTACCTAATTCAATACTTAGAGAAAGTTCTAATTCATTCTGTAAAAAGATCTTCAGTTATGATCCTCACTTGTTCATTACCTCCACACAAAAAGTATTTAATTGCATTTGAATCAACTAGGTGAAGGAAGGAATGAACTAAAATCCAAAACGAAACTTATTCATTGCAGCTAGTGAAGGATCGCTTTTTTAATAATTAGCATCTTTGGTATGCCTGCTTGCACTAGAAAGTTAAAACGCTCCCTGTCAGGATGCGGCAATGGTTTTAACCAATGAACCAATGAACCAATGAAATAATTAATAATTTGCGGAAGCAAGGTTGAAAGTTTTTCTTTAAACGCAATATAATGACGTAAGTAATATACTGAGAGTCTACTTACATATCTTTTGATCCCTCGAAGGAGCTCCCTGGAGGTGGTTATGTGACAGTAGAATACTGAAAAGTTAAGGTTAGGATATCTCAGTCATTATTGTTAATAATCTTGTCGTAGCTGGCCAATCGTTAAACGCTACTTGGACGAGTCATTCTAACCAAACGATAAAAAGTGAGGGACTAGTATATTTCTTCAAATACTGAGACTGACAGCTTTTCAAGTGTCGAGTACAACTCAATAAAATCTAATGTTTACGATGCAAAAACAATCGATAAAAAAATCAATCTCTGTTCACGTCGAAAATTCTAAATTATGCCATTTCGTTATGCTTATCCTAGCTAATTAACAATCCCTATATCCTCCTACTTCATAAAACCTAGCCTAGCATAGATTTCAATATGTAGCTACGTTTAAGGCACACTAATTTAGTTAAGGTTATCTGCTCAATGTGGCTCTAATCTACCACAATCTTTACCATTAAAGTCACATCACGCTCTTACTTTAACACTTTAATTCCTAACTTCTGTTCTTTATTTGAAACTAATTTAAACGTCTAATTTTCTAATCCACATTATATCCAATGAACAGAAAAACTTCCTGCCAATAAATTCAGATCACCTACTTGTCTTTTCTGTTCTAACCTATAATCCTAGCTTTGTGCCCAAGAAAAAAATCTCGACGAAGAACGTCTGTAAAAAACTAGCAATTCCCTTATTCTAAAATTGTTTCATCTCGTCGTAGCATTCTCGAGTATATTTATTTTCTTTTTTTCTCTTCTTTCGTCACTAGGGCTCCGCTGATCTCCATTGAAACCATTTAGCCTAGCACCAATATTGTTCCGTCAAAAATATATCCTCGAACTTTTCGAAAGTCCTGCCCTATGGTTGCTTTGCAGCCCCGTGATTTTTTTTACAGTTTCATTTTTATTCGCAATATGTAATGCATATTAAACTACTGGCATGAAAACCTTTCACTTTCCTCCATGTCCTGTCTAATTTTTTGCTGACACGTTGAATTGTAGTTTTCCTTCCTTGTCACAGCAAGAACCTGCCAAGCAATCTGTACCACCTTCCAGAAAAATTCAGCAAAATCGATCCTTCATTTGGGGAATCTTGGGTCGAAGCTTGACCAATTATACTTTTATTTTATTCTCTAAGCCGTCGCAATTTTAAATCCGTTTTCTTCTTTCTTTGATTAATTCCTTTACTTTTTCTGCTCAACCAAAAACTTCTTTACTTCACACCTTCCTTCTTCTCTAAAAAAAAAAAAACTGTTGCATGCAACACGCTACGACCATAACAAAGTAGAAAAAACCACCGCCTCGTCCGTGGTTTGAAACCGGAATTATACATTATATTACGAACACTCTTTCCTTGATGAGCTAGAACGACAATTGGAGTCCTGGTTCTCAGTTTCGGATCTAAAAAACTTCACGGATAAGTCTAATCCCACTGAATTAACTTTACCGAGGCACAGTTCCCATGATAGCATCACACAACGGATCTTTGACATTGGCATCATGCGCAACCGTCTTGAACACTCGTCGGGGGTTATTTTTCAGAAAATTATGAGCCACGTTATAAGCTATTTATTTATTGCAAATCTGAATACCTGTTTAAATTTTTCTGCTCGAAAAATATTAAACTCCATAAAAGTAAAGTAAAAGTCCACTTTGTTGACTCGAGCCTATATTTTCCGTGTCTTTTCGATTCGTTTTGCTTATTTCTTCAAAAAAATTCTAATTAAGATATTCCGAAACTATTTTTTTTGCACTCCCGTCGCTGTGAAAAATAAAATCAATTTCTTCTTTTTCCTCCCGCCTCTTTCTGGGTCACCTTCGAGCATTCCACCATCATGGAATGTTTTTGCCGGTTGGCTCTTCACTCAACAGATTTCGCGAAGGTGTAGTCAGGAGGATGTTCTTTCTAGGCCGAAAATTATGATGTCTGCTTCACATGCAACCATGACGCACTCTTTGTAAAGGTTAGAACACATGGTGGCGCTGTAGCTCGTAGTTGGCGTAGCCGCTGGCGCTGTAGCTATCACTGGCGCGCGCCATGTATCTAACATTGGTTACAATGGCGTAGCTTATAGCCAATGGCACGGACCATTATTAAAGTTTATTTTAATTTGTAGCATATGAAAATATTATTTAATATGGAGGAATAAGAAGAAATAGCTTTTTCAATTGTGGTTTATAACTTATAATAAGTATTTAAAGGCAAAAATACGCAGAGAGTGGTTGGCTAGACCTCTATATCAACAGAGAAAGAGGTCAGGATTTTATGAAAAAAAAAAAAAAAAATTAAATATATAAATTACTCATTTCAAGGGTAAATAATGAAATGTCAGATTTGTCGCGCGTCAAAAGTTAAGAGTTTGCAAAAATGAGCTACAGCCAGCGCCAGCTACACATTGGAACGGCATAATAGACTTTCCGTGCTTTCTAATTTTGACAGCTCTGACTAGAGCGTCAGCTACGAGCTACAGCGCCACATAGTGTTTCCCACTTAAATCTGAAAACTTCGCTCCTATTAAATAGTTCCTTAGTTTTACACAAGTTTTATGTAAATGATTGGGGAGGCTTGGTTTTTTTTTCCTTATTTCTATTTTTTGTTAATCTTTGTATCAAAGCAGTTCATTACAAAGATAGAAATGTGCCACCAGAAAGATAATTAAGGGCTCGTTAACCAGCTCGATTTATTGCATGCGACAGAGCTCTGATTGGCTACATCAATGTGGTTGTCGCTGAACATGCTTACTCTTTCTACGTTTCGTGTGATACAAAAATTTATCGCAGCAATGCTCGTAGTTTGGTGCGATTTTCACCTTAACCTCAACATTTATGTTTATTTAAATTTATAATCGGATGTTTAAGTTCCGCAGTGATGTCGAAAATTACTATAATATGCAAATACATAAATATAAAAATATAAATATATGTAAATTTCACACTAATATCTCCTTGGCATCACAAAACTAAACAAATTAAGTTGTATCCGCTGTCAACCGTCGCAAATAGAGATAGATCTATGGGAAGAGCAGCACGTCACTAAAATATCGCACGGTATCGTATCGCGCTCGCGAACAGAGGTTAAGTGCATGTTACTAAAAACCTCAGGGATAACAAACAATGGATCTCAAAATTTTCCTCACATACTCCCTTTTTTTGTGAAAGCAGCTTCCAAACGTTACAAGTGTTTACAAGAAATTTACTTTATGTAGGTAACTTAAAGTCACCACAAGTATTAAAGTAAGTAAAACTTGTTAAAACGGCAGAGAATTTTGTATCAAGGAAATTTATTGAAAAACTAATTGTTATTTTTAAGATCTTATCATAGCTTTAATTTCCTGATTATTTATGGATTCATTGCTATCTTAACTTTCTAATTTGTATACATATGACAAGAAATTCGATTAATTGCAAATATTTGCCTTGGCGATCTTTTACTTGTTTCTCCTTCGGATGGAGCTTGACCAATTTTGAAATCCTTACGTATTAGTCGCATTTCAATCACGGACATATGCCAAAACCTACCATTGTCTAAATGGATTAATTTAATAACCTCCTTTTGCTCGTAATCTCATCGAATTTCATTTGTCAAAATTTCGTTGATAATTTTTAACTGCTTGGTTTTAGTATGTTGAACTTAATTTGAAATGGATATTTAAAACCTAGTTCCGCTTTTTTTTCGTTTAAATGTGGACCTCTAGGCACTTGTAAAATGGTGACATTAATGACTATCCGGATATCGAATACTGAAAACTCAAAATATCCGGATAATCCGGACATCTAACAATTCTTTTAAACTTGATTGCCCTTAAATGATTAAAAATTAAATGTCGCATCGTTGACTGCTGGCTTACGAGCTTACGAGCCATCGTCGATTTTATATAGATAATCACGTCATATATGGATAACGCCATACGGGTAACAGAAAACTCCTACACCGGAATTTGGGGACATCTATTTACTCCATAATCAATGTATATACTACCTTTTTGGGCGATTAACTCAATATTTTATTTATAAATATATTTAATTTTTAACCACACTGTTATCATGCAATTTCAGTGCTTAGTAGGTTTTGTTATACCATAGATGAAATCTATTGGGTATACTAAGTTTGTCCTTCCGTTTGTAACGCATAGAAATAATTATGGCAGAGCAAAATGGAATGAACACCCATGTATAATATTAAGAGTTATTTTGATTTTTGCATGTCCGTCTGTCTATCTGTCTGTGTGTCCGCACGATAACTCGAGAACGCATGTACTTAGAGAACTGAAATTTTGCATATGAGCTTTTTTTTTAAAAAAAGTAAATTCAAGTTCGAAAATGGGACAAATCGGGTAACTCCTTCAAGGAGTTGCCATACAAAACTTTCGTTTTTCACTACATATTTGGACATTGCTCTCTAGCATCAGCGTAGAGAGCTGAAATTTTCTACGCAACGTTTTCATAAAAATAGTAAAAATAATTTCATAAATGAGCTAAATTGGGCCATATAAAAATTTTGATCTTTTACGTAGGTATTCTGTGAAAACAATCAGTCCTAGATGTTTTTTGTGTACTCAAAAGTTCTTCAGAATATGAAATGCTATGAAACTAGTTATAATAATTTTTACTGTCCGACGAACCGTTCTAGAAATATATGCGAAAAACCACTTAGAAAATCAAACTTACACATATGGGTGACCATGCGAAATTACATAGACCCAGTTTGGACAGGTCAGTCTCAGTGTGCTGTCTCTGCCGCACGAAATCTGTAGGTTGGGTGATGCTTCATTCCTGCCCCCAACCATCATATTACCGAGAAGTTTTCGTGGGGGCAGAGGCAGCGTATTGACCCGTCTAAACCGGGTCATAAGGGCATTCATCTATGGTATTATAAGAATTACTCTTGGACCAATTCTACCTTTCTTACTTGTTTTTTTAAAAGTTGGATAAAAAAACATCCAAGACAATTTATTTGTTTATTCAAAGAAACTTTAAGAAATAAATAATAATAATAAATAAAACTGCCACTTAAAAAAGTAATTGTATAATCTTTTGAAAATAGCTGAACAGTTAGAAAGAAAACAGTATTTTCTTGAAAAAAAAATGTCAAAAATATCCGAATTATCGGATAATTAAGGAAAAATATCCGGATTACCGAATAGTCAAAATAGTCGGATAATCCGGATAATTTGATATCCGGATTGGAAGCCCTACACCTGAGCGGCAAAGATCTACGTCGCAACTCGCGACTCGATAAAGAAGAAGAAGAATATAGACATTTTGTCTGATTGTTCATCTTCATCGCGCAAAGTGCATGGCCTACTGTGAAAGAAAAATCCGAAATTACTAAAAGCATCGGCAGCGGAATTTTAATTCCTCATAAAAAGGAAAAAGTGTCAGGATAGCGAATTCCAACTGGATCGCCAACAATACAAGAAAAGCGTGGATAGGGAAAGTCAGCAAAAATTCCCAGGCCACCGTAAATCCAGAATTTTTGCAGAAGCAGACTGGTTAAAGCTGCTTCAATTGGCAGGTCTAAATCACCTGGAGTGATTGAAAAGAGTCTACCTTGGCCTGAAAATGCAGTAATTTACTTCAATTAATCCACCACCTCTTCGTCCAGCAAAAAGTATTCCAATTTCGTGCTTAATTGCATTATATACGGATCCGCAGAGTAAATTGCATCATATGCTGAAGAATTTACAGATGGATTTAACTGACGGTTACTTAGCATTGCGTGGGGCAAGTAGCATTGTCGGCTAAGCTCCAAAAATATAAATTTGGCTCGATTACGAAGAATCCACCGAATAAGTTACAATATAAACATGTCAATACATTAACTGTTGAATATAGAGAAATCTAAAGGATATGCAAGATGGTGCAGTACACAAATTAAACTCTTCCAGTCAACTGTTTTGCAGATTGTGTGCTGAATGCTTAAGTTTGGTATGTACATAAATAATGTAGAAATTCCTATATATTGATTATCAAAAAGGATAAGAGTTGAAATTATTTTCGCTATCAATGAAATAAGTAAATAGCTGAAAAACAATAAATAACTTAAACAAGTAAGAGAAGGTTGTAGGTTATAGTTGCTCTAAATTTTATCAAAGAATCAAATTTATATTAATGAATTTTTTTAAGATAGTTATTTGAAAGTTAGCCGTAGATTACAAATAATTTTTTGTATTCAGGTGAAAAAGGTTAATTTTTACAATTGTAACTGTGACATGTAGGCAGGATATATTAATTTGCATAAATTTACTATTCATTTTTGCATTGGTACCAAAAAGGTACAAAAGTACACAACTGATTTTAAACCATAAAGTTTTCGAACTTGATTGATAATGTCTGCATAGTGTGGTGATATAAGATTTGTGTAGAAAAACTAGGACTGCGTGCAAAGAAGAGGGCAGGGTATAAGCTTGAATACTAACATTTTTCAAACACAAGTAGGTTAACATAAAAACAAACAACTTTAATTTATTTAGAAAAGTTACATGAAAAGAAAAGCAACATTTCAGTTTCCTATAAGCTCGTTTTAAGCTATAGTCAATATAGACATTTCCCGCTCTTTACATAATTTAAGAAAATCGTCGTCACCACATGAAAATAATTACAATGAAAATAGAAGGAAATCAAAGAAAAAATTTATATATCCTATTGCGAACAAAGCAGTTGCAATCAATTCTGGTAGTCATTAAGGTATTATTAGTTTTAGTTTCAGAAATCTAGATTTTATTTTATCACCCGAAGTGTATTTAGCAGAAAAATTACAAAAATGATCAAACTTTTCAAAAACGTAGAAATTAAAGGAACGATTATGACGTAAATATGGATCACTGAATACTTCTCATTTTTTCTCACACTCTCCCGGAGCCCTCTTAATGTGAAGGTCGACTAGGTCCGCTACTCCTCTCTTTTCAGGTCAGCACTCTGGACTCTGAAAACTATCTGCCCTCAGAGTCAGTTGGGTGGATGGGGCAAGCAGAGAAGGCCGAATATCTGTGCCTTCCCATTGGATGTAGGTAAGTGGTGTAAAAGTCCCTTAAGGACTGAATGTGTGTTGCGGCCTTTTGGATTAGTAGGCACGAACAATTTTGTATATGGCTGGTGGCAGCGGCAGGTCTTCGTGGAACCTCCTCACACCCTCCGCCAATAGCCGAGGCGAGCTAGCGTGCCGCCCTGCAGTCAACGCTGTCCACCGAGTGATCTGTCAGTTCATGCTGGCAGTCTGGACTTCACGTCCGATGTCAATCACTCTCAACATACATCCATAACAACTTAATCTGTAAACAGTAGCATTTCCCGACAAAACAAATATTGGTAAAATTGTTTTACATCTATTGAAAAAGTTCTCGTGAGTTTCTTTATCGATATCTGACCACTCAAGGTTCCACAGGCTCCAGTTTGTGGCTTAAGTTTAAAAAAAAAAACTGCAGTCGACTATAGGGTTGTCGATTATCCGAAAGAACATCGATTATAAATGAAAATCGGCAGACTTTTGATATATTATCATAAAAATCGATTTAACATTTTTATAGCTATAGAAAACCAGCTCTTATTAACACTATATAGAAGTACCAACTCAGTAGGGCAATGTCTCTCTACGGTAAGATATGGACATAATTCAACTTTGTTTGGTGTAGTCCCGAATTAAACTTTACGGCCTAACTTACTCGGATGTAAGCTGTAACACTAAATTCAATTGATTGTAAATAGTTGATTTAAAATTTTTATTAAGTTCTTATTTTATTTTTTTTGTCAGTAGTATATTCTGGGCAGGGTATGTGATGAATATCTCTCGCAGGGTCTATAATAAAGATGGATGGCAGATACGATAAACGTTAAAGATGTTAAGACAAAAGAAGTACCCAACTATAATAATCCCTCATCTACAAATTGAGGATAGATTAGATTTGATTAATGGATTAAGGGGGGCGATTGGTCTTTTCACTGCAGCCATTCATTGGCTTATTATGCACCGCTTTCTTTATAGTTCATCCAACAATCCCACATTTCCTAGGAAGTGCAATAGGTTGCTCGATGAAAACCACGGGTAAACCTAGGGCTACACTATCTTGTTTTTTGAAAAGCTGGGGTTACCCCGAACTTACAATGAATTTTTTTTGCAGTAATGGTTTGACATTTGTCACTTGAAAACTGTCACTTGCAATTTGTTGCTGTTTGGGGCATATAAATTACTTCTTGAGCACAAATTAGAAGAAAAGAAATAGAAAAATAGCTAGAGCACAGTTTATTTGTTTTCACCCATTTTATAAATAACTTTTTACAATTAATTATACTCAGGAGAACTGTCAGAGAAATGTCATTACATTACACAAGGTTTACCCGGTGTTTTAAGTACTTGTTCGATGAACGCACAAATTCTGGGTAAATATTGGAGGGAAAACTTTACGCGGTGTTTTATCGAACAAACCTAGTATTTGACAAATGTGCAATGGCCTCGCATTCGCAAAAGACGTGTTCCGATGTTTCATCCTCTTCGTGACATAGCCTACATACATCAGTGGGTGATATATCTATCCGATGCATGTGCTTGTTTAGTTTGCAGTGTTCGGTTAGGACTCCTGTAATGATTATGAGTTGGTTCTTAGACAGCCTCAAAAGATCTTTTGGATTGTCTGGATCCTGTCATTGAAGTATATCTCTGGTCCATTTTATTCTAATTCAGTTTTGGAAGGTAAGCTTCACGATGTTGTAAGAATTACCGCAAAATGGTTCCGGTCCTATAAAAACATGGATGCTCCTTGTTTGGCCAGTAAGTCTGCCTTATCATTCCCATCAATTCCCTAGTGTCCTGACACCCATTGAAGTTTTAGGTGATTCTTTGTACCAAGGTTTGTTAATGCTTGACTGACATCGGCTTTCAATCCCGCTTTGCTATCTGTATAGATTTTTCCTGTTAATGTAGGATCGGTTGAGGTTTTCATATACATGTCTAGTAATGTCATAAACTTCGGCCTGAAATATCGGGGTGTATTTTCCTAGGCTTTCATACTCAATATATTCCTGATCCTACTTCTTTCTTGGTTTTAGAACCATCGGTGTACCAGATTTGGGCTTCATTTTCTAGAAAAAAAAAATTGAGGATATCTGAATTGTCAAAATACTTATCTTTTATATTAATTAATAATTTTCTATCAGCTTACAGACCCCTGACTCAGAAGCTTTGTGTCTGAGTGTCTGAGAGTGCCGTTCGTGACGAAAGAGTTTTAGGCTAGTAAACGTGGATGAATTTACATGGGGTTTTTTGATTTAGAATGAGTGAATTGGGAGTTTTCCAATGGGGTAAAATTTTCTTACGTGTTGTTGGGTTTTGTGGTGGGGGTGGTAACTACCAGCATTGGGGTTGTGCAATTTGGGCCGTGTGTGATATGAGTCGAGATTCGTGATTTGAGAGTCGAGACTCGGAAGTACTGTTTCGAGAGTCGAGAGAGTATAGAATTCATGACTAAAAAGGAGAAAATAAAATATATTAAAAAAACTTTTAAAATGAATAACTTTTGTAAATAAAATGCACTAAAAAGTAAAAAGTAATTTTTTTCTTTCTCAGTGATATACGCAAGAAAAGTTTAATTGCAAAATAAGAAATGCTAGAGCTCAGATTAAATCTTAAAACTTTGGGCATGAGTTTCAGTTAGACAATTGTGCGTATAGTCTGAGTTCTAGCATTTCTTATTTTGCAATTAAACTTTTCTTGTGTATATTATCACTGAGAAAGAAAAAAAATATTTTTTTACTTTTTAATGCATTTTATTTAGAAAAGTTATTTATTTTAAAAGTTTTTTTAATATATTTTCATACTAATGCTACCTTTAAAAATAAACTGACTTCTGGTGTAGAATAGAACAATACTTAAATTATACGTTAATGAAAATAATAAGCAATAAAATATAGATTATCGGAAGTACTCGTTTTTCTATTATTCTTAAGCTAACTAAGGTATGAACACAAACAAATAAATAGCAGATGCATAATCACATCACAAAAAACTTACATCCAATTTTGTTAATAGTCACCTATTCTCATAGCTAAGTAAAAGCACTTTTTACCATACAACTTAGTTGGCTGTGGTGACTAAGTAAAAGTGTTCAAGTTTTGGCTATAGCCGGTTATATAGGCTATAGCCCAAATAGCTTAAGCTATATCTCTTGTGACTATATGTCAAACTTGAGTCTCATTTCAATTTCGTAAATTTCTATTAAATTCATTGGTAGAATTATGACGAGTAATAGAATAAACTATTTGGCATAGCAACAATAGTAAAAGTATTGAATTAATTAAATTAATTAAACGACACAAGAAGTTATACTTTTCAATGTAAGGAGTATCACATCTCTATGACAACAACCTCCTCCAACAAGCTCCTTTGGCTACACCTCCAGAGCTCAAGCCAATTTAGCTACAGCAGAAAGTTCTGATGGTTAAGTTGGCTATAGACAAAAATTGACGACTATCCATCTGTTTTTTATTTGTATATGGTTGACCTACACTATATCAGTCATATAGTTCAGTGCATTGCAACAACGGGTGACGAGAATGACGTTTCGTTTCATATCAGTAAGAATGAATGCAAAAGTCACAATTCAAAGCATTGAAATGATATCTGCAGTAAAGGGAAAGTAAGAAAAAACATTAGAAAATTATTTCGATAACAATGGAGACAATTTCAATAAATTCCATATTTTATTACCAACGTACTGCTGCATCTATTCATACATAAACTTGCTAAAACCGGTCTTTGCGTAATAAATTAGACTTCAATCCTGACAAATCTACATTCTTGGCAATTTATTGGATTGAAATCGATTCTCTGTGTTTACCAGTCGTATTTCTCAATAAAACGAGACTTATATTCCATTGATTCTGCGAAAAGTCTTGGCTTTAAACTCAATTCAAAATTTTCCTATTGTGACCACATACTGTTTCCTTAGGTCAATTATATGGCTGCATAAGGAGGCTATGACTAAACTCAGAACTGGTAGCACTTCATGTTTCGATAAAGCTTGTAAAATCCTTAATTCTTCCTTATTTTACTTGTGGCATTATAATATTTTTCTCCCTAGATTCGGTCTGCTGAAGAAAGCTGTTAGTGGCCTATAATGATGTACTCCCAGAAACTATTTTTTATATATAGTAGTAACGGTGAGGTTTCCATTACCAAATTATATAACTTGAGTTATATAGACTATTACTCGAAACCTCTTTGTAGCCACTATAAACCCCTTATAGAGCTGAAATGGAGGCTTATACATATAAAGGTTACCGTGACTTGATTTAGGTAACGTTTTTTGTATAACTAAAAGTTTTATAAAATTAGTAACAAAAATATTACCTTAATATAACTTCTTATATAACCCTTATAACGCATGGTGCTCTCGATTAATTTATTTTGGTCATAGAAGTGGTTGCAGTAATGTTTCGATTACCTTTATAAACTTTGTTTATAATGGGGATGGTAACGTTTCCACAACACTTGGAATTTTCTCAGACTGATTACTTTGAGTGATTGAAATTTTGGGGAAATTACTTTTCGTTACCTTTATAAACTAATATAATGCAAATCTTTACGAAATAAAATTTCCATATTTTTTGGATTGCATTTTTATAATGTAAGGGTTTAATATTTTTACATTATAGAATTACAATTTCTCGGCAAGTACGTGGTGAAATTTTACTGTTAATATCATCACAGATATTTCTAAAAAATTCAGACCCTTCCAAAAATAAGCAATTTTTAATTGCGTCTCAGCGCCTGAGCTCCTGAGAGTGCCGTTCGTGACGAAAATGTTTTACATGTGATTTTTTTTTTATTTAGAATGAATACCTTTCTGACAAGGTGATATTATTAGGTGATATTAATTAATAAAAATAACAACATAATTTAGAAATCTTGTAATACCTAATAAGATGTATTTTCGTCATATAAAAATAAAACGGATTTTTCTTGGTTTATTAAGATGGTGAATGGAGATAATAATCAAAATGCTCTACCTCGTAATCCAGAGGGTGATGTAGCTGATAGAGAAGCCCAGAGATTGATAACTCTAAGAAATCATGAAGACCCTTCAGATGGAGCACTAGATTCTGTTGAAATAGAAGGTTTAGAAAGGTTGGCTAGACTCGGCATAGCAGATCGATCATCAGGACTGGAGAAGACTCTTGTTATTTGTAGCAGTGCACATGCAGTGTATGGCCCCAGTAGAATTACTGCTATTGATTTCTTACCTGCTGTATATGTCTTATGTTACCTCCGGATCAGAGCTCATATACAAGGCAATAATCCATCTAATGAAGAGATAATATCATTGATGTGTGGAGAAATTATGTTTCCTCGTCTGCCTGATACTCATTATAGCAATGCAGCGGATAGTCTCAGGATAATCAAAACAGCTATAGATATGTCTATAGACTTGACTATTACTCATTGCACGAAAAAGATTTCAGATTACAATGCTGAATACCCACATGCCGCTGTTGGGTTTGATTTTAATACCGCTCAGAACTATAACCAATGTCTAATATATCTGGCTAATCATGTGTTACCTACTTCCGAATACATTCTGGGTACTAATCACATTCTATATCTTCATTTAGCCATAATAAAGCGAGGAACTGTCTCAGAAGACTTTTTAGAAAAGGTTGCCAATGTAATCAATGATGAATTAGGAATCAGTGTGACCCTGACTAGCGATGCTATCAAGAGGATATACAACAGTTACGGTGAGTATATAACTTCAACAAATGCTGTACAAATTTGTCAGCATTTGTCAAATATGATACCCACGCAGACATTGAGAATAAAGTTAACAATCCAACAATCCAGTGGTCTAACTACGTATATGACTATAGGAAAGGCAATTCGCCTGTACGGAGACTTCAACTGGGACAAGATTGCAATTATTCTAGCAACAGATTTTAGTGCATACTTAGGAGCTGTGAGAATTATTGGGAGCAATTTTTACTACGGATATAACAAAGATCTATCTCAAATTGCTTCTGCAAAGTACAAATCTCTCGGCTATGTAGCCAAGGAGTTGTTAATAAAAGTGAATGGGGAAGGAGCATTAGCTAGATATGCTGGATGGACCAGAAATCCCAAGTCTAAGTCACTGCTTGATGTCATGATTCGGGAATACATCAATAACAGAGATCAACTAGCCGGCCAGGATGTTGCACCTGTTTCTGATGTTCTATTGGCAATTAAAGCAGCAATTATTACACATGCAGAGATATTCAACTAACTCTGAAGATCAACAATAAAAAGTTCAAGATTTCATTTAATAATAATAATCATTTCATAAAGTTTATATTACTTTCAACAATTAGATTGATTTTTATTTCTTATAACTCTTTTTGATATTACAATTTTCCTCAAGACTTTTAACCCTTAGAGACTTTCTGTATTATGTCTCATAACGATTATTCACCTGCATTATTGCAGTCAGCTGCTTTGGAATTTGTAAATGAAACATCAGATGAAGAGTTCATGAGACAATAGACACGACAAAGAACCTCAAAGACAAATTAGCAGTCCTACGGAACCAAATGGGCTCTTCTAAGGATTTCTTATCCGGTGCCAGATCAGTAACTTATGGAAAGGATAATTTCCCAAAGGGTTCTTCTAGGAACAGGTTCAGGTTCTTCTGAAGCAGAATCTAATAGTGTCAGCGATTGTTTATCTCTAATCTTGCAAAAATTATCTACTTTGGATGACAAAATGGACAAGCAGACTCAAGAATTTGCGGGGTATAAACACAAAACTCTCCATTCTTGAATTGAACAATCAGACAATTCAATCAAAGTCTTTTCATCCGTCTATCTCAAAAGTTCATTTCAATCCAAATGTGTAATTATCTCTTGAATGAATCTTAACCTTTACACTGTTATTTTTTACTTTTTAGTAAGTATCCTTTCCTTTAATTTAGTTATTTGGCTCCTAATAGTCATTAGTACCTTATATGTGGGTGAAAATATCTATGTATTGGTACTACATAATGAAGAAATATGAAATATATAATCCAACAATTTCTTAGTATGAACAGATTAGCAATAGAATTACACCCAAGCATAAAGTAATCCCACTTACATATGAAAAAAAAACCCTAAAAAGTAAAACTGTATGGCCCTTATAAAACTTCTAGAAATATTATATAAACTAAGGGAACTACCATGCCTCGAAAATGGTCCTCATATACCCTTTAGTCAAAATATGTAACCTTTGGTAATGCTATACATATATCTTATAGTCACATAAAACAGATGTTAGTGTTCTTATATACCCTTTGGTTATATTATGTTATATAAACAAAAACAGCTTTATAATGGCTCCATTCAACACTAAAAGTAATTTGTTTTTATAACGATCACCGTAGTTACTAAAGGGCCACCAAAAAATTTTACGATATTTTATAGTGGGTATATGTATTACCGAAAGTTCTCAATTTTTATTAAAGTCAGCTAAATTACTGAATGCTGTTAAGTTATATAAGGGCAACCACGGATACAGCAATAAACACTTATTACCAATAAGTTATATTCGTGGTGATGAAAATAGTTATAAAACTTTCTTATATACCCTCTAGTAAACTCTAATATAACTACATCACCAATTGGTAATATTATAAACCACTTATATAACCGAGTAACCAATTATATACTCTTTATAAAATTACCCATCACCTTCAGTCATCAAAAATTGGAAAATTTGTGACTTGGGCTATATACAAACCATCTCGAAGTAGTCATATTCCTCCATACATAACTTTTTTGCTTGATTGTTCATTAGAATCCTACTTAACTCAATATAGGCTAAAATTTTTACATCAACTCATATTCAACCAGCCGCCAGGATAACTATTTGAAAAACTCAGTTTCTTGCAGTTGAATAGACAAAAGATGTAGATCCCAATACGGGCAGCGTTCCTACTTTGTCCAATGTGTTCGTAAATGGAATATCTTACCACATTATGTACAACTTACTAGGGCCAGACGGACTTTTGTAGACTATTAAAATCAATTGACACAGCTTAAAAAATCAGATCATTCATTGATAAATATTATTTCGTCATCTTTATTATTATTATTTTTTTTTGTATTTAGCATTACTTTAACTTTAAGCATTTTAATGTAGGGTAAATGACCCAATTCGCGTCCATTTCATGTTATAACATGCCATAAAACGACGTATTTTCCTTAAAATGCAGATATTTCTATATCTTCATGTTCGTATATGTGTTTGCTACCCCTAAAGTGAGCAATGGGATCGTTGAGTTAAATCTGAGTCGTCAGAGCTCACTCAGTTCATTAGGAGTCGGCATGTAAATAATGCGAAAATGTTAGCTTTTTTAGCTCTCTTTCATTGCTTCATTTATGTTTAATATTTAAGTCTTGGGTTAACTTAGATTTTCCTTGTTGACAACCTACTTCTAATGTACAATTAAAGATCTTATAATCTTAGTAGGTATTATACCAAATAAAGGAATTATTGTTATTGAGTTTATTTATCCGATTGGTATTTTCTTGAACCGGAATCAGTTAGAGAATTTTTCGAATGCGTGTATCTACATATTCTCCACGAAATAAAGAATATTTGGTTCTGTTTGTATTATTCGAGCTACATAGTGGGTATCGCCTTCAAATCTTTATTTGCTTCAATGAGTATATCTAAAATCATAAAAAAACTAAGAAAACTAATTAGAATAAAAAAACGGCCAAGTGCGAGCGGGATTCGCACACAACCGGTTCCGTACCATCGTACAAGATTTAACATTTAGATCGAGCAAAAACAAAAGTTTCTTGTATGGAGGACCCTGTAACTTTGAATTTTATTTTATTTTTATTATTTGTTGTTATAGCGGCAATAGAAATACACACTCTATGAAAATTATTTCAACTGTCTACCTATTACGGTTCGGTGGTGACGGACGGACGGACATCGGAGGCTTTAGTAATAGAGTTCCCGTTTTTACCTTTTGGGTACAGAGCCCTAAAAAGGACACAAAACTATGAAAAATATTCATTTTGCCTCAACCAAAACGAGTTAGTTTCCTATCCAGACATGAGTTTTCAATAATGAAACTTCTGTCATATCTAAAACAAATTATTATTTTCTTCTTCTTTTTCGACCCATTGAATAAATAACTAATAAGGAAACGGCATATCGGGTGAAAACGTAAGCCACTCGGCGAAATGTATTAGTGTACTCTGTTTGTATTCTGACTTTCTGAAGGGGAACATTTTTATAATCCAAATTCCTATGTAAAATAAATAAATTTTAGCTCCCCTTTATTTTCAGATAATATTTCTTGTCGTTGCCTTTGTATGACTGGAATAATTTAGGCACCAATGACGATTCAATTGTAAACAAACAAACTGGCATGGTAAAATGTTAAATTTTTTGCCATGGCTGTATATTTTTATAAATATTTCACCTTTGTATTGCTAGAAACACTATAATTAATTAGTAAAGCTATTAAAGTTACTTGAAGAATGCTTTCCCACGACAATAACTCCGTTTTTCCTGCAGCACAGCACAGCGCACTTCATTATGATAATTTAAGACTCCGGAGTCTCTATTACACAAAATATCGTTCACAAAAGAATATTTCGCATTTATTTCACACTACTATTACGTAAAACTCACTTTTAATTATTTATTTTTCACAATATCGCGAATTCAAATCCGAGAACTTATTTTCAAAATTATGAAATGTCTTCTCTTGTCATTTCTCTCCCCCCCCCCCCCCCCCCCCCGACCGTAGGTCGCACTGTCATTGAAATGTTTAAACACGTACACTGTATTTGCACGATACCCCGCTTCCTTATTAGTTATTTATTCAAGGTTTCGACCCCGTTAATTTTAAGGGTTATGTAGGTTACATATGATTATGTGAAATGGAATTCATTGACTTAATAAACATTTCTTGTGTACACCATTTATGCGTCTTAATAATTATAGTAAACTAGAAAATACTTAAAGGGTAAAAATTTACTGGTACTTACTGGTAATTACTGGCTTTTATAAATTTAGTACCCTAAAGTACATACTGGCACTGGACAGTGCCAATATTTTTACTGGTACTGGTAAATTTTCGAGTAAAAGTAAAAGAAAATACCTTGGAGTAAATATTTTTTTTTTTAGTATGAGTACTGTTACTTAAAATCATACAACTCTGATTACAGCAAACCAATGGCTTTTAAGCTAGAATCATATATGTATATTGTTAGCAGAATATGATGATAATTAACAAGCTTCTCCCGGAATCAATCTGGAATAGATCAAAAATTGTTCAGCTTTTTCAGCTTTTTGCACTAAGTTTTACTACATTCACGTGGAAGGTCTGACCAGATTTTCCGCTGGGGTAGTTCTATAAAGCTAAGCATAATGTATTGTTATGTATTTGAATTATTGCGTCAGTGATTCGTTTTGAATTTTAACCTATACATACCACTGCTGCAAACGAAATTTTTCAACGTTATAGCTCAGAGGATCAGACAAAGCTAATGCATCTAACATTCCGTTGAGAATGATAATCCCAGGTGTCTAAACTTAATTTAAAAATAAATGCAATAAAAATTGTCATTGTTTACTTTAAAACCGTAACTCAAATTGTGTTAAGTTCAATTTATTTCAGTGTCAGAATATTTCGCAACAGACCTTCATTAGACGATGTTATAAAAACATATTATGTACATATATACAATCTAATTCATATTTTCATCAATCCAAGATCTTAATGGTGCTACAGATGTAAAAACTCCTGGATATTGTGGTACAGCACACTCAATTCCCCACGATACAATTCCAAAAAGTTTATTGTTAACAACATATGGACCACCAGAATCTCCATTACAGGCGTCCACTTTACCATCAAAAGTTCCAGCACAAAACATATTTTCGGTAATATTTCTCATTCCATCATATATTTTACGACATAATTCTTGATCAACGATTGGTAGATAAATTTTTTGCAATGCTATAGGAAATGCTCCATTATTGTGCTGAAAAATAAAAACAAGGATGTTTACTTGATTACATATGGGGGTTCTTTCACACTTCCATATTATATTATTATATAACAAATATTACTTACCTTAAGCTGACCCCATCCAGTTACAATACCAAATTTTCCTACAGGAAGATATTCATTTAGATCTGGTAGAGGCACTATTTTTACTCTATCACTGAAAGCAATATCAGAAGCCAGTTTTACTATTGCTATGTCTGCATTGTAGTTTTCGACATCAAAGTCGGGATGAATAACAACTTTCTTCACATTATACACTTCCCCGCCGACAGAGCGTTTTGTATTTCCTACGCGGACTTGATAAGAAACTGGATCTGTTCCATATCTTACGAAACAGTGCGTTGCACTTAAGATAGTATCTTTATTGATGATTGCTCCGCCACAAATATTAACCGGATAGTAGTGGATAGTGGCTTGCCAAGGAACTTCTAATATAGTAGCATTCACACCACCAACAATTCTGGGGTCAGTGTGGCTAAAAGAAGCTGAAACGGTTTAATTTTTTTAGAATTACAATAATTTTTGTAGTATGTTAATTACCTGCCCTTGCCGCACCGAAAAAAATAACCAACTTAAGAAAGTCCATTTACTCCTAGCCGTATTGAAAGCGTGACTGCCATTGAAATATACTTGAGTTTTATAAAACTCTTCATATTTATGACGTAAGTAGTATCAATACTTCCACTGATTTTGTTGATAGAAAATAAGATATTCATATCTATGAGTATATACTTAGTATCAGTTTACATGATTTAATTGTTTTAATTGATTTTTTTTCTATTTCTATTTCGAGTTTAATCTTACTTTCTTTAAAGTTTCGTTCATGAAATATAATGAAATTAGTCACTTTACCATTTTTTGTTTTCTGATAATTTTATCTGACTCTCCTTGAAATTATCTTTGTTCTAGCAACTGCCCGCAACCCGCGTGGATATATTATTATTATTCTATGTACATATACATATACCATATTATACATATTTTTAAAAAAACACAATTTTTACCGTAAGCAGGCCGCTCACCAAAGATGCACATGCACTATGTTAACTTCACATATTCTGTATAGTAATCAAAAGAACGATTGCACTGCATACTCCCAAGTAAAGTGCTTAAATTATAAATGAATTGTTTTTATTACGTCGTCGTCCTATGAGTATCTCATCCAAATATCGGTCATTACTAAAATGCTTGACGCAAAAGATGTACATGCAATGCTCAAACGAAATCCCTTGCACCATGCATACAGCATATTCCCTTGCATCAAGCAATTGCTACATTGGTGAGTGGCATGTTACTTAAATGTATATGTGATGCTTTTTGAAGAGTATGATGCAAGTGTACAGTGCATGCACGAAGCATTTACATCGTTGGCGAGCGGCCTGCCTAAGAGCTTGAGCAGGCCGACCTGTTTTATTGAGCGGATTGAGCGGATTGTACAGGATCGTGTTATTGATTTTCAACGATATTATTTTTCCAAGTTAATATATGTGGCACGCTATTGAAACCAAGTTAGGTGTATATTTAAAAAAAAAAGAAAGATTCTAATTTTGGCTAATACGTATACCTCTTCAAGCAAACTTCTACTTAATTACTACGTATTCTGCCTTATAGTATATAACCGGAAATGTCTGTCGAAGGTCAAGGTAGATTTTGTATGGCACATGCTGGATACATGGATTGAAGAGAGGTTGAGACACCCACGTGGATTCTCTGTAATGTTGGTCACAATGAGGCTCAATGTTCACCCTACAGACGTATACGAGCAATTGATTATAGTTCCCAACCAAAGTTCAATATTAGCCTCAACCCTCCTTACTGGCTTCATGCAGCAGTTCTTCCAAGAGGTTTGAGCCAAAGAATCTGCAACGCTCTCCTGAGAGAGCCAGACAGTGACAAGGAAGGTTAGTCACCGTTTCGGATTCCTCTCCGCATCCTCTGGTGGACTTGTTTAGTCCACATAGCTTTTCGTTAAGTATGTGTTTGAGCCGTGAAGGATTCCTCCACAGTTCAGTTGGTTGGTTTAAGAAGGCTTCCTAATTAAACCCAGAACAACAGAGCAACGCTTTCATTTAATAAAAACTTCATTCTAAGTTCTATTTACAAATGCTCGATATTTATATACAAATTTTAATATGAGAAATGTGCAGAATCAACAAATTCAATTTAACAAATTTAATTGATAACAAATTTCATGCATGAAATTCGATCTCACGAAATTGTTCTTTGTCTGCAGGTGTCGCTGATGCAGCAAAAGTACATGAAATTTACCTGATTAAATTAAATTTGTGTTGCATTTTTTCTTCAATAAAAGTTATTGACTTGTGAATTTTGTTTTTAATGTTTAATGCTTAAACATCCTCCCTCCCCCCCCCCCCCCCCCCTTGATTTGGTGTCGAACACAAATTTCTGATCCAAGCCCTTGCGCTTTTTTGGGATAGGTTGATGCTGCTCCCTTGCGATGCTCCTGGTAGTTGAAAGGTGTTGGTTTTCTTACACCGCAAACACATTAAGTAGCTAAATATTGATAGCAAAGCCGTCACTGATAGATAGGTTATGGTATAGTGATGGACATCATGGACGTTAAATTGTTCGGTAATTTGTAATTTGTTAGGTTATAATAAACCAGCAAGTTCCATTCGTTGTTTATTATTTGAGCCTGGCCTATAGATTCGAAGAATAACCCGGGATTATCTGTGAATGGTGCTATCTCCACTGGCTCATTAAAAGGTCCTCCGAATATTGGCGGCACCAAAGATGTTAGCAGGAGAAAACTGACAGCCATCGAATTGCCTCTGTGGATTACTTAAAACTTGAGTCTGTTGTGCAATACTCTTGTTCTCCTCTGCCGTTATGGTTGGTTGTGTGGTTTTTGCCTGTTTGGAGAATGTTAGCCAATTTGACCAGTTTGGATTTATAGGCAAGAATCTGCCTTTCAATGGATGATTGACTTTCTTGCCAGAGCTCAGGTTCCGTCTTTTGGCAGGGGGACTAGCAGTGATGTCATCTGTTGCCGCGGGCTTAGTTCTATGGTAGGCGATCAGAGATAACCACACCGATGAGAGCTCTCTGATTGCTGGGTCGAAAAGTTCGTGGTGCTGCTTGTAATAGGAGGCATGTAGCTCCCCTTGTTATTGTTTCAGTACAACTTGTGTCTGCAGTAACTTGTTGGTTGTTTGAATCTTCGTCCTGATGGTTATTAATGTACTCTTCAGTTGGTAATGGACACAGGTTGTGGATCGCTCTTTTGAAAATGCCAGATTCTGTTTTTATATTCACAATCCTGGTGTGATTATCCGGTCCATTAAATGTGTCTACAATGCGACCAAGAGCCCATTTAAGAGGGGGTAAGTTCATATTCTTTAACAGTACTAGGGTGCTCTTTTTTAAGTCATGTTGTTTGTTTTTCCTTCCACTTCTATCTTAGTTGAAGCTCCTGTAGATATTCTAATGACCATCTCTTCCAGAATGATTGTTGGATATGGTGCAGTCGTCTAAACCTTGTAAGACTGTTTATATTTAGGGCACTTACATCTGCAAAGGCTGTTAATGGCCTGCCTATCAGGAAGTGTCCTGGCGTCAGAGCGTTCAAGTCGTATGGATCGGATGACATGGGCATTAAAGGCCGTGAGTTGAGAATAGTTTCGATTTGAGTGATGACTGTACGGAGTTCTTCATGCGTCAGGCTCGCATTTCCGATTTGCCGTACAAGATGTTTCTTCGCAGATTTTACTGCTGCTTCCCATAGACCTCCAAAATGCTGTGAACGAGGGGTATTGGCTTCCAGTCGATGCGATTTTGTGAGCAAAGTTCGTGTATGGAATCCTTCAATTCCTATGATTTGAATAGGTCGTCAAGCTCTTTTAATCCAGATTTAGCACCAACAAAGTTGGTTGCATTATCACAGAAAATTGTCGCGAAAAGTCCTCTTCGAGCAATGAATCGCTTGAGTGCATTTATGAAGGTGATAGAACTTAAGTTGGTGACGATTTCTAGATGAACCGCCTTTGTTGCGAAGTAGACAAAGACTGCGATGTATGCTTTGTCTGGGATGGCTCTTCGTAGCTTGTGATGATTGACAATTGGTCCACAAAAATCAACTGTGGTGTGAAATGATTGTTCAGGAGTCACTCTTCTGGCTGGGATATCGGCCATGATTTGAGTGATGCTCTGTGGTTTGCATCTAAAACAGCGAAAGCATCTATGCACTATCTGTCGTGCAACAACTCGTTTAGTATATGATTCCTTGGAAGTAGCATTTGATGTTTTGACCGCGTTCAGTTGGGAATGTTTTAATCGACCACCAACTCTAATAATGCTAGTTGCTTTATCCAGAAATGGGTTTAATGATTGAATTGAACTGTTGGTGTCGAGCGATTTGTTATCCTTGAGATTTTGAAACTCTTTGCTAAACGTAATGCGTTGTACATTTCTGACTAGGCCATTTTGCGCCATGTACAATTCTGTTATCGTTAGAAGACCTGTTGATCTACGCTCCCTTGGTAGTCTACAATTTTCCCAGAAACGTATGCAGTAAGCGAAGATTCGTTGAAGCCTCGCGAAGGAGCTCTTGTGGTTGATAGATGCAATTATGTCCGTATAATTTTCTGTCTTGTTCAAAATGCGAGTTTTCTTTCTCGAGTTTCAGGCACTTCTGGCTGTGGTTGAAATTTTTGGTTAGGCCACCTTGATGCTGGTTCAAACAAGAAGTCTGGGCCCTTGAACCATAGCTTAGATTGGTGTAGTCTAGCTGGAAGCATGCCTCGAGAGATGATGTCAGCAGGATTTTGGTTACCTTCTATAATTCTACATGATGCTACTGATGATTTTTTCCACTCTATTTGCGAAAAAGATGCTCCAAGTGTAGGACGGTGCAGCAATCCATGAAAAACCGATCATTGAATCCGTATAGTAGTAAACCTTTGATAAATTCTTCGGTAGACACTGACGTATCCACTCCACCAACTCTGCTAAGAGGACAATAGCGCATAGTTCTAGTCTTGCTAGCGTTTTCGATTTTAGGGGTGCTAATCTTGACTTTGAACACAACAATTGAACTCGTATTTGGCCGAAGGTGTTGAAGCTGTGCCATAGTCACTGTTTTGAGCTGCTATGTCTGAAGAGGCTTATCTTTATGCTCGCGCCAGAGAATAAGTTGATATTTTCTTTGCTCGGGATCCACTTGAATTTGCCGATACATCTTGCATATATCTGCAGTCATCGCATATTTGTGCATTCTAAATCTTATTAGAATGGAAAACAAGTCTGCTTGTACAGTTGGTCCAATCTTAAGAATGTCGTTGAGAAATTTGCCAATTGTAATCTTGGCTGACGCATCGAGCACTACACGGAGTTTCGTGCTCAAACACTCAGGTTTAACAACGCAGTGATGTGGGAAGTAATAATTCTCGGATGGGATGAGTTCCTTGTGTATTGCTTGCATGTGCCCCAGGTGCTCGTATTCTCGCATGAAGGTCTGATATTGTCGTTTTAGCTCTGGATTTTTGTCTAATTTGCGTTCTAGACAATAGAATCGTATCGAAATGGTAGCTGGACAATGAGCTGCCCTGATGGAGAACGTAGAAATGTCTCTTGAAAGTGTTGCTCGCATTCGTATTCTTCCTATGTCATCCGATTTGATGGTGCATCATATTGAGTTACAATACTGCTATGGAATCGACTGATGGACGACGTATTTGGTGTTCTCCTTGCTACAATCCAGCCCATGCGGGTGTTTTGTAGGAGAAGAAGAAGGAAGATTGTTGGATACTCTAATCTGGCCACCTTGTAAGAGATTATAGTACAAGTCAGCTCCTATCAGCATGTCGATTGTTTGAGGCTGATAGAAATCGGGATCTGCCAACTGGGTGTTTCCCATCTTGAGGTACACACATGTTGCTGGCTGATATTCGCTGATCTTCGGCAGTACAACAGCTGTAAGTATTGTTGTAAAATTATTTGTTCTAGAGTGTAAGGCTAATTTAGTCTCGTGTTTAGCAATGGTTTCGTGCCCACCTATGCCAATAATCGGAATGCTAATTTTGTGTCCCTTTAAACCCAGCATTTGAACAAAACTGTCCCGGATAAAATGTAATTGACACGCTGAATCAGAACCAGAGCTCCTGTTGCATTGACGACGTTCACTACAGCTGTTGCCAGTAAGACTTGTGATTTAGCTGATGCCTTAAGACTGTGGTAGCTTTGTTCGAAGTTTACTGTATTAATTTTGAAGGAGTAATTGACTGCAGTGTCGTGCTATTCTGTCGTATTGTGTGATTAGGCTTGGCGATCTCTTGCTTTTCACGGCATGAATTTTGATTGTGAAGCAGACTGTTGTTTCGCCCCCTGCAGTATGTGCAATTTCCTAAAGTACATCCCTGAATCTGATGTCCAGGTTTCAGGCAGTTAGGGCATAGCTTGAATTGCTTCACCAGCTGGAACTTATAATCAAGTGATGAATTCAGGAACTTGTTGCATCTGTAAATGTTATGCTCTGCTTTACAGGCGCGACACTGGGCTCTTGGAGTTGATGTCACAAATGTAGCATCTGAAATCTGGATTCTAGGAACTTGAAGAAGTCATATACGTTTTGGATTTCACGAGGACGTTGGAGAGATTGTTCGTACAGTTTCCGGGATTCTTTGTCTAGCTTCTGTAGTAATATGTGGATCAATATGGCATTCCATTCCTTGATCTTAGCCCCCATGTTCTGTAGTGATAGAAGGCATTCTTTGCTGATATCATGAATCCGCTTTATTCCAGTTCCAGATTCAACTGTTAACGTACTTTGTGACAGCAGTTCATTTAGATGTTCAGTAATTATACTTCTTGAGTTATTGTACCTGTCTGTCAGTATCTTCCAAGCCAAGGTGTAGTTCTGTTCCGTGGCTTGTAGATGTCTTATCAATCGGCATGGTTAACCGGTAAGATGATGTTGCACTTATAGACTGATGATGTATTAGCTGAGTGAAAAGATCCATAAATGGTTTCCATTGTGTATTCGTCCCATCGAAGTTCGGAATAGCTATCTTAGGAAGCTGTACATTCATGCTATTGCTACACATTATGGACTGTTCATCTAGTCTTTCCTGTAGTTCGATCGCCACGTTTTGATACTTATCTTCAATGCTTCTATATTCTTCTTGTGCCTTCGTAGAGTCGAGCAATTCTGCTATTACTTCTTGATGAAGGCAAGTGATTTGAGTCATTAATCGACTTAAGCTTTTGATTATATGTAGTACGCCCTTGAACGAGGTGCATTAAACTCTTAATTGAGTTTATCAATCTGTCCAACGCCTTATTGTTGCGGCGTGCATCCTTAGAGTCTTGGCTGACTCATCTTGATTAGTGTCAGTGGGTGTAGTCGCTGGAGCACTTGACTGTGGTCATCTTGATTAGTGTCAGTGGGTGTAGTCGCTGGAGCACTTGACTGTGGTCATCTTGATTAGTGTCAGTGGGTGTAGTCGCTGGAGCACTTGACTGTGGTCATCTTGATTAGTGTCAGTGGGTGTAGTCGCTGGAGCACTTGACTGTGGTCATCTTGATTAGTGTCAGTGGGTGTAGTCGCTGGAGCACTTGACTGTGGTGCATCCGCGGGACACTCCCTCAATCTCTGGTCTATTTTACCTAGGAAGTCCTTGCAGATTGCTTGGACTTATATATGGTATGCTTGCGTGAAGTACGCATGATCTGGATGTACTTGCTGGATGCATTCTAGCTCATGATGCGTTTTATTGAATTGAATGATGAATTCATTCAGGGATGTCTTGTACGTCAAAGTGCCTTCCTTGGTTCTCCGATCAATCCTCCTCTTTTTAAAGTTTTCAAAGAGTCGGTTGATAGCACGGCCAAGCTCTGATTGAGCTGACGCGAGTGCTGCAATATCTGTCATTTGGCACACAAAATAAAATTTTCGTATCAGTACCTTCACCTTTGATTTTAGAATGGTGAACTGATTGTGGTTTGAAGTGATAGCCAGTTCTGATTCACTGATATCTGCTACTAGTAAGATACGGCTGTTTGCACTCTCAAATTAATGCGAATCGAGAGTGGTGAGTGATATTGGTTGCCTATGGATGCAAGCGGAATCCCGATACTGCTGGCTATTATATCGTCTGTTGATACACAGTGAGATCTAGATGTTCTTTGAGTCCAATTGAGGTAGCTGCAAATTGAATCTGAATGCTGCTGCCTATTGTGCCACCTGTTGACACAAAGTAAACTCCTTTTGCTGTAGGTAGCCACAACGGAAGATCTAGCTTCTTAAGAAAAGCAAGACTGCTTCAAATTTCTGGAGCTGCAAATGAAATCCGGGAGCTGCTGGCTATTGTATCGCCTGTTGACACAAAGTGAGCTTCAGAAGTATTCCTTGATATACCCTTCGGCTGTAGGTTGGCACGAAGGACGATCCAGCTTCTTAAGAAAGCGAAATTTGAATATTGAACTCTCGAATGGATGCCAAAAGAGAGTCTGGACTGCTTGTGGTGTGTCACACAAGTAGCAATTAAGATCACGTCTGGGTTACCAATTTTTGTTTGAGACGTGAAGATTCCTCCACAGTTCAGATTTGGTTGGTTTAAGAAAACTTCCTAATTAAACCCAAAACAACAGAACAATGCTTTCATTTAATAAAAACTTCATTCTAAGTTCTATTTACAAATGCTCGATATTTATATACAAATTTTAATATGAGAAATGTGCAGAATCAACAAATTCAATTTAACAATTTAATTGATAACAAATTTAATTGATAACAAATTTCATGCATGAAATTCGATCTCACGAAATTTTTATTTGTCTGCAGGTGTTACTGATGCAGCAAAAGTACATGAAATTTACCTGATTAAATTGAATTTATGTTGCATTTTTTTCTTCAATAAAAGTTTTGTTTTTAATGTTTAATGCTTCAACAGTATGGGCTTGGCTTGCACCACAGTAGCTCACCCGAAGGGTCATCTAACCAAAGACGACTTTGTTGGCAGTCTGCCCAAACCGAAATTTTAAATGCAATATGTTTTGGTGCGATCCCGATTTTGAGGGAGGATGCCGCCGAGGCTGCATCAAGATGAGCAAGCTTGTCCATTTTTTCGTTCCCGAGTATATCGCTGTGACCTGCCACCCAAAGAGCGAGTACCCCATTACTTCGAGAGAGGGAGTTCAGGGTGTCTTTACATTCCAAGACCAGTTTGGAGGTTGGGATTTGTCTCAGTATCTGAGTTGAGGGGATGCCTTTCCACCTGGAATACCGTGACATGAAGAAAATACCTGTTCCTGTCTTTCCTTAAGATTTGGAGCCATCTGTGCAGATAACAGGGTTTGTCAACGGCTGCAGAGTGTGGTTCCCATTCTGCCCTAGATGGAATTTTCGATTTAAAGTTGCATTTCAGCGTAGTTTCGTGGAGGTAGTCGCGATCCCTGTCGATTTCAGGTGCATTAGACTGCCGAATTCAAAGATGGATTTTTGGAACTGTTGTTACAGTGTGAATCTAGCTCTGACTAAGATGCAGTCTTAGCGCTGTGATTGATGCCCGCTTCTTGATGTGTATTTGCACGGGATGTATGTTGAGGATGACCTGAGGAGCCCGAGTGCTGGTTGACTTTAGAGCGCCACTTAGACTAAGGAGACAGTCGTTGATATGTTACTCTTGTCCTAAACTTGGACTGGATATTTTGCATGCAAGATTCTCATTTGTTGCTATATCTGTAATTTAAACATATAATAGTGAAAGTCTGATCGAAGCTTTGCCAAAAAAAGGTAACGTTTTATATTATGTAGATAATTTTCATTTGCAATAACAAAAGCATTATGTACATACGGAAAAAAGCAAATAAATTGAATTGAATTAATGGTGTTCAAAGGTCGCTGAAAAATAAATAAAAAAAAGGTCGTTTAATCAACTGAAGTATAAAAACTCTGTTATAGGCTGCCTTTCAAAGATAGTCATTATACTGTGACGCTTTTTCTTGTAGAATATATTATACCCATACGCTTATGCAGCGTATGCCAAAAAAATCTAAGCATAACAAGCAGAGGAGGGCAAATACCAAAGAAAAAGTAGCTAAGTACAAGTATAAGTACCGAAGGTCTGAGTACTTCAGCGTAAGTACAAGTACCGCATGTATAAAAAGTATTGTAACTAAGGCCTGGTATTGTGTTCATTTAGAGGATAAATTTTGTATGGAAATTTAGCCAAATCGCTAGAGAAAGTTGTATTGTCTTTTATCAGCTAATACCTTTTTTCCACGCTAAAATGTTGACGTTTAATTGCAGTTGAATACAAAAGTGGCAGGGTATTTTTTTTTTACTAAAAAAATCCGTCTATTTAATCAAGTCTTTTAAAAATAAATTAAAGACGTAAGTATAAATATAATTTTCCTTACTATTTCGAGATTGAGTAATTGTAATACATAGCAATCGAAAAGAACACGTAATAAAACCACAAATGAACGACAGCTGATTGTCCAAAGCAGTCACCTACAGTCAAAGCAATGAACATAGTTGTCACAATTTCAGCCGTGAATATGGTTCCTTTTCGGTTGCTGCTAAATATTATCCGCTAAATAAATGAACACAATACCGGGCTTAAGTATTGAGACTACTAAAAAGTACTTTTTTACATTCTTTGTACGTTGGCCGTTATATAATATAAGGAAGATTATAGAATTCAGTTAGTATTAATATAAGACTGGGATAAGCACCTATTGAAAACTATAATATAGTAACCAACGGTGATGCAAGTAGAGTATAAAAGGCAAAAGAACTAAACAGAACAGGGTTTCATTGATGTCCTGATGAGATCGCGTACTGCTGATTGAAATACACAGTATACTCTCAAAATTTCTTCATGAAATTTTGATTTTCGACTTTAAGCCAATAACTGATAGTACCTCTGTCTTTAAAATATCTGCTCATGTATGCATTAGGTTAAAAATTGCCCGTAAACTCAATTTATTGTACGGGTCTCGAAAGAGTAAAACTCATTCCCGCTTTCTAAACTGAACTAATTTGCTACAATTCTAAAAAGCAAGCCTACCACTACTTTTAACCTTTCGTAAGAAGAGAATCTGTTGTATAGCTTATCTTTCATCAAGTTTTGTTCAGTTTTGTTGTTCTGTCGAACAATGTTCTACTTTGACGCACGGACGCGGCACACACATTTCGAGCAAATGTTAATGTACAGTGTGATACTACATAGATAGCCCTGGTGGTCGAATACAATGCTTCATGCATAAAATTAAAGGTACAAAATTACCGGCTAGCTGCATTTCACCTTTATTTTATTTATTACGTATTTAAAATTTTATTTAACAGCTTACGTTCCGAAAAATTCAAAGAGAAATTGAATAAGTAAAAAAGCTAGAATTGGTCTAAGACCAATTCTTATGAGATGAACGCCCGTATAAAATTTCGTATGGTCACCGATCTATTCAAGTTTGATTTTTGAGGTGGTTTTTCGCATATATTTCTAGAACGGCTCGTCGGACAGAAGTATTGCTTATATTTTATAGGATTTCGTATTCGTACAATAAAAATTTCCAGGACTGATTGTTTTCACAGTATATGTAAAAAACCTAAATTGTTATATGGCAACACAAAGACGGGGTTGCCCGACACCACCACACCATGTACCAAATTTCAGCTCTCTATGTTATATATAGTGGAAAAGGAAAATTTTGTGTGGCAACCCCACGAAGGAGTTGCCCGATTTATCTCATTTTCGAACTTAATTTTGTTTTTAAAGCCCGTGTACAAAATTTCAGTTTTCTAAGTGAACGCGTTCTCGCGACGGACGGACGAACGGACATGCAAAAATCAAAATCACTTTTAATATTATGCGTGGGTGTCCAATCCATTTTGCTCTACCATCATTATTTCGAGGTGTTACAAACGGAATGACAAACGTAGTATACCCTTTAGATTTCATCTAGGGTATAAAAACATGTTGGTGACGACTCAAGTTGCAGTTTTGTAACGCATTATTTTCGTAGGATTATTCTATTCGGCTTTATTAGAATCGCTTGAATGAATGAAAAGGCAATGAAACAAATTAGTTTTGTGTTTAAATTTTGTGAATGCATGCCATAACTAAAATGACAAAAACTCAACAAAAACTGAGTTGCGCAAGAGATGCTGCTTGTTTGTCTTTATACAGGGTGTTTCCGTCATGATGGTGCTCCATGGGGCAGGAGATGATAAAACACACCTAGACAAAGAACAATCTAAGGCAGAGGGAGGGGGCAGTTTCGGAATTACAGAGTGATTAAAAAAATATGCTAGTTTTTCACAAAACACCTGTATCTTAGAAAGTATACCGTTAAGAACCTCATGGCCTTTCCAATGAGCGACTGCCCCGTACTTCTCTCCACTCTGCAGCTATGGCGGTCTAAAATTAAAGTTTCGGATTTTTTTACCTTTTTTTTACTTTGACTTTACTACTGTAAACTGTGAACTGACCTCTTTAATTTGACCTAGTCCCTAAAATTAGAAGTTTTACTAGCAATAACAAATATGTTCTAAAATCCATAATTAAACTGAATTTTTAATGCTTATTTCTTGCTTAGACTTTAACATTAAATTCATTATATTTATAGTAGCTATTAACTAGCATGATGTAAAGATCTAAGGCGCTAAGCTTGTACCGAAGCAAACTAAAAACATATTATAATTATTTTAAGCACAATGCTTTAACTATTTTTTTTTTATTTGTATTTTATGTAGGTTTATGCAGTTTTGTTTTTAACTTCCCAATTCAAATTGACATGACATGGCCTGGCCAGACCTTTTTGACAAGAAATAGGTTTTTTTTACAGAAATACTTTATAAAATTCCCTGATATCATATATCATATTTTTTAAGAATCAACCACAAGGAATAATTTGTAGATATGTGTGTATGTAAACTCTATTCACTATTTCAATTTCTATACTTTTCGTGCATACAATAGTCTGGCCAGACCATTCAATTTTTTCATACACTTTAAATGGAAACTAGTTTTTCTTTATTGGGTTTTTCCTCCTCGCGCAGATACGGGAGATTTGTTTTCAACTGCAGAAAGAGCTTATCACTAATGAACATTTCGTTAGTTGAGATGGAACAAAATGGAAGAAAAAACCACTAGAACCAGGATAAATAAGAACACATAATATAATTCGAGAAATCGGTGCCTATGCTAGACGAGGAATGAGTCAAAATCCAATGGATATATTCAAAACTATACAGCAACAGAATAGTTGACTTTATCGTCACCGGCAAGAATCTAAAAGAGGAAAACTTCTCGTCTATAAGACTGAAATTTATTGAAAATTATTTCAATACATTTGCAAAATGCATTGAAGTGCAAAAAAGAAAAAAAGTAATAAATAACTTCGCTGGGTCGAAACGTCAATTTTTTTTTTGCACTTCAATGCATCTTGAAATTACTTTCAATAAATTTAAGTCTTGTAGACCTGAAATTTTCCTCTTATAACTTATACTTGGTTTATCCACGTGCTGCAAGGCAAAAAGGGGGGAACAATCACCCAATTTGAAAATTGCAATGAGTATTCTTGCTACCATATAATTCATACTTACTTTTTTTAAAAAAATATTTATACATATGAGCAATTGATGTGCCTATTGTGATCATTGAACTTCTATGGTAGGCGATCAGCGATAACCATGCTGTTGAGACCCCTCTGATCGCTAGGTGGAAATGAATCCAAAAAGTCCAGCAAAATGAATACCTGTGAATGAAACTGGAATTATATATGTATTTCGGTATTTTGTTATTCGATGACCTGAATCATTCAAAGAAGAAAATTGTGGAAAACCAAAAAGACCCAGTGTTTAGAAGAGCTACAATGTCCATCAACCGTTTTTGAGCTATAGTTCGTTTTATAAGAGTTGATAATCAAACTACTCGTTTTGAGCGGCAACAAAGAGATGAAAGGGCACCCATAAGAGACATTGATAATGCTAAACTTCAATGAAAGAGCAACGTATGCAACGTAGTTTTCATTAAGTCCGAAAATTAACAGAATAAAATTATGGTGGTCTTGCGAGACCTCTAGTGGTTATCCGTGCAAGGGCAAGGAAAGGAATCGGGATAACTAGCAACGTTGCAATCGTGTCTTGCGTGTTGAACAAGAATAAGGTAGCTCTTTTACTGTCATCACTTCATTATGATACTGAAGTCGTTGGTGATGAAAAGAAAGCACAGACATAAATGAGATATTGACAAAATGGACCAAATTCTGCAAGAATATATTCATTCTTCTACAATAAGTATGTATGTAGCTGCATTAGCATTATATTTTTGTCAATGGAACAGCGAGCTTGTGTCGTTTGTTTCTCTTGCATACGCGCGCAATCAGGCCTAAACTCACTCAAAATCTTAAGAGGAGTCAGTACTCAGCAAAAGGTTCAATTTATATACCAGCGAACCTGTACGTAATAAAATTTACTATACGTAGGCTTGTGTCCTGAAAGTGAGAAAATTCATATAAAATTAGCCTAGACCTAGACTCCGTGCTCTGTGCATTAGAGACATCTATAGCAAAAGACAGAAACCCAACATGCGACAATTTAAGACGAAAAATGAAGATTTGGAGTTCACATAAATTGAAAATTTTTAACGAAAATTAACTCTCCTAAATTTTTTTGCCCATAATTGTTAAACATGTTATTTTGCTTTGTATGTCAACAACTTTTTCAACGACATATTGCAATTTCTAGTCGGTGAAATATCGGGACAAAAAACTAGTACTATTAAAAATGAAAAAAACTCAAGGTTATTTGCTAGATCTAGGCTTTCTCTTTTTAAATAGTCACAAGTTAAAGAAATGAGAATACCTACTAACAGGAATTTGATTTAAAAGACTTCAATTTTTATCATTATAACAATATGAGCAAAGCAAATGAAATCACAAAGGACAAAAATTAAATTACATCATAAAAGTTATAGCAATTAGCGACTAATCTCAAGCCGGACAAGCTTTCTAAATGCCAGTAAACCAGTACCAAGAATATCAATATTAATGTAAGATTTTTGAATTCTAATGCAGGGTGATTTTTCTTTCAAATTAGTTCTGTAAATTGGAAGACTGAAGAGTGGCTGCTGAATTGCGAGGAGGAACGTTAAAGTCTATACTAGAAAGTAATGAATTGTAAGTTATAGTACCATTCAGTATTTTATGCAAAAAGGTCATGTCCAAAAAGATTCTTCGTTTTTCTAGCGATAACATGTTGAATTTCATTAGTCTGTCATTATATTCAAGAACGGAAGTTTCTAATTTAAATAATAATATGCTGGTAAATCTGCGTTGAACAGTTTCTATTTGCGAACTATAGGAAGAATAAAATGGATTCCAGACTTTACTAGCATATTCAAGTGTACTTCTGACTAGAGAATTGTAGAAAGTGATATAGGAGGATGGGAGCTTGAATGACTGACACGTACGAAAAATGATACCCATAAGATGTAAATTATGTGAGCAGCAAAAAGAAGCTTGCGATCGAATATTACTCCCAAATCTTTGATCACATTCACCCTATGGATAGATATATTATGATTTGGTAGTCAAAGCTAATAATATCGTGTTTACGATGAAAAGAGATACGTTTGCATTTGCGAACATTTACTTCAATGCAATTATCGTGACACCATTTTTCCATTTGTAGGGAGACACAGTCAGTAACGTTATTGATAATTTAAAAAATCTTCGTATCGTCTACAAATATTAAGCAGTGAATGAAATTATGTAGATTAAAAATATTCGGGGCCCAAGTATTGTACCCTGGGGGACGGACGCCTCATATTTGTTTGAAAGGAGAATATTGTTGACCGTTAAAGACAACAATACTATCCCTATTGTGCAAGTAAGATGAAAACAGCGATATAGTGTTCGGGTGAAAACCTATCTGAGCCATTTTCAAAAGGCATAGTTTATGATTTATTTTATCAAAAGCCTTGCTAAAAGCAGTGAATGGAATCAATCTGTTTGTTTTTATCGGAGGATGAGGTTATAAAGTCAGTATAGCGGGCCAAGTTGGTTACTGTAGAACTGCCAGGTAAGAATCCATGCTGCTGTTCTGATATGAAAGATTTAATCTGCAGCAGCTGATTATAGAGCACTTTTTCAAATATAAGCGCAAGTGCATTGGAAACTGATATAGGAAGATAGTTAATAACTTGCTTAGGGTCACCGGACTTAAATGTAGACAAAACGTAACATTTTTTTTTTAACATTTCTTGATAAGTATTCCTATTAATAGCAAGGTTAAACAATTTTCTAAGTGGACCGGGAAGGCTGGATGCGCATTTTTTGTACACAATATTAGGAATACCATCAGGTCCAGAATTTTTATTGCAGTCAAGTGAGTTTAAGATATTTAAGACAGATTCAGATGAGATAGCTATTAATTTAATATTAGAAAAGTTAGAATTCCGTCGAAGAGTAGAAGTATCGGGTTGTGTGGTAGAATTCCGTTTTTTCTACCACACAACCCGATACTTCTACTCTGCGACGGAATTCTAAATGAAATGATTGGAAAACATATCACATATACGCAGAGGCGATGATGAGGTTTCATCATTAAACGTTAATTCTTTAGGGTATATATTTGATTTCTTCAAATTCTTGCTGAAAGACCAGAAAGTCTTATTGAGTGAACACTTAGATATCAAAGATTTAGATACTCTTCTAAAGTAGGAACAAGTTTTCTAAAATTCAGCGTTTGGATGAGATTTGTATAGGCGTCTAAACTTCTCTGTTTCCTGCAGGGCTTTGATCAGTTGAGGACTATACCAATTTCGAAAGTGATTACGATTGTGAAATGATGGTATATGCAAGTGTATCCCTTGATTAATAATGTCATGGAATTTCTCAAAAGACTTGTTAAGGTCATCTAAAATGATTTGGGAAAAGTCAAAACTACTGAGGAATTCATTAAAGTTATCATAGTTACCTTTTTGAAAATTTAATCTTTTGACAGATATATCTCGAGCGCATTTCAGATTCGCAAGATGTCCTTTTCGGAAATCATTGGATATGATTTGGGAGCAGTATGTTCCACTGCTTGTGCAGCTCTGGTTGCTGTACCTGAAAATGGTATCGATGGTAGGAAATCAAAAGATATGAAGATATGAAAAACTGATTGAAGTTGTGAGAAACCGGGAAGCTTTGTGGGACTATAGAAATTATAAGAATAAGATGATTAGGCCCAATCTTTGGATGGAAGTAGCACGGCAAATAAGTACGAAATAATACACTTATAGCATATAAAATTCTCAGTTCTGAATTAATATTTTACTTAACCGACTATAATGAATTAAAAATACATAATTAATTTAAGAAAGCGGTGAGACAGTATAAAAGTTCATGTATGCGAACCAAAGCCGAAGTGCCAAGTAAGTCTTGCGCTATCAAAAAAGAATATAAATATGGCAGATTGTTAACATTTTTAGATGACAAATATGAGCGCAGATAGTACAGTAGTTAATATATCAAAATCTTATTAATTTCCTTGTAAATCAATTAAATTTATTTTATAGAACTATATCAACAATGGCGGATTGAGTAGTCCAGTTGGCAGCTAACAGTTGGGATTTATTTTGTTTGCTCTTTACTCGAAAGTTTTGTTAGGTTGTATATTGTGAGTTTATTTTGTTTATCTAAACAAAATTTAAAACTTGTATAGCCCTATCACAAAAAATACCATGAATAAGATGTTGTATTGAACTGACACTTCAACTATATGTGGACTCGTTCTCAACTCAATCTCTCAACCATACGTGCTCAAAAACACGAGTCGAAAACTCAACTCAATCTCGACTCAATCTTTCAACTATGCATGTAAACATATGGTAATTGTACGTGTGTAAGCAATTCAATGACAGTTTGAACCTATGATCGGGGGGGGTCGAAATTTTTGCTTGATTTCTAGCATTTCAGATATTATTATAAGAAGTTGGTTTGATTTAGCGATTTTGTAATAAATAACTAATTAAAATTATTTTTACTTAATAGTAGTGTGATAGTGTGCAGTAAAATATGATTTTGTGAACAAGATTTTATATAATCGAGACTCCGGAGTCTTTAATTATGGTTTTGAAGTGCGCTGTGCTGTTCTGTGCTGCAGAAACAACCGGAGTTTGTGTCGAAGGAAAGGATTTTTCAAGCAAGTTTAATAGTTTTACTAATACATTATAGTGTTTTCAGTCAAATAAAAGTGAAATATTTATAAAAAAAACAGCCAAGGCAAAAAATTTAACATTTTTCAATTGTTTACAATTGAATGGGCATTATCTGAGCCATACAAAGGCAACGCCAAGAAATATTATCTGAAAATAATGGGGCGTTAAAAATTTGTTTATTTTACGTAGGAATTAGGATTATAAAATTTGCCCCCCTTCAAAATGTCACGATTTCATTACTGCCATGACGAAACGAATACAAGCACAGCGCACTAATACATTTCGATGAGAGGTTTAGGCTTTCATCCGATATGCCCTTTCCTTATTAGTTATTTATTCAATGGTTGCAGCTTGTAATAATGAAAACCTGTTTGATATTTAAAAAAAAAAACAATGGATAAATTTTTATATTTTAGACATTTGACAGGGTGAAGCGCCTTTCGTCATAAAATAATCAGCAAAACTTTGTCAGACATTCGCGCCGGTAGTCGGGTTGTAGGCACTTTGCTTAAAACTTTCCAAGGCAGATTCCTCTTTTCTCTATGCTGCAGGAACAGTGCTTCCATCCAGTTGCTCTATATCTATCTATCTATCTATCTCTATAATACGACGGGCTCTGCCTATTGCTAAAAATCCTCTCCGTGATGGTGAGATTTGCCTTATTAAAGGGCTTTATCATATTTTCTTCAAAAGGAAATGCATCATCAGCGATGAATACATATGGAAGTGTGTACCTTAATGAAATCACACTAGGCCGCGGTATATTAAAATGAAAAAAAATATAAAAGTTTACAAAGATTTTCCTAGATTTCTTAGTAAAAAATAACATATTCTAATTGCTGGGATGAAAATGCTTTACCAAATTCACTTTGTCACCCAGCAGCACCTACATATATCACACGTTGTAACACTGTAGCTCACATCGCAAATTGCCAGTAAAACTATGGAATGGCGATTAAAAAAATTTACAATTTGACAGTTTGCGGTTTTTACTATAAAAACTAGAGGGGATTGTAAGTATGAGGTGTTGCAGTGATTTCTTCAACAGGATTTTATATTCAATAAGTAAGCTATCTCCCTCACAATATATGGAAAAAATGCATGCCATTATAATGTAAATCCTCCTTTCCAGCATGCAAGATATTACGCGGATGATTCGCGCATCATATTCCGGCGAAGATAAATTTTATCCTGGAAGATTATCATCTTATTGCGGACGTCACGTCCTTCGGGATGGAGCTTGTTCAGAATGCAATACTTCTTGATAGAATAGCTTTCGAATCGTCTAAGGAACACGAAAGCAACACCTGTAGAAGATAAGAAAAAGATATCGCTGAGCAATCACGTTGAAGTATCACATGAGCATTGCCTGGAAGCGAGGAAAGTGATATCGCCAAGTGTTCTGAGATATGTCATGGTAATAGAAGGAATTACATTATTTTGAAATATAACTTCATAAATTAGAGGAGTAAAATTCTCTCCCCTTGTTTTTTGCAGTTCACCCCTAAATGTTATATGTTCTTCCTTGTAGATGTCTTTTGTGTTTTGTCCATCACTGCGTGAACATTAACCAACACGTTCATAAACCACTGAGAACATCAAATAGGAGTAAGAGCAATATCAGTAAGAATTGAAAATAGCCAACCAAGCCGGACATGGAATCAACTACTAGCACAGTTTTTTGGCGATATACCCCATTGGGTCAAGCCATTGTGAAGGAACTCCAACTCGCTTGTCGAGCCCATAGCTCTGGATCATAAATAAGAGTAGAAGAAGAAGAAAAAGAAGAGGAGTAAAAGTTTATTATATTCTATATGTAGGAAACTTCACTATAATTTACTTCGAACGCTTTATAAAATGAACAGACCTAAATTTTCAGGTAAAAATAAATATAAACCGGTTTATATTCCGAAGATGATAACTTGAAAATATCCTCCAATTTTCGCGCTGATGATTTTTCATATCACTTCTTCAAACTAAAGTTTTACACTCACATTTTACAGTGTATCGCTAAGTACTACTATCCATGCAGGGTCGTTCGGTTAAAGCCATAAGATCTCTTCATACTGAGCAAAAAATGGGGGGGGGGGTATGTGTTTTACGCATCGCGGCGCTATGATCGTTTTTTTTTTTATAGAAATCTTAAATATCCTAAGGTGCTTAATCCGTTCGTGTTATTCGATATACCGTTTTGGTAAGAGAACGCTTCCCTCTACTTATTGATATATTGATATACAGATAAAGTTCAAGCTCCACCACATTGGGTGTATTTGCGAAGCGCACAAGCCATAAAAAAACACTTCTCCTAGCGCACAAGCAGGAGTTTGCGAAGCGCACTATTGTTAAGGGATTGCGCATTGTTTTGGAAACGCGCGGCTATGGTTAAGGTCAACGCATTGTTATAGCACGTATCTTTACCTGATCTATGTAAGTTAAATTAAGTTTTTTAAACCACTAATATCAATATGAGGAGTACGCTCCGCGCCAAGCGCAAAGAAACACACGAACAGGCAGACGCACACGCACACACACGCGCACGCGGAGCGAAGCGGAGCGCGCGTGTGTGTGTGTGTGCCTGCCAGTTCGTGTGTTTCTTTGCGCTTGGCAAATACACCCTACGTGGGTGTATTACTTAGGGCAGGTAAAGATACGACCTAAAACAATGCGTAATCCCTTAAACTATTTTTGACTAGATTAATTTTGGGTTGTGCGCTTCGCACATATACCCACCACATTCACTAAAAATGAGATGACAAAGACGACAATCAATTTTGTTTGATTAGCGTGTCGAGATAAATCAATGGACATCCAGCTGGTCACTTTAACCTGAATAAACATAAACAAATTTCTAAACCTAGGTGCAAGCGGTCAAGGCTTATGTTACATAACTCCCAACTTAGAACGATAATCAAAATTAAAACAAACAACCTTATTGAAGCAAAAAAATGGGCACGCTTTAAACTTTACGAAATATATATCGAAAGTTGTCCCATACGCGATCTTTTAGCTATCTAAACCGTTCGTCATCAACTTGTCACTAGTTCTAAACCCCTAATTAGCATATTTTATCTAGTAAGTCCACAACGCTAATAATAAAATATAAAAGCCACTTGGCCATGTGCCTTTAATTACAATCATTTTATCCGCTGCGCAATTTTCTACAAAACTAGGATACCCATATCTATGTATCCGCACCGCAGGCAATCAATTTTAATGCCACATCAAATTCCCTTGGCAGTAGGGTTCATGGCCTTACCTCATCACATTATTTACCATCGCCCCCAAAGCTATATCCATACTCTCCGTCTCACAAACCAAACACCATGTATATACAACTAGGTAGGTATGTGTAGCTATAATAGAATTTCACATAATTCCCATTCACCATCCTCCACTTTACGAGATGGAGGCAAAAATAAACGACAGAACATTTCCCAGTCCCATATTCCCTCTCGCCCCTCTCAATCCCCCGCTCGGGTAACGGATACAACAGCAAATTTCTGTGCCGTGATGGAACCCTATTCAGCTAGAATGGTACGGACTGGTTTCTGGCTGGCTGCCTGCTTTCAATGTTTCCTAACGAGGGAAAACCCTGCACTACAGTAAAATGGTTTTGCCCAAGTTGTCACGATATTTATACCCAACCCACATAAAACGAATATTCCGCGTCAGCTTGCCCTGAAACGTTGAAACTCGAGAAATGTGGGTAGTAGAAAGAGGTAGAGTTGAAATCCAATTTATGTTTTGAGGATTTGAGGTGCTCTGGGTCTGGAGATCCGCTTGTGTTGTAGGGAGAAAAACTGAAAACGAATCAAGGGTTTTTGTCATACTTGAGTTTTGAAAACTGGAAATTTTATACCCGTACGAAAATGAGAAACAAAAAAAAAACATAGGTGCTCGTTCATGATAAATGATATCTGCATATTTCTATTATATTATAGGAGTACCTACTTAAATTTTTACAGTTACTACATAGAGGTAATAAATATTTTTCGATGCTGTCAGAATTAATATTTCGAAATCGATCCAATTAAATACGAATTTTATGCGATTTCATTATAGCATCCTTATAATCATCATCATCATCATCATCATATTCAATCAACATAGATCGTAATGCTTCGATGTCATAATAATGTCTCCACAATTCATTTAAATTGCTTATGGCAACAGTCAGATGCTATCCATATCCATTCCATAAGAGGGGATCAAAGCGGTAGAAAGAAGCACAGCCACAGAGCCACAGAGCCACAGAATGCTATCCAATCCACAATCATAGCCCAAAGGAAACAAAAAAGTCGAGTACCCTACGTGGGTGAATGAAACAAGCACGACACAGAGCAGAGAATGCTGAAAGGCCCGAAATGTATTTCCGTAGCGTGATTAAGCGATAATTGTCTTCTTTTATAATCTTTTCATGCTTGAAACGTTATTTCCTGAAGATTAATGAACCTTTTTCGTAGTAAAAAGGAAATATTGCTCGATTTTAATCACTAACTAATTTTATTGTAGAGATTTTATTCATATATAGAATAAATATGACAGAGAATCGAGTACGAGTATTCGACATTTTCTAGGATAGTTAAATAAATTGGAGTAGTAAGAGTAAAAGAATTGGCATAGAAATTGCAGAACTTATAATAAAGGCGGTATATGTATAAAAATAAAATGGAGATTATCACCGGATGGAATAGAATTGATTTGATATTTGGCAATAACTGTGAGGAGTTGAATCACTTTAAATGTGCGAACTTTAGATAAGTGTTATATGCCATATTTGACATATATATGACATATGAAATGTAAATGTTTTTAAAATTAAGTATGCATTTCATTGAACAGTAAAAGTAGCTCCTTTGAGATGGAATGTCGAAAGGAAGATGTTGGCAGTTCTGAGTGACTGCTTCCTGTGATGTAAATGATAAGGACTAACTTATTCTTATAACATGATCTTTGTGACGTAATAATCATTCATCTAAGTGAATTGAACGTAAATGTAAGACTTTTGGTTACGTTGGTGAAATAATGTACACGCTAAGTATTCCAATGAAACTTTTAGCCAATATTTACTATTAATTCTATTTATTCTGTAGGAACTTCTGTCAGACAAAGATCGGCCTAAAACTTCACGTAACCAGGATAGTTTTTGAGAAATAGCAAATCGATTTGATAAGATAATTTTAAAAATATTAACAAACATCGTCAGGTGTATAGATGAGACCAATATCGCCATTCCAAGCAAAACAAAAATTAACGGGCTCTATATTTCTTCATAAAAATTGTCATATTATCGCATTAGGATATTTTTTACTTGGGCATCTATCTAAAAATTGAAAATTTTGTAATATTTTGCTTAGTAAAATGCGGGTATTAATTGTGCAGACTTTTGCTAAATGAAATATCAAATGAATACCTTTACTGCATTTAATTGGAATACGTAAACTACTATTCCATATTACCAATCTGATGTTATTTTTACTTTAAAATGTTATTGCAAGAAAACAAAAATTCCTACAGCATCATTTAAAAACAACTTATTTGTATAATTTTCAAATCATTGTTATTTTTTCTGAAAAGCTCTCCAGAGAGTGCAGAATTTAAAAGAGGCCGCTAAACTTTGAGACCTTGGTAATTGGTTCATTATAATCGAATATCCATCTCAATAGGATCATTGTCTTACAATAGGAAAAAATTAAACAAATTTAACTTCTGCCAAAAACATGTCCATTACATCAAAAGTGTATAAAATAAAATTCATATAAACATTAATTTTCATAACAGTTGGTTATTTTTGTATGAATTTGTCTATTTTTTAATTAGTTTTTTAGTTGAATTCATTCGAATTAATTTCATCGGTAAAATCTCCTTGGTGGATAGGTTTTTTTATATTTTCGAACGAAGCTTAATGCTTCTTCAGTTGTTGTAATCACAGTTTCTTATATCCAAATTCATTAAATCATTATCAAAAAAAAATCTTTGGTGGGTATCACATTTCCTTATTAAACTTGCTTAAATCTCGTTTTTTATTGATAACAGCTCGCTAGCTCAAAAGTTGATTGACTCAATTCTACTTTTAACCAACCCAACCTGCCGAAAACAGTTTCGAATGTCTTCAGAAGAAATAGTTTCCCATGTAAAGCTCCAATAATAAGAATAGATTTAGTAACATTACCATTTTCGTAAAATTCCATAGGTTGCTGCACTATACAAGTGAGAAGTGAAGTTTCAATTTTTCCAATCAATCTTAATTTTCTCATAATTTTTTTGTATTATGTTTGAATGCAAAAATTTTTAATTTTACTTATGATTGTTAGTTTCTCACGTTTTTTATTTGTCGATTTTTTTACATCGTCCATGTTAACGAAACTAACAAAACACCATTCACCAAACAAGCAACATAATGAACTCGAACAACGAGGTTTTTTCAGTCCAATATAAGTGTGGCCATTATAAAAAATTTCACAGAAATTTGAGAAATCGCCAATTATAGACGACTTTCCATTACAAGCAGTTCATCATAGGTATATTCCACTGTATAAAAATATAAGGAGTTTCTTCTAAATATTGGGGTTTAGTAAACACTAGATCAATTTTAGTTTTCCACAATTTTTTTGTTTGAATGATTCAGGCTAGCGAATAACAAAATACGAAACACATATATAATTCCAGTTTCATTCCAGGTATTCATTTTGCTGGACTTTTTGGATCCTTTTCGACCTAGCGATCAGAGGTCTCAACAGCATGGTTATCGCTAATCGCCTACCATAGAAGTTCAATGATCACAATAGTCACATCAATTGCTCATATATGTAAATACTTCTTAAGAATTGTAAGTATGATTTATATGGTAGCAATGTTACTCATTGCAATTTTCAAATTGGGTAATTGTTCCCCCTTTTTGCCTTGCGGCACGTGGATAAACCAAGTACATATAAGTTATAAGAGGAAAATTTCTGGTCTACAAGACTGAAATTTATTGAAAATAATTGCAATAAATGTGCAAAATGCATTGAAGTGCAAAAAAAAAATTAACGTTTCGACCCAGCGAAGTTATTTATTTCCTTTTTTCTTTTTTGCACTTTAATGCATTTTGCAAATTTATTGAAATTATTTTCGTCTAGCATAGGCACCGATTTCTCGAATTATATTATGTGTTCTTATTCATCTTGGTCCTAGTGGTTTTTTCTTCCATTTTGCTCGATCTCAACTAAAGAAATATTCATTAGTGATTAGCTCTTTCTGCAGTTCAAAAAAAATCTCCCGTATCTATGCGAGGAGGAAAAACCCAATAAAGAAAAACTAGTTTCCATTTAAATTGTATGAAAAAATTGAATGGTCTGGCCAGTTCATTTTATGCTCGAAACGTATAGAACTTGAAATAGTGAATAGCGTTTTTGAACACGCATATCTGTAAATTATTCTTTGTACATTCACAAAATTTAAACACAAAACTAATTTCTTTCATTGCCTTTTCATTCATTCAAGCAATTCTAATAAAGCCGAATAGAATAATCCTACGAAAAGAATGCGTAACAAGACTGCAACTTGAGTCGTCATCAACATGTTTTTTTAATTTCTCTTTGAATTTTTCGAAACGTGACCTGTTAAATAAAATTTAAAATACGTAATATATAAAATAAAGATGCAATGGAGCTAGAGGGAAATTTTATACCTTTTATTTTATGAATGAAGCAATTCGGCCACCAAGGCAATCTAGTATCACACCGTATATTAACATTTGCTCGAAATGTGTGTGCCGCGTCCGCGCGTCAAAGTAGAAGATTTTTGAACAGAACAACAAAACTCGATGAAAAATAAGCTACGAAAGGTTAAAAGTAGTAGTAGTAGGCTCGCATTTTAGAATCGTTTGAGTGTGGCATGTGTAGCAAGCTAGTTCTATTTAGCAATCATGAATTAGTTTTACTCTTTCGAGACCCGTACAATATACGAGTCTACAGGCAATTTTCAACCTACCACCATATACCGTCATATGACTATAGAAATTAAAAGACAAGTACAGTACTGTGTTGGCTTTTAGCCGAAAAAATTTTGAGAATATACTGTGTGTTTCGATTAGAGCTGAAAATTGGATCACGATTTGCTAATATTCGGATATCCGGATACCCGGATCTGCGAACTACCCGGATCCGGATGTAGACTAACCAAAAAAGCTTCAAAATTGTTTTGTTTCAATGATAAAATGAAAATATCATGAAATTTATATATTCCCAATGAAACAATGCAATCGGAAGAAATTTTGACCTTTCTTGCTTAGTCTGGATCCGGATAGTTCGGATTCGAATTATCTGGATACCCGATTAGACTAATCGGATCCTAATTACCTCGGATAATCCGGATAGTAAATTTTTCGGATACTTTCAGCTTTAGTTTCGATCAACAGTACAGGATGATCTCATCAGGACAGCAATGAAACCTTTTTATGCCTTTTATATAGTTATAGCTTTCAATAGGTACTTATTCCAATCTTATATTAATACTAACTGAACTCTATAATATTCCTTATATTATATAACTAACAACGGACAAAGAATGTAAAAAAGTATTTTAAAAAGTACTCAGTACTTTTTAGTAGTCTCAGTACTTAAGTTACTTTTTATACATGCGGTACTTGTACTTACGCTAAATATTTAGGCCTGTGGTGCTTGTACTTAAATACGTTTTCTTTTGCACTTGCCAAGCTCTGGTAGCAGACAAACAAGCAAGAGGAGTCAGTACCAATATTTGCAAGTTTCATACATTTTTCAATGCGAATTTCTGGCAAACTGTTTGTTGCAGAATAATGTTATATATCTTAAATTAAAGGTAACGAAGAGGTCTAGTAAATAACATCGGCAAAAATAACAAAAAATGTATTGCAATTGGATATATTGGCTCGGAAACTTGTAAAAAATGGTAAGAATTGAAGTTTATTAAATCAAATTCCCCTTAGTAGGTACTCTCATTTCTTTAGATTGTGTTTATTTAGAAAGATAAAGCCTAGATCTAGCAAATAACGTTGAGTTTTTTTAATTTTTAATAGTACTTGTTTTTTCTCCCGATATTTCACCGACGAGAAATTGCAATATTTCGTTGAAAGTGGTTGAAATACATAGCAAAATAGTATATTTAACAATTATGTGCAAACAAATTTAGTAGAGTTAATTCTCGTTAAAAATTTTTAATTTATGTGAACTGCAAATCTTCATTTTTCGTCTTAAATTGTATGGTTTTGTCGGATGTTGGGTTTCTGTCTTGTGCGCTAGATGTCTCTAATTGTGGTCTAAGTGTAGGCTAATTTTATATGAATTTTCTCACTTTCAGGACACAAACCTACGTATAGTAAATTTTATTGCCTACAAGCTCGCTGGTATCTAAATTGAAACTTTTGCTGAGTACTGACTCCTCTTAATGAAAGAATCGTCTTCTGTTACTCTATAGCAAACCAGAAAAAAAACGGAACGGAAAAATGTTCTTGATCCATAACTGTGTACATCTGCCCATACGAAAAATTTTTAATACAACTTTTCCATAAAAAAAAAGTAAATCTATAAAATCGGCGAAATCGGACAACAGTTAAATATAGAGAAAATAAAAAAGTGTGATCATTATAATTGAGTGTAGTCATATTCAATGGAGGGGGGAGGGGTGTCCCGGGTGTCTCATGTTTGCGGTGATACTGACACTTACAAAAACTTCAAACTTCATGAAATGAAATACATAATCTCTAAAGTGATAAAATGGTACAGTGGGTAAATGGCACTCTGAACTTTGAGCCGAACTTAATTCATAAATATAAAATCGATCTAAGGCTGCATAGTGACCTGTCTAAACTGGGTCATACATGAATTTTATACGTATCAGTATTTCCTGTTTTCTCTATATTCTAAGCCCAAAACTCCTTCGTAGGTTTGCTATACAAAAATTCCAATTTTGCACGTAATCATATTATAGGTACATATATGAGGATACTTATCGATATCACACTGACACAAATCTCAAAATTTGGGTGCAATTATTACATTGAAATTTCAGGAGGAATTTCAAAAACGAGCAAACCTCTTCGTAGGATTGCCAAACATAAATACGGAATTTTTAAGTGTACTGGAAAAACAGTTTATTTCGGGGAGTTTTTAATGTACTGAAGGAATGAATTTAAGTCTGATTAAATGTTGATTAATAAAAAACATATCTCATAAATAGATAAATTGTAATAATAAAATAAGCAAGCGTAACAAAATAATACAGAATAGAACGTTATGCTTGCACCTAATGTTGCAACTAGAAATGTGCTGAAAAGTTGCTATGCTACTCGGAAATGTATCTATAGGATCAGTTTCCAGATATTGCACTATTTTTAAAACAAAATTGAATCCTCAAATATTTTACTTACGAGTAATCTCGGAGATTATTATCAAGGCTTTGGATACTCCGGACCAAAATTTCCGGCTGTTGAGATGACGAATTAAGTGTTTTTTTTAAATCGTTCCTTCATGTAAATTGTAATACTAGTCCTACTAGCTGAAATTAGATGGCGCACCCTGTTTGTCTATGGATTTGAGTTTGTCTCTGTATACTTTACCTTTTTGTTTTTGTAGGAGGATGATTATGAGCAGTAAATTATGTGAATTATATGTCAAATATTATTGGTAAGAAGAAAGATTCAACTACTCTCTCATATATTTATTTACACATATACTGATTAAAGGAAGGTAAACTCCTGCGATTTAGCGATCAGTTTAGTTTTAGTGCAAGTTGAAGGTAGAGTAGCTCGTATGGAAGCGATACTTTAAATGGTTTGAATACGTTTTGTATAGTGTAGTTGTTAATTCTTTATCGTAGCTTGCGAATAGTTCTAGTGTTTAGTTATTGGTATGAAAGTGGCATAGTGCATACGATACGTATAACATATTACCAGTGCCTGTGTTTTAAGTAGGTCACGGCTGGTACTAGCTAGATATTCCCAGTGATTTTGGAAGGTCACGTTGGTGTCGGTGAACACCATGGTTGTACTGTCCCACATCAAAACCGTCGAGAAATTCTTCCCAAGCCATGAAACAGAAATCTATATGTGTGCGTGCTAGTCCGATTCTCGCTTAATATTGATTCTTATAGAAAAGAGTCTTGACATTGATTTTATCATTTATAGCCTATACTACTATCCACACAGGAAAATAGTCTTCCAGTAATTCTAAGCTTGGCTGGTTACCTTCCCAAATGATACAATTACTATATACCTTTTGCATATGTTTATGTGCAGCCCTAGGCAATTTCATTTGAATTCATCGGAACATGGCATTTTCACATATGCAATTATTACTCAACTGAGAGTTTTTGTTTGGGGATTCGTAGTCATTTGGTTAAGATACATTTTTTAAATAATTTTCTTAGGAAAGATATAAATATTTGATTACGGCTGGGCAGATAAGAAATTAAGCTTAAGATTATCCGAAGACAATTTTTCTGTATGAATAGTACTTTAGGGTGCAGGAGCTATTCAAAGCAAACTTTTGTTAGTTTTACGTAAGAACACTGCAAATATTTTAAAATGTCAGGACTAGGTTAGAGCTCTCATGTAGTAGTGAGGGAGTCTGTTTCATCTCAGCGGGACAAATAGAAGCATCTTCCGTAGGAAGCAAATTAGAAGAGCATCGTAGCAATTGCCTTTGGGAGCTTTTAGGAAGCTTTTCATGTACTAAGTCATTTAGACGAACGCAAATCGGAGATGCTTCTGCAACTACCTTCGGAAGATTTGAAAATAACAAATAATGCCAGAATATTTCAAAAAGGCATGCGGGAAGAAAACAGAAAATTCTGCTTCTTTCTAATGACATGTAATGGTTACAAAAATACGGTGGGTAAGCGCTTCCAAGCTTTAAAAAATGCTGCTTCATGTCTTTTTGTATGCTTCCATTTCCCGCTGGGATAGCAGGGGAAGTATTTCTCGAGGGTTTTGCCCACATCCATAGCTGTAGTTAATGATGAGTGAAGATCTGTGTAATAGTTATTCCTTATACTTTCTGAGTTTGTGCTCATACTACAGACAACATACAACTAGATAAAATAATCTCCATATATACCCGGATCATTTTTCAAAGCTCTTTAGCTTTTTATTCAACCAAAGAAAGCTATCATTGCGAAAAATTTATGTTGCATAATACAGCAAGAGAGAGAAAGAATGTATAGAGCTTTTTATTAGAGGGTCATAAGCTCGTTTTAATTCGACCGCTTTTTTGTAAGGTTTTCACATCTAGATGTATGTTGTCTCAACTCATACCAAGTTTTCTTTATATTTAGAGTGGCTCTTTCTCTTGGAGAAGCACATAAAGTTGTCTCCAAATTCTTTATTATATCCTTTTTTTAAAACCTATTTCAATTGTTTTTGTTTTTTAATGGTGGGTTTTGTGAATTACAATCTTAAACAGAAAAATAATGTGTTGTAATTGAAATGAAGAAGTTTTGTGGCTCTACTTGAAGACGAGAAAAGTGAGGGAGTATTTCACTTTTCACATACATATAAGACACAAAAAAAAACAATTACTTCTGACTGTAAAACCATTTTTTTTCCTTGAAATAACCGGATCTGCAGTATTTATACTACATATACTAGAAACATCGTGATCTTATTTTCATGGAATTCCTTTTTCTGTTTATAAAGATAATGCGCAATTTGCATGCAAAGGTTTTCGCTATGAATACCTAAGTAGTATTATGAAGATTAAAGACAGAATTAGAATTGTACATCCCCTGTGCTTTGTACTTTGCTATCCTCCATTAAAAAAGATCTTCATTTTAAAAATGACAATTTTACCTGATTTAATTATAGGTAGGTACTTGATCGCGGTACGTACTTGACATTATTCGTTACCACATTGATAATAATTCCCACCATCATCTCTATTTTCCGGATTCGATTTCTGTTAACAACTACTCTGGTAAAATGATTTAATAAGAAAACATACAAAGGAGACTCAATTAGCAACAACATTTAGCTATAACAAGTTGATCGATCTCATCTTGAAATGCATCAAAAGATACTCCCTGATGTTTGACTTTATTATATAAAAAATAACAAATTCTTAGTACCTATTAGAATGATACAAAATTAGATTAAAAATAATTTAGAAAAAAATAATAATAATAAGATCAGCAAAAATAGTGTCTGCAGACCTTGGGTAATCGACACTTGTGTGAAATTTTAGTCAAATTTATTTAAATATGTATACTCAATCGATCTATAGTTATTAAACTATGTATATCGGTCAGAAAATATTTAAATTCTTATCATCGGCCTTCCATCGTAATAATTATTATTGCTATTCTGGTAAATTATTTATAAAAATAAAGCAATTTGACTCACTCTCACCTGTCTCAAAATGTATTTTTTGTTTTTATGTAATTTTAGTAAAACCCAGTTTCATCGAATACACTTTGTACTACCTTCTATGGCCACAGGTATTTTTTCTCTCTTAATATTTTTTTTTCTTGTTTGTTTTTCCAATTCGAAGCGAACGAGAAAAAGTCGGTCTTTCAATATTATTTTTACTCAATCTACCTTCAACCCACTTTCGAAATCCGCTGAAGCCGTAATTGCGACCTTTTCTTGCGTTGAATTTTATCATTAAAAATAAATGGAGGTGGTCGAACGAACCGAACCGTTCGGTTCCACTATATAATTCCATCCACTCTGTGTGGGGCTTTCTGCTTTGCTGAGTCAAATTAGACGCAGCCATGAATAAAAACGTTGATGACTTCGTACTTTTGTGTGTTCTTGGAATATTCATGGCTATAAAAAGCTTGCCGTGAATAACAAGTATTTCCGTCCGTCCGAGAAGTTGAGTGTGACATCAAAGTCTCTCCTCCCCCACTACTCAGTATATAATAGGTATACAATTACCGTTTCTCTTCATATGTATTTTATAGTAGATTTGATTATAACGATGAAACCTTGCGTTATATTATTATACGGAAATGTTTGTTGATTGTCATTTCTTAAGCTGTAAGTTTTCTGAAGAAAGCAAGCAAATGGAAATTTAATGAGCATGCCAAGGTAACTTACTCAATTTGGTTTTCGAATTGATTATTAATTCTTCGAAGTTCATGACTTTGTGCTAATTTGTGTAATTTAAATATTGAACAACAGGAATAAGAAAATTTCGGAATTTAGCTATTACTCTACCAATACAAGTATTAATTAGTAAAAATAGCTTAAGTGATCATAAAGCTTTAATGGAAGTTAGATATATAAAATAAACTGGCAAATTGTAAAACTCTAAATTTAACATTAAGCACTCGCATAATGTACTACTTTACTTACGTCGTCTTGCTGTCATAAAACATTTATGCAAATTTTATGAAAAGAAATTCATTTAGAGAAAACTTAAAGCGAATTGTTTTTTCTTTTATTTTTTATTTTTTCAATAAGTCACGTTGGTAGCTAGCTACTAAAAATTAAGTATACAATTTTTATTTGAAAATTAGCATACTGGTTTTATAATGACTTTCAAGGGGCTAGGATTACTTATCGAGTGCCATATATTTTCCATTTAGCACATACATACATAATCTTTAATTATAATAATATTAATATTAGGCACAGGGAGCGCCTTGTCAAGGGGTTGAACATTAATTCACTGTTTTATAAGTCGTTGTTTCTGTTCGAGTTGTAAATGTGTCCCTTATACCTAAGACAGAATTGCAATTTCAATATTGCAATTTGCTCTAAACCGCAAGTCTGTCTCTATATACTGAGAAATAGCTCAGTATACGCTCTGTGTACACTCAGTATGTAGTACATTGGAACTCATGATTGAAATTGAGGAAAATGTACGCGGCAGACGAGTTTATTGCCATAATGACCCTAGTTATAAACCATAATCATTTAATACACGAACCTTTTAGAACCGAATTTTATACTGCAATATTGGCTGCAACTTTTTCTGCATTTAAATATTTTACACTTGTCAAGTTGAAGCGTCTATTTCGTTTTTATTTTCCATATAGACAAGTAAAATTTCGCAATATCTGCTGGCAGTCTGTACGTGCGCGGAACTTTTCGTAAATCAAATGACAAATCAAATGATAAATCAAGTGTAAGTTTTTTAATAAATCCCCAGTATCGTAAACTGCAAGTGTGTCTTTGAAATGCTATTATTGCAATATGACATAATTGCAATATCTCAATTTGAAACCGCAAGTTTGTGCTACGTTTTCACCAACTTCAAGCGCACAGTCAAATGTCTCATTTTTGCCACTATATGACAACAATTTAAAATCCTGTGTAGTGCGAGTAACTTTCTTCAACAAATTTTAATGTTTTCTATATGCTGAATCTTAACTTAAATAGCATGCGAAGGATTTGGTTAATGTATATATTTCTGAAGTTAAGGATCCATAAGAAAAATTCTTTCCTTTTGGTAGATTATGTAGAAACCTATTATACATCCGTAGGGTGTAGTAGGGTGCCCCCCCCCCCCCCACACACTTTCTAGGATATGTCGTTGTGGCATACGGGTAGTACTCGTTGTATATTATATTATTTTATAACTACAATTAAATAAAACTACATTATTTATTTACATTAAAAATAATATAAATAATTAAAAATATAGAAAAGACACTTGAATCTCTCCCACAAAACGTAGTACACAAATAAAACGTTAACATTTTACTTCCAAAAACAAACGAATTTTCTTTTGACAAGAATTTTGTAAAGTTGTCATTCTAGCAGAAAAATATCTATAGTCGGTCTATCCTGAATATGGTTACTTAGCCTAGTATCGAGTTCGGGCAAAGTAAAATTTAACACAGTCTCCAAATATTTCATATTAAAATCGATGGTAAACTTTTAATCTATGTTAATTAAAAAAAAAAAAAAGTAATTCATTTTTTATTTTTATAAAACAAATTTGCTTTTAAACGTAAATACATTCTCATGCATTCATCTAAAGAAATTAGTTTAAAATTCTAACTTACCTTACATAACAGTAAAATGCACAGACTTCGTTCGTGGAAGGTGGAAGAAATTCTATTAGATCAATATTGAACACTAAAATTAAATATTTATGATTTGAATTAAGACAACAAAATATGCTTTATTAAATTATACAATACAAAGTTCATTATCAAACATAATTCTAGATATGAAAACATAGAAAAAAATTCAATTGAAAGATCAATGACCGTATCGCTGTACCCATATCTGCTAAGCTAAAAAACAAAAAATAATAATAACCTCAGAGAAGCAAACGCGTGAAGAGAAGGAATAGAAAAAATTTACTTCATGATCATAATCTGTAAAAAAATAATTGAAGTGGAACAAGAAATGAATCAAGTTTTATATAAAGAATATAAAGTTTGTTGTGAAGCCTTTATAAACTCAACTAAATTACAGTTTAAGAGGCAAAACAATCTTGTAAAAGTTGATTTTTTTTTTATAAATAAATAAATTTTTAGATTATTTTCTGTATACAGGATGCTCCACCCGAGATTGAAAAAATATCTTAAGGGGTAAATGTAGAGTTTGCAATTGTCATTTGAAAATGTTATCATATATATAATATTGTTTCAATTTACGCTCATTTCAAGGTTATGGAAAACTTTTCTGTCATTTGCCATTTGGTAACTTGTAACACTTCTCGGACTATAGCTTTCTGCAATTCCATCATGTTATGTTATGAATCTTGTAATAGAATTCAATAGAGGCAGCTCTAAATCTAATGCAATGCAAGACTTTTTGGAATCTCTTATTAAAGATAGATAATTCGCAGCCGTTAGAGAATAAGCATACCTCTTCTTCACAAACATGAGTTTTCTTTTATAGTCATTTAACTGTCACTAATTTTTACGCTAATCACCAACTTCGATACAATTAATACTTTGTTTACGTTGAATTGTTAACAAAACAGACAAAATTTTGATTTTTGAGTTGTGTCACTCTTCTTGCCAAGGTGCGATATGTAGGTACTATACCGTTTCTTTCACAAAAAGTTTCTAACACTCTGGTCAATTGGTAATCTATTAGAGAGAATTGGGAGAATAATATGTTTTGTGACGGGTGGCGTAAAAGTACTGGTACTGTAGAAATTACTTATATATTTTTTTATATGACATCTCCTGTCATTCTGATATTGAAAATTGTGTAGTAAACAAATGTAAAATTACTAAAAATAAACATGGACCGTTATACTCCCCAAGAACGTGGAATAATCGTGTCAATGTTTTTATGGGATAATTTATCAAGAAATAAGGAACATATCGCAGGAAGTGTTACGGCAAGTTATGGAAAATGTCATATAAAGGGCTGAAAAGTGCATCAACTCTGGAGGTCACCATTTAAGAGACATCATCTTCAAATCCTAATGTGACGAAATTTCATGGTATAAATATATATATATATAAAAAACTAATTCTGGTTTTCTAATTGTTGTAGCTGAACCAAATAGGGTCATTATTTTTGCCCCACCCGTTATATAGAAGATCTTCGTAACCCATGTCATGAAAAACGATCAGATTTTTCCAGTTGATCTACTCAGGCTATTATATTTGCAATAACTCGTGCATCGTGGTGAATTCTACGCCTTTTCATCGAAAAAAGTGATTATTACAATTTTACTCAATCTGTTTCAATTGATGGCGTGGCCATCATCACTGAATTACATTTGTAGATACATGAAATTAAGCTTTTTGGCAATATTACCTGCTTTTGGGTTTCTATGATAAGTACCACATTTAGATGCCAGATTGATTTAAGTAAAATAACACACTAACATTTGCAATCTTACAAATGTACATTAGACTGACTTGGTTAGTAAACTTTTCAAGTAATTCTTTCGTTCTTTCCGACTTATAATTGTAGTAAATGGTAAGAAATTAATTTTTCACCTATGATTCTTTTTTTTTTTGTGGAATTTTTTTTCCGAATATCACTCGTATATTGCCAGGAACAGGTGAGGCCTATAGACAATGAGGCAAAGTCTCGCATCGCATGGCACGAAAACTTGACACATTCAACGCCATAGTACTACTGGACCAAGAAAACAATAATTTAGCTAGCTAGACACCTTTTTTAAATTTTTTAATTAAATTATATAAAAACAAAATTACCCTGGAATCCAGATACTCTTTTAAGGCGCATCCGAATGACTGAAGAAATAATCATTTATGAACACTGAAAATAGCAAAGGCCCGAGGATTAACCCCTACGGAACACCTATACATACAGGCAAAAATTCAGAGGAATACTCCCCACAGCAGACCTTTTGCTGGCGGTTTTTCAAATATAACCAAATAAGCTTGCAAGCACTTGCATAAAATTAAACAATATTTCAAGCTTGTATATGAGTAGTGAGTTTCGGGTTTCGGTCAAAGTAGGAAATTTTCTTATTTCTTTATAACCCGAATTTTGCGAATGTGGACCAGTTTACCATTTACATTATTTCAGTGCTATTTGAGCACAACTTAGTCGACATAATATCACTTCCTTACTCTTCCCCTTTCTCAATGCACTTTCTTTCTCCTTCGGTATCCCCTCGCTCAACTGACCTTTCCCCTTCAGTTTACATAATTTTCTTGGATACAAAGCTTCGCACTGTATTATAGGGTACTCCGTAAGCTTTGGTTACAATAGAAACAAAAAATTTAAAAGTATTATTAAATTAATATAATAAAATTAAACAATAAAACGGATTTTAATGAAAATAAAGCGATATAAATTTACTTAAAACCGAAACTGTCTTCCTAATTTCCGTCTATATCAATCTATGCCCAATCCTCCTGGAAACCTATTTACAGAATATATATATACAAATATACATACAAATGATGTTTATAGATACATATAATGCACTCAATCATTCTTCATACGATAGATACCTCGATATTATCTTCAGGATATCACTATACTTTAAGGGCATAGAAACATTCATCGATCGATATTTCGAACCCTTGTCAGTATATACTTAAAACATAAAGGTTATCCCCTGCTGACTTCCACACAGAACTCTGGTTATACTTATCTTGAAATATTGTAGAAGTCCCAGCATATAAGGTTCGTCCTTTTGAAATAGGACTTTGGATCATAAGGCAATGTATTTTCTTGTAACCATGACACCCTTAAGTAATTAAATCGAAATACTTACATACTTATTCGTTGAATACACACACATATCTACATACATAAATATGCATTAGGGCCGAGTGATAGAAATACAAGAGCCTTAGAACTCACCCATCTGGTTTTCCCTTTTGCTTGAATATTCTAGAACATTTTGGGCCCCATCTGCAATGTAAATAGGATTTGGGTCCTCGTTGCTACTAATGAAGGTATAAAGCTTATTTACGAATAGGTTTTCGAAAAAAAGGATAATTTTGAATTTGGTTACGGGGAATTTGTTTTAATGTTGAATATTTTTGCTTTATGAATAGAGAATTGTATAAATTTGAATTTACTTTTAAGTGGCCCGTTTTTCTTGTGCGGATTATGAAATTGAATACCAACAAATGTTATTCATGGCACATACTCTCCCCTAAAACATTGGCTCATTGTGTGTGAGTTTCAATATCAGAAATATTGGTGACTTAAAAACAAGTTCTAATCGAATATTCTATCAAACTGCACGCAATATTTGTAGCTTCTGAGATTCGGCATGCCAAACATTTGTATATTTTGACGATAAATTTAATGCAAAATCTAAGCCACCATAATCTTTGGCTGGCATCTTTTTTGCATGGCAGACATAGAAGCCATTACGTATATATGCGGAATGTGATTAATGCATTTTTTACTTTTATAAAATAGTAAAACAGGGTAAAGTGTAACAAGAGTTTTCTGATTGGTCGATACGGTGGCCAGGTTTAAGTATAGTGCCGCATGAAGTGTACTTGATTGGCACTGTAAAATCTGTTGCAATAGGTCCCGATAGCTTATCATCATTGCTTATCAAGTTCATACTTTTATTAGTAGTTAGTAGACCTACTCTCTAAATGCTTTTATGATGTCAAATTTATTTCCCTAGAACATCGTGTAGTGCTGTTATAATCTTACTAATACCCAAATGTCTTCTCCAGAATTTTAAGTAGATTATCGACCAATTAGCATTCTTCACATTTTATCTATGGTATTGAAGAAGATTTTACATATATCGCTAAATACTCGGAAATCTACAGTCAGATTGCCGCTTATGTATGTATATCATAGATATGAGTCTGCTATATAAAAAGTATCTTCAGATATCAGATCTATTCTAGATCGTAATAAATTTGCCAAGTTAGTATTGTTTGACTTTTTGAAAGCTTTCAACAGCATTGACCACTTCGTTTTCTTTCAGAAGCTCACTAACTTATTTAATTTCAGTCCTAATTGTCCTAATTGAAAATATTTCGACAGAACGATATCAAAGAGTTAATGTTGATTGTGCTTTTCCTCTTTGAAATACTTGAATATTTTACACGCCGCTATACAATAGCAACATGCTTTATAAAATACACAAGCAATAGGCAGTCCATTCTAGTTGAAAATATGATCATCAAATTATTAATCCCGAAGCGCTCTTGGATCAGTTAAGAACTGCCCTTTTTTTTCCAATTGAGATAGCAAACGCCATACTTGCTAATAGTACGATGGAGGCGCCAAGCGAAATATTTGTCGTCGTTGCTGGTATCGTTATCATATAAAATTCATGTAAATTCGAAGGGGTAAGTCTTAATGAAGAATGCAAAATGCAGAACACATAAGATGCAAGCATAAAAAAAGCCATAAATGGTACTATCGATAATAATTCAATGGCAGCGTGTAGATATGTCAACAACTCTGCACTCTCATTAGAATAACTTGCTCCTTCATAAATTCTCCGAGCTGTTTATACCTGCACTGTGTTCTTATAATAGAATACTTGAAAACACGAGTTTCACTTAATTTGGCTTATAAGCGTTCCTGTTTGTTATATGTTCTAAGAAGTATCCGGTGCGACATAATGATGCCAATCGAAAAGTTTTGTTTGTTTTTTTCAGTAAAAATTAAATACGCAAAAATGTAAGCCTTCAAATAGTCGCGTGCTCAACAGAAGATCTCTAAGCTTCTGGCAATGTTATTAGGATCGAAGTTCGTAAATTAAACCTATAGAATCCAGTTGAAATAATATATTTCATTGAATTTTGTTTTTCTTTTCTTTTTTTCAACTAAAACCATCGGAAGTGTATGCTGTATGGATACTGCGAAAATAGAAGCCATAGAGATCTTTAACGATTCACAATCTTTCAAACCCGAATGACGGTTTATTGTCATAAACATAACATTCGAGTCGTACACAAGATTAAACATCTTTTTTTGTACAATGAATAGTACGGTACTAAATACATACATAAATCTAGAAGAAGAAAAAATGTATTATAAACTATACGAATTCAAAAGGAAAATGGAAAGAAAGAACAAACTATCAATATTACAGAAACTTTGTAAGTGCGCTAAGAAAGGTTAAATAGAATCTACGTTCAGCTGCTAAGAAGATTAGTAGAAAAATAGAGTAAAATATAATGGAACAATCATCAATAACTGTATTATATGTAACTACATTATTTATAAACTAATAAACCTCTTGAATGCGATCAAGAAGTGGGCATTTCGAATATTCAAAGGAAGACTATTCCATAGACGCGAGAACTGGACAAGATACGAGCTTTCCATAATCGTCTTATAGAATCGAGGAATTATTTTGTTCTTAAACTGAAACTGGAGAGTTCTCTGAGATACACTGGTTTGCCTGACTTTAAAAGATTAACGAAAAATATCAATGACCTACGCCGAAGATAAGAAGTTAAAGGACAACAAAGAAATCTTCTCCGAAAAGGGGAAATATGATCAAACCTACGAAGTCCAATCGTGCTACAATATGTAAAGTATTGTATGACTAGTGTCTGTACAAGCTTAAGACGAGTAGTAGTCGTTAAGATACTCACATAGAGCCAAAGTCTCCGAAGGCCGATGTAGACTTTTCTAATCAATGTGTCACAGTACTTCATTTTTTGGCTTAATGTAACACAAGATTTGTAACTTTACTTTACATAACTATGTTGATACCATCCAAAACCACCGGAAGAATACTATTTCTATCAAAAGTGTTGTTGTAAAAGCAATACACTGCAACTTTCCTGAATTCAGTATCAACCGATTACATACTTATCCGCCAAGCCTATTCTGTCTAAATCATCGTTTATGCGTTCAAGACTGTCTTTAATAAGTTCAATGGGCCTGCGCAAATAGATTTGCACATCATCAGGATGCATATGTCATTTAACGCCATGAACTACTTCAGGTAGATCATTGATTAATAGGCTAAATAGCAATGGACACAAAATAGAGCCTTGTGGTACGCCGAATAATAGAGTGAGTGAGTTTGAGACATCAAATATCACGTTGGTGACGACATGACAAAAAATCTGTAATGAGGGTAAGAGCTGAACTGAATTTAAAAACAACAGACAATTTATGCAGACGTTTGCTATTATAAACAATATCAAATGCCTTAGTGAAATCTAGCAGTACTAACGTACTAAAATTGGTTTGAACCAGGGCGTTGCGTTGATGTCGTTAAGCTTGCATTGATCACATGAAGAATATATATACCACAAAATGGAAGCAATTGCCTGATAAATCATGGCGATAAAGCATCTGGTACAGTGGCATCAGATTTGATCGAGTCTATAGAAATTGACAGTTCATTCAGGTCGACACAACGAAAGAAAACCTTATGAACCTCCACGAAGAGCTTCGAGCATTTCAGTTTGATTTCGATTGAACTTTAGTTAAGTGATGTAAAATATGCATTAAGTTCATCGGGGTTGAAACCACATTCGACTTCATCTTTTCCATTCACAATACCCCGTCGTAGGTTCCACCATAAGACTTTGGGCTATAGATTCAATTTAGACTTACAATACTGGCGCTTAGCGCGACGAATGGCCGCAGTTGGTCTATTGCGTGCCATTTTGTATAATGCACAATACAAATCAGGAAAAATATTTCCAGTTATTTTCATAAACCATTTAAAGTTTTTGAATACGACAAGCGAAATAAATTAATGTTCCTCACACTTTCAACTGAAATTCACAAGTCTTCAAAACTGCTTCAAACAGTTAAAAATTACTAAGCAGGAAACGAAAAATTACTCCGAAAAATTAAAACAAAGAAAAACTTTTTTAAGTTTCTCTGCGTTTATGCGCACAACTAATATTAGCCCCAAGAAACCACCACATATATATTTAACAAAATTCCAAACGAGCTGTCGATAAATCGACGAACATTTGACAAAAATATCTTTACCACTAGACAATTTTAAAGAAAAAGCGGTATCGGTAATGAAATGTGTAGGGAATTTGAGTAAAAACTGTCTTACTAGCGAATTTGAGTCTCTTGTGTTATATTCACTAAACTTTAAAACAATTACATATTTCTTCCAATTTCTTTTGGAATTAGAGATTATTCTTTAAGATTTTTTATCGGGGCAAACTTATATTTTTCAAGAAGGCATTTTTTTTGGATTCTCCGGTATATAGCCAAAAGCTAAAAAATATTTTTTTATTTGTTATTTGATCACACGACCCATTTGATTTTGGGTGACAAGTTTCAAGTCTTGGTTTTGATTCATCAACAGGTTATCTCTAATTTTAATTCTTCCTCCTTGGTGGAATATAGGAGTTTTTGCCTCATATAATTCACACCCAGAATTTATTCTGAGCTTATATGAGATGAGATCAATTTGATCTGTTTCAAGCGTCTACTGCAGGCAGAAAACCAAGCCGTACCGATGAGTGTAAGGTTAGCTGCTAACACGAAACGCTTCTTCTTCTTCTTCCTTTTTCTTTTTTCAACCCATTGCGGGCGTATAATTACACAGGTTCGATTCGTTTCGAATGAATCTGGTTTTTTCTAAATTTGTTGGTTTTTTTCATTGTTTCATTTCTTTTCTTTGATCTATTTTTTCATTTGTTTTCCAAGTCATTTAATTTCGCTATTTGGGACCTGCTGATGAGTCAAAACCAAGACTTGAAACTTGTCCCCCCAAAATCAAATGGGTAGTGTGATGAAATAACAAATAACATTTTTTTTTTTTACCTGAGAATCCAAAAAAATGCCTTCCCTTATTTAGTAAAAGTGAATAAGTGCTTTGCAGAAAAAAGCAACTAAAGAAAGAACAATGTAAGTCAAATCAAATTTATTTTGTCAAAACTACCACGATTGACCGAATTGGCAGAATATTCCAATAAATTTTCGGTCGTCCATATGTAATGTAATGCCATCGACATCACATTTGGAAATTTTTATTATTTTCAAAACTAACGCCCTCCATCATAGATATGGGCACTTGATTTATAAGAATAATTTTTAGAGCGGAGTATAGCCATAGCCTACAAAAAAAAAACATTAATTCACCAATGGACAATACCAAACCCATTATTACAATCTCTTTAGCTATAAGTCCAATTTTATATGAAACAAGTAAGAAAGCTAGAATTGGTCTAGAACCAATTCTTATGATACCCTGATAAATGCACGTATTAAATTTCGTATGGTCATCCATCTGTGCAAGTTTGATTCTTGAAGTGGTTTTTCGCATATATTTCTAGAACGGTTAGTCGGACAGAAAAACGAGTTAAAAATAATTTTATAGGATTTCGTATTCTGAAGAAATTTTTAGTACAATAAAAATGTCTAGGACTGATCGTTTTCACAGTATACGTAAAATATCTAAATTTGTATATGGCAACACCAAAAAGGGGCTGCCCGATTTACTCCATTTTCTAAATTTTATTTACTATTACTTTAAGAACACTATGTACCAAATTTCAGCTCTTTATGTCCGCCTTCTCAGGCTGTGCCCAAATATATAGTAAAAAACGAAATTTTTGTATGCCAATCCTACGGAGGAGTTGCCCGATTCGGCCCGTTTTCGAACTTAAATTTACTTTTTTTCTAAAAAGGCCTTGTGTAATAGGGCTATACTTTTCTATACTATTTTTTATTTATTTTTTCAATAATATAATATATATTTCAGCCCTCTAAGTGAACGCGCTCTCGAGTTTTCGTGCGGATGGACAAACAGACGGACGGACACATGCAAAAATCAAAATAACTTTTACTATTATGCTTGGGTGTCCAATCCAGTTTGCTCTACCATCATAATTTCTAGGTGTTACAAACGGAGTGCCGAACTAAGTATACCCTATTGTAGTAATTAAAATTCTCGTGCACTGATGAAGCGATGATGGGAGGCAGCCATAACGCAGATCTCCTAAGACAAGCTCAGTGAGCAGATCTCTTTATAGGCGTAGCTATAGTAGCAGATGCCTAAGAAAAGTGGAGTGCAGCAAAGGCTAGCAGACACTGGAAAGAAAAGGTCTAAGGACTAACTAATGTCTCTTCTTTATTGAACTATTCTAGCTTATTTATAATAAATTAAATATGCTAACCTAAAATTAATTAGGGTTAGTACATTACCTTTTGATAGGTACCTACATGCATGCCCTGATTTGGGGAACGTTAAGCCAAATTGCTTATTTGCACTTACATATGTGCTTAACTGCGGCAGAAAGATGTGACGCAACTAGCTTGCCCCGTATTACGCTGGTTGCAAAACATGTAAACAAATGCGTGTAAACAATTGTAGCCATTTCTTATGGTTGTGACAACATTTGGTTTAACGCATGTTTTGCTTAATTGCAATAATGTTATCTCGATCGCATTTATTGTGATCGATTAATTGAGCAATGGATTTCGGGTCAATTGAATACTGCAATAATGCAGAATGTGCATTTTTGCATTTGTAATTTGTTGGTTTTTTTTGTTTTTTTATATATAGATTGCATCTAGGGTATAAAATAATCTGTCCATGGTTGCCAAAAACAAAGAGATTTATTTTTGATTCTACACCAATGACCAAACTTTTTCTTGTTTCTACTAAAATATTCTTTTGCTCCTCTTTCAAAAGTCACGCCTTTTTGGTATACTGCTGCATAGCCCCAGGCTCCTAAAACTATTTGGTTGGCGGTACGCTGAAGTCAGCGATATCGCCTTTGTTATATGGTTTGAAGCAGGAAAGATTACTACATCAGAGAAAAGCAGATCGTAGTGGCGAGCTTTTTTTTAATTGAGAGCAGCTTCGTGTTATTCCTATATTCTCAACAAAATTAACCTAATTAAAAACGTCCGAGACAAGCGAACAAAATTGGAAAAAAAATCCTTTTGAACAGAGAAAGAAATATATTCCATATGTCTTTGGTATGAATGGGTGAAAAAAACTTAACTACTCAAACTACAAAATGTTCGCATTGACCTTCCAAAGGAATGGAGTGATCATGTTAGAACTTCACTTCATAGACCATTACCATTCACTGTAATTTAATGTATGTAAAAGAAACAATTTTAATTACCTTATTTATATTTATAAAACAAAAGTCGATTTTCATCTCGACCAATCTCTGAATTATTATTTTTTAAGGATTATATTAGTGCGATTCAGCTAAGAAAATCTACATCGTAAGCTATAAAAAAATGTTAAACAGAATTTGTCGTCAGTAGTACACCGTCAAACTTACACGAGGATCCTCCATACAAAAATCTTCAGCCAATACGCAACGGTTTGCAGGCTTTAAAAAAATATTGTGGAGTAAAATAAATTCTTAAGATAATTGTAAAAAAGAATGCTTGGGCAGTTTCTGAATGGTAACAGGTAACAGTTACTCCTGATGATAATAAAACAGTTGTATTAAAAAATTGAACTTGAAAGCCTCATTCTGAAAATATTTGAAATAATGAATAAAAAAGCATAATTGAACTATTGAAGTTTCGCTGGAAGGCTAATTTGGAAATTATAGGGTTTGAACTGTTTTTCTTCTGTTTTTTTTTGGACGTACGAATTGTATGAATTGTACTTTTGTTGAAATACTTAAAAATTTTATTTATTCTGAGTAACTAATTTATTAAAGATTATTTACATATATTTGTTCAAGAAGGCTATTCTTGGAATCTTTGGAGAATAGCCTTCTAGAACAAATATATAATAATAATAATAAATCATAGTAATCTTAAAGATAATTTGTTAAAATATATGTAACTGAATTAATAATCCTTAAACTTTTAACATTGAATCTCATTTTGAAGTAAATAAATGAGATTTAGGTTTTCTTTCTCTGTACCCCTGCTCTTTGTACTTCAGTGTGAACAATTGAATTCTAAGAAATCGTAAAAGATTTTTACACTTTCTTTATTAAATTAGTTTCATTCTTTCAATTGATATGCATATTCTGCAACGAAATAATAACAATAATTCGGTATGATATTTTAAAGCGCACACATGTTTTTTTTTCAAACCATTTTCTTTAGAAAATCTAGACACTTTTAATTATTTCTGTTTCGTGCTTGATAGTCTCTTCTAATCAACCCAAACCCAAAAATTTCCATGACCAAAATCCGAATTATTTTTCTAATTCTTCTGATAAAGGACGATTTTCTATCTAATCCTATATTTATAGCACCTTGGATCGATACATTTTCTATTTTTGATAAGCTATATGAATGGAGTTTGGGTACCTTAAAAGTTTTATGACACAATTTAATTTTTTTTCTTTTTTTATTTACTACAACAATTATGATATCTTGTTTGCTTGTAACCACGTTTGTCTGGGAGCTTGCTTTTCTTACATTGGTGTCTGTCCTAAATATAAAATTCCATATTTAGTGTCCAATAACAGTCCATATTACGGACGCAATGTATGTTTTATTTAAATCTTCCTCCCCAAAATATTTATGGAATTTTTATCTATTTAACGACTCATGAATATGGTCCTCATATAGTTCTTGCTTAAAGGCGGTATGCTAGAGCTAAGAAATTTATGGCACTTATTTCAACAAAAAAATAATTGACATTAGGGCAAGAAATTTTTGACAATTTGGATTTGACATTTGTATGATACCTATGTCAGATTAAATTCAAAGAAATGGATAATTCCAGGGCAATATCAATGGAGGAAAAAATTTATAATCAAACATTTCATTGTTCTATTCCTTCATATTTAAGAAGAAATAAAGATTATGGTAATTATTTGAGGAATAGGATTAAGAATTATGTGAATTCACCTATCGATGCAGTTCTGTGGCAAAGGCGGGCTGCATCCATTGAATAAAAATTTATATTCATAAAATTCATCAGTAATTACAAAAGATCTACGATCTTATATTAGTAGTTCTAATTTAGAGGACTTTTATGTAGAATTGTGACTGCGCATTCAAACAAAATAAAACTAAAAAATAAACTATACCGGGAAATTATTCAGTGTATTATACTAAAAAACACATAGACATTAGGGGCTGAGACAAAACTTTGAGCAACCATCTCTGTTGTCTCAGTTCAAACCAATCAGCTGATTTTCCAATTTTGACATTTATATTTTGACCACAGAATTGAATAGTAATAAATTGAAGAAAGTGTTGTTAGTTTATTCATATAGCTCACTAAACTTCAATTTGTAATTAAAATCACAAAATAACGAAACTGAGTCAACTGAGACAAAAATATTTAGTTTCACTTCTCTCAGTTGCTCAGTGGTTGCGTTTGAATTTTGTAGCTCAATATGGAACTAAGGCAGTTCACCGAAAGTGCAGGCTCAGTGAGCCAACTGAGAATATCTCACTCGTCTCACTGAGAATGTGATTACCGAAAGCGCCTATTGTATGCGACGTTAAATTTACCGGAGCAGAAAATGTCCAATTTTGGATATTGTGGTGCAACGACCTAAAGAAAAGCGTAAACAATTTGCAAATTAAATAAAATGCGAATTTGCACAAATACAAGTTCAATTATTTCAATCGACCCAGAAAAACATTTCCCAATTAATCAATCACATTTATTGTGATTGATTTTGCAATATTGCATCGTAAACAAATCAAGCATTTATTTACATGTTTCGCGACAAGCATAAAAAGGAGTCAAGAAATTTACGCCACACTGTTCATTAATTAATATTAAAATTGCATAGTATGTAAGTTTAGTGTAAGTGACCACTGTATAAATAAGCTAACGAACTAATCAATAATGAAGTCGTTAGTTAGTCTTACAAGAAGTCGTGTTTACCTACTTGAGGCTCTGACTTGGTAATTATCTTCCCCTTGGCATGTGCTGCGCCAATTATAGAGATCTGCTTTTAATATACCTTCTCCACAGTTCGTTAGCAGGGAGAATTACCACTAGCAGCAAATATCAACAACCATTAAAAATATTACATGGACACCAAATAAAGATGTTATTAAACCTGACGACGGATGTTTTATTACTACCTGGAGAAAGGTATTGTACTTCTGCATGGCAGTGGTAATAGGACTTCCACAATATATTATATTTCTAAATGTAAAATGAGGTAGCCACAGTTGCCTGAGTCCTTCATAGATCTAGCCAAGGATTCAGCTTACATAATCACAGCATTTAAGTGATGAATTTATAGCTGTTCCTAGATTTTTAACGGACCCAACCAAAGACAAGAGGATTGTTTAGTAAAATGTTAGGAAATTCAGTAATATTCAGCTTGCTGTTTTTGATAAATTTAATTTAATCAGCCATTCCACACGAAAACGATCAGAATATGCTTGTTTGGACCCAACCATCTCCGATCTGGATGAAATTTTCACAGTTCACTTTAGGGAATACCAAAATAGCTCAAAGTAACCTGCATGGAAGCGCTGCACTGAGGGAAATGTATTTTTTTCTATTGGGAACCTCTAGCACTTTGTTTTGTATTTTTGTATTTTAAAATAGCAGACAGACCAAGTATTAATATGCTTATATTAACATGTTGGAAAAGATTCACTAATTCAAAAATAACGGTTCTTGGTGCCAAATCGATCGAAAAGTGGGGAGTAAAAAAAAAGTAACTAATTTTTTATTATGTACTCACTGAGACCTTTCCAAAAAGTATCCACATCTCAGGGTACGGAAAGAAGTAAAAATCGAGATTTTTTTATAGGCTTGGAAATTGCTCGAATTTGCAAATTTTCGGGGTGAGTTGTCCCGGTTAAATTAGTACCATTCAGATATAATACCAACTACAGAGGAGATATATGGATTGCTAATTCTATAAGTGCCATGTGCGGGAGTGTTCAAACAGCGCCGGTAGATGGCGGAAAGTACGATTTGTATAGTTTTATTATTTTTAAGTAAATGACATCTGATCTTCCTAAAATTCCGTATAGATAATCTCCTAACAAGCATGCATCCACAAAAAAATTAAAAATTGAGCTTTTCAGACAGAAATTTTGGCCGTCGAAATCTAATTCATTTCTCACAGGGAACTTGGGAGGGAGAGGGGGGGAATATGCTAAAAAAATCACAGAAAAAGTAGCAAAAGGAATTTTGCAAATCGGAAAATATTTAGTCGAGATTTTGGGTGGAAGTGGCTTGCTCCCACACAGGTTACTTTGGATATACTTCAAAAATTCATATCTCATAGATAGATATGGTTTCTAGCTTCAAAATAAAAAGTGAAAAAAAGTGCTAGAGTCCTCTCTAGTAAATAATAGTATTTTTTAGTAGGTATTCTCATTTGTTTAAATTGTGACTATTTTAGAAAGATAAAGCCTAGATCTAGAAAATAACGTCGAGTTTCTTCATTTTTAGTGGCGCTTTTTACAATTATTTGACTCTAATAGTACTTGTTTTTTCTCCCGATATTTCACCGACGAGAAATTGCAATATTTCGTTGAAAAATTTGTTGACATACAAAGCAAAAAAATTTAGGAGAGTTAATTTTCGTTAAAAATTTTCAATTTATGTGAACTCCAAATCTTCATTTTTCGTCTTAAATTGTATGGTTTTGTCGGATGTTGGGTTTCTGTCTTTTGCGGTAGATGTCTCTAATCTGCTCCGTGGTCTAGGTCTAGGCTAATTTTATATGAATTTTCTCACTTTTAGGACACAAACCTACGTATAGTAAATTTTAATACCTACAGGTTCGCTGGTATCTAAATTGAATCTTTTGTTGAGTACTGACTCCTCTTAAGCTTCATTTGGCATTTGAATCAGAAAAATTGGTTGCTCCTTTCTCGAGATATGATTGTTATGATTTTTTTGAAAATGACGCTTCATCGTAAACTCAAAAATCTCTAACCCCGTAGCGGGGGGGGGGGGGGCAAATATATGGGTGAACTATTTCGATATTGCCTACACACTGTAAAAGTTTCAACCAAATCGGAGATGGTCGAGTTCCAAGGTGATCGGTTTCGGGCGGAAAGGCTGAAATGATTTGTTTTAACTTTTTAATTATTTTCAAACTCCTTCACTTTTCTATAAACCATAGGAAACATCCAGAAAAATGGTGGGCGGTAGCTTCTGAAACAGCTTTTCGATATTGACTAGCTCTAGCTTAAAAAAGCTGCCCGATTGACTGTGCTAAGTTTGTAACAGTGTTGTCTTCCTTTTGAGAGGTGATGTGGATGGAATGACTAGAAATAAAAGAGAAAGATTGTTATAATTTGTATTTTTAATTTGGAAAGGAAAAGTTACTTGCATACGAATAGTTGGGTCGGGATCTGTATCCTATTCACTTAGCTCTTCAGTTTTTTTCGACAGTTCTGTGGCTTTTTTTTTTTGTAAAACAAACTTTCTATTATGCCAATTTTTTTTTTAATTGGGAATTATTACGAACGTTTCGTCTCGTAATTAGAGTGGCGATTTGGCATATCATAAAGTAATTTCAAGTTCAATTTTTGTAGTGGTTTTTCGCATATATTTCTCGAACGATTCGTCGGACAATAAAAATGATTACAACCAATTTCATAGGATTTCATAATCTGAAGAACTTTTCACTACAATAAAAACGTCTAGAACTAGGATCGTTTTCACAGTATACGTAAAAACTCCTAAATTTTTGTATGGCAACACCAAGAAGGGATTGCCCAATTTAGCCCAATAATGCTTAATATTTGGACAGAAAGACATACAAAAATCAAAATAACTTTTGATATTATACATGGATGTTCAATCCATTTTGCTCTATCAACATTATTTCTGTGCTTTACAAACGAATTGACAAACATTGGGTCGTAAACACCGACTATAATATAACTTTTCTATTGGTCTGGATGGCTTTCATTCCACGCTCATAAAACATTGCGCTACGTCCATTCTTTCTGTTTTGTGTTATTTATTTAATTTATCTTTAGCTTGTGGTGTTTTTCCAAAACAGCGGAAGCTTTCTTTAATTATTCCTTTACACAAAAAGGGTAACAAGTGCGACATTTCTAACTACAAACCCGTCGCTAATTTATGTTGTATTGGTAAGATATTTGAAGCCATGGTTTGCGATGTTTTGTACTTCCATTGCAAGCCTCTTTCCTGCTCTCTGTTCAGCATGGCTTTATGGAAGGTAAATCTACTACGACTAATTTGTTAGTGTTTATTAATTTCTGCATTTATGCAATTGGAAGCGGAAAGCAAGTTGATTGCATTTTCACGGATTTTAGTAAAGCTTTTAACCGAATCAATCATAAAATATTGATTCATAAGTTGACTCTTCATGGTTTTCCTTCTGTCTTTGTCAATTAGCTTCATTCATATTTATCGGATCGTACGCAGCGAGTTATATTTCGCGAAGCTCTCTCTGACGTAATTGATAATACTTCTGGTGTTCCTCAAGGCAGCCATCTCGGTCCACTTCTTTTAATTATTTTCATTATTGATGTATCTCTGATTTTGACTAATAAGTATACTTTGCTATGTTGACGATGCCAAAATCTTCCGCATTGTTTCTAATGAAAACGATTGTGGAATTCTAAATTTGGACTTGGACACCTTTCATAAATGGTGTGCTATTAACTGTCTTCCTCTCAACATCAACAAATGTACTGCTATGTCCTTTTCTCGTAAAAGGAGGCCATTGAACTGCAGTTATACTTTAGATGGATGCTTATTAACTAGACTTGACAAAACCAAAGATTTGGGTGTCTTCCTTAATTATCGTTTCTCCTTCGAGCATCATATTAATATAATCATTGCCAGGGCTAATGCTACTCTGGGGTTTGTAAAGAGATGGTCAAAATAGTTTAATGATCCAATCATAACGAAGGTTCTTTACTACACATTAGTTATACCTATTTTGGAGTATATCAGTCCGGACTGGTATCCTTGTTATGCTGTCTACATAAATCGTATTGAGGCTGTGCAGCGGAGATTCGTTCGTTTTGCCCTGCGTGGCTTTCATTAGGATAATCCTATTATTCTACCTCCATATGTTGATAAGCTTAAACTCTCTCCATTGGATTGTCTTGAAAATAGGCGAAAATCTTCCAGAGTTGTTTTTGCCTTTCAGTGCATACAAGGAGCGATAAATTCCCCCGAGCTCTTAAATGCTTTCAATATATCTATTCCTGTGCACTCCTTCAGGAACCACGACTTTTTCGTCGTTCCTCAGCATAGTAGGTACGAACTATGGTTTGCAGGAGCCGATTTTATCAATGTCTCGTCCCTTTAACAACCAGTTTGATTTCATTGACTTTCATCTTTCAAAAATTCAAATTAGAGATCAGCTTAGTTAAGGTTATTTTTCTTTTTATTACTATTGTTATATATACTTTTTGTTCTTTTCTTTTGTAAACTTAGTAATCAGATCTTTGATGAAGTTCTAAATAAATAAATAAATAATAATACATATTCACGTGTATAATTAAGAAACACCAATCAAGATTACTAAGGATACCTCGTTGGTGTTAACGGGCCTTAGGACAACCTGTGATCCTAGGGTATAAAAATATAAAGAGTATTCGTGATCCTTAATATTTTTAGCAACAACAAAATTTTATTTACATTTATTTTCTTATGGATTTAGCTTCATCACGAAAATCGGTTCTTCCATTCTTGGGATATTATTGGAAAATAGCATTTCATAATTAAACCACAAAACCTATAAAGCCTCTCAGTAGAAACAAGAAAATATAAATAAATCAATCAATGTCTGAAGTTATATTGGAGGTTTATTGGAATGGAAAAAGTTGTATTAAAATGTGTCCACTGAAGCTAAGAGTATAACAAATTCCTCTAAACTACTTGTTAGCTGAGTTAAGAGAATAAAGAGATGAATTCAGTGTTTAGGCACGTTTGATTAGCTTCGCCAATTTTGCACACAAAAATCCATATCCAATCTGAAATTAATTGCAGAACGTTTTCAAATAAATCTCGAACTCGAGACCCTTCATATTCCATTTGGGAATTGGGCCTACTAATAATAATTTCTGAAAATATGAATTAAAGGCGAAACTTAAATAATTTTCACTTATATTTTTCTACTTGAAAGCTTCGAATTATCAAATCTTCACCTAGATAATGTCACTTTTCTACTCAAAAATATTTGCAAATATCAAGGATGTGATGGTAACCCGATTAATGTGGCGAATGGAGAAGTAGTAACATATATAAAACCTCAATTCTACCAATATTGCAGACTGTAAAAAAACTGCACATGCATAATATATGAGATCATTTTGATGAAACAGGAGCATATTCCGGTTCACCAGGATTTTTTTTTTCTTTTAGCAGAACAAACCTGTCAGTACAATGAAAATCTAAAAAGGAATAACACGATAAAAGTTCTACACTACACTAAACAAATTTTTTCGATAATGATGATAGATGGACTTCTGCTAAGGAATAGCATCATGATTGGGGTGCGACAATTGACTTATATACCGAGCATTTTCATGAAACTGCAATTTTTTGTGGCTGACAGTTGCTTAAAAAAAACTTGAACTTGAAGTAGGGAACACACGGCATTATTTTCTTAGAACATATAACTAAAGGAAGCGCAATAAGCCCGAAAAATTGGGGCATTTCCAACTATGTGGTAGAATATTATGTTTATGTATTCGTTAATTCATGGAAGTAGTTAATCTTTAATATTTTTGAAGGGGGTTTGGCGTAATTGTTTACAATAAAACAAATATGTGAGCTGCCACTGACGCATTGAAAAAAAAATGTGGGAACACAAAAATGTAAACAAAGAATAAGTTTGAACAAATATCTTGATATTTTCGTATTCCCATCCTTTTCTCATTTCTTTTGCACATATTTGCAGAAAAGGAACTTTCTAATTTAATTTCGAAACTTCAACTTGCCTGAAAAACATCTTTCCGGGATTATTTCGCCGATTATTCCAACAGAACCATACAGCACAATTCATTATTGAAATATTCAACCTTTTATGAAGTTAAGTCCAAGGCTTAATCACTAAATTCTCACTTCAAATGTTTTTATTTAAAATTAACACAATTAACCGAACAATTAAAGGTTTTTTATTTAAATATTATAATAATTACAAAACTCGGCACAAAAACAAGAATCTGACGTTTAATTTGAATTGACACAATTGACTAATGTCAAGTTCACTTGGTTAAAGCTTGGCTAGACTTGGTTAAATTCTTCTTGACTTTCCACCATTTCGCCCAAAAACCGAATTTCCCTCACACCGATAGGGGTTTTACACGATATTTTGCTTCCTTTAGTTATATGTTCTAAGATTATTTTGATACGTCCTTAGCAACAAATTTATTTAAATGAAAACTAATTATGAATAAATTTTAATAAAATTTTATTACATTGCATAATTTTTTATTACTATATACAAGTAGTAATTCACAAATCTTTCACTTTTGACTTGAATAATAACATTCAAACCTTGAGTGAAAGTCCCACATTGAGATCTCATCCGAAATTCCAATCCATATTTTTTGTACTAAATGTGTCTTCTAATTTTCCAAATGCAATTCGCTAGTTTGCTAAACATATGTATATCTGCATTATGTACAAATCAAGTGGTCAAGAAATCTGGTAATGATTAAGGTCAATCTTCCTTCAGGTGCTCCTAAACGATCTGGCAGAATGTCAGATATCTGCCCATTTTTGTGGGTAGATACGTGTAATCACGGTGGCGGATACAGACAGATATTGTCGAGATCGTACATTCGCGAACACGAAATAAATACATTAATGACTGATAGCTATCACCTGCAAAAATTATTAGTTGAAAAAGTTTAAATATTTTATGGAATTAGGTAAAAAGTATACATACCAGTAGACAAGAATTCGAAGTTATAGGAAGTCGTTCACCTGGTGATATGGCTTTTCTCATGTCTTGTTTCTTAATAATTGGGACCAATTTTTCCACTAAATAATTAAACTCATTTATACTCCTTCGGAAGAAGCTTTCAAAAACATCTAGGTGCTTATTTTCTTTTTCTAGAAGGAGTTTGGGATAAGCCCCTTCTATAATCCGAGTACCTTTCGTAAGAAGTCATTTCTGAACAATGAACTTCACATTAGTTTATATTGTGTTTGCCAGCTAAAAGAAGTGTTTTACCAGATGAAAAATATCAGATCGTGTAATCAGTAAAGACAGACGCATGCCAAATAACTGACCAAAAACTATCTGACAACTCTGTGCCAGAAGAAATCTGCCCAAATATCTGCTCCGGGTGCAATCAGTAGGGCAGTAGGGATATCTGCCATTTTGCCAGATTGTTTAGGAACACCTTTAGATATGAAATCTAGCAAGCTATGTTTCATCTGGACTTAAAACATTTAGCAAAATACGATTATGCTGAATCTTGTTGAAAACAAAAATATTCAACTCCAAGCAGTTGAGTGGCATTAGATACAAAAAATTCTCCCCAGGTGGTACCTATTCTTTTTTTTACCGCTTTGTCGATAAAAACAGCAGAAGTAGCCTATCACGTATTTCAACTGTGTATCACACCTGAACAGAGGAAACGTTCTGATATTTTTATGTTTTATCACACATTTGAGCTACTTTTTTTTATCCAATTAACTAAAAATTTTGAGAAAAAAAATATTTCTCGAATCCTTGAAATTAAACGTTTCAAGCAATACCTCACAGGGTACGAAAAAAAAAATTCAGGGGACCCAACTCACCTCCAGAAAAAATTTAAAAAATAATGTCATAATCTTTGAGTGTCGAAATATGTGCGAATCATAAAGATCTAACATTCGCTGCTGAATTTCCAATTCCTACGCCACGTCGTTTTCGAGAAAAAGTCTGTATTAGACAGACGAACGGACGTAAGCGTTGCGTTTTACCTAAAAATGACAATACATATTTCAAAACGGACAATTTATAGAGCATAAAACGATTTTACACATGTGTAAACAAAGAAAAAAATAGGTGGCCATCAAAAATACGTTTGAGAAAATAAGGTGCTCTGTGGAAAACTTAGATTATATTGCAAAAAGGATAGCCTATGAGGAAGAAAAACTTACGCATTTTTCTGCATTTAGTAGAACCGTATCGATGTGTTCGTTTTAGTCATGGAAGTAGTAAACTACGATATTTTCGAAGCGAGCACAGAATTTAGTAGTTGAAACTTTACTAAATATTGAAGAAATTCAATAGTAGAGATCCCAGTGTATCGCAAAATATTTAAATTTATAATTTTATATGTTTTAAGAATTTTCCTAGTTCCTAATTCATTTTCTGATAATATTTCTTGTCGTTGCCTTTGCATGGCTGATATAATTTAAATCCAGTAAAGAGACAATAACAATCTAATTATTGTGAACAAACAACCCGGCATTGGAAAATTATAAATTTTCTTATTACGGCTGTTTATTTTTATAACTATTTCACTCTTATTTTATTTATTATTTGAACAATTAAGCTTGCCTGAAAAATGATTTCCAACGAGCACAATCTCAGCTGTTTCTACAACACAGCAGCCTGCTGGGACCACCAGCTTTTTCATTATTTGAAAGGTAAAAGGATATTTTTCGTAATGACCCCAAACGATGGTTTCTATATGAGAAAAAATTATGGTAATCCAGAAAAAACATAATATTTATAATATTGTTAAATTTGAACTCAAGGTCTTATAGTTTATAAATCTTAAATTCATTTGGTGAAAGGGTATACCATTAATTAAGAAATAAATGTACATCCCAAAGTGTCAGTTGGAAGTGGTTCAATTAACATCATCAATTTTTAAAAGATCTACTTAAGAATACTTTCCAAAGATTTTATGACGATGATTGCTGATTATGAATTTCCGGTTACCTAACAATTTATATCAGAAATGGTCGCTCACAATTTTTTAGTATCATTTCAAACAAAAAAATATACGAATAACAACAACTGTGGTTAGTGCAGTGCCAATTACAGGTTTTTTTCTTTTAGGTTAATATCGTGTACCTGTTTTTATCTAGATCAATTCAAAACTTACATTATATTGTTGGAGTTTTCTTATGTCGGAATAGTGGCGAATTATGTTAACTCAATATCATTCTGCTACAAGAACGACCCGAATAAATTCACTGGTTTATTAATCATTTTCTGAGGTTACCATCGCCATGAAGCTACGCCGCATAACCTTTACTCTTGATAGATATATGACGAAAAGAGTCCTACGAGGACAAAGTCAGCCAAATGTACTACTCTGTTTCGTGTACTCTCTGACCCATTAGGTTATAGTGAAAAGCATTTTAGAAAAATGGACATGAAGTATGCTATTATATCATCTTTGACTTTGAACCCCTTCTTTGGTTCATGAACCTATACAAGCTTTAAATGCTGTTTCTGCTTCTTTTAACTCTTTCATGGCCCATATTTCCAATTTCAAATATACTCTATTGTGAATATTGTAGCCTATTCAATTTCTAGTACGAGTATTTCCCAACTTATCTATCTTTTCCCTTTTATTCCCAGTTATCCACTGCTCTTCCTGTAGCAATATTGTACAAAAATGTTTCTAGTCTAATTCTGGTTTAAATGAATTAATATTTTCTGTTCACAATATCTATGAAGTTTTGAAGATGAGCAGATTTTTTTTATAATTTGATGTCGCTCCAGGTCAGAAGTAATAAACGTGAAAGTTCATAGTTGATCTGATGCTGGGGTTTCCAGACCACCATTTCCGAGCAAATATTAAATTAGTGAAATGTATAAACTCTGTCAATCGTCATGACGCATCAGGAGTTTATAGCCTGTTCCAAAGTTAAGCTTACAGGTTGTCACGAAAACGGTTTGTTGGTCTACCTACTCCAAAGCAAGCTTGTTCGAAAAGTGTTTTCAATACTGGGCGGGTATCGTCAGCCTTAATCAAATTATCATGACATTTAACCAGCTATCGCACTTAGTTGGATTCATTAAGCGTAAAAAATAGGTTGACGATGTTAATGATGCGCAGATATACATACTATATAGAATGTTGATGACTCTGCAAATATTTATTTTTGTTCGCGTGAAAATTAGTCTACGAAAAATCGAGAATCATGTATTGCATCATGAATCATGATTCATAGTTTTGCAATATTTATTTTTTATTAACTGCCTCTCAAATATTGTAATCTAAAAAGAAAATAAACAAAAATAATATTAGTGTCAAGACACATGCTAGTAAATCTCGTCTTTACTATGTAACAACATTACTCAACCTGTTATTGCGTACTATTTGTAATGTTTAACGTCCGAAGATCGATACGTAACATTGTTACATAGCCTGAACGAGTCTTAAAGTATCTTTTTCGAAAGGTATTTCTTTATTTTTCTATCGTACTTGAACACCTGAACCTTGAAACGCCTCGCTCCATTACCAGAAACCTATAATTCGAAAAATCTCGGAAGCTTATTTAGCTGTAAAATTAGGTCGCTCTTGAAGCATTCCAACAACAATTTCCGAACATTGTGCCACTACATATTTGTATAGATTTCAATACTTATAGACTTCAAACAAATCTACACATAAACACGCTTCTTAGCTAAATTTGAAAATTTTATTCATAAACAAATAATGGAATAAAAATGCAAAAAAAAACATTTTCGTCGACTTTATTTACATCTCGACAAGGATTGAATTAATTTCCATTTCCGCCAAACGATAAAACCAAATTTGATTTGTCATTGAAAAATTCAAATAGTGTCACCTGTGAAAACAACAAAAATTTTAATAAAGTCGGAAGAAAAATGAACTAATATTGATTGATCAACTGAAACATACCAGAAAACAAATATTAGCTGAAAATACCACCTGAACTAGTCATAAATATACATCAGCTGTTGAGAGTCGATATGTTAGCTATATTGAAGTAAAAGTTATTAAAAATTTGAGAAGAAGTTGTAATTAGTATAAGACTAATAAATTATTAAGTGTAAACAATAGATTCAGATAAGAAATAATCAAATAATAATATGTTTTGAAAAACACCTCATTCATCCATGACCTAAGCGCAGGTCATCTGATTTAATTGTTTGCTCCCAAGGACATACGAAATGCTCATAGATATGCTCAATTCAATTTAATCAATATTTACAATCTTTTGTCAGTACTCGAAAATATAATTATAATTAAAACAATGTTCAAATATTAATGAAAATGAAATCACATAACAAAAACTAACTTCAAGTAGAATTATACTATGAAAACACAAATATACTCAAGCAGATGATAAATAATTATGTTATGTTAATGATAAATAAGAAAATAATTAATTAATTAGCAGCACTTTCGAAAGCGTTTACATTTGAATTAAAGATAGCAACCTCCGACAGTAACCCCTCTCTGCACAATTGCATGTAACGAGTTCCAAAGCCATGGGATCTGAATGAAGAAAGAACCTTCCTGAACCAAGCGACTATGATGTGGAATCCGAAGATCACAACGTCGCCGAGTCTGTAGAAACTGAAACTCACACATTAAGTAATCAGAGCGTTTAGTATGAATAAGCTTGAAGAGGAATAGAATTGCTTGTCATCGTAGGTAAATGTACAGTGGACAGCCCATTATTCTGGGAATAAAATTAGAGACATGGTCAAATCTACGTAAGTTGAAAATAAGGCGGATAAAATCATTTTAGGCAACATTTATGCAACGAGAGCAGTAACAATCCAATTTAGGAAAAATCAAGTTGCCGTATGAGAAGTATTGTAGAATGAGGGTTTTCACCAATCTACATTTAATATCCGTGCTTAATAATTTTGCGGAGAGCCAGAGTCGTCTCAAACTTCCATACACCTTATCCAGCACTGCGCGTACATGATCGCAACATTTCATTCTCCCATTAAGAACAACACCGAGATTCGTAGCTTCGCTTACCCTAGTCAATATTTCACCCCCAAACATGATATGTGGAAGGTCAGTTTCCAAAGTATTATTGGAAAAACTATATATATTTAGACTTATTAGGATTCAACATCAAAAGATTACGCTGAGACCAATCGCGATTCGTACTAAGTCATCATTAATCTTTACAATGGAGTCTTCAATAAGACCGAGAAGTCTGCTATTGTATATTTGTAGGTCATCAGCATGTAAATGGTAAGTCATTGATGAATAAGGAAAACAGCAATGGGCCTAAGATTGATCCTTGGGGAACGCCACAGAAAAGCGGCTATAAATCAGAGAAACGGTCGTTGACTCCGACTCTATCACATAAGAAGATCTGTATCAATTGGTCAGCATTAGAAGAAACCCGGAAAATGTCTGAAGTTTGTTGAGGAGCATTGAGTGATTTACACAGTCAAAAGCTTTAGTAACGTCGAGTAAAACCAGTATTCCAATCTCGTCGTTATCTAGGATCAGTGGCACTAGATTTAATAGAGTATATAGACTTATAACATTCTGTGTAATCAATACACAAAAAGAAGAAAGAATTACTATTCTCAGGGTTATTTAAGTATGGTGTGTTGCCGCGTAATAATGACTGATTCACATTATGCGACACGAAAAATCTATTCATGTCGTTAGGATCGAGTGGGGGTTTCCTCCTTGGTGCTCCCATATAGGTACTCCAGCTTGTTTGAGATTCTTCCATAGAATCTCACTTGAAAGCTTTTGGTTGAATTTTTGTTTGAAATATCGATATTTGACCGACTTTATGGCCGATGTTGCTTTATTCCGTGCGATTTTGAATAACGTGCGTGAAGAGCTTGTCTAAACTCCCTATAGAAGAACTCCCTTTCTCCAATTAGACGGCAGATATTGGATGTGAACCAAGGACAAGCATTTAGCCTAACACTTCTATAGCGAATAGGTAAAAACTTTTCATATAAATAATGGAATAAACTCTTAACGATTTCGATTTTAGCGTCTACTCAACTACAAGAAAATATGCCATCCCAAGGCAGCCTATTGCATTCCTCGGACAGCTCAGACAAATTATTGTTGTTAAAATCACGAAAAGGAAAATAGTTTAATATTTGACTGGGACAAGGTACAAATTCATACGTTAGAAAAATTAGATCATGGTCGAGAAAACTTGGAGCATTGAGCTGATTATGAAAGAGTATGCGGTTTTCCTCACTAGTCATGAACAAATCCCAACCCGAAGGATTTGCGTTATTGTAATAGTAAAAATTTCATTTTACATAATATTTTAGATTACTTTACTTACATTTTACAAGTAAATTATGAAGAATGGCGCTAAGTCTTTGGAATTATCCAAAAGAAGGCACTTATTACAAAGAAAAATTACACTTGTTACAAGTTTTTATAACAAAATTTTACGTCGTTTATACTAAAAAGTGAATAATGAGAATCGTATGTTGTAGCAAACGCCATGATACCCATAACTTAAGAAATTAAATAAACAAGGCTTAGAAGAGTTTTTCTGCGCCTCGGAAAGTCATGAGGACTACTTATCATACTCGGATTTTCGATCTTTGTTTGTACTGACCTCAGAGGCAACTTACTCTGACACAGACAACATGCAAGTAGATAAGAAAATCTCCATATAAACTAGGGATGACCTTTTCAAAGCTCATTAACTCTATATTGAACTAAAGAAAGCTAATAAATGTTGCGAAGAATTGATGTGGCATAATACAGCAGAGAGGGGCTCATTAGGTGGTTTTAATTCGGACCGCTTCTTTTTGAGGTTTTCATGTCTAGATATAAGTTGTCTCAGCTCTTGACTATATTAATAGAGTTAAGCTGCTTGCGTACTGGTCCAAAACAGTTCTGCAAATTTGTGTATTGAAAAGTGTATCTGTCTCTTGTGTCCATTCTCTGTTATTTATTCAACTTATCTCTTCGTAATGGTGTTTTCTTATCGTGTTGACTTATCGCAAGGTATTTGAAGCCTTAGTCTGTAAAGTTTTGAATTTTTACTGCAGGCCGTTTATGGGAACATTTCAACATAGCTTCACTAAGGGTAAATCAATTACAATTAACTTAGTAGAATTCCCCACCATTTAATTCCAAGATTCGTTGTTACGCTAACGATTGCAAATTATTTCGTTTAATTTCGGACGAAAATGATTGTGCTCTTCTAAATTCTGACTTAGTCATTTTCTATACTTGGTATTCATATAACTATTCACTTTTCAATTCAATCAATTGCACTACAATTTCTTTTTCTAGAAAGACATGTCCATTGCACTTTCATTACTTTGTAGATGGAAATTCATTTAATTAGACTCGACAAAACCAAAGATCTGGGCGTTGTTTTTTAACTCGGTTTTTTTTTCGAGGATTATATACTATCCACCGTAAACAGGGATACTCTGGATTTTGTAAAAAGATGGTCCCATCAATTTGACGACTTGCATGCCACCGAGTCTCTCCATTGTACTTTGGTTAAATCAATCTTAGAGTATGCCTGTGCTGCCTGGGCTCTGTTCTACTCTGTTCATGTGAACGCAATTGAAGTGGTTCAATATACATACATATGTAGGTTTCTTAGATTTGATCTTCATCAACCTCCTTGGAATGATCATAGGACGCTTCCACTGCATGTGAAGAGACTTAACATGCTTTCCTTAGAGACTCTCAAAAAGAGACGAAAAATTTCTAGAATTTTTTTTGCTTTTAACGTTTTACATGGAGCGAAAACTCCGCTGAATCTACCATGAGAATTTCTGTTGCTTTTCACTCTCTTTCAAATTTCACATCACAGTACAAATTATGGTAGTCAAGAGCCGATATTTTCTATGTATCGGTTGTTTAATGATCATTATTCTGAATATTTCGACTTTATTTAACTAAGAATCAATGTAAAAATAAAATCAGGTTAGTTATGGGCTGGCCTTTCATATTAATTTGTATATTTGCATATTATATATTTTGTTTTTATAATTTTAAGTATTCAGAGCCTTTACATTTTGTAATTTTTTTGGTAAATCAGTAATCAGTTTTTTTATTAACTTAAATAAATAAATAAATAAACAGTAAAATAAATTTTAAAATAAATGATAAATATAAAAACTGAAGTTTAGACATTTAGCTCTTGGGTCTTCTTCATCAGATTCAGATAGTAAATCTAGTTTGCTACCGTTACAAAGAAATGATATTTAATCTTTTTAAACTATATCTTTATTATAATTGTTATTAAATCTGTTGAAATGGGCAACTCATGTTTATCTTTTAGGCTTATAATAATCCAGACAAATAAGCCAAAAAAAATGCTAAAAAGACCAGTTAATTTGTTTCAGGCTACCATTTTGATTATTTTTGGTGTAGGATGGTCTTAGGAGTAGGTACTGCATCGTAGAGATGTGTCGTTCCGAGGAATTCACGTAACCGGATCCAGATACGGATCAACTAATTTGGCCCCGATTCCACGGACCCGTTCCATTTATTCCTTTCGTTTCAAAGAAATATGTTGTGAGTTCAGCTGATTTTTTATAGAATTAACAACTGACAACATAGCTTTGGACAAAATCTTTCACGTGAGACTGAAGTTTCTGGTATACAAAGTCTCGTTTTTACCAATTTTATCAGAAATTAAACAAAAACGCAGACCCAGTCGGTGGGATTTCCCTACTTGGTTTTACACAATTGATAAAGGCGATGCGCACACTTTAGCGTCCTATTATGCACATAAGCTAAATTAAGTAAGACCGAACCAATATTTAGGATGAACTTAAATTTGCTAGTGCAAAAGCACATTTCAGCATAAACAGCTAGCAGAATTTAGTTATTCTAAGAGCGCAAATCTATCGATATATCTACACGTTGCTATTCATTTATCACTTAAGTTTCTAATTGTTACCTAAGGTTTTTTTTTTGTTCTCTCTGCATCTGCATTTTCCCTTCGTTACTACCTTTCGTTTTGAGTCAAGAGAGATAATTTTGGCTTCACTCATATACCCACACAAATTTTATATGATACTCGCATTACTATGCTAAGTTCCTTCAAAATATTAAAATACGCAATCAGAAAAGGTGAAGTGTGCTCAGACCAGTTTTTTTTTTTTTTTTTTTTTTTTTCATAAATTTTTTTTTCACATAGGAACGAGTGAACGACAGCTCCACTAATTCTTGACCCGTTCCATTCATTCCGGACTGACACATCTCTACTTTCAAAATGCTTGCATCCCAAGCAACCACTGACATATAATAACAATGGAGTCAGCGTTCTTGCTTCAAAAATAGCACAAATTTCGAACAGGCTGTGTGAAAACCCTTTATTTCGTACATAAAAATTGTTTAGGAAGTTGTTTTAATTAACCCAAAAATTAATTTTGAGCATTACTGAAAAATGTGGTCCTCCGTTGATTTGATGTCAAACTTGATTGAGCTTGAAGGAGATAGACGTATAAAAGCAATATATTTGTCTGAATTTTAATGTCAATTCCAATCCATTCCATTTAATACAACCGTACTGTTCCCAAAATTGGTTAGAGTTGAGCGTACATCTTGAGCTTGAAAGGGAGAAACAGATTTTAACCAAAATTTGTTCAATTTTTGACTATAGGAATTAGATAGGTTAGCTCAGTCCATTCTTATTATATGTCAGTCCAAGCAACCGACCAAAATAATAGGTTGATAAAAAATAAAAACATCCCCGAACGCGTAACAATCTATTTGTCATGCATGCGGATCGGAAGTGGTAAATTTTTTAATAATTTTAAAACTGTTATTTTATTTAAAATATGATCTAAATTAAAAAAAAAGTTGAAGGTAGAGATAGATTGGAATTTTGGACGCAAGCTAGCGTCGCGTGCGACGAGTTGAAAAAAATATGGTGTCACATTGAACGCGTTGACATTTGAGATTCGCAAATTTGTTTTCAACTTTTTGTTATAAATTAGCTCACATCTATCCACTTCCTCGATAAACACTTCCAAAAATTTCCTTTTTGCCTCCAGAAATAAGAAAAAAATCTAAAACAAATCTGATAGCAGTACAATCACCCAAATGTTAGGTTAAATTTGAACCCGACGAAAAGTAGGAAAGTGGTACTCGTAACACTCCCTGTACAACAAGCACACATTTCATATTATCTGTCAACGAGCGCTACGCGTCTTACGCGCCTAAAATTTTAATTCTGACTCCCGCTTAATGGTGAATACATCGCTATATCCACTAACATGTATCTCATTATTTGTTATTTAGAATCATATTTTGGATAAAAATTTTACCACCTCCGATCCGCACGCATGGCAATGATTTTTTTTCATTCCTTTGTTTTGGCCCTGGAACACCGCATTTTTTCGACAGGATCATGCTACACCACGCTTAAAATTGCAAATTGAAACAAATTAAATGCCCTTTTTAGCACTTTTGTGGCTTATTTGACTGTAATTAGCTGTTTTTATTTTGCTACGTAAAACTTATTTTTAAAATTCCATTATCAGAACTGTTTTGGCATAATCACAAACATATACATACATATTTGGTTGTTCGGAAAGTAATTTCGTTTTTTCCCAACAGAGGACTTATTGTGTATTTTTACACAGCTAATTTCACACTTAAGCCGCATTATGTGTATGTATATATATATATATTTTGACAGCTGATATAGCAAGACTTTTGTTTGTTTATTAAATATGGGTCGAAAGCAGCATTTTCTACATATTTTACTTTTTTACTATCGAAAAGGTAAAAATGCTGTTCAAGCAAGAAAAAATTATTTGATGTGATGTATTGACAGAACGCCAGTGCCAAAACTGGTTTGCAAAATTTCGTTCTGGCAATTTTATCGTTGAAGATGCCCCACTTTCTAAAAGGCTAGTTGAAGTTGATGCAGCCAAAATAAAGGCATTGGTTGATGCAAACCGCCGAATAACAACTCGTGAGATCGTTTAGAGATTAAATTTATCGAATTCGACCGTTCATGATCAAGTGAAACGCCTTGGTTTAATTTCAAAACTCGACATATGGGTTCCATATGTTTTTACAGAGAGAAATTTGCTCCGTGCGTCGCATTGCGCATGCGAGACCTCATTAAAGTTTGGTAACACGCCAAAAAGCTTTTGAAGATTGGTAGGTATACTACCACACGCATCAAAACTTGGATCATGCTACTGCCAGAAAGATATCAAAAGGTATTGGATTACAATTGAGAGCATATAATTCAATAAAATATTTATACAGTATAAGAAAATCGTCTAACATTTTCACAAACAACTTTCCAAACAAGCCAATAATATATAGGTACCACTTGATCTTCAAGTGTTTTCTTGTAGAAATTCTTACTTTGCTGAAAATGTCAAAAGTCAAATTAATTGCGGTTTGGGAAAATTCAGTAATTAGTGAATAAATTTGCAAATTTCTCAGATATCTATGTAAAAATCCTGTCTTTGTTTTGGAAAAGAAAGCAAAGTATGCGTTGCCGCTTTTTTTTCACTTATTCCTAAGAAGACCCCATTCATCAAATTATCCTATCAGTTCTTTAATTTTGAAGCCATTTTGCCATACTCAAGTATATATTTTCTTTGTGTCATAGGATTAGGAGAAGAAACAACTTGCGATTTTAAGAGACTCCAGACATTCTCTAAAGGATTAAGGCCAGGAGAATTACCTGTTCAAGGAAGAATCCAGATGTTATGGATATTTAATAGTTTTGGAATAGATCAAGCGCGATGATAGGGTGCACCATGATACATAAAAGTATAAGATATTTTGGAGCAATTCAGAGAATTAAAAAGGAGTATTAAATTGGTCTGAATCATTTGCCCCCTGGACAAAGAACAGCGATCCAGTTTCCTTGTCGCAGATATACGCTCTCTGTAGCTGGTGATGGCTTAAAGATACTCACGACGCAATCATCATTATATCGCTCTGTTATCCTCCTTCTAACGAATTGTTAGCTCTCTGTTACAGCTTCAAGCATGCATTCGTCACTAAGTATCACCTAAATGAATCGGAAAAATTCTTCTGAGTGAAAAATAAATACATGTCTATGGTTAAGAAATATTAATTACCGTCCAGTCACTGAATAGTTACCATGAGCTCTTGTCCACTGCAGCGTAGCTCGTCGCATATTTTTCATAAGTGTAGGCTTTACTGGCCGCCATGATTTAATGTTAACCTCGTAAAAGCGTCTCCTCAAGGTCCTTCTGAATATTTGGATTTCTTCTTTCTGTAGATCTTGATCCAAGCTTCTTTGAGATGGGAAAGCCCTTTACGAGTATTCTACGATCTGTTCGTGATGTTGATTTTCTTCTACCATGACAATTTTGTTGCTTGATTTCTCTTGATCTTCCCTTTGCTGCTTTCGATTTCTGCCATTACCGTTTGGTGAGATATGTACCTTTTTTTCTCGCGATTTCATGAAAGGAAAATAGTCTTGTTCTAGCAGAGCAATTATAGCGAACTTTTTTTTTCTCTGTTAATGTCCTATTCACAACATTTTTGAAATATCCACAATTTCACAAAATAAAAGCTCTCGTATTTTTCAAAAAAATAAAACTGAACCCAATAGTCACCTAACTGCCAAATAAATGCTGATGACACATCTGCCAAATCACGCATATTTTGTACATCGAATTAGTTTATAAAGTGCATGTGGATGTGAGCATGTGAGCATCACGTGCTGTACGAAGCGAAAATAAAAATCTGGATGTATCATAAGTAATCCTCAAAATTTAATGCCAAGAAATCTACATACACTCAATATTTTCATTCGATTTATTAAAAGCGTACACTTTCCAAAATTTATCACTTTCAATTAACACCTTGATTAACTGGGCTCTTCTTGTATTTTTACAATTCGAAAGACGCATAACGATAGATTCTATGAAAATTTGCAAGCATCCATGTAGCCAGTGTTGGCAAAAAATATAATCTGATTGATGTTTAATGATTACGATTACAATTTTTAATCTGTAATCATGATCACAGATTGATAGTATTAATCAAAAAATCAAATCAAATGTAACCGTAATCATGACTACATTTTTAGATTACAAATGAAAATTTGCAAAAGTTTTATAATTGTAGTTAAAAGAAAACAAATACTGTTGTATTTCTATTCTGTAATATTTTATTGAAATTGGTAGTGGCACATAAACTAATATTTGTAAGCACATACATATCTGTAGTAGGATAGCAATTGAATACCTGTGATGTCTGTGGATTGGTAAACGGTATTATTAGCAATTAAGAAAGGGCGAATTTCATTTACGGTTTCGCTATCACAGTCAGAATCTTCTTTATCCTATCAAAAACAATACTTTATTTATTTGTTTGTTAGAAGTTAGTGAATCTGATTTGTTTTTCTTTTGTTAATTAATTTCTGCAATAATCTTGGCGCAAAAACACTATAAAAAAGCTATTGAAAAGACTTTTACTTCCAAACGACTAAGGTTGGATCACAATCGCATAAAATGGAGAAGGATCCCCTATTTTGGTGAGATATCAAGAAGTTTAAATAAATTATTTAGGGAAGAAAACATAAAACCAGCCTTCTTTAACAATAGAATTTTAAAAGACATTCTAGTCAACAATAAACTAAAATTATTTAAATTGACAAATGCGGAGTCTATATTCTAAATTGTGGTGATTGTGATGCCATTTACATTGGGCAAACCAAAAGATCTATAAGAACAAGTTTGGAGATTAAAAAAGCTAAATACGATGGCTATTTTATAGTAACGATTTTAATATACTACGCATGAGTTAGCTACCCATGAGATTTTGGTTAGCAGCTAGATTATTCACTCCCTCAGTACAATAAGAGCCCTGTTGATGTCCTGATAAGACGAATTGCGTTGGCGGTTACATTATATCTAAAATAAAAATATATATGCACGTTGTAGACAAAACAAGAAGTGTTTACTTATCTCTTGCAACAATACCCTGACACAATACCGAGACCGTTGTTCTTGTTGGTTTGCCGCAAGCACTACAACTCACATTTATTTCTTTACACGTACGCACGCTATGGACATACCAATTGCGATAATGATTGAACCACCGTTGAGTATGATGGAAAAAATGGTTAAAATTTTCCAGAATTTATTTTTTCAAAAGCAATTTTTCTATAATAAAAATTCCTGTGATCACAGATTGTTTGTTTTCTTAGAACTAAATTTTAGAATCTTGTGAAAAGTTTCATTTGTAATCAAAAGATGTATTCAAAAATGTAATCATGATTGATGTGTATGTAATCATGATTAATTTAGTCATGATAATTAATCTGATTACAAAAGTAGTTGATTACGCCCAAAACTGCATGTAGCGTGGCCGTTATTTAAACAATTGATAATCCGGAGTATCTGTGAAGTATAGATATTACACGAAATATCTATTAAATAATCTTTTCCAGACTAGGCAGACGGATAAAATCAATGATCATTCATTTGTAATTCAATTTTTCAAAAATCTAGTTACGCAAGATTTTGTGATTTAAATTTTTATATGTAAGTGATAGCACATTTTTAATAATTAAAATTCAAAGGTAAAACTATTAAAATTCAAATTACAAACGAATGGTCAAACTTTTCCAACCTCGACCTCGGCATAACTTGAAGAGCCTCTTCAGAGGCTCATCAGGTGCAAACTTTTGCAACTCACAATACGAACTTTGACGACTTCTGTATGATAGCAGTTAATTGGGCTGTTGGCTTGAAAATTCAAATTATTTTGTAATAATTTACTACAGCAAGACTAAATTTTGACGGTAAGGATCCCATTTTTTTTTTTCAAAAATTTCCCATACACTTTTTTCTGTAAGCAATGCTGGCATGATAACAATTATTACCTGTCAAAGCTGAAAAAGTTTCAACAGAGTAGAAAGTCGACCTACTTGAGTTCAACCATAACATGGGCGACCTCACCAACTTTGCCGTTGGGATTTCATATATTCTACAGAACTGTCAAAGTTGGTGAGGCAGGCCAGGTTGGAAAAGACAGCAATGTGCTTCACGCTTTAATTTTGTCCGTCTGTATGGCATTAAGCTCTGAAATAAAATTTACTTCTGTTGTAAAATATAATATAAATAAATATCGCAATTAAATTTAAAATCAAAATTAAGCTCTTCTTAACGAAAATCATATTTCTGTTCCAAAACTGCCAAATATGTACATTTTCGTTTCACACGAACAGATAAATTTTTCACCCCACATAACCTCACTTCTTACTTTATTTACACAGATTTATTGTCTTTTATCAGTTTATTTTCGATATGCACGCATAGAGGATGATTAATAAAGTTTCCTTTTTCGATGAGAAAACGGCCGTATAAAAGAACATGAAACGAAATTTTTTGTTATCAAGGAATTTTAATTCAACTTCCTGAGACGATTTTGTACGCTCTTGGTATGTCCGTTAAAGCTGAAAATAGTTTAATTCTAAATAAATTGCGACTTCATCCTTCATTTGTATGTCCTTTTGATGATGAAAATTAGTCGCATCCCGAAAATTGATTGTTATTATACTGACGTCATTACATAATAAATTGAATACACAATAAGTTGTATAAATAACCAATTATTTTCTTTTCTTTGCAGGACAATAGTCAAGAAACGCTTACCTTCAGTTGTATGAATCTATTTTGGCCAGATTTTTGTGGAGGACATAAATCTCTTGCTACATGAAACATTACACCACCGAAAATACTAATCACAGCTTGAGTCCAGAAATTCAGCATTGAATAATTGTCTGCTATTGCATCTATAGATAGAGTAAGGGTAGGTTCGATGAGACTAGATAGATTTCTGGGAGCGGGAGTAGTTTTTCACCACCATAGGATTAAAAGTTTGAAGATTTTTCGGGTGTTGGACTTAAATTACATGCATCTTTTCCAGAAATTGTGAGGGAGATAATACATCATATACGGAAATTTTTTTATGAGTGATAAGAGAAGAATACGCCTTCCGCAATTTTTGCAGTTTTTGAAGTTTTCAAGCATAGTAAGCTTCCTGCGATGGTACCTGAGCTTCGGTTTGGGTGTCGCTTCTCTGTGAGCTTGAGGGAAGTGCCTTATCTAGCCTTCCCCGGTTCGCTATAAAAATTTTCACAAACGGCTCTCTCACTAATGAGGTAGCTGGGGCGTGTGTCTACTTTCCTGAGTCTGATATTGGGATGGAGTACTCACTTGGAAGATGCACCACTGTCTTCCAGGCTGACGTCTTCGCCATATCGATGGCAGCCAAGTTAGCCCTTGATATGCAAATCAAGGAGAAGGACATTGCTATCTTCTCGGATAGTCAGGCAGCCTTGATGGCTCTGAGTGGCCCTCGGATAACGGCTAAGTTACTGTGGTTGGCATCATCACCGGCCACAACTCACTTCACGCTCATCTAACAAGGATGGGAGTTGTTGACAGCCCTGAGTGTCTGTCCTGCCTGCAGGGAGAGCCTGAGACAACCGAACACTTTTTGGGTGCGTGTCCGGCCTTCGCCCGGGACAGATTGAATACTCTAGAGTCTGCTATTCTATCTGTGGATGAGCTGAAAATCCTTCCTCCCCAAGACCTTAGATGAGCGTGAAGTGAGCTGTGGCCGGTGATGATGCCAACCACAGTGCATCATCACCGGCCACAGCTCACTTCACGCTCATCTAACAAGGATGGGAGTTGTTGACAGCCCTGAATGTCTGTCCTGCCTGCAGGGAGAGCCTGAGACAACCGAACACTTTTTGGGTGCGTGTCCGGCCTTCGCCCGGGACAGATTGAATACCTAGAGTCTGCTATTCTATATGTGGATGAGCTGAAAAACCTTCCTCCCCAAGTCCTGATGCGCTTCATTAAGAGGACAGGAAGGTTTTGGTGAATGGGCTTCTATCAGGACAGCACAATGGGCTGCTATGGCCTCCGTGCTTGGGATGGGGTCTCCTGTCCCCCTGCCCCAGCAAAGAAAATGCTTTTATGGATGCTGGAACTAAAATAGTACTACTGACAACCCTAATCTGTCAATTTTGACTACTGACACCACGTTTTCCTATAATTTTATAGGAAATACTTATTAAATTATCTGTCAAAATAGAAGGAAATAAAAGTACGTTTTTAATTTGTAATTAATTATTTAAAAAATGAAATGGTTATAACTATTTTTACTGTCCGATGAACCATTCTAGAAATATGTGCAAAAAAAAACGCTTCAAAAACCAAACTTGCACAGATATGGGTGACCAACGAAATTACATACATCCATCTAGGCCCTAGGGTATCATAAGACTTTGTCTTAGAACAATTCTAGCTTTTTTTCTTTCTTTTTTTTATAAGAACTGGAACTGGTAAGTTTCTTGTTATCATGTATCTTCCCTATACTATGTTGCATCAATCGTATTTTATGACTCATATATTCACCTTTGTGTGCTGTAATTTCCAAAAAAGGGGCTCGAATAGTAAATTCAAAATAAAAAAGAAATTAATAATCTATCAAAAAACTTTGTTACAACAAAACTTAAAAATTCACAAAAATTGTTCAAATTACATCCTTCTTGATTTACACACTCTGTAGCTGTGTGCTTTAGATCTGTTATCATCATTTCACTTCTTCTGCTGTACTTTTGACCCTTTGCATGACGAACTAGTCACTGGTGTTAATTTCCACAGTATAAAGAGTGACAACAAAAGTTCTGCAAATAATATTTGCATTTTATAACTGTACAAAATCACAGAGAAAAGTGTGCGTTCAAATATTCGCTTTACACGCGTTGCAGTTATATTTTAAATTTTAAACCAATTTCAAAAAAAATTAATGAAAACGAAACAGTGCGCCCTGAAGATTTCCACAAGTGGAATGAAAACTACAGAAATTAGGCAAAACAAGTTGGAACGATTTATGACACGGTTTGAAGGGCGATATTGAACTTCAAGACTTATTAGCGGAAGGACAAGCCAAAGAGGAGCGTCCAAACGGTCTTGCTGATAAAGATATGAAAAAAAGAGTGGTCAATATATTAAAGGCTAAAAAATGTATGTCTATCCGAGATGTTGCGAAAAAAGCCGGAACAGATGATTGTGAAAATTAAAAAAGAAACAATATCCAGACATTTAAGGCAGAAACACATCCAAGCAAGCCTCAGGCCTGGCCTCTCTCAGGCTTCCTTGCAGCTCGCTTCAAGGCTTGCCACAGAGAAATGAAAACAAAATGATACCACCGGGCTCGGTGCTGTCATTGTAAATTTGCTAGTATATCTGTTGACAGAAGTAGGCCTGAGAGAGAAATGTTCAACATTGAGCAAAGCGCGGCTAGGCCTTGAGGCTAGCTGCTGGCTTGGTTTTGTGTTGCATCATTTAAAAACCCGTGTTGGAAATTTTGACAACACCTCGAAGATGTTTCGAGGCCTGGATGTGTTTCTGCCCTTAAGACGCAGAAAGAACCAAAATGAACGCAAAATCATACAGTAGATTAGATTAGATTTGTGAAGGGGTGTATAGGCGTTAGCCTCACAATCACTGCGACCTGAAAGATCTATTGTGAGTCCCCGTTGAATTTGCTTCATTTATAGGTTTAGACTGTTAATAAAGTCTAGAAACATTCTGGGCTTAAGGTTCCATACGTAACTTGGTGGAGGAAAAGCATGTTCAAGATGGAGTAATCTCCGCCTGGTCAATGCTTCGCAGTTGCAGAGCAAGACAGAAGCGGCAGGATGAAGTCTCAGCCAAACCCAGCTTGTTTAGGTGATACCTCAAGGGGCAATGGCCTGAGAAGAGCTCAGTGATCATTTTGAGCTCTGTTCCTCTAAGGAGTAGGAGTTCTTTTGTTTTTCCGCCAGAGGTGTCGATAAACTTTTTTGCCTGAAGAAGTCCTTGTAGCCTTTCCCAATACAGGGATTTTTGTTTATTCTCCCAGTTATTTAGGGTAGCTTTGAGGTAACACTTTGAAGTGCCACAAAATGGCTCTGGTCCGACAAACTGAGTTTCCGCTCCTCTTTTGGCTAGGCCATCCGCAATTTCAATTGCATATGAATAGCCAGGAAGTTGTACGTGCAAGAATTTCCAAACAAACAGAGCGTCTTTATGGATGATGAAACATATTTAAAAATGGATTTTTTAACAATACCTGGCCCTCAGTTTTATTCAATAGTGCCTAAGAGAGGTTTATCTGTGATTCTTAAAAAACAATTGAAATAAAAAAAAGTCGGTCAGTTAATATGGCAAGCTTTTGCCAGTATTGTAATAGAAGTCCTTCTGTAAAGCTGCAATAAATACAGATATATACATATATTATATTAAAGAATTCCTACAAATGCGACTTTTGCCTTTTTCGGGAACAAGATGGGCCAACATTATTTTTGCTAGATTTAGCGCCAGCTCTCTATTCCAAAAATACAGTAAATTGGTATGAAGACAAATTGAAACATTTCGTGTCAAAATTACCTTAATACTCCGAATGTGCCGGAACTCTGCCCAATAATACTAGGCAATTAATAAAACATGTGAAAATTTGTGTTGTGAAAAACTTGATGGAGGGTGTTGCAAGAAAAACGACTGTACGTTCGCCAAAAAATGCCTGAATGTTTTTTTTTTTATTAGTTTTGTTTAAGTTATATTTAATCTATATTAACAAATAAATTAAAGTATTGCTTTTCGATTCTTAAAATGGTGGGCTTCTTACCTTTTGCAGAGCTTTTTTTGTCACTCCTTACACAATGCTCTATATCCGTGCCTATAAATGAAATCCAAGGGTGAAATCTGCCAATATTGAAGGCCATAGAATAGTCCTAGATCTTCCAATCATTCTGTAAGTATGCTTCTCCAATTAGAGTCACAATGACCATTCAACCTGTTCCTGATAACTCTAGTCCGAACGACCATAAATTTTGATTGAAACGAAGATTCTCAGGAAATATAATTGAATTGAAAATTACTTTATTGCACCACCTTAGTATTACTAAGCCTAATACAATAAAGTTACTTGGCCCACGGCTACTAGGCCATCTGGGCTCTGCCGGACTTATGATCTAGTGTTCTTAAAATTTTCCTATGTTTCTTTTTGCTTGACTTAACCTACCCTTTTTCCTTTTTTATTATTATTAAGAGCGGTGGGGTTTGAGGGGAATAGTTTTAAGGGGTGTGGGGAGGTCTTCGGCCGCCCGGTGTAGACCCGACCTGGTGCGTGTAGCACGGCGTAGGCCGGTGGACAGGATGTCCACGACCAGGGCGTGAAGAGGAGCTTGCGGGTTGTGCAAATTTTTAAGGACCAGACTAGTTGCGAGTTGGTCTTTTCTCGAAGCAAAAGAAGGGAGCCCGGCTTCTATGAGAAGGCTGTTGATCGGCGTTGTGCGTAACGCACCGATTGCCGTTCTTGCAGTGGTGTTTATTAGCCTCTGCACTTTCGCTTCAATTTGTTTAGTGGAGAACCCGTATGTGGAGATGGCGTATTCAATCCTGCCCATGACGAGCTGTTTCGTTATCAAGGAGGCAGTTGGTAAGGGGGGACCTGAGTTTCTTCTGCAGATTACTCTGAGGAGGTTATTTCTTTTGCTGACATCCTCTACTATTGTGCTAGCATGTTTGCTTCAGTCCAGCGTCTTGGAGATGTGCAGACCCAGGATCTTGAGCACATTTTGTAGGGGGATAGAAGCTGTATCATATTGGACCTGTGAACCTGAGAAGACAGAGAGTGCATGAATGTGTTGAAAAGGTGTACGGAAAGCGGGGCGCCTTACGGCAGACCGTTTTCAATGGAGAAGGTAGAGGAGAAGTGTCCTCCAACCCTGACTTTGATTCTTCTGTCTGTCAGGAAGGAGTCTACCAGCTTGATGAAATTTGGGCCTGCCTTCCATTTGACGAGCTGCTTGATGACTGAGTGCTTGGGAGTTCGGTCGAAGGCTTTTTCCAGGTCTATGGACAGCAAAACAGTGTGTTGGCCTCTAGATAAAGCACATTTCAGGTTGTGCTCCAGTTCCTGCAGAAGGCTCTGAGTCCCTCTGCCTGGTCTGTAGCTCCAAACCGTCGGAGGCAGCTTTTGTTCTAGGAACCAACTTAACCTGTTTGCCATCAGCTTCTCTAGGATTTTGGAAGAGGTCTTGAGGAGTGAGATCGGTCTGGTTTCGGAGGGGGTTGGACAGCGGATATTTCCCTTTGGGATAGCACGTATCTCTGATAGTTTCCACTCAGTCGGAAACTTGCCGAGAGCTAAGCATCAGTTGCACAGTCCCGTCAATCTGTGGTGCCAGACTTCCGGTGCTTGCCTAATCATGGCGAAGGAGATATTGTCCAGACCTGGAGTGGATCCTTGGAAGCAGTTAAGCGTGCGCTTAAGCATCCCTCACTAAAAATCTTTCAGGAGAGTTCAGTTCTCCTGATTTGTGTTAATTATCCATCGGTTGAAGTTTACCTTCCTTGACAGATCCTCTGGCTCAAGATATTGAAACAACGTTCATATGGCAAACTACATTGAATACGATTCCTGCTGATTTCTGACATCCTTCGATTTGTCTTATGTTGATATTGCTGTTATTCGCAACAGGTTTTAGATTAATTTGTTTTGTCATGCGCGATTTCTAGATTTTACGCATATCCATAACTGCAATACGAGGGCAGAATGAATCGGTCACTCTAATTCACTGAAAACTATACGAAATGCTTCTGATACTGGTACCCAACATTCAGGAAACTACCAGGATATTTTTAAAGACCACATAATTCGTATAAGATCTCTTGTGCACCTACTTGCAGCTATTAAGGGGCTCTGATCATTGCTAGTAAAATTACAAAACTTGTGATTAATAATATAAAAATTATAGCATAGCAAATACATTTAAATTTTACTTTAAAAATCAGAACGAAACAATTAAATTTTACTTACAGTCCCTGTTAAATGCTGTGAAAGGTTTTTATTTTTTGAAGTTATCAATAATCGTTATGAAATGATTAATATTTTTCTCATCATGAATAAAAACATTTCCTGATCACATATAAAAATCACATCGTGATTTTAATTTTCCTTGATAGAGAATAAAAATCATGAAGTGATTTTGTTTTTCTGGTCGAGAAATAAAAGTTATCAAGTATTTTTTATGATTCTAATCATGAACTATTTATGGCGCTATGTAAAATAATAGGTGCTAGTGTTGAGATGTCCAGATGAAATGTGAGATCTAAAGATAAGTAATGAAAAATTTAACATCTGAACATGTTCACCTACTAATTTCTAGTAAATTTCTTTTATTTCTTATTAACTAATAACTTGGCTATTCAAAATTATATGTCGACTGAAAAGGAAGAAAATCACTTGTAGATTTTTATTTGTGATTAGGAAAATATTAATCTTCTCATAATGATTTGATGAAAGCATTTTACAAGGACTGAAACCATATTATGTATGTAAAGTTTAATAGTTTCGTTTGGACTTGTAAAATAAAACCCATATCTAAAATCACTGAACAATAAGCTTTACAATAAAACTTATAATCGTTATGATTTCTGATTAATAATTATAAGCCAGTCAAGTCATGTGCGTTTGCGCCATTTTTCTCTTACAGTTGTCGTACTTTCACTCGATGTTCACATTATTGTCCTGTCTGTTTCTTGGGCTTCATCTTTAGTCCTCCATTCGGTTCTATGTCGTCACTTGTCCTGTTGTTGCTACCTGTGCTTTGTTTTCCTTGCAACTTTCCGTTTTGTTGTCATCTTTTCCTTTACGGATGATGCGCCATATCAGCCGTAGTGGATGTCATTTTCTCATTGGAGTTAGTTATTAGTAGGAGGGCAGGGAAGGAGATAGGAGGGATAGGATGTGGATCATTGGGAGAGTTTAGGAATCTATGGTTCCGAAAGAATCGGTGCTCTTCAGAGACAGTCTCTGAGTAAGCGTGGCCAAAATGTGTGACTACCCGCGGTAGTAATCACCTTTGTGGTCGTAGAAACTTATTCTACCATCATGTAGATGGAAGATATTTCTAGCCTCGGGCTTTTTTAAGAGCAAGGGTGAGAGGTATTTAAAGTTTGCCCGTATGAGAAGGTCCGGCAGGTTGGTTATAAGTGGGTTTGGATGGTTAGGGATTTTATACAGTATGCAAGCTCGAACAAATACTCCTTTATTGGAGTGATACTGGCTGCTGTTTGGGAAGTATTTACCGTTGGCTCTTCTAGAACCCCTTTGCATGCGGCTTTCCATATAAGTAGGAGAAATGGTGTGCCATATCGGGAAACAATAGGCCTAATCAGTTGTTTATAGAGCAACAGTTTTGTTTTTGTGGTGAGTTCGTCCCTGGCATACATTATAGGTCTGAGTAGGCTGTAAGCGTAGTAAACTTTACTAATGATTGCTTTGGCGTGGCGATTGAAACACAGCAGTGTGTTGAAATTAACACTCAAGTAGTTGCACTATGTGTCGGTTTAATTTATCCCCCGTTATAGGTGGCCTCTATTAGTTTAGCCTTTTTTTTTATTGCAAGTTTCGACCCGTGTAGAGTCCGAATGCAGATAGCTTCAGATTTGTGAACATTTATTTTGATCCCCTATTTTTAGGAGTCGAGCCTTTTGAGTTGTTTGATTAATAATTAAAAGCAATCAATTTCTGTTAAATTTATACGATTCCAAGCATTTAGTCACAATTATTGATGGGTAATAAAAATAGTAAATTACACCAACCATCTACAAATAGATGAAAATCTCACTTGATTTGAAGAGTAATAAAATACGATGCGTACATCGTAGAAAGATGATTCAAAGGAAAGTTCATGACGGTTGAAACAAGAATCATAAATTAAATGAGAAAATACATATTATTATCTTTATTTTTACGAAAGATGTAGCTATTTTTTTTTGTTTTTTGTTTTATCAAAATGTGGTAAAAAAAATTAAAAATGTTTGACTGAAGTACATCATAACTCAAAACAGACAAAAGTACAGAGCTACAGAGTTTCAAGTGACCCAGCATACGAAAAAACTTCAAAAGCCTGTAACTCTGAGGAAGATGGGATCTCTCCATTCTTATAATTTCTTTTGCTCAACTCATAAAAAACTTTCCATATATTCTGATACTTGGACCTGGACAGTCTTCATTGCATTTTTGGATTAAATAAAACCATTTTCAAATTGAACGAAACGATTTTCAAATTAAATGAAACCCTTTTCGCGTGGAATGAAACTTTTTTCAAATGAAACGAAATCTAAAGGAATGAAAAACCAAAATTTCATTGCATTTTTTCAATAAAGTAATTCATTTTACAGTCGCTGTTTTAAAATGTAATTTATTTTGTTGTGTGCCAAGTATATGCCAAGTATTTCTTACTTAATTACTCTGATTCCGTTAGCGATGTAAGGTAAAAAAGGCCATTTTTGGGCGATTATCCCTGGAATTTATTGAAAAATGTTTCCTCTTTCAACATTTTCCAGGTAATAAAATGAGAAATACAATGCCAAAATCACATTGCACTATAAATGTAATTAATTCTAAAATTATAACTGTAAAATTAATCACTCCATATAGAAACTGATATATACAATTACGTTAATTGCGATTTTTATTCCCTGAGGGTTCATTTCGGGTGAAAAAAAGTCTCATTCCATACCAAAAAAGTTTCATTTAATTAAAAAATATTTTTGTTCAATTCGAAAATGGTTTTATTTAATCCAAAAATGCAATATATGGCAATTCTAAACTATGTATAGTGGAACTAACCGTGATTTAAATACACTGAATTACTTATGTCAGAGATAAAATAAATTTGTAATTTTATTGACTGGTTTGAGGTTTATGGGGATATGGATTAAGCTTAGACTAACTCTCTGCTCCACTTCCAGTTCAAGGAATTAACTGTGTGCATTACTCATTTTAAAAGTAAAAATCAAATGACTACGAAATATAAATAATATCATCGGTAATACTGCATGACTGCGAGACTGCTAAGGTCACTACCACGTAAGTTAATTTTAAGGTCAAGTTTTCAGCAGACATTAAAATACTTTTTTTTATTATTATAATGACAAAATTATTGCTAGTGATCTCTTAAATAGTACGAGAAATATCAAACTTTTGGATTTTATACATGAAATTGACAAAACAAGTTTTAGTTTTTTAGCTACGTAACCATTAACTGCGAAATTAGAATTTTCCTACTTACGCGGTTTACATATTTCTAGTTATGCAGGTAGTATGTAAAAGATTAAAGTAAGAATATTGCGGTAATTATAATTTCGCGGTATTTCAAAATGCTTTCGAGAATGGTTTTTCCCCACTACGGAAGTTATTTTGTGTCTCTTCCTACAATAATACATTTACAAATTAAAATTGTTTATTTTATTTAACGCTACACAAGTACGATGTGATATTAAAGTTAAGCATAAGGAGTACAAGATCTTAAATAAATGTATCAAGTTAGCAGAAATTCGTGAAAATCATACCTACTCATTAATCTTAATTTTAAAAACAGGTACCGAAAGGAAAAGTAAAATTATCTAGATTTACCAACTAAATAAAATCAATGCAGTTTATTGTATGATCAATGAAACTAAACTAAATATCAAATAACTTTTTAGAATAATCTAATCTAACGATTACCTTCAGATTAATTCAAAGAGAATTTCACTGTCTAGACTGAATAAGAAACTGTAACCAGGAAATTTGTATTTTTTTTTTTTATAATTAAGTGAGGAAGTAATAACTTTTTGACGAGAAAAATCTTAAATTGAGAGTGAGAAAGTTAGTAACACCTTTAACGTTGAGTTTATGGCTTGTAAAGCTGCGAAACAGGTCATAAAGGTAAATTTAATCAGGAATATCAATGATCATTTTGCCCAACCATACGAAAAGATGAAAACTCGGGACCCAGAACATTTTTTTAAAATTACAAGGATGAGATCTACAACATTATTCAGCTTCTTCTTGCGTTAATTGGAGAGCAACTAGAAAAGGCATCCATCAGAAAAGCTATTGTTCCTGACTGTAGATTATTTCTAACTTATGTAAGCGTACAGCAGTATTTATTGCACTACTTATTTTGTAATAAATATTCGTTCTTTCAGATATTTATCACACGGCGTTCTAGGCTGGATGGTGGTAACGGTTCGCAAAATTACATACGAAACTTGCGTCAAAATCTGAAATTGCTTATGGAGCATCTATATGTCACCACATAGTACATACGAGTGAAAGAAAATTCCCGAGGACTATGAAAATATTTGGAACTTATCAAATTGCGTATTTAGCAAGCACAAACTTGCGTCAAAATCTGAAATTGCTTATGGATCATCTATATGTCACCACATAGTACATACGAGTGAAAGAAAATTCCCGAGGACTTTGTAAATATTTGGAACTTGTCAAATTGCGCATTTAGCAAGCACATCAACATTCAGTGGAATCCCAATACAAGGGGATAATCATTTTTATTTAAAACTTTCACTTTTCCTTTCGTAAACAATGCTTTCATCGAATGACAACAGAAAAATAATTGTCAAACCTCGAAAAGTTACAGCAGAGTAGAGAGTAGGTCGATTCAAGTTCTACCTCCGACCTCACCATCTTTGCCATTAGGTTCTTCATAACCTGATCTAATATATTCTACAGAACTGTCAAAGTTGAAGCTGGGGCTGAGGTTGAAAATGTTAGCACTGTGTTGCCCGCTTTACTTCGACAACAAGAGCATGGGGTGAATAAGAAATATATTCTTTCGGATTGACCATGGCTAAATTTACAATTACTTAGGAATTCCGTTCCAAGATTTAAATAGAAATTGAGAGTACAGCCCAGAATTGATTTCAAATATGTGGCTATATCAAACGGGGAGTTGATGGTCTCATTAAGCTTGAGTGAGGAAATTAAAACCTCTTAAAAAAAAATTCAACAAGGTAATTAACGATGTAGCCACGTAACTCAGAAGACGTAAAAGGTACAAATTCTGACAGTATACGAAAAGTGCCAAAAGGAATAATAGTACCATTAAGTATGTAGTACCTACAGTAAGGAAAATTTAATTCGTTTTTCAATATAATAACCTCTCATTTGGAATGGTTCAGATCTCATTGGGCGATTTTGAAATATATGTAAGGTATCAAATAACAGTGGACCGCCGATGGATCCTTGCAGTACCTCACTAAGAATATTGATAAATGTACGTAAATAACATATTACCACACAAAATATTTATTTTAGTACGCCCTCTGTAAGGTATGTAAGGTATCAAATAACAGTGGACCGCCGATGGATCCTTGCAGTACCTCACTAAGAATATTGATAAATGTACGTAAATAACATATTACCACACAAAATATTTATTTTAGTACGCCCTCTGAACTATCACCACTATATGGTGCATTAATAGGAACTTCATAATAGTCTATGATTAAATCAATTAAATGTCTGAGAAATACAAACGGACAAATACTGCTAATTTATAGGCGTCATTGAAAATCATTATATGATTAGTGATCTTGATTATAGTGCAACTTAGTATTGACCTAAACCTGACCTGAGAATTGTATAAAACCTTGTAAGTGGATTAGGCGAAGAGCGGTTGCTATCTATGAAGCTGAAAAATCCATTTGTACGTCGTTTTGAGAAATAATATTTGAAAATTGAGAAGTACCTGATCACTGAAAAAAATAGAGCAATTGAGAAAATAAAAGATAATCAGTCAGTAGTGAAGCAAGGATATGTGCGTTTCAAGCAGAATGAAACCTGGAATAAATATAAACCATCTACTCTTTCAGTAATTGGAGGACCACTGTCAAAAGCTTGCAATGGAGGAATAATGGGACTGAGAATCACTAATGATGAAAATATTGAAATTACCGATTATAAGAAGCTGATCTATATGTGAAACAGAAGATACACATGGTGAATTCTTACTGCAAACACAAGTTGATGTTCAAATAATTCTTACACACGACTACATATCGAAAAAACACAACATACGTTATACTTACGAATGAATTATAATTGACCCAAAAGTTTGGCACAGATCAGTAAGATCTGAGAGCATAATAACGGGATTACCCCATTTCAAAGGAGAAAGGAAAATACAATACAAGGGTAGTATAGAATAAAATTTTGAAGTACATTTCAGTCATACAACTTAGAATAGCAACTACATATGATGAAAAGCTTGAAATTGGCAAAGAATAATAAACAAAAGATGAAAGTGAGTTTCAAGTATTATCCAAATAGTAGCATTTGAGATATTACTAAGAAAAATTTCATTAATTTCATTAAAAAAAGGAGAAATAAACATTAGCATAAAGTAAATTAAACTGACTAGAGAGTTAAGGGGGCAAATGTAATGAAAAGGAAGAAGCAGTACGATCAGAATTAAGTAAGCATTCAAATTGATACAAAAAAAGTCTACTTGGGAAAGTAAAACTTATTTATCTTTTTCGGAATGAATGAAACGACTCGAGAGGGGTTAACGATAATACCTCCACATAGACTAAATGAACAATCAGTAATGGATTCTAGCATCGACATTGCTATTGAGAACTGAAAATAAATACGAGCTCTCTTAGTAGTGTCGGTGAAAATATACTGTTCAGTCACTATATTGACACAGTAGTACTTCGAAGATCACATTCAAAATTATTATTAGAAACAAATTTAGTTAAGTGAGCAAATGTCTACAAAACAGCTTTAGGATATCAACTGTAAATTCAGTTCGTTCTTTCGGAAAAATAATTATGGCCTCTAGCTGGACAAAATAGATTGCGTGACATTCTTCAGGTTTTTGATAAAGTCGACGAGTGCAATTTTGTAGTAGATTTTACTACAAAATATGAAACCCAATTGAATATTGGAGAATAGATAGATTGTGAAGTACAATAATATGGTCTTCAAACTGGAGAAGATTTTCCATTGTACAGCCAATTCAATAATTTGCAAGATACTGATGTTTACTTTTCAACGTTTTCAAATCAGAGCAGCAGTAAACCTTTGAAAGGAAAATATGGTTTTCGAACGATTTGAAGCTCGACAAACATATGAATGCAAATACAGGGAAACCAATCTTACTCGGAAAGTAAAACGTATAGCCACTTCCTGTTTGGAACATACATATATTTTAGAAAGCGGAAAATGATACCAGCAGAATAAATGCTAGTTTCTACCATATATAGCAATGTCAGCATAACGAAAAATTAGTTTCCTGGAATGAAACGATGTTCTTGGGCAATTTACCTAGATGGCCCGCAAATCTAAATGGCTCTATTTGGTGATCAAGCGACAACATAAGATTTCATGGAATGAATCAAGAATCAAATCCTATCTGAGATCACTAATTGAAATATTCTCCTTTTTTGGCAATATGACACTTACTCAGATATTATGCTGCGTCTCACACGTTCGTTCGAAGACTACCTGAAATGTTACATTCGATGTTCCACGAAGGTTACCAGAGTAGTTGATGAATTTTGGAACTTAATGATTTAGCCTTCTAAAATATTGCCAAAATATAGAAAAACCAGATTCCTTTTCGCTATTATTCGTATATATGACTATGTAAGATACTTTTCCATCAATTAGATTTTAGTACCTACACCTATACTTCAAAAGTTCGCCAGAGAATAGGTCGACATGCGCAATTGTTCAGTGAAAAATCAATATCCTCTATACATCGACCACACCTACATAACATGTATTCAATAGGACCTAAATTGTATTACATTATGGAATGATCATAAAACATTGCTAAATTCATCAACACGGTTTGCCCAACTACAGGTTTCATAACTATCATAAAAATTATAAATTGTTATAAGTCAGTTCTAAAAATTATGCAGCAACGTCATAATTATTAATTTACATCGTAAAGCAATAAACAACGCCATACTCTAAAAATAAATAATGATGTCGAGAGTCGAGACCTCGTCGATCCCCTAGTAAGATAAAATTTCCAAGTTTCCAGATGTTTCTCAACAAATTTTTCCGTTCGTCTATCATGTAATCAGCTAAATGGCATCGTCAGCAAGCGTCGCCTTCGTCCCTCTCTCCTGTACAATATTATGAGCGGAATATAAAATACACAAAACGAAAATACGAACATCAACCTACTTTTATTGAGCCAAGCCTAACCAGTTCTCACCACAGCACACAATACCAGCATTCAGCCACATTCTTTTGTCTCACAAATACATGTATTCGCAAAATCCCCACTTCCAATTTTATCTTGAACAAAACATGCGATGAAATAATACTCGCTTCTGAAAACTCTGTCTGTGCTTGAAATGAAAAAAAAAATGAAACCCAAAGGCAAGGCAAAGTTTACTGTGCTGTGCGAGCTCTATCCTCTGTAGCCAGGCAGGCAAGCAAACAAGCCATCCATCCAATCTAACCGACTATTTCTATACTTCAATGCCCACATATATAGCATATAGCCAGCCAACGCCAACAGCAGAGTGTAGAGTATCGACCCTAGTCGTTTCGTCGTTATGGAGAGGTATAGTATAGTGCTGGTGGGTGATTCAAATTTACGACGACGACGAAGAGCAGGGAAAGAAGAATGGAGTGGAGACGAAAAACTTTCCATCTGCACAATTTTGTAGATATTTTGATGGCATGTTTAAAAAAATAAAAAATAAATGACATTTTATAGTAGGTACTCTCAACATGAGCTCTGCTCCCTACTTATTAACATTTCTTCTTATTATACCTGCATATAACTCGACATTTAGTACCGCGTACATCCGGTCTTAAAACGTGACTCAAGAAAGATGATAACAATTGTTAGCTAGCTAGATAGCTAGCTAGCTGTAATGACTGTAAGGAAAAATGTTTTCCCAGTCCCTATCAAAATTTTCTAATTGACATTAGGCGATCAACAACGAAACTAATCTCGATTCTATTTGTAATGTAATTAGCGAATTCTACCTTCAAGATTACTAATTATTCAATTCCATTCCAATTTTTAATAGCCCCCTCTCCCCCTCCTCCTGGTTTTGTTTGATCAAATATTTACTACGAAAGGGATTAGTGGGGTGCGCCGAATTTAAATAAGACGGATGAAGAAAGCTAAAAAACAAGCAATAAAAAAAAAGCTAAATTGACCTAAATGACACTTGGCATATTTTATTGAATCTGAAGGCTATAATAAATCTAGTTGTCCTTCAATTGAAGCGCACACAACTTGGGCATGTACACATGATATATACATATATATTTATATCAGATGACGGATGCTACTCTGCCTCGAATTGTGTATAAAATTTATTCCCTACCTTTTCCCCTACAAAATATTGAAAGCTTGCACTCGTTCAACCGGTTTTCATCAGTTCCGAATTGCTATTTTCAGCGCGTAAATAACTTGCCGAAGAAATATATCCCACGTTCCCACCACCAACATAGAGCTGCTGCTGCTAACAATAGAAAAAATATCTCACCACAAAGTTATCAAATAAATACCTAAGTAAAATTTAAATCGTCGAAAACTGGCATCATCGGGGGTAGGTTAGTAGGTGAAAAGTTATCCAAAATAAATAAGCATGGGAAAACTGGCAATTAATTGCCACAATTAGGATATAATACTAGGGGAAAATATGAAGTGCGAAATTCGCATCATGTGTCTGGTTTCGCGATAATTGCTTTGTTTGCATAATGAAGCTTGCGACAACTAATTCAATTAGCGGACGTTCTATTCAACGAAACTTGGTTTGAGGGGATTTTTAAGCTTTTAAGCATATAAAGCGATCTTGTTATATAGCTTCGTCATTTATCACAACAGGGTGGGGGTTTGATTGGTACTAATATTTTTTTCCTACTGGTTTACTAAGTATGTATTACTAAAGTTTTCATATGTAGGTCCTAAATTGCAATTGTGCATATACTGCATTCCATAAAAATTTATAAAACCCATAATTTTTCTGCCATATATGTATGTATGTATGCAATCCCATAAATACGTAAAGGCCGTAAATTATTATTATAACGACATCCGTACTTGGTATTGGGTAGCTTCTATAAGACCCTTTTTATCATTCATCCCCCCGCCATCATAATAGCCCTTATCCCGTCAATATACTTATATAAAAGTAGCAATTCACAAGGGCAATATATGGGGTTTCATACAATCGGAACCGTAAAGCAGGAGCAGAGCAAAACCCAGAGCCGGAGTTATTACAAAAGCAGGCAAAAAAAAACAATTTTCATCAGGCAAGGCAAGCTTACCCATAATTACGGTTCGTGTATATAACACAACCCCGACAGCGCTATGCTATATAGGCATCATAGCATAACACAATCGGCAACTTGAAACAGGCTAAAAAGGTTCAATCCCCACTCCTTCGGATTAGACCTACAGAAGCGATTGCTGCTAAAATGTAGCACACTGGTATAAAACGTATACAAGGCGACCTGAGATAGTTATCCGTTACCGTTGGTTGGGTGCCTACACGAATACTGGCATACAACTGTGCCGTTCGTTTGTTCCGATTCGTTCAGTTGAAGGTTATTATACCACACCACACCAGTTCCTTCAATAGATGCCGGGCTTTTTGTGCGTTATAATAAAATATAAATTCAGACACAGGAACACCTTAGTATTTGTGCACGAAACCCCGAGTTCTTTGGCATGGTGAGTGAGTGAGCTAGGGGCTTTCTGTTTTCAGCAGCTCCGAAACGAAATTGAATGCAAGCAGGCAACTAGAAGAAGAAGTTCAGTCATCAGGACGGGCAACATACGAAGTTTCAATGCGAACGACGGGCGTAGTGTTGTGTGAGTCTCTCTCTGAAGCACTGCGATTGCGATAAACAGCCGACAGCCACCGATAAAGCACTGTGGCTGGTCTCTTGAACGAAATCTGAATTGTTTGTTGTAAAAAAAAATTGTTTCTTGTTTCTTTTATAATATCGGAATCGCGCTTGTGATCATTTCACTTTTAGGTACGTTACAAGAAAAGTGCATGAACTGCGCCTATAATAACCATATAGCAGTAAAGAGATTTTATACAAATGAATTATAGCAGTTGTTTTTGTTATTGTTGTTAATATATTGGTGGTGCTCTCAGTGCGGCTTAAATTAGCTTATATCGCTTTCGCCTATGAGCTTTTTATACTTCATTAATTAGTTGTAATTTTTGAGAAGTTTCTCTTCTACATTTGGCCGTGCTAAATAAATTAATTCGTAATTTTGTTGAGGTTGTGTGCAATAAATTTATATCCTGGAGGATAATGAAGACGCCGGTTTTGTTGTGCCCTGCTCCTTCGATGATAACAACAAATAAAATGTTGGTTTTGGTTCTTTTTTCCTTTAAAACAAAAAAAACTTGAGTTTATTTAAAAATTCGCACGGTTTGTTGTGAAATTATAAATCAAAACATCTGTCTGCACTTATGTCTCATGTCTGTCTATTGTGTACTTGTGTTGTTGATGCAAGCTTGTAAATTACCTGTTGAAAACTTCAGATGTTACTATATAGAAGTTCTGTTGTGAATGATGTGAAGTAATAGGATATTTCTATGCAGTTATCTCTTATTTCTAATAAAACCTTTCTCATATAAAAGAAAACATAATAAATAGTCAAATCTGAAAATATTTACTAACCAATTTAGGGATTTATAAGTACTTGAATAAAATATAAATATTCTTAAAATTGTCTGAATTACTATGAAAGACTTATCTTTTTTTTATGTATACAATTTCAGATGGAAAGATATGACAACGGACGAAGAGATTAATTTTGGTTCTCTTGTAACATCACCATCATCGTCGTTTAATCTAGACTTTAATCACGACAAAGGTAATTACAAAATATCCTTTTCCATATAAAAGCATGCTTGTTTATTTTTTAATATTTCTGTATCGTAACTTTTCTGTTTGGCAATAAAAACAATTCATTGAGACTCGATTCCATAGGGAGAACATATTTATACATATTTAGTTTCCGTAACAGACACGTGCGCTTTAATAATTACCGGGTCAACAGTGGGTAGCTTATGGTACTTATATAATAATTGACAATTGCATCATGTGGTTTACATTGAGTCCCAAAGTCGATCCTTGTTGTTAATTTTATCGTATATACATATACTTTAAAAACTTGTCACATAATCAGAATAAGTTAAACTAAAAGAAAATTAATTTTTCACGAGTTACTTGGAGGAGGTTAGATGCTTTTATGCTAATAAGTACCTACTGCAAAGATTAAAAAAACAAACTTTATTTCTTATTTCCATAATCCTTTAAAATTTATAATTTTTATCGATTATAGCGCCACAACGGCAAATTTGGAACTATGTTATTTTTTTTTTATACTTTTCGAATTCGGTTAACTTTAACCTTTATTCCCAAAATTACCATGCAACTAAAAATTAAGAGATACTTTACTGAATGCAGCGCCGCAGTGGTGTTTTGAACTAGTCTCCGTAGTCACCTTAACCCCTTGATTTGAAAGCTCTATGATTTACATATAATTTAAGCTCCAGAGCGATGAATTCTAAAAGTATCACTTTTTGGTGGCTTTTTTCATCATCCCCACTTTCTACGACTCCCTAGTTGAAAAGATACAGCTCTTTCGAATGAAGCACCACTGCGGCTAATTTTTGTATCAATCTTTGTTTATCATATTTTGTTTACTTTTAGATTCAAATTAAATTTGTTTCCCCTTCCACAAAAAAAAAAAACTTCAGAAAAGGGATATAATAGTACTTAGTTAAGGATATGGAAAATAATATAGCAGGCCCCTTAATACAATATCTAAAAATATACGGATTAATACCAGAGACAGACTTGTAATTTCAATATTGCAAATTGCGCTAAGCCGCAAGTCTGTCTCTATATACTGAGAAATAGCTCGGTATACGCTCGGTGTACACTCAGTATGTAGTACATTCGAACTCAATACGCCATACGAGCTTATTGCAATATGAACCTAGTTATAAACCTAGTTATAAACCATAGTCATTTAATACACGAACCTTTTAGAGCCGCAATTTATACTTCAATGTTGGCTGCAACTTGTTCTGACATTTAATACTTCACACCAAGCTTCAACTGTCACTTGTAGATTTCCCTTTCTAAGATCATTAGCATATAGGCTGAATCAGGATAGTTATTGAATAATGTGTGCTTAAAGCAGAACAGCACAGCACATTGGACACACTTGGTCGTAGTGCTTTGAACTCTGCTACTCTTATTTTAAGAACAAACTTTACAATATACTTAACTGTGGCATTTACGCCGATTCTGTATGATATAGGTCTTATCAGAGAATGTTAGTGATGAGATATTTTGATTATGTCAAGTTTTACTATTGCCTAGATAAAAATGTTTATTCTTGACCTGATGAAACTGATCAGGATGCATAAGCAGATAATTTCAAAACTTCTTATTTAGAGTGCCTTGAACAATGTTAGATTTTGGTCAAAACGAAGTGTATTTCGTTTTTATTTTCCACATAGGCAAGTAATTCCATAATATTTGCAGCATTTTGGACGTGCGCGGAATTTGCTTAAGTCAAATGACAAATCAAATGGTAAATCAAATGTAAGTTTTGTAATAAATACCTTGTTAATAAAACCAATTCCATCAACACCACACGGTGGATATATCACGTTCGATCACATGCGACATCTCCACTCGTAAACAGCAAGTATGTCTCTAAAATTTTATATTGCAATTGACATAATTGCAATATCAATTTTGAAATTGCAAGTCGGTCGCCGGTATAAGTAAAAAAGGTTCGAAATCTCCTCCTCCAGATTGCTTTGTTCCATTGGAAAAATATAAATTTCATGATATGCCCATTTTCCAAATGAAACAATAGGTACAATCTGGAAGAAATTTTGAATCTTTTTTGCTTATCTGCTTCATAATGACTTTTTTAATTAAATGGAGTCAAGTGCGCAGTGTTTCACACAAATGAAATGTATGAAAGGTATTTTTACAACATGGAAATGTTCCTAAATTTTCTTGATAAAATTAAAATAAATTATTGAAGTCCGTCATGATCTTCACTCACAGTGAGGAACTGTCAATGACATTTCAAATGAACTAATTTTCGTTCACAGCCTGTCAAATATTCATTTCCTTGAAATTTTCACCTGTTAACTGCTTAACTAATCAAAGATCAAAAAGATATAGTAACCCAACAATAAGCATTAGAATTTAAGTAAAAGTTCAAGTTTTGCCAAAAATTACTTTTTTATTTTTTATAGAGCTTTTCAAATTTTATTCATAGAAAAAACAAGTCTTTCTTCTAGTCTGTACAAATTTTTAGAAATGGAGGATATATAATTTGAAAAAATAAACAAGTTCCTTTTTCGAACAATAGATGGCGACTGCGGCACACTAGAGGTTCTTGATTATTATTGCAAGCTCTACCTTTAGGGAAACTTCCGGAAGTTTCAACATTTCATAACCAACTTTACCCCTATCTCAAACCTTTACAATTTAAAGCTTAGAAGTATTTTCGATTACAGCGCCACAACTGTGAATTTCGGAACCTTTATTTGTCAAAAACCTACTTTCCGATTACCATATATATATATATATATATTTTTTTAATCTGAATTTTTATCGCCTTAATCTCAGGACGCTTCAAGCACTCTACGGATACGATCATACCTGCGGTTTCAACTGTCACCTGTAGATTTCCCTTTCTAAGATCATTAGCATATAGGCTGAATCAGGATAGTTATTGAATCATGAGTGCTTAAAGCAGAACAGCACAGCACACACTAGGTCTTATCAGAGAATGTTAGTGATGAGATATTTTGATTATGTTGAGTTTTACTATTGCCTAGATAACAATTTTTATTCTTGACCTGATGAAACTGATCAGCATTCATAACCAGATAATTTCAAAACTTCTTATTTGGAGTGCCTTCATCAATGTTAGATTTTGGTATTGGACTGTGGGTGTTGTGTTAAATCAAGCAAAGTAATGTAGCTATTGCATTTCATTTAGAAATAGCAGAAAATGTCTTATCTCCTCGAAAGATGAAGTTTTAAAAGTACTTAGATGAATACAAAATCCTGGAGGTAATATCATAGACTAGAAATTGAAACACCCCCTCGTCGAAATGCCATTAAAAAAAGACAATGGTGAATTGGTGACATTTGAAATACTTAACCCATAATGATCTAAGTACTGATTACATTTGGCTTCCTAAGTGTAAGTTGTCAAACATAAAAGAAGGCGTAGCTTTGCTGCTTGGATTGCAGTGACATGTCTATCTTATATTATTAATGACATGTACCACTGCCCATATCTGCAATTTACAAGATCCAATTCATTTAGATTTTTATAGATAAAAAATGAGACAGCTTTGAGTAGCTATATGCTTAGATTGCAGGGAATTATCTGGTGATCTAGTTGCACTTCTTAAAATTTGAAGATTGAAACTTTGAAGACTTTGATTCACTATTCACTAATGTTCAATAAAACCCGGGTTTTCGGGTACCTAGATTTCACAAATTTTTCATCATTTTATGGCAAAGCTAATGTCATTTTCACTAAATGTAATGACTCAATGTAAGACAAAACCTTAGAAAAGTGCTACACTTTTCAGTTGGTAAACACTTGAACGATATAATCGCACTACACTACTGTCTATATCACTACAACATATTTCTAAATTCTTAGACATTTACATTTGTTAAAAACTGTTTCGAGTGTGGACATGCACATGTCCCTATATGGAAGATCGCGCGAAGCTTCGTTCGGATAGCATTACGACGAACGTACTTCGAGGAATTAAATTATTTTATTATAGCTGTATTCGCGAATTTCATAATGTACCGGATACCTGGATATTCAGAATCGAGGATCGATTATATCCGGATACCCGGGTAACCCGGAATAGAAATATTCTCTCGTTCTGAGAAAAATTCCAGCTTTTAAAATAATAAAAATGAAAATCTCCCTTCAAAGTGATCAATATACCAACAGATTGTCCTTGAAGTTCTCTTGCATATATTTTCTGATCTGCGGCCACGCTACATCTCAGAAAGGTTAGAAATTGTCCTCCCCCTTTCTTTACCACCATACCGTGGTATCAATTCTGCTTTGTACAGTGGTCCAGAAATTCCTTCCAAAAACAGTCAAGTTTCAAATTTCAAAACCTCCTGTTGTAGGCAATAATAAATACCTGGTGAATTCTAATCTCTCTCTAACCACTCAATTGCAACGACAAAAAAATTTAAGACAAAAGTGAGTGTCATAAAAATTCGAACTTAATTTCGAAAAAGTTGAATAACCAAGTGTTGTGAAATTATAAAGTTTTATGGACTTTCGAAACATGTGCACATATAATCAATTATAAATACATAAGTTATAGGGGAAAAAAACATTTTCACATGGCAATAAGAAGAAAAAATAAAAATTCTGACAATTAAGACCTGTAATTAGAAAAACTTACGATTCAATTTCGAATCAACATTTTCGAACTCAAGTGATAATATGTAACATACTACACTATTTTCGAATTCGAATAACGAAAACCGTATAATGATTAAACTTATCTTAATCCATTTACTTTTTTATTTGTATAATTTGTTATCCTCATGGATTGACTAACACAAATATATATGAATCTAAGATGAGCAAAAATGTTGGGGTTAACGAAACGCTAGATCGATTTTCTAAATACAAATTCATTCTAAGAACTATTTTACGTTGAACAATGCAATTTGAGTCGTCACTGAGGTTCCTTTAGGATACCTTACTAAAAACAAAGTATTTTCCATGAAATATGAATTTATGCATATAATTTCATGTCCCACAAGGGATTTAAGGGTGTTGAAAAAAAAATCAACATTCACATGGTGCAGAAAAATCTAACACAAAACTGTGGTATAGACAGATATACAGTTAAGATTAAAATTGCTAAAATGTATATATATGTACGTCATAAAGATTTCAATTTTAATGCTTTCCGATATTTGCTTTATTTTGATCTGAGACCGCCTCGACCTGTCGTATTTTAAATATCTATCGATTTCATGTCAAGTATCATTATACTGTATGCGTCATAATATCTAGTTAATATCGAACATCAATGAAGATTGATGAATACCGATATCGTACTGAACCGAATAATAATAATAATTATTATCGGAAATGTCTGGACCTGCTTCGTGCTGTTCACTAAGAATTTTTATTTACAATTAGCTAGAACATTTCGCACATCTTAGTTGTTGTCCTGTTGTGTGTGTGGTTTTTGATTTTCTGTAGAATTTCAATGTTCTAAGGGTTAATAATGGATTTCTTCTCTTTTTTTTTTTAAATAACTTTCATTATTATCGTATGTTAGTTGCAATGTTCTTAGGTTTTATATAATATGCAATTATGTATTAAGCCTGAGACTACCAAGCGATTTTAGCTTAACTACAGCAAGATATTTTAAGACTTCTTTAAAAAAGTCATTATTACAAAGGACATAACGTAATTACTACTTCCACAAATGTTCTCGTTTAATAAGAGATAATTGCTTTCTGGCAGTGGTTCAAAGATCGGTTAAACATGCCGCAACTTGAATCTTCGTAAGATTATAAGCTAAGAAAGCTAATGCGAGTGATACTGTAGCTCGCAAATTAAATTAAAATCTCGCAATTTGAAGTGAAGCCTGGAAAATTAAAACTTACCATTTCAAAAATTTCACATTTAATTTTTATATTTTAAAAATTTTGCGCAAAATCTCATAGATAAAAGTCTTGCAATTAAAGAAAAATATTTCTTCTTTTAGTATGTATACAACAAATTTAGAAAAATTTGGATAAAAAAAAAACCAAAATTAAAAAAAATATTTATTTGAAAAAAAAAAAGTTCAATTACTAATTTTTAAATTTAATAATCAATGATCATTCATTCGTAATTAAATTTTTCAAAAATCTAATAACTTAAGATTTCGTGAACTAAAATGAAATTCCTGTAATTTTGCAATTGAAATTAAAATTCAAAGGTAAAGTGATTTTTCAAAATTCATACAACCAACTGTCATTGATTTTGCCCGTCTGCCTAGTATATGAGACAGAGAGTGGCTATAAGCTCCTTGCAAATATTTTATTTTGGGTATATAGAAGTGTTCAAATACGATATTTTTTCTTCCAGGCAATTGTACCCAACTCGAATTCTATACTTCCTAGCCTAGGATAAACAGTTTTTCTTTTTAAAGACAAAGAACATATCTTTTTCGGGTAGACCATTAGATACCTACCATACTAGTTATACTATTATTATAAAAATTTAGAAAACACCCAATCAGAACTGTGCTACCATCATCAATGATCTAGGCTTTATCTTTCTAAAATAGTCACAATCTAAAGAAATGAGAGTACCTACTAAGAGGAATTTGATTTAAAAAACTTCAATTTTTATCATTTTTTATAAGTTTCCGATTCCATTCCAATACACTTTTTTTCAATTTTTGCCGACGTTCTTCATTACCTTTAATTTAAGATATAAATCATTATTCTGTTTCAAATAGTTTGTCAGAAATTTGCAAATCTTGATACAGACTTCTCTTAACTTTTAAAAAAATGTTGTCACCAAACTGATTCGCACTACAAGAAATCACAATCGTAATGTTGTGCGCTTCAATTTCGTAACATTTTAGTAAAAATGTATGAAATCTCAATTTTTTTACGAATTCGTAAAAAATTGAAATGTCGCACTTCCGACATCATCAACAATTCGTAAAGAACCATCGGAAGCGAAGTATTTTTCTTTTGTTCAGTTTTCCGAAAACTTTCAGATGTATCTGAAGTTCGGAATGTTTGTTGTGTTTGCTGGAAGTTTTATTTGTCCTTATATAATGTATACACACCTTTCTAATAAAAGTATGTTAGTTTATGCATGTATATAGTAGCAAAAGCAAAACTTCATTTACAATTTAGGTGATTACATCCTCCCCCGCAATTTGATTTGCAATCGCTTGGTGAAACCAAATTGGATGCTGGAAAAATAGTCATCTTTTAGGCTGCAATTCATTGAAATAATTTCAATAAATATAAAAATCTTGAACTTTCACGATAGGCAATCAGGGAATAGCCCACACTAGGTAAAAGTTTCCAAGTTTGCATTTTTACAACTAGTGTGTATAGACTAGATATTTAGATATCAATATCCTCAAAAATCACTGGGTATATCCTGTTCAACGGCACTTCATACGTGGCAGGGTGCCATCTAGTCGTTAATAATAATATGATAATTAAACAAAAATGTCTTGTGTTTTCTCAAGAAAGCGAAAAAGAAGAAGAAGACGCAAAAATCTTTGTCAACATTGGAAAGGACCAAATTGTTCACTTCCCTGGAAAACTAATGTAAAAAAAAAGAATATATTAAACTCAGCGAAAACAATTTTTATTTTTGAAGTATGGAGAAATAATTATATTGATCTTCGGGCTGGCTAATAACAGATGAATTGCACATCACCAAGATGTGTTCTGCCTAGTAATTTTTTTCAATTAAATTATGGTTTTTTCCTCATTGAACCGCGGTACTACCTTTTCCCAAACTGTGAATTTTCCAACTTAAAAAGAAAATTTAGTTAATAAATTATTTCATTACAATTTTATTATTTTTAAACAAACCTTCGACCACACTTTTCTTCGTTTCACACAAAATTGTTGAATTGAGACACCACATCCTCCTGATCTCTGATTTGCCGTATATTTACAAATAATTATTGCCGTTTAGCCTGCATTAAAGCTAATATTTGTCACTTTTATTTCTAAATTTTTTACGCTTAAAAAATAATCTCACAACTGGGGCAAGATGCTATAACTACGAAAGATTCGACGTTCGACAATTTATCGATAATCGGAATGTTGTAACACTTTCGACAGGCGATAAATGCGATAGAATGTCACTGAGTTTTGCTGAGAGTGATAGTACAAGCGAAGATTAAAAAATGTATGTAAAATTAAAGAAATTAGATTTAAATGTTAATTTTTTTTTTAATTTATTCAATATAAATGATTTTATATATTAATTATATAGATTCTTCAAACTGAAGCTATAAAACTTGTAAGAATATTTCTTGAATCCAAAAATTAATAAGGCAATACATTTTGTTAGGCATATCCATAACATAATACCGCTGCCTTAAAAATTTTCTTTTGTCCCGGTAATTAATAATTTCTTTGTCATTTTTGTTATCCTCCACAAATAAAGCCACTGCGCCAGAAAAATTCATAAATTCCAATTTTATTATTATTAAAATTTATCAACAAATAGAAAAAGAATCTATAAATGTCATTTGTGCTAGGGAAAAAAATTCGGAAATAATTTCGAAACAAGCAAAATCGCCTGTCGAATGAAAATCTTATAACATACCGCCAGATCGAAATCTTCGCTTCGATGATCACTTTCGATGCGAAGTTATAACATGTCGCCACTGAATTGAAATGTGAAAGTACGAATATCTAGATACGTGGGGTATCGCCATGTCTGTCATAAGCATTACTGAGTTGTTTACACTTAAAGTAACTCATTGGTGTGCACGCCATCTATTTTTCAGTGTACAAACTAAATTTATTGTAATAATTTTTTATTTTATGGAAATTAGCAAAATTTTCTTTAATTATTATTACCTATTTTGCTGTTTTTGACCGGGGGCAATCATACATGAAAACAGGATAACTTTTGGGGAATCTCCGATCAGTGACAGAACAAGTTGTTGAGGTTAAGTTTTGTATTTTTACTCGCTCGTGTGAATTTTCGCGTTATCAAGTTTTTCCTTTCTTTTAGCTTCATCGTGTGTTAATATTCATTAATTTATGAGCTTTAATTTCTAATTATTGTTTAATTTGTTCAGTGTTTGTCTTCATAATTAATCATCGGTTATAGACATATTAAGACTCTTAGAAAAGCACTCGCAAGAAGAATCGAAACGTCGGACAAAGCTTAAATAAAAATAAAAACTTCAGCTCAACAACTTGTTTTCTCACTGATCGGACATTCCCAAAAAGTTATCCTTTTTTCATGTTTAATTATTATTAGTGACGAAATGCATAATTTCAAATTATGTTGGAAAACCTTAAAACATTAAGCTTCTTGTTTCAAGATTATTTTGACGTCATAGCTATAGAACCAAAAAAAAAACGGATCGTTCTTTTTAAATAAAGTACACAATTTGTAACATTCTATAAATACGTCTATTATTTACATTATACGCATTGCATAATGGATGGATATGCTTAAGAAAATGTGCGCAAAACAGAAAAAGGGTAATATTTCCGGTTTAGATTATATTAAGCTATTTTAAATTGGAGGTTTTTTGGCTATCTGATATTTAAAACTGGTATTGATAGCCTTGTTTTCGGAATGAAAGAAGTTGGATGAAATTCAAAAATTTCGACACTTAAACTCTAGAATTTGATTAGGAAATAATGGAATAGTTGTGACTACTATGTGTACATATTAGTTATTAAAAACGATAAGGAAAGATGTAATTCCTGTAGCTTTCAGGGGTGACATTTGCCCCATCCCATTCTATATAAATTTTTATATTATCTCGAACCAAATTCTTAATTAGTGCTTCCTATATTTGAAACACCTTGTATAGTTAAAATCTGTTCCTTTAAATACAATTTTAATTAGCAATAATATCGCTTTACACAGATTTTCAATGAATTTATGAGCCTGCGGATAATCGACTTATTAGAACCACATAAATACTTTATCGCGGAGGATAAATAGTGATAAAACTTTCTGCGGACCGATATCGAAGAGAGATATCTTAAGAGAGTGAAGTAGTAGTTAGTAGTAGAAAGTTAAAATATTGTATTAAATTTGACAGATTTCGTTAGGTTAGGTTAGAAATAGAATTCAACCCAGGTAAGAGCACTAAAAATCCAGTTGAGCCACGAGCACGCAATACCTCATACCATCTAATGCTGTATGATGCGTTGTTTTCTAGTAGATCTTTCAACTAATAATTCTACTATCTAATAATCGGTAGGCACACATGGTTCTGAACGATCCGGTTCTCCTGGTTCTATCACATTGGAAAGAAATATCAAAATACTTTCGAAACCGGAAACTTAAAAACAGTTATTCTTACTTTTTTTTTTTATTTTTTTTTTTTTTTTCACTATAATTAGAATTAATTTATTATTTGGGAAATTTACTCACCTTAATTTAAAAAAACTGCCATTTTTCTATAAAATAAAAAAAAATTAGGAAAAGTGGCATTTGTGTATGATATGAGGTATGAAATTAAAATTGAGCTCTCTTGAGCTAACCTGGGGGTGGGGGGGGGGGGGGGGTGTTAACGTGTTATTATCGTTGTGTTTTGGAATTGAAGCAGTTCTGATCAATTAATTACAATTGCAAACAGCTAGCTTAATTGCAAAATCAATAGAAATTTGTTGGGGAATAATAGAAGAATTTTTTTTAAAGAACTTATTTTTAACGATTCTACATTAAATCATAAATACAAGAGGAAAAACCAATCGACTTGTCCGGGGTTTGAAACCGGGACTTTTAGCTTTCCGGGTGACTCCTCTACTTCAGAGCTAACGAGACAGATACTTTTCACTCTTGTATTTTTTGATTTTAATTAGCCTATTAAGCCACGCTTTACTTTCAGCTAGCATTAACCAGTAACGATGAAAGCGCACTAAATTTTTCAATTTTATTTACTTTTACTTTGCAAATTTTTCATTTTTATTTATTTTTCCCTTGCGCGCTTTCATTTAATTTAGAATCGTTAAAAATAAAAGTTCTTAAATAAAAATTTTCTATTCTCCATCTATGACCGATTCTAAAAATGGTGAGTTCGATTCCCGAAATGGCAAAAATAAATAAAAAATAAATTCCTTACCTCCTTACCCTTAGTTCATAGTACGTTCTCAATGAAACATTGAGTCTAAAATGTGCAAAACAGCATAGATGGCCCAAGAACTAGATGTCGCATTCAATACCAAAAAAAGTATAGAAAATTTTTATGTCGTCCATTCTGGAATGGACCACAACATTTGAGTGATTTATATTTTTTCGTATCTGAAGTGTTGAAGAAGTCGATCAAATAAATACAAAACTGCTATTATAAAAGCATTTACTTTCGGCACGTTCTAAAACATGTTATGGCCCATTCCAGAATGCACTACCCATTTCACAATCTGTATACTCTGCTCTAATATGCCATGCGACATCTAGTTCTTGTGCCATCTATTTTTCCTATTAATTTAATTATTTTTTTCAACGCGATAAAGAAAAACAAACCACAAAACCTCTCTGTCTGCTCCGCAGTAATTATATTATAATCTGAGCCGATCTGGCTTTTCAATACCAAAACCTCAAACAAATTTGAATGGATAGAATCGAAATCAAAGATCGACTTTTGACGAAAAAAGCCTACTTTACTTGTTATTCCTGACCGATAATAATTTGAAGCTAAAAAATACTAAGCTGGGAAGGCTTATTTTTTTTACCGAAAAAAAGTATCAAGCCGTTGCGCTTGCTTTTCTATCTTCAAAACTATTACCGGCCAAGATAAACAAGTAAATTAAGCTTTTTCGTAAAAATTCATAACTGATTCGGTCCCTGAAAATAAGAAGCCAGCTTGGCTTTTTATTTCCGACTTCAAAACCTGTTACTTCCAGTCGAAAAAATAAAAGGTCAAGCTGGCTTTTTCTTTTTGCCAGAAAATATAAAAAGCCTTTCCAGCTTGGCTTTTTTTTTTTTTTAAGTTAAGTTTTCAAAAGCTTTACAGGAATCGAAACGGGTTTCACGAGGCATCTTTTGGTATATTCCACTAAATTTCACGATCATGATTTATCCCACCTTTTTTTTTGTTTAAAATTTTCAAAATACCAGTTATTTTCGGACCCTGATCGAAATCAAAGACAACACCAAATGGCACCTATGTAGGTGAAAGGACTCCCAACAAGAGGTAGCCGTTTTATTTTTAGAGGAACGCAAGAAAAAATAAAACTCTTCATATTTTTGAATATATTTTATTGAGAGCATATAAATACACTTGGAACACGATGTGTGTGAAAGGTCTGTCTTGGCTACACATTATATCCAGAAGAGCTGAAAACAATTTTCCGCCATGATCTTGTGCTGTTAAAATTGTTTATACTATAGTATGTACAAACCGGCATCTATTCAAGAACTAAAAGAAAGACATCATCCAATATCGCAAAAAGAAAGTCACAATTATTCCTGAAGTAAATTTCGACCGAAAAGGTCTACGTCTAATGGAATCGATAAAACTCTATATACAATTATCAAAATTGTTATTTATTTATCGAATAATTCTAAAATATAATTTTACTATCACTTTTTGGGACACCCCTTAGAAAATATGGTACATGTGGATTTACCCCGACTTTGATTGATAGAAAAGAAACCAGTGTTTACATCGAATCACAGAATAAATGCAGTTATGCAAAAAATGTTTATAAACCTAGATTTGTTTATTTTGAATATTATTCCTTAAACTAGGAAGCATTGCAAAACTTAAAGCAATCATTTACTTGAGCTGTATTAATAATCCAGTAAAGATATGTGGGGGCTTGGTAGCTGCTGCTAGCCCACTTAAAGCCGGTTAGGAATGCTTCCTACCAGACTGAACGTCTCGGTTACAAAAGCTCCGAATACTTGAAGGACGAGTTCAACAGAAATGTGTGCGTAATAAAGGAATCACGCAATTGAAGATGCAACTCTCTATTTATTTTTAGAATGTTATTATTTTAAATTGTTTCTAATTTTTGTAAAGACTATTACAGACGTATGCTAGACATATGTATCACTAATTTCACAATTTTTTCTTTTCTTTTTACATCAAATTAATTCTACGCCTAATACCTAGACTGTTCTACAAATCGCAAAGTTCTTCGTCAATTTCGGAGTAAACCTTACAAATTCTCTGAGTACCCGGCAGGTGCAACTCTTTGTATTTACCACCACGGATACCTCTGCAAAAGGGGGATCAAATTACATCAAGCAAGGTGTTTAACGATGTTTCAAGATATTATACAGAGGCTCATATAGTGAGTGAGTGTAAATTCAATTACAAGAAGTTTAGGGAGTGGGGAGCCACTTTCTTGAAAAAAGAATTGTGTTCTGTTCGTTTCTAGCCTGGGAATAGGCAATAAGTTAGTTAATTTTACAGAAAAATACGTTTTTTGTGAAAATTGTAGAACACATAAAATCGTACAATTTCATATCATTCATTTTGTGTTTCCAGATAGGTATTACACTATACCAACAGTAGAAAATTAACATTCATTAAATGAAGAAACATAGAAAAACTTTATTCGCCAGCCAGTCTACAAATACTCGAAGATAATTAAGGATAACATCTTATTCGTGCACACATTTAATGGAAAATGGGAAAAATAAAGTTTCGAGATAGTTTTTGTTGCCTCCAACAATCAACCTAAATTGAAAAAATAATGATTGTTCGCTTGATGCAATTGAATCCTCTTTTTTATGTGTATCTTTTCTAGACTATTACTACTATACTCAATTAAACGATTGCTTTAAACCTTGAAATGCTTTTTAGAGTTGGGTTTATCCTTCAAAATCAACCAAACATAAACTGGAATGGAAGAAACCTTTTTGTATTTTTGGTGGCTTTAGAACATGGTGTCCAGTTTTCTTGGAATCCGCTGTACAATACTAAAGAGTTTTAGACATGGTCTTATATAAACAAGTTTTATTCTAGATATTAACCGAATCTTGATCTTCCCCCAGAGCCGTTTACTTCTAGTAAACTTGTATTTACAATCCCCACAAAATACATCGACACCTAGCTTGATTCAATTTTAAACACTAAATTAACTGGTCTATAAGTTTTCCCATGGAAATGCACAGGTATTGCAAATAAAGGCAGCCTTAACCTAATTACCATTTTCTTTTTATTTATATTTGTATGAACTTATCATTGTTGCGGCGCTAATGAAATATTGTGAAAACATACTTAACTTAAATTAACCTAACTTAACGTTTTTACTTCTCTATAAAACCAATTTAAGCTAAGCGGTCAAATGTGTATAGTTGGTGGAGGCACAGAGATACAAATACAAATCCCAAGTCAAGTTTTTCTTTTTCAACTCAGGTTAGCACAAGTGGGTGCTACAAAAGAATGATGAAAACTTTACGGGCTAAAATTTAAAAATAGAAATTAAAAGACGTTATTGACCGACATCTAAAGACATATGTCATTTTAGGACGGCCGATTTTTAGGATTGACTCTTTTCTCGAAAAAAAAAATTAATTAAGAGAAAATTATAAATGTTTCGACGATACTAAGAAATTTTAATATTCATGTGAACTTTAGCTACATATGTATATGTGTAGAAATTTTTCAAATGATTTGTTTAAAGATATAAACTCGAAGTCTGTTTGATCTATCGTTGGAGTTGATTTATTTTGTCCTAAATCAATGAAAGTTTTATAAGTAAAAATTATGCTTACATTTCAACAATGAAATGTTATTTACTTTAATGCATTAATGTGATTTATTCAATATTAAAAACTCAAATTGGAAATACATGCATATATATACATGTATATGAATCACTTTATTCACCTTGACGCAACTACAAAGCAAAATTAAGTTACGCGATAGAAAATGATTTGAATTGCAAAATAAATAAATGCTTCATTAGCCTTAGTCGATTTAATAGTACCTAACAAAATAACTTTGCCTAAGTTTCATAATTTTGCTTATTTTTTTACTTTTTATTCTGTATATAACGCAGTTTCCACATTCATAGGTAAATTTAATAATTACCTATTTAAAAATTTTGTATTTATTATTTTAGACATATTAGCCATTTTAGTCTCATTTCAATTGTTCAACTATTTTAATTATAAAATAATCAAAAAAAAAAAATTGAACGTGTTAGTAGTTTCTGCATAAATTAAAGTGCTCACAATGAAAGTTGTGCTTCAGTGTCTTTTGGAATAAATAAAAAGTCCTTAGAAAAAGATAATAAAACAATTGTGATGTAAATATTTTTTTTTCTAGTTAAGGATTTTATTTCTGGATGCGTCAGTGATTTCACTTTCAGATATTGCTCCTAGCTTGTATTACCAAAATTTAACTTATAAAAAATACATACATATACAGTCAAACCTCTTTAAGATGAAATCGCACTTGCCAGTGAAATCAGTTCGTGCTAAGGGGGTTGGGGTAATTTTGAATTAATGAATTTTCATTAAAATTGTTCTGATTTTTTTAATGCCTTGTATCTACCTACTTTATTTGCTTTACATAATACATTTATGGATGATTAGATAATATGAATTGAAAAATCAGCAATTTTTTTATGTCTTTTTCTGAGTTAATTTTTTATTTTATTATTGAAAAAACATTCAAAGCTCAAAACTACATATTTCTATGTAGAATTGAAAATGCATAAAACAATTGCCAATATGTAGAATATAAAGTCAGATAAAAAAAAATTAAGACATAACAAACGGTACAAATACGTACCAAGGGCTTATCTGAATTTATTAGAGTTAGATGGGGGCGAATAATAAGAAAAAACCGGACAAGTGCGAATCGAACTCGCGCATGAAGGGTTCCGTACCATCGTAAGAAATTTAACACTATGTTTATTGTATGGGGGCCCCCCTTTAATTTTTAATTTAATTTTATTTTTATTATTTGTTGTTATATCGCCAATAGAAAAACACAGTCTGTGAAAATTTCAACTGTCTACCTATTACGGTTCATGAAATACAACTTGGTGACGGACGGACAGCGAAGTCTTAGTAATAGGGTTCCCGTTGTTACCCTTTGGGTACGAAACCCTAATAAAAATTTCTGAAAATTAGTTCGATTTAGGGAGGTTTTCGAGATAAGGAATTTCGGTTTTCTATGAAAAATCGAAGAGTATCAAATTAAGTGCAAAAAATTCGATTTAAAGAGAAATTTTAGTGAGAGATTTAAAGAGGTTTGACTTTATCTATGAAAATTGTTTTGATTTTATTTTTATTTATTCTTTTTTACACTCAAAATCGCACTGTCACTTCCTCGTGATGCGTGCTGGATATCCAAACAACGACAAATTTGCATACATACATACATAATCAGTATGAGGAGTTTTTATGGTTATATTTTCAAACACACAATATCTTTAAGAAAAACTAAACATATTTGTAATTTTTTGCACAGGTATTCAAAATTAAACTATAAAGAACACTCCTCTTAAGATCTCTACTGGTCCCAAGAGTTGATACTTTCCAAAAAATACTATTATTAACAAAAATTACGACAATAATTATTTTTATTGGTACTACAGGAAATCTCCTTTAATATGAAACCTCAATCATTAGAATTAATACAATACAGACATGAATTTTTGAAAATAATAGATAGCAGATTTGTTTAGCAATTTTGTTCAGATATAATTGAAATGATATATGAAATTTAGTATATTGTCTATACATACTTTTTTTTAATCAATGCAAAAGGGACACTGTCAATAGTAATGTTAAGTCCTTCCTTAGAGCTAATAACCATAATTTTGTTTTTGTTCAATTAAATGTTCACTTATTCGTATTTAATCATTTGCAAAGCTTATTCAAATCACTAGCCAAATTGTTCCTACATTAATTAAAGTTGACAGTGTCGCATGTATTGTATATTACCAATAAACATAAAAAGTTATATGTTCTTTAATATTACATAGCGCATCATCTTCAAAAAGTCTTAATTTACAATGGCTCAGAATGTAGCCCACATAATTAATATAAATAAGAAACAGGAATGTTCCCATTATAGAACCTTGGGGTACTCCGCGCAGTTTATTGCTGCTGGCACAAATTCGTTAGCTTTAGTCCTCTGCGATCTGTTCGCTAGAAACGATCGAACCCAATACGCTTCACTTCCTTTCACTCCGTACTTATCTAATTTGTCCCTCAAAAGCCCTCTTCATGTTTAGTGGAATAGCGATAGTAAATTTACCTTCATCAATAGTTTGCTTCTATTCCATTATTAACCAGTTGAGAGCTGCTGCACAAGAATGCTGCTTTCCAAAACCTGAATGATATTAAAAAATAATGCTACGCTGTTCCACATATTTATTCAGAGTTGAACTCCTTTTCCAAAAATTTTTAGGAAGCATATTTACCGGTTCTCTCATAAATTCGAATTATTCTTTTTTTGTATAGATACGGTAAGGGACTTCTACAAAACCTCCGTAAATTAACCAGTTCACAACGAAGAGTTGAATATATCAAATAAAATAGATCCTATGACATTTATTCCAATCTCTTTATTGTCCTTTTCTGATAGATATGATAGAGCTCTTCTAAGTTAACCGATTGAAAAGAAAATCTTCTGATAATCGTAAACTTATTTTCTTATCTTCCAGCTGCAATCAAATTTTTATGCCTTTATTAACAAAATTATTTAAAAAATTTTATATTAACCGAACAAGGGCTGAGTAATAATTGCATACGCAAATGTTCCATGGTCCGATGAATTCGAATGGCTACGCAACTATTACCCAGCCCAGCAGGGAGCTATTGGGCATAAAGTGGCAAGGTGCCTTTTTAATCGGTACTCTTTTATTATTTTGTTAAGTAAGGTATAAGAGTAGCCTTTGGGAAGTTAAGAACCAAGTTTAAAATTACTGGAAGACTATTTTCCTGTGTAGATAGTAGTTTATTCTCTCTAGCATATAAACGTCAATGTCTTGACACTTTTCCATAAGAATCAATATAAAACATTTTAGAGAATCGGACTGGCACGCAGACATAGACTTCTGTTTCATGGCTTGGGAAATATTTCTCAAGGGCTTTGCAGAGTCGCGTTCCTGTGGAAAACACTGTTCCGATTATGACGAAATATAGATGTTATTTTTAGATTTATACTTAAATATTAGAAATAAACCGCTTCACACGAAAATCAGGGATTCAGTATGTTTTTCTTAATTTCATATCATCTGAATTATGTGGTTTTGAAGGCGCCATATTCTGACAATGTGATTCAGGGGGTTCGAACGTAACCCTCCGCCCCTCTCCTCTTAATATAGATACGCTTCTGGAGAAAATATGATGGTAGAAAAAACAAACAACAAGTTCACGCGCTTCTTGAGTTTTCCATTTCTAAAATAATCTCCGAACAAAGTTGCAAAAATTATTTGAAACACCTAACCCAGTTATTTCATGTCACATACTATTGCCTGAATAGACAGAAGATGACAAGTGAACCCCCCCTATAAATCAAATTAATATTATTTATTGACGCGCTTCCCGACGTTCAACTTGTATTGACGTAGGTTTTAATGGGATCTATAATCGGTTCAATCCATCATCTAATGGAACTAATACTCAATTCCACATGCTCAG